>OZ059903.1:10736946-10764446 GCA_964057215.1 Oscheius myriophilus | reverse complement strand
TGTCCTTCAGTAGTAGCCGTTGTTCTCCTCGTAATCCATTGGCTGTTGGTTGTACTGCGAAGGCTCGTACTGGTAGTACTGTAATGGCAGCGAGTTGGTTTTGGTCAACGGCTGTTGCTGCTGAGGAGGAGGGATCATCTGAAAAGAGAGACAATTAGACGGCTGATCTCTTTCTCTATGTGTGTGTATGTGTATGGATGGGCACGTGTATGGGTACGTGTGTGCGTGACCCTCACCTGTGGCTGAGTGTGAAACTGCGGCATGCTCTGCCCAGCCCCACTGTGCATCTGACTGCCCATCGGCTGTCCGTTCATTTGCCCATTCATGGGCATCTGATTCCCATTTGGCATTCCTCCCCCATTCTGCATCATCGGATGATTGTTCATCATCTGCTGCTGCTGTTGAGCCTGCATCTGATTCCCGTAGGCTCCTCCACCGCCGTTCATCGAGGGAGGGATCTGCGCCTGCATCGGGTAGTTCGGATAGCTAAAATATGTTATTAAATGGAGTTTTGTGTCTTTGTTTTTCATATCTCGTTCTATTGCCCTCTTTGATAGAAATGACCAACAATACTGAACCCCACGAACCTTTCAAAAGTTGTCACTGCGAATTTATGCTTTGTGCTTTCGATGTAGAAAGTGGGTCTATCCGTCGTCGGACTCGTCGGCGACGGGTTCTGCGGCGGCATGGGAGCGTCCATGTTGTGCGCCGCACTCATCGCCTGCCGCATGTCTGAAAAAGCAACAATTAGAACACAAACATACACCAAACATCAGTAAAAATGGGGAAAAACTGACCGCTGTACATGTCAGGAGTAAGTGTGACATTGTAGTCAGGGTCGCATTCATTCATCTGATCGAGGTTAGGCAGAGACGAGCCAGAGTTGATGTTCACTTCGAATTGGTTCACCGAAGCCGGGAGGGAACTCGAAGAGAAACTTAAAAGAAAACGTATGTGAGGAGATATGAGTAACTCACTTGTAGGGCAGATTTCCCCCATTCTCTTGATATGAGCTACTGCTGCTGGGATAGCTGTTGAGAGACTCAATGGAGGAAGAGGAGGCCGAATGAGCCATGTGGGGCTCCGACATCCTTCTGTTGGCCGCTGGTACCCCATTACTCTCATTCATCTGAATCATTCTTTGTATTCATTGACTTCTGAAGACCTCTACCTGCATGGGCTCGCTAGTGGTGGGTTCCTCTCTGAGTAAATCGTGCACCAGCTGGTCCCTCATGCTCCCAAACGACTCGACGAATTGCAGATTCTCCATTACCAAAGCTCCAAGCAGCTAAAACCCAGTTAACTCTCTCTTTAGATATTTTCTCACCATAGCTGTTGGAATGAATAGCAAAAGGTTTCCAAAGCGAGAGGAGGCCACTTCCTTCGGATGAGTTTCCCTCACCACGTGGTAGAGAGTTTCCTGAATCCTGTCTCTCAGATCAGCAATCGCTTCAGAAGCCTCTGTCGACAAGGTTTTAATGTCTAAATGGCTCTTTCAATTTGAAAATGACTATCGTCTACGAGGGTTCAGGATGATGATTGCCTTCAGAAGGGCCATTTCTTCATCCTTCAGATGCATTTTTCGGAAAGGACGAACCAGCTCGTCGAGAGAACGTTCGGCCAAGCCATTTCCAAAGTGACTGAAAATTAGAAGTTTCTCATAATGTTTTTGAATTATCAATGAATAATTATGACGCCGTCTCTGAAAATCTCGAGCAGGCTACTGTCTTGGGAAAAAATCGTAGTCTCAGAATTGACTCAATTTTGGCCCATCACCTAGGGGCAATATACGACATTTTGAAACTTTTTGTCGATTTTCCGAACTTGGTTACCGTAGGGTACTGTAATTTTACGAAAGTAGTCGAAATAAGTAAATATGGGGTTATAATAAAGTATTTGAAATGAATAATCCAAATATAGTAATCAAATAACAAAAATGTTGTGTACTTCCGCAACGGATTTCGAAAACCTCAAAAAAGTGAAAATTTACGTTTGAAATTGGAGTTTTTCGCATTTTTCAACCTTTGACATAAAAGAGATACGCAAACTTTTTCTGCACATTTTGAAAAAATAAAGTCCACAAATCTTCGTGACCATCACCTTTGAAACTAAAATTTTAAATCGATTTGACCAGGAAAAATACATTTTTGGTGTGCAAACGAGGGATCACGCTGATAGAAGAGACCCAGGGAGAAAGACGCTTAAGTCTCCCTCTGTACTATACGAGGAGAAACTGCCGGATAATTCAAGAAAAATGATATTTTGCGTCAAAAGAACATTGGTTTCACTCACTATGGCTGAGCCCAATGGCTGCAGTTCCTCGGCACATAGCCAAAGTTACAAAGACACAAGGCGTCCTCCTGTTTGCAGTTCTTCGCAGTGATTGAGGAGTAGGAGAACACCATCAGAGGAGCGAAGGCGTGCTTCACAAGAGCCAGCTGAATAAGAAGAAAAGGTTGAAGAATCAATGGGTTACTGTACCTTATCGTCCAGACCCTGGATATCGATTAGGTCAAAAAGATGATCTACCCAATCGATTACGGCAATGAGTCTTCTGTGAACCACTGCGGGCAGCTCACTCTCTTCGATTTCACGGTAGCCGTCGTAGCGCATCTAAATATTTTTTTTTTACTTCTACAGTATTTTTAGATGTTTAAGTTCTTTCTTTTTTCTTCAACGTAGCAGAGTGGCAACGTCCACGCTTACAAATCACACGACCCGGGTTCGAATCCGCCCTCTGATGCTTCTCATTCCCTATGTTTGGACAACTTCATGAATAATGATAATACGTTTCTGGTTCTGGTACCTTTCTGCTACGTTGAAGAAAAATTTGGACTTCAACATGCTAGAGCGAAACAAATGATACTTTTTCAAAAGCATTTTTGAGAATTTTTGTGTTAACCGATTTCTTAGGCGTCAAAAGGAAAGTTGTACAAAACAATCTCAACAATTGAGCTATTATAGTGAGCCAATTGAAAATTTGTTGAAGAAGTTGCAAAAACTCTAAAATTGTGCGTTTTTTGCCCTTAACTTTTTATTTGTGACATAATCATTTTTTATTTGTGCCCTTTTATTTGTGACATAATCATAAATTTATTTTGTTGCTTTTATTTTCAAAACTGAATTTCCTGTCAGAAAATCTATAGGATACATTTTTGGTGAAACTTCCATTTCGACCCTATTCAACTTCATACTACCGTAACCCGGGAATAAAAAATCAAATGTGCCCAAAAGTTTCAGGACTTCATATATGAGTCATAGGAAGGCTCCCAGACAAGTTTTCAGAAATTTCGATTTTTTCCTGTCTGGTCACGGGAAAAATTCGAAAATTCTTAAGATGCTGCTTGATTCTTACAGAGACGGCGTCTTAGGACCTACCTCCGTCCTCTTTCCATCCAGAATCGCCGGATCCTCCAAAGTCCTTCTAATGGAATCGATGGGAAGGGGATAAAGCGTCTTTGCATCTATGGTTCCATCCCCACTTCCTACCTAAACACTCATTTATTATTAAAAAAGGATATCCCCACCATGAGATCTATGTTCATGAGTTGCATGAGAGTGGTTCTCATGTCGACTGGCAGTTTCCTCAGCCACTCTGCGTCCACCTCTCCTTCCTCGTCCGTACTTAGCTTAGACCTCCTCTGTCTGCCCTGGTAATGCCTCCCAGTTGCGTCCCTGTCAGGGCGGACAGCTACAAAATCACTGTATTTTGTTTTGTATATAATGGTACCTTTAGGGTCCATCCCCACTTCGATGCATTTCTTGAATCTACAGTATCGGCAAGAGTTCCTCTCGTGTCGATCGACCACGCACTGTCCATTGTGGCGACACTGGTACTCGCTGGGTCGTTTCAGACTAAAAGAATCGGTTGTTCTGTGACCAAGGATACCTCACGTTCTTCTGAAGAAACCCTTGCATCCGAAACAAGTGACGACACCTGAAGCAAGGAATTCAGTGGCCGTGGAGCACACTTACCGTAGTGCATCTTGGCGTTGCCATCTCCACACACTCGACAGGTGTCAGCACCATCCAGACGCTCTGAACTACCCGAGAATCAAAATTTCAATAAAATCCATCTATTCGATCGAATTTCCCATTCCTTTTGGTCTCTTTTTACAATTTTCACACAAACAAGACCATAAAGTCAGTTTACTTACGTCTGAGGGCAAAGTTTTTCCTTTATGTCGGCGAAACAAAAACATAAACAACCGTCACTTTTTGATTTTGATAGAAAGCTAAAATTAGACGAATGAATCAATCTAATTCCCAACTGAATAACATTTACCAGGAACCTAGAGAGATCTAAAAGTTGACGTGGTCAACACAAGTACACATGTCAGAGAACGCGGTACGTAAGTGCGTCATGAAGATTGGTTTTTCGCTAAATAACACCTTGTTGTTCATTTTGATGTTATCACTTGCGGAATGAACACACAATGCGGAAATAACTATAAATTTTTTGTTCACCTATTTGCCAAGTTGGGGCACATAGTCTTAAGAAGAAACCGAGTTTTCAGAATTTGGAGTTTGAAATGTGAAATTCGGATTGATTGAAAAGTTGTACAGAACATTCCTATACCCTACAATGAAATTATAAAGTTTTGGGCTCAGAAAATTTTACGGGCCATGTTACTTTGGGTTGGTGGTCTAGCGGTCTAAGGTGCGGCTACCACTCGAAGGGTCACAAGTTCGATTACGCCCCGGGTCAACCCAGCCTCTTACGCTTCGGCGAAGGTACAATGGGTAGTAGACGAGTCTACGAAAGTAATACGCGTGGAGAAACGTTGGCACGCCAGGAAGAGAGTCTCAACCCCGCCAACGGGATTAGCCGTTGGTTCCCGCAGGTTCTACAAACCTTGATACGGGGGAAACTTTACTTTTACTTTACTTTACGTTAGTTTCTCCCTTGGTACAGCGTATTTTCACTGTCTCAAAAGCATCTATAGTTGTTGCCAAAATAGTTCGTTAAGCGTGCCAATGTTTAGCTGTTGTTCATAGAGTAAAGCGTGCAATATAAGATACTCAGGTCGTGTACGCAGCCAAATTGGCCGAAATGAATTTCGCAAGGAGTGTAGTTATTCATTTTATATGAATTTGAATAACCGGAAATATTCGCTCTTGGCGACTTTGGTGTTTTCAAGCTTTTAGTTGTTACATAAGGATTTGTCAACTATGTCCGTTATAAAAAAAATTATCTATATTTTTAATTCGCCTCTTGAATCGGAAAACAACCCGTGTTATCAAAATCGCGTTCGGAAATGGTTGCACAAAGCAGTTGATCACTTTTCGCAGTTTTTACACAAGAATTTACTAAAACTTGACTGAAATAGAAGAAACACAAAGTATTTCTTTTTTAAGTAGCTGCCTTCAAATATGAAAAACAGCATTTAAAAAGAGAATTCGCCATCTGATCGACAAGAATACTATTGAAGAGTTGGTAATTAAGATATGCTTGAAAATGACTTGACATACATACAACCTTTATTTAATCTTGTATATTCAAGTTTTTGCTTAATAGAAATAGAAAATTGTTAAGCGAAACGAGAAAAACCAACTCGAAGAGGGCAGAGAATTGCGTCTCAGAAGATTTATCTCCGCGTTTGACTGCTCCGAAATAGGCATCCTGAAAGGGACCAAGTAAATCAAAGGAATAAGGGAGTAGGATGTGCGTAAGCGTGGCTGATAACAAGTAACCGACGGAAACCGGAGAACAAACAGAGCGAAGGTTTGCAAATGAGAGTTTCAGGATCGATTGATAAGCCGTGAGTTAGTGACGGCAGCTGTCAGTCACGAGGAGAGAGAGAGAGAGAGAGAGAGAGAGAGAGAGAGAGAGAGAGATAGGGGAAGGATGAATGGTCGGAACATGTGAACGGGAGGAGTAAATATGTGGACAGAAGAGTGACATCACTTTTCGATACGGTCTTTCGGGAATGCGATTACTCGGGAAATGGGGAGAAGAGACGAAGGAAAGGAGTAGCCGAAGTGGGACTGGGACACACCAAACCAGACTACGCACGTGGCCAATACACAAGAAGAATTTGTGCTAAAACACTGAAAATTCACGAAAACTGATAAGCGAGAGATGGAACCTCATCACATGAAATTTTTTTTTGGGAATCTCAGGTCAATAACGCTTTGAAACATTGGCGAGACTGATATATTGGTGTTAAAAACTGGGAGTTCTGTTTTACGGGATCATCACCTTTTAAGGAAGGAATTGGGGTCGTCACAAAAACAAAACATTTCGGCGGGAGTGCATTTTGTGTATTCGGTAAGAAATGTTTTGACTGCTTTATAATATTTAAATGAGAAAGCGAGAACGAGAGCGATAGAGAGAAGAGAATGCGAGAGAAAACCAATAAAGCGATAAAGGAAATATAGAAGTACAGCCGTCCCCAAACCAGCATATTTGGCAAAAAGCCGCTTTTTCTCTGCGTCTCCGCTATTTGCACACTATTTCCGCCTGTGTTTGGCGACAGCTATATCAAACAACTGTTAAGGAATAAGTATAATATGTATAGAAAATAAGCGACCTTTTGTATAACACCAGAATATTCCGGCCCGCCTAACGGCGGTCCTGAATATTCTGGCTGCTCGCGGCCTGCGGCCGCTCGCCGAGGGCTGCGCCCTCGAAATGAACTATTCAAATGATCACGTCTCGTTAGCTTTTACGTGGAGTTAGAACCCATATAAGAGAAAGTGAAGGGAAAACGAGGAGACGCAGACACGTGACGGACTCTGCGCACTTTCACATGGGGACAACAAACACACACACACACAGAGACCATAATTGTTTAAGAGAGGATCAGTAATCATATTTCACTGTGGTCTGTGAAGTAAGGTGACACTGGATCAGCCTTGTCAACAACTGAGAATTCATGAAAAAGAAATAAATATAACACTGATATATACTCGTAACTTCAGCTAAAATCGGGCCACGCCCCTTTCATACAATTTTGAGGTAACAATAAGTAAATTGAATAAAGACATCTGAATAATTTCACTCGTTTTCAAAAATTGCCTATGTAGGATTGGCGGGCATTATAAAGGAAGAATTATTGCCGTCGCCAAACGGAAATCGGCGAGAAAACAAGCCGCTTTTTCTCTGTGTCTCCGCTTTTTGCACGCTTTTTTCGCCTGTGTATCGCACGAATTAAGGCCGTTTTTGGCAGGACGCCCGCTTGGCGACAGCTATTGAACTAGAGTACACGCAGCGCACAACCATCAGCTTTGGATGAGAAATTCAAGCAAGAGAAATAAAAGAGAATCTTGAAAAAGGCGTATTTGTCCAATCTTCACAATTTTTCCAACCTAGATGAAATTGAAATGAGAAAAGACTAGTTTGCAAGCGACGACACAATTAGTGATCTTCGCAGCGACTGAAGGGAGAGAATGGGAGGAGAGAAGGGAAAAAGAGACGGTGCCAGGCTGAGACGGAAATGAATACTCGAACGGGGACGACCTTCCCCGCCTCATCACTGATAACACGACGGCATTGAAATTGATTCCCCGATGATCGATCGACGAAGAGACGATTTGGAACTTTGATACTCTCTGCAACGCCTTTGGAAGAGTGATTTCTGGTGGAAGAAAGACATTCACCCTTTTCTGTTTTTCTCTATCTTTTTCTCTCTAAATCTCTATTTTGTTCTTTTCTTTCTCTATGCATCTTTCCTCTGTCTGATTTCTTTCTATCTCTTTTTCTATCTTTCATTCATTAATATTTCTAAAATAACAGAAAAATCGGCGAAAAAATAAAGCCGCCTTTTCTCTGCGTCTTCGCTTTTTCACGCTATTTTCGCCTGTGTTGCGCACGATTGCTGTATTAAGGCTCTTTTGGCTAAATTTCAATTTGGCGAAACCTATATTATCTAACCATTTCAGTTACATTATTTATTATTTTCTATTAATATTTCTTTTTCGTAAAAAAAACCATGCAAAAGATACAACTCTGAAAATAGACTACTGCAAAATTAGCCGTGATTTCTTGTATTGCTCCGTGTGGGTGGCGGTGGCGTGCGCGTAAACAGAGTACACGTACACAGCCTAAATATAATTTTTCTCTTTTTACATGCATTTAATTTATAATTGCATTAATAAATACACGTTGTGATTACCTATTGCATTGGGCTTGAAACACACATGAGTCAGTTGGGATCCAATTTTTAAAAGTTCCAAAATTCGAGTCATTTTTTTGAATTATTCGGTTGAAAAAAACGGTTCGCCAATGTTCATATTTTTGTAATATGAATCTGATACATGCTGTACAAAAACAAAATGTTATGAAATAAAATCGAAACAATAGAGTTTTTTTTCGCTGGAATGGAGGTTAGTCTCTCGTCGGCCACGGCCAAACACTGGCTGCAAGGACAAAGTATCACCGACGGCGATTCCGGTTTCAACTCGATCGAAACGATTTGTTTTTTATGGCAGTACGAGGAAGAAAAAAGAATGGAGATGGGCGTAGGAATCACCTCGACCTACCCCTGCCCTCCATAAACAATCTCTTGTTATCTGGATGGACGACGGGCGGTATAAACCCTGAGAAAGTGCAAAGGAGGCCTCTAGAAATGGAAAGGAGCGTGACTGTTTGTGTAAAACAGTCATGTGTGTGCGGCTGGCAGCAAGTGCCGCATTGATAGAGTTGGCCGGCTGGCACAACCAGCAGTGTGTAAAACGTCGATCGATTGAACCCACTTTTTGTCCTGGCAATGCGCTTTCGAGACTACACAAAACATGGACATTGGGTGATAATAAGAGCAAAGATGCACGTTCTTTCAACGAGTTATGATGGGGAAAGAAAATATGGATAAAATCGATAACTGATGGAACATCTGGGCCATTAGGCCGGAACCGAGACTTTTTCACTCGTGTAACCTAGATTCAGAAAATGAACTTGGGCCTAAGGAGAGAAATGGAAGAAAAAAGTTAAAAGTCTATGGTAAAGTTTAGGAAAACTGATAAACTCTATTTTTTCATATGGAAAAAGGAGGTAGTCTTTGAAACGCTGCATGTGCCGGTGTTATCTATTCTGCTATCTTATATGAAAAATGTGACCAGCTTGATTGTTCTCAGAAAAATAGGAAAAATGAGAGAAATAGAGATAGAGAACACATCCTAAAGAGATAGATATAGCGAGAGATTGGATAGCTTGCTTACAACCTCCTCGCTCGCTCTCTCTCTCTCTCTCTCTCTCTCTCTCTCTCTCTCTCTCTCTCTCGCTCTCTCCCTCTCTCTCTCTCTATATGTGTGTATACGTGTCAACGTGTGTTTGTGTTTATGTATAGCTGTCGCCAAACGAGCATCCTGCCAAACAACGGCCCTATACAGCAGTCGTGCGATACTCAGGCGGAAATAGTGTGGAAGAAGCGCAGACGCAGAGAAAAAGCGGCTTTTCAACGCTGAAGCTTGTTTGACGACAGCAATATGTGTATGTGTATGTGAACAACGTGTCAATGTTTAAATGTTTGTCATAGAGTAAAGCGTGCAATGTAGGATACTCAGGCCGTATACGCAGCCAAAATGGCCGAAGTAGATTCGGCAAGGAGTATGTATGTATGTATGTATGTATGTGTGTGTGTGTGTGTGTGTGTGTGTGTGTGTGTGTGTGTGTTTAAAGGCTGTACCGAACTTCAGCTAGAGGAAAGGGATATCTCCGAAAGGCAAGCGTTGCCGCTGCTTCTCCTCGCCTCAAAATAGAAACTGACGCCATTTCCCAATAAAATTCGTCGGTTACGCAAAATCGGCGAGTCCAGAGAGCAAAAGGCGAGGTCGACCAGGTCAAACACGGCCTTATCAAGGGGATCGCTTATCGTGTCTGCAAACATTTGTCGGAAACGGTATGAAGATTAGCAAAAAAGACTGCCAACTTTAATCAATCCGATTGCCCGAGTCTTATAAAAAGAGGTCTTCAGTAGCAATCGAGAGTGACTTGTATAGATTTGATGTGATTGGTCTCGGTTATCAATGTTTCTCTGGGAATCGTTCGTCTGCGATGGGAACGAGTCAATCCAGTTCCTAAATAAGTTGTCGAACCAGAAAGCGACGGGATCAGTTGACAGATGGCTAGTGACGAAGGCCCTCTGTGCATACAAACTCCGACGTCAAGATGTTTGGTTCGACTTTGTTTCAAAACAATAGATAAGTTCGTTTTCACGCCAAACAAGCGTAGAAACTAAAGCAAAAGTTTTTAGCGGTAGTTTGTGTGCGTGGTTGCGATGTTTCATGGAACAACGCCGCGTAAACGGCAAACAGAGCTGCCGTTCTGTGGAACAGCGGAGGATTAGTCTTTGTTGAATTGTATGCTCTACGCTCGTTGATGTCTCAGTGAACCAAGGACAAATAGTCTGTTGAAAGTTGTAGCGCACATTAGATATATTGACAAACTCACTGCCAATACGGTATTTATCATCCGCAGCCCGAGGTCGAAATTTATGAGAGTTGACAAAAAAGTTCTTGACCAACTGAGTCTTTACCTTACTGGTCGACGTGGGATCGATCTAGGCAACTTCGGATTGCCAGTCCGGCCTTTTAGCCACTCGGCCATGAAAAAAATTGCACAAAGCAGTTTGAATCCGCTTTAAAGGGTTAGTCAGGCGGGTTTTACAACATTGGCTCAACTAGGAGACAAAAATTTGCTGATCAAGAAAATGTATATGACTATGGGTCGAAAATGCACCGTTTTGGATTCATCTGGCTTCAAAGTATCCAAAAACGGCCGATCATCCGCAGATTGTGCGGATGGCCAGTACGCCCTGCGTGTCCGGCTGTTACAGGGAATGCTAATGAGTCGAATTTCATTCTAATTGGCTGAGAGAGCTGTGAAAATGAGGAGGGTGCAAGACAATTTAGCTTAATTGATTCGCATAATTTGCTACCGTAGCCGATCCAAAATGAAATGAAAAGCCTCCTAACTGTCCCTTTAATACAGTTTTGTTTTTTTTGCATAGTTAGAGCTATGTTTTGCAACAAAAAGAACTTAAAAAATAACTTTGAAAAACGTTATATTTAAAACGGACTCCCCCTTCCTCAAATTTTCTAGCCGGGCGCGGGGCCGGCCCGCTAATCTGCCACCCTTTGTGATTACGACAACAGAAAATAAAAATAAATTGATTACTTGAACATTAAATTGATTACTTGAACAGTTCATTTTTTTCAATTTTTCACCCAGCACAAATGCGAAGTTTTGTTAAATTTGGCGGTTTGAAGTATTTGAATCTACCGTACAATACCACCGTAAGGCGGCCCCAAAATGGCTTGGTCCCAGAAGGTTGAGAATTTTCTAGTTAGGTCATAAGTATACACAACTTTCCAACAAAACCGTTTTTCTCCTTTTTGTTTTTTTTTAGAGATGGCACCCCTTTCTATAATAGCCTTACATCGCAGTTTTTTATCCATAAAATCGTTGTTTCACGGTAAGTTCAGCGCACAAGTAAAAGTGGATGGAAGCCGTCTGCCAGACTGTGTGGCCGGTCCCGACACGATTACCCTGATCTTCAAGTTGACTTCGAGGTAATCCTGGTTTTGTAGAGATTTTAAAAAACAAATTCTGACTTGGATAGCTGCCAACTTGACTTCCAGGCATATCGTGGCGGGACCAGCCGCGAGCGGTCGCGTCGCGGCTGCAGATGGCTACCATTGGACCGTACTTGCGTATTTACTCATAACGGACACGGCGTGGTTTTGACTTAAAAAGAGACATATATACCAACATAAAGTAAATATCTTCGTCAATGAACTGTTCAGTATGTAATCTTCTCCCATAAAAACATAAGGATTATCATTTGGTTTTCGGTGTCCCCCTGGATGTGGGTCATGTGACTGTCACGCATTCCAACTTCCCGTGCACTAAGTTTGGAGCGTTATCGCCGACTCGTAAAAGAACTTCGTCAATGGGATTCCTTCGCAAAACACGTGGAATCAGTGTGACCAGACCCACCACAAATGGCCACACAAACTAGGGTAAAAAACTACTTCCTGGTTGTTGGGAGTTTGAGCCATTCTGAGGTCAAAAAGAGAAAAAAGGCAATTGTTGTGAGGAGCAAAGAGGTTGTCTGAAAGGCGTCGCAGCGTGAGACTACCGCCTGAACACGCCGTGACGTTCACGTGACGGCTGAACCCTGTTTGCAGAGCGAAAAGTTACCCGAAATGCACTGACAGAACGTGTTCTACTGGCACGGGATGTCTGCTCACACGGACGAAAATAATGGATGTTTTCGGATATCAAAACAGAAAATTTAAAGCCATAATTGAGTATTTGCTTTTCGAAAGTACTTCCCTGCCAATTTTGAATCATGTAGTAGTATCCTAGTTAGGCAGAAAGCAGAGACGATCACTGTTGGTCCTGAATACTTAGCTTATTCTAGATAGTGTCTGACGGTTGGCTCACAGATGATCGAACGAATTACATAAATCGTATACAGTACTTGACCGGCTCATGGTCCTTCGAAGAAGTTGTTTCTGCTAGAAGAACTGTTAGCTGAGCTGAACTGTTGGTCAGGAACTATTGAAGCAGAATCAAAGGGAAAATGAATTCAAAAACTGTTTTTTTTTTAATTTTAATTGTCACACATCTGCTCCGGTTACACATTTGCGCAAGTCGCTCATACCGCAAATGTTTCGTGAGGCATTCGGTAACAATGTCAGTTAGCGCTGTCTTTGCCTTACCTTGCATAACCCGCTCCATCTGCCACTGTACCACTGCTAAGTTCTTAAGGAAGGTGCTTCTTTAGACCCAAGATTCGGCTGTATATGTAAGAGAAGGGAGGACACATGAATGGAACAATTTTGACTTGAAAAGGACAACCCTTGTGTGAAAGAGATCTCTACATCTGTAGAAAAAAGTGTGTGATAGCAGCTGCAATCCGCTAATCGTAAGGTTGCAAGATACAGTCCGGTACAACCAGGGGAGGAGAGTCGGTTAAACCTATGGCCAAAAGTAATGTAAGTCGATTCAAGGGTACTTCAACCGTCAAAATTTTTACTGAACATGATGATCACTCAACTATGCTATGGAACGTTGGAGTTTGTCCAACGTTCCATAGCATAGTTGAGTGATCGGTCTTTTCATATTTCTTGTATTTGGTTCATAGGGTGATTCAACAGTAATCTGTTGATATGAAAAACGTTTGAGAATGTGGACAACATTCATAAAGATGAGTTAACTAGGTTGGGAGCATTCCATCCTAACGGATTTAACTGTTACGGTGGTTAGAATAGAAAAACCAACAAATATAGAACAAGCATGACAAGAAATGGACAAAAAGAGAAACCAGTGCTAACACATTCAACTTAAAGGGGCAGTAAGGAGGCTTTTCACTTCACTTTCGATCGGCTACGGTCGGAAATTATGCGAATTACCTATGCTAAATTGTCTCGCACCTTCCTCTTTTCCAGAGCTCTCTCAGTCAATTAGAATGAAATTCGGCTTATTAGCATGTCTTGTAAATGACGGACACGCAGGGCGTATTGCCCGTCTACAAATCTGTAGACGGAGACCCGTTTTTGACGACTTTGAAGCGTATTTTCTCGAAAACGGTAAATTTGCGACCCCTAGTCATATACATTTTCATGATCAGCGAATTTTTCTCTCCTAATTGAGCCAATGATGTAAAACCCGTCTGACTGTCCCTTTAACACCTATATTTACATAATGGCAAAGTCTTCACAAATCCCGCTTCATATCCAAATTCTCGTTCAAAATTTACTTGTATGTATAATCACAAGTGCAGTACTTCAGTTTATGAAGTCACAGCTTCAAAGGCGAATACCAGAGCCATGATGCCGATGACGGCACAGACTACCGCAGGAGCATAGGCGATTTTAGGGACCTGATTCGTAGTTAGAGAAACTGAACAAGAGACCAACCCTCTTAAAGAAGCCTCCTTTCTTTGCCTTCTTTCCCGCATCCAGGTTGGCTTTCGAAGATGTAGCCACAGAGGGGACTTTCTCTTTGGATGTCGAAGCACTGGCGAGGGGAGTAGCGTTTGTCTTTGGTGTGGGAGCAGCTGGAGAGACTTTCTTCCTATCCGACTCCAGATTGATGTTGTCGTCTCTAAAATGACGGTTGAGGCTGCGTAACAGCCATTGAACCTGAGTGGAGCAGCGTGTGGAGCTCCCGGGGCTGGAGCAGCAGGGGAAGGGGGAGCAGCCGGTGCTGCAGCAGGGGCTGCCGGAGGAGGGGCTGCCTTGGGAGCAGCCGCGGGACCCTTGGCATCAGCAGCTTCGTCGTGGACCAGCGGGACGTCCAGAGCCACGTCGGGCTCTCCGACAGGATCGTAGGCGTCAGCCATCCGGAGGAAGGACCGCTCAGAAGGGAGAGGAGATGACGAATGAAAGGGAAGTCTGGACAATTGGCACGTGAATACTTGAAGCGCCACGTAACGGACTTATAGTCTAATGATTTTTGTAATTACACGGCTGCAGAATATCTCGCGGTAAGGCACACACACACACACACACACACACACACACACACACACACACACACAAACACACACACACACACACACACAAAATAGAGCGCTGAAAGACAAATATCGCCTTCATGTGTGTATGTTTTCACGTAATTTCCCGTTCATTCTCTTCCTTGTGTCCGCGTGGTCAAATCGCTCCTTCTTCTCCCACCAGAAATGACGGCTTCTGATGAACTGGATCAGTTGGAATCCGACGTGAAGGGTCTCTTGACTTCCACACCTTAATGTGCCCATTTTTCATCAGCGACAGTGACATTCCCTCGGCAAGTTTACCCTTAAAAAGTTAAAACGGAGATCCTTAGATTTACGGGAGCATCGGGCTGGGAGAGGCTCTGACCGAGGCCCAGGTGAGGCGCTGCGAAAGGCTGTGGGCGTCCTGGGAAATGCACAACAGGGGCTGGCGACCATGATGCTAACTTAACAAGTCAGCTGCATAATCTCTGGAGACTACGATCGACGTGTTCGGGAGGATGATGACCAAGACGGAACACAACAACGACACGGAGTTCAACGACTCTCTTATTCCCTTTAATGAAGCAAAAAGTGTCAAAGTATACAATAAACAGGGTTTGACCAGAGCAGAAGTGAATTCCTTTGAGAATAATGTTTATGTGCTCCGTGATTTTGTATGTAGTATGTTCTTCTCACATGTCACTGTGTCGAAGACAATTTTTAGTACTTAGCAGTTTTTTTTCCATTTGTGTTGGTTGGGAAATGAGCCGGCCTGGTGAAATGTCTAACCTTGACCCCAATCAGCAAATGCAATAGAAACCAACAACACCATAGTTCTGAAATGACGGGCCGGGCCTGAACAACACCGTGTCCTCCGCGTTTACACGAGGAAACACAGTAGCCCAAATCGTAAAACACAGACCAAAACAGGAACCACAGTAGCCCAAATTGTTACAGTAGAAACCCACTACAGTAACCCTTATGTAAAGTATGAAACAATGATATACGGATTCTTCCGCTTCAACGGGAGGAGCTACTGTAGCTCTGGTCAGAAAATACAGAAACCCCCTCAACACAGAACACCTCCCGCTTTTACGATAAGAGACAGTAACCCCACTCAAAAAATACAGTAGAAAAAGCAATACCAGTGACCTCCACCTTTACGGGAGGAACTGCAGTTCCCCAACGGCGAAGTAGGAAATAACAACACATCCGACCCTCCGCTTTTACGGGAGAACCTGTCATTCCCAGCACAAAGTAAGCCTAATACCCGCATACAGAACAACAATAATACACCGTAACCTTCGCTTCTACGGAAGGTACGGTGGATAACTACAAAATATCGTAGACGTCAGCCGTGTTCTTCAGTCCCGTTGGGCACTGGTCATCTGAAAGAATAATATAGTTCTGTTGATCGAATTTTGAATGCGTAGGCTAATGGCGCAGCCATTGGCCAATTTGGGCTAAAAATTGGCGCGCCTAGTCTCTCCTCGCAGGTTTTTAGAAAAATTTGTCCGTAAAAAACCTCCGCAATGACAAATGCCACAGCACTTCGACTAACCTTTGTCGTTGTCAAATTGTGCCGAGCATAACTAGAGCAACCAGCTAACAGTCCGGAATGGTCACAAGACGTATTTGCGGCGACAGTCGCACTGGTTGGAGAGCTGGTTGAAGAGCTACATCTCCATCGGCTTTTGAGAATTTCCGCCGTTCGGTGAGAATAGGCTGCTGGACTGTTTTCTTCCCATCGTTTCCATGCGAACAGGACCATTGGCAACTGAAACAACCATATAATATGATATGGCAAGACCAAGAGTAAAAGAATGCTAATAAAAATTAAATTCAATAAAATGATAGTCAAACCTTGTTCGATGTAGTAGCCGGCTTGGAAGTCGACGTGACGCCAGTGGCTGTAGAACATCAGCTTGCTCAAAGCGATCGACCTCTTGACAACTGAAAACACGCCAGAAATATCGATACAGCATGCAAAATAAAGAATACGAAAATGGTGTACACACCTTTTCCAGCTCCGAAAGCGTCATGTAGGAGGATAAGGTGTGGAAAATGGAGGGAAATGTTCTTCAGAAGAGCAGTTGATCAGCTGCAGGCGATTGACAGCTCCGTTTAGTCAATATCGGGTCTAAAACAGCATATATTATTTAGATATTTGGCAGATGTATGCCAAAAGACAAAAAGAAGACAATAACGAACCATCGAAGCAGCGTTTCAGGCGATCAGTTCCTATCCCACGCACTGCAAACTTCTCCTTCTCAGCTGCATTTCTAAGCCGTAGCTTCATAACCTCGAACTAAAAAACATAATAACAACAATAATAGACGGAATTTACCTCCTCCTGATTCAGCTGTCCTACATCTGCAGGTGCTCTCGCGTAAAGTCACTTCAAGAACGGCTCGAGGCACCAGCTAGTTGGCAGGAGTTGTCGAACGTATTCGAGCCGTCGTTCTCTTTTTTGAAACTTAAACCAAAAATGAACATAATAATAAAAAAAAAAAATCGAACTCTGCTCAGCGTAGTCGACGGCTTTCGCAGTTGAGGTGGTTGCCACGTGGCTTTAGGCGAGTAGTTTCTTCTGGTTTCACAGTGCTCGGCGTCCTTCAACTGAAAGAAGGACATAAAAATGAATGAATCAGGTAACAATCACACCTTTCCCGTCCTGAGAGCTTCATTAGTTGGCAAAACGGCACTGGAAATGGCATGTGAATCCACGCTTTTCCCCACAGAAGCGGTTCCATGTCGACCAGCGAGTGACACTTCCCAGTGACACAATTTAGCGATTAAATTAGCTATAAAACATGATTTATTTACATATTTATAAGAGTAAGAAAAACATGTATACAAAAGAGCCAGTCGAAGACATTAACTAACCATCGGTCGGTGAACAACACAGCCATTCATGCCTCGAAACGTCCTGAGAGCTTCACCGCGGTTCCATTCCCTCGCGAATCCTATCGACATTTAATCCTCGTTTGTTGCGCCTTCCGAACACGAAGTGTTTAAACCACTCAAACGAAGTGTTTAAACCAACTAAAACAACACATTAAAACCAATAGTGAACGAAACGAACATTAATCTGTAGATTCACTTCAGGCTACAGCAGCCAGCCAGGAGGACAGTCGTTCGTCTTTGGATTGTCAGCTGTCGTTAAAAAACTAAAACTTAAGAATAATAAACGGGATAATAGAAGAACCCAACCATTTTTAAAGTAGTCATCGGCTTTCAAATTCAACATCGATGCTTCGCCACACGGCTGAATCCGATCAAATCCTTGTTCTTCAGATCCAAAGTGATCAATATTTTCGAACTGAAATAATAAAATAAAAACAAAAATGAACGAAAAGTACCTTCTCCTGATGACGCAGTTGTTCTTTATCTGTAGATTCACTCCAATGCACGATATTTGATATTCAAACGGCAAAAGCGGGTGACAGGAGTAGTCGATCGTCTTTATGTCGCAGGGGCTTATTTTTTGGAGTCTAAAGATAAGTATGAACAGGATAATTGAAGAATCAAACTATTGAATGTAGTTTTCGAAGTGTTGAGGTAATTGCCAAGTGGCTGGACGTCCAGACGACCAGCTTCAGTCTACGAGACGCAGGACAATCAGAGGAGACAGGCAATTGTCGAGACCTGATCAGGGGGCGAGTACCTTCGATTCGTCAGCTCTATTTTCGTAACTTAAAACAAAAGTGAGCATAATAATAAATGGAATCAAACTGTTCAACGTATTCGACAGCCTTCGAAGGTGACAGACACGTGGCTTCCGACGAGCTCCTCTTTCTGGGTTTCAACTCCTATTGCTATCGGCTTCAGGGGATTCCTCAGGTCCAGAAGTTGTCGTGTTGCCGTGATGAAAAAAGAAACATTAGTGGATAAAGTTTAACTACGATTTTATAATGGTTCTAGCTCCGTTTTCAGATATAAATGCGTTAATAGGGCGAGGAAAGGACTTTAAGCCACTCGCTCCATTAATTCCCACTATCTGTGGCCCAATGGATGCGATAATTTTGCAGCGGCCGATCTACTGCTAAGTAGCTACAATAACTCTAGGTCCTTTCCTCTCAGACGGCGTTTGGGAAGAAAACCCGCCGAATGCGAAATGTGCCCGGAATTTAGAT
The DNA here is from genome assembly GCA_964057215.1 of Oscheius myriophilus. NCBI lineage: Eukaryota > Metazoa > Nematoda > Chromadorea > Rhabditida > Rhabditidae > Oscheius > Oscheius myriophilus. The sequence goes on along the minus strand of OZ059903.1, from coordinate 10,745,884 downwards.
GCCAAAGGGGCAAAATAGACGCTTTTTTATGGAAGAGAAACTCACATTTTACCGAAAATGCAGCGGAAGGGGGAGACGCCGCCGATGAAGGAAGAAGGAGAAATGAAGAGGATACCGCACAGGAGGATGACATTGAGCAGAATGAGAGAAATGAACGAAATGACAAGTGAAGCATGCAAATTAGATCTAATTCTAGAACGAGGACGTGGACTTTGGACTTCCGGAAATCCACAGTTTTCATTTTAACTGCGTCATTTGGCGGCATCGTTGGATGAAAATGGGCAACAGCTGAGTTCTCAACTTTTGCTCTCCCTTGCAATTAGCGAAGTGTACAGGGTTTTCCATGGCGTAGATTAACGTGATTATATTAGCTTTACTAGTGAGTTTCGTATGAAGGGAAACAATACACTCGATTTATATAAAAAGCAATACAAAAGAAGAAAGTTCATTGACTTTAATCTGTTTATCTCCTATCCATTTTTTTAAAGTTCCAAAGACCGTGAAGTATTTATTGGTTTTTTTTCTTTTTCTTGCTGCAGGGAATGTTAACCAGATAAGGTGCGATTTAAAATTGAATTTTAGAACTGTTTCCTCATATCTGTAATCACAATGGAGCACACTTTGGTTTATTTCAATACAAAGATCAAAGTCTAGTTGTGGAAACAAGTTCGGGTGTTTGTGCAGTGGAAGTAGTCCTTTTCTTCAGCCCAGTGACTCCTTCTGGCGCCTTACTTCCAGTCATCTTCCTCAGATGAAGCATACCAAGCAGATGACGAGCCAACTCAGATCCCGTCGGCAGTTGTTCGTCTTCGCATTGCCTCCTCTGAAGAAGGTTGTTGAAGACTTCAGTGAAACTTACTTTTGTTCTTTGAATTACGATTTCCAAGATGAGAAGCAGGCTAGTGACCAGAATGCCTCCGAGCTTAAGAAACCAATGACTGTGGGTGATTATTTCTCACCAGAAGCAGAAATATGCCAGTGGCCGAGTCGCTGTCATTATCCTTGCGTCTTCTCTGCGGACAAACCGTGTTCTTATCCTTCCACCACTTTTCCTTCAGCTCCGTGAGCACTGTTTTCTCCTGGAGACGAAGAATCGCAGTGGAGAGAAGTTCTCGATAAGGGGAACCTGAGTGTGTAATAATTCTGAAGACAAGATGAGGTACCTTTTGGAAGTCCGATACCGTAACCCTTTTGGTCCAAGAGGCCTCCAACCTGCATCAGTTCGCAGTCCCTTTCCACTGCGTACTCCAGCATTGAAGACTCCATCAGGTAGGCGTAATCTGAGCTCTGGAACGTAAACGCACCCGAATTCTACAGTACTTCTGTAAGCCGTACCTTAACTCTCTCGATGCCTTCCTTTGATGACGAAACGAAGAGCCCAGGCTGTCCAGACATCAATTTCCACATTCTCTCGTAGGTGTCGATCTTGGATTCCTTAAAAAAACGTTAACTTAGAGGCAGAGGCCCAGAAAAATGAAAATGGACCTGTCCATGACGTAACGTAGGCGAGAGAGTGCCATTTTCAATGGTGAAATGCAAAGAGTTTAATAATTAGCATGGACAGGTCCCCCTCTCCATTTTACGTGGGCCTCTGCCTTTAAGGTCTTTTAAGCACCTACATTGAAAAATGACATGGTAGAACCCTTCCCCAAAGTGCCGTACTTTATCTTGCTCTGTGCAGCCAGGTCGTCGGCATTTTCAATGGGGGTAACCATCCTTTGCGTAGTGAGAAATGCAGCCAGATTAGCAGTGTAGGAGGAAATTATTATGAGGGTGAAGAACCACCAAACGGCTGCCACAATACGGGTGCTGGCCGCCCGAGGGCTCAACTCACTGCCCTAAATTAGGGGAAAATTAGAGTAATTAGGGGGGTACCACCTGTTGCATTAGGGAACTGACTGTGAACCAAAATGAGTTAGCAAGAGTGAAGTTTTGTTGGGGATTCTCTTCATTCACACTTTCGAAGGGAGAAATTCGAAAAATTGAATATTTCGACATAGGGTTCTTAAGGCCTTACCTTGCGATGATCCAGAGAGAAACTGAGGTAACAACGTAAGAGGCGAAGACGCTAACCCAGACCTCTCTGCTGAGTGGAGCCAGAAACAACGACCAGTTGGATTCAGAAGTAGACGGTCTCTGAAATCTTGCTAATTCTGACACTGAAACCCGAAAACCTTGAAGAGAATTGAGATTCCCAGCTGAAAATGAACATTTTTGTTGTTTCAAGTGGAACCCACGTGCATATAAGGTACAGTAAAGTCGATAACTTCGCTCCTACTGTAGCTGATTGTGAGGGAGGCCACGGCCAAATCGGCCGTTCCCTTCATAATCTCCCCGATCATTCCGTTCCATTTACCGTTGGCTTCCTTCGACCCGTAGGATTTGTCAGAGACTTCGCGAATCGTATAGTTGAATTTCAAGACTCCGGCGATCATCTGAAGCAGCGATGGACTCAAAAACACTTAAAAAATACTTTTAATAGATCAATACAGTAGCCATCATAGGCGTCATTTCCTTGGAAAGTAGGGTCACTTTTCCTCATCACAAAAGGAGCCTCCTGGAATTTTGGAAAAATATTTGAAAGTTAAAGGCTTACCATGTATACTGTAACCCTAAGTGTCCTGTTTTCCAAAGTTTTTCCGAAATGCCTCACTTCAACGACGTCTCTTTGAGTAGTTGTCATCTGAAAAGTTAAAAGAAGTTCAACTGAACGTACCTCTCCTCGTGTGTTGTTGTAGGTTGCAAAGTGAACGAGGGTGCCTGCTTCTCGCTTCAGAAGACTCACACTGTGGTGTACGGTAGGCCAGGTCCAACTTCCTTCCTAAAATAATCTCAATTTCCTTATAATTTCTTTGGTACCGCTTCTAAAGGCCTTCCAGAGCAGTCAATTGACTTCCCTCGAGATTTCCTGTTTGGCCTGGCAATTGGCATGTCATTCACAATTACTGTCACATTACACTCGCCAATTAGTTTTATGTAGTTAGAAGGAGGCTTTTTCTGAAAACATTGAGAGGATTGGGATTGGGAGGATTACCTGAGCGACTATGGTGTAGTGGAAGATATTGGAGCACATTTCCAGAGAAGCTGCTGTTTGTAGGAGAGGAACCACGTACTGGTCTTCAACAGCCAGGACGAGGGAACGAAGACCTGGGTTGAAATCGAAGTTAGAGAGACACAGAGACGCAGAATGACAAAGACACACACACATACTCGTACACACACACACACACACACACACACACACACTCACATATACACACACACTCCCATACACACATACACTCACATACATAAAATCTTTCATTGGGAATGTACCTAGTCTATCCTTCACATGTTTCAAAGGCATGGAGTAATCCAAGCTTCCATTGGAAAACGGTGAAATCCGAACATAATATGACTGGAACGGGACAAAATGTCCATCCGTGACAAAAGTTGTCATCTTCAGAAACTCTGGAAATGTCCTTAGGTGACAAACAAGTAAAAAGATAAGAAATTTTGGTTTATGTGACTGTAACATTTTTTTTCTGGAAACGATGTTTGTGTGGCCAACCATGTGTAAGAAATGTTTGGTTCAACATTTGCAGAGTGCTGTTTCCGTACCATCTTCAGTCATAAAGAGGAGTGCGACACTTTTCCATGCCTCCTGAGCAACGAAAGCCGCAACGGCATGTGGTTGAACTTCAGTGGGCGGAGCTATCGCAACCGCATCGCGTAGCGCGTCGCCGGCTACGGTTAGACAAGCCACGCCCACTTTCTGAAAACTTTGTTTACTTAATTATGATGATTAAACCTTGCAGACATCCAAGGCCAAATGTGCTGACGTGGTGAGAGACATATTGGAGAAAACAGTTGGGAGAACGACGGCCGCCACAGGCAACGTTTCGCACACTTTGGAAAATACACGTTTCTTATGGGCCTCTGAATATTTTACCTCTGAGATGAACTCTAACAGCCGGAAGGGCGTCATAGACCGCGAATTCCACGTCTTCCGGGAAAATCTCCTTTGCAGTTTGATATTCAGGACCATCCGGAACAGCTAAACAAATAAAAAAGTGGAAAACAAAGGTGGAGAAACCAATTCGCAGTGAAACCGCGAAATGAGCGCCCAGAAGAAGCAGGAGCATGGCTGGCGGAGCGCCAATTGGGAAATTGACGGCTATTAGTGAGAACGGAGGAAGACGTTCTATTGGAAGTGAAAGGAAGGCTAAGAATGGAATTTTCCACGGTCATATTGAGTTGACGAATTACACTAATAATCTCTCAATTGTGTCTCCGTAAGGAGTTCGTAAATCACATTTGAACGTAAGGTATGGAAAATAGTGTTTATGGTGCAGAATTTCCCGTTGAAATCGTCTGGTTTTTTTAAACTTCAAAGTGTTTTCTGTATAAAAATATATAACCCCCTGAAATCACTGATTTTTTGCTACAAAATGATTTTTTTTTCACGAAAACAAAACTGTTTAATGGAACAGTATGAATGCAGTTGCTGTTTAAAACGCCATAGGCCATAATCGTAACTCTGATAATTGAAATTTGTTTCGAAATGGCCGTTTTCTGGAGTGGCCGCATCATTTTTGCACACCTGATTTTCGATAAAATTAGAATAAGAAAATTTAACTTTTTGTGATACGGTGCCTGGGGGGTAATTATGTACGAGGTGGTGACTGGTGCAATTCACGATTTCCCAAACCCACCCATTTTCGAGAAAAATTGAAAATTTGGTGGTTACTGTATAATTTTTGCAGAAGGGACAGATACGTCCTTGCTAAAACTGAAAGTCATAAACATTTCCTTCAGCTGAGAACGAAAACTTCCCCAAAAAATTCTGGGTTTCAGAATTTTAGATAGGAAAAAGCCATTTTTCAACGGGGGTTTGGTCGTACAGTTTTGAATAGAAGCTTTTCACGTGATACCACGCGAGTTTTGTCATTTTTATTCGCACTTTGCATATCAAATGAAAGCTTTCATTATTAGCATCTCCGATTCCATTCCCCCAGTTTTCCTCCGATTCCCCTGGTGGGCCGGTCGGCCATGTCGTGGTACTCGATCATCTACACGAAGGTGCGCATCTACCGCCAGAAGAACCCCATCCGCGGCTGGATCCTCACCAGATGCCTCAATATCCTCTTCCTTCTTCAGATATTCGGCCTCAGCTACAGGTAACACACAAATAACCCCATTTCAATGAATTATCCAGCATGTACGTCTACATCTTCTGCATCTGCAATCACTTCATTACATCGCCAGTTCAAGCTACAGTATACCTCTGTTTCTATGTATCCTTTGCTTTGATGGCTGTATGGAGTCTCGGAGTTACGATCTTTACTTCCATTATGAGGGTGCCGCCGCAATACATTGTAAGTCATGATACACATAAAGCGCGCTCTTGCGACCAAACTACACATTACATTCAACTGTAATCATTAACCAACTTCTGCGGAAACAACATAAGACTGAATTCCACGGCTTATATGATTTCTGTGTTCCAGGTGAGTGAGGCGAGGTTCGAGCAGCTAAAGAGTGTGACTCCGAAAGAAGGCGATCGTTACGTCGTGGAAAAGTCGTCAGCTGAGCAACTGGAGCAGCAGAACCAGATTCTGTCGGAGATAGTCACTGAACTGAACATCCAACAAGCGGAGTGCGACTCGGCGGGAAGAGTGAAATTCTGTTACCAATGTGGCCACATGAAACCCGACAGAACCCACCACTGCGGCTCCTGTGGCAAGTGCGTTGTGCGCTTCGACCACCACTGTCCCTGGATCAACCACTGCGTCAACCACAAGAACTACAAGTCTTTCCTCCTCTACGTGTTCTACGCCGTCATCACCGTCGTTTGGTTCCTCCTTGGAGCCCTTGAGTCCATCATTCGTTTCTTCGTTCGACAGCAGTGGGAGGACGATTGGCTGCCACTGCTTCATGTGGTGCTGGTCAGTATGCCTTTTGGCCTATTTGGATACTACCCCCTGGGAGAACTCCTCATCTATCACTTTCAAATTCTGTCGCTCAACGAAACGACCTGCGAACAGGCAAAACCTGCAGTTCTACGGTTGGTTTGGGTTCAAACACCTTCACACACACACACACACACACACACACACACACACACACACACACACACACACACACACACACACACACACACACACACACACACACACACACACGCACACACGCACACACATACACATACACATACACATACACATACACATACACATACACATACACATACACATACACATACACATACACATACACATACACATACACATACACATACACATACACATACACATACACATACACATACACATACACATACACATACACATACACATACACATACACATACACATACACATACACATACACATACACATACACATACACATACACATACACATACACATACACATACACATACACATACACATACACATACACATACACATACACATACACATACACATACACATACACATACACATACACATACACATACACATACACATACACATACACATACACATACACATACACACACATACACATACACATACACATACACATACACATACACATACACATACACATACACATACACATACACATACACATACACATACACATACACATACACATACACATACACATACACATACACATACACATACACATACACATACACATACACATACACATACACATACACATACACATACACATACACATACACATACACATACACATACACATACACATACACATACACATACACACATACACATACACATACACATACACATACACATACACATACACATACACATACACATACACATACACATACACATACACATACACATACACATACACATACACATACACATACACATACACATACACATACACATACACATACACATACACATACACATACACATACACATACTACACATACACATACACATACACATACACATACACATACACATACACATACACATACACATACACATACACATACACATACACATACACATACACATACACATACACATACACATACACATACACATACACATACACATACACATACACATACACATACACATACACATACACATACACATACACATACACATACACATACACATACACATACACATACACATACACATACACATACACATACACATACACATACACATACACATACACATACACATACACATACACATACACATACACATACACATACACATACACATACACATACACATACACATACACATACACATACACATACACATACACATACACATACATACACATACACATACACATACACATACACATACACATACACATACACATACACATACACATACACATACACATACACATACACATACACATACACATACACATACACATACACATACACATACACATACACATACACATACACATACACATACACATACACATACACATACACATACACATACACATACACATACACATACACATACACATACACATACACATACACATACACATACACATACACATACACATACACATACACATACACATACACATACACATACACATACACATACACATACACATACACATACACATACACATACACATACACATACACATACACATACACATACACATACACATACACATACACATACACATACACATACACATACACATACACATACACATACACATACACATACACATACACATACACATACACATACACATACACATACACATACACATACACATACACATACACATACACATACACATACACATACACATACACATACACATACACATACACATACACATACACATACACATACACATACACATACACATACACATACACATACACATACACATACACATACACATACACATACACATACACATACACATACACATACACATACACATACACATACACATACACATACACATACACATACACATACACATACACATACACATACACATACACATACACATACACATACACATACACATACACATACACATACACATACACATACACATACACATACACATACACATACACATACACATACACATACACATACACATACACATACACATACACATACACATACACATACACATACACATACACATACACATACACATACACATACACATACACATACACATACACATACACATACACATACACATACACATACACATACACATACACATACACATACACATACACATACACATACACATACACATACACATACACATACACATACACATACACATACACATACACATACACATACACATACACATACACATACACATACACATACACATACACATACACATACACATACACATACACATACACATACACATACACATACACATACACATACACATACACATACACATACACATACACATACACATACACATACACATACACATACACATACACATACACATACACATACACATACACATACACATACACATACACATACACATACACATACACATACACATACACATACACATACACATACACATACACATACACATACACATACACATACACATACACATACACATACACATACACATACACATACACATACACATACACATACACATACACATACACATACACATACACATACACATACACATACACATACACATACACATACACATACACATACACATACACATACACATACACATACACATACACATACACATACACATACACATACACATACACATACACATACACATACACATACACATACACATACACATACACATACACATACACATACACATACACATACACATACACATACACATACACATACACATACACATA
>OZ059903.1:10611946-10734446 GCA_964057215.1 Oscheius myriophilus | reverse complement strand
GGGTCGCTGCGAGAATTTCCGCCAAGTGTTTGGCTGGGGACTGTGGTTTTTCCCAATTCAAACGACCACTGAGGACGGCCTCCACTACACAATCAGGTTGTATTTGTTTGCTTTTCATTTTATAATCTAAATTTTAGATACGTGGATGAACGGAACAAACAGCGTTTCGTGCGAGTGGAGGCGGGGCGTTCCCTTCGATCTTCTGAACTCGGGCAGTCTTCCGTTCGGGCGCTTCCTTCGACCTCTTCCCATTCTCAGCCATTGGAGAAGAGGCCTAGTTAAATGAGACGACCACCGTTTATAGAAGAGTTTGTGGCACAACAATAATTTATGTATTTACAAATAAAATATGAAAGACTGCAACGCACATGGTGGCTACGGCGTACCCGAAACGAGCACTTAACAAAGGCTGTCATAGATGAGACTTTGCGCAGCTATTCCTCCCTCTTTCCTCCTACAAACGGCGTTTCACTCGGCGTTTGGCACAAAGAGCGGAGCAGGATTGGGCACAGGCAGGGGCACACTGACGGGAGTTTTGGCCGGAGAAGGCGCATTGACCCTGCAAACGTTTATTTTGTAATTACGACTCCTTTTAGGGCGAAATCCTCTCTTTTTCGCTGCCTGTTGTGTATTTGCCCATTCTTTGCCACCCCAAACCAACCTTGCAGACAGTTTCACAAGCGGCCTCGCAGCTGACCACCGGACAGGCCGTTTCGCAAGTCTGTACACATCCCGCGGCGCAGCTCGGCGCTGGAAACAAAGACCTTTTTTTCTAAATGGAGTAACCCAAACCCTGGTTTGCGCACTGTTGAGTGCACTGAACATCACAAGGCAGGTTGCAGTTGTGTTTCGCCGGAAGTTGATTGACTGGAGTGGGAGCTGCTCCACACAATTGGGTGCAGGACAACTCGCAGCCAGCGGAGCATTGGGGGGACTGCTGCGGACAGAGGCCTTGGCAGTCTTGCATGCACTTGGGAGCACAAGCCTTAAAAGTAGTCTAGAATGAAGAGGAGTGGCCTACCAATTGAGTGTTTGTCTGGGTGATGACAGGCTGCTGTTGACTGGCTCTGGAGCAGGATTGGGCGCATATCGAAGCACAGGCTGGCTGACAGCCGGAGCCAAGGCTGGCTGTAGTCGCCTTGCATTCGGAAACACAACTCCTTTCACAGGCTGGTTGGCAACTGGTCTCCTGTTGAATCTAAAAGGATTTTGCATTTTGACATTGTGGGAGTCACTACCTCAATCTTGATGTTGTTGTTCTGAGCCTGAAGACACTTGGGCTGACATGCTGGAAGACAAGCGGCGGGACACTGGTTGACCGACAGAGGGACGGAGGGAACGATGTTCACAGGCACTGGGGCTTGGGGCTAAAATAAGGAATTGTCATCATTTGATCTGAAAATCACAATTGTGTTCATATTAACGGAAGATTTGTACCACTTGGGTGCATCAACAACAACCCGAAAACGAATCGTAGAACGACAGTGGATTTTGCTTAAGCTAAGATATACGTTTTAGGAAAAAAACCTACTAGAGAAAACTTTGTCAAGCGGAAACTCGAAATCTATGGCCCATTTTACAACAAAATGAATGGGCATAACACGGGATTCAATAAAAACTCGATGTTTCAAAAAGATAGGATGACTTGAAACCGGGAAATTTACAAAGGTCTGTAGGGTTTTGGGGGTGAAGCACCCAATTGGTTCAACTCGGGGCACACTTTTTCGTTTTCTGTGATATTAGCAGTGTTTTAAAGTTTACAAACTAAATGCAATATGAATATTGTGAATCTCTTACTAGGATTTCGGTGACTTGGACTTGCAGGTAAGTATGTAAACTACGTTTGGAAATTTTGTAATTTTTATGTTTTTGGTCTGAAGTACACCTTTACCGCACCGCGGGCTTTTATTCTCGCGCTGTTCGAATTCGCGGGGATCACGACCACAAAAACGTGCAAATATCGTAAACGAAACGCGGTTTGCAACATTGGACTTTTCCTAGTTCAAAATTTTCAGGCTTTACGTTTGAACAAATGTGGTACCTGGGCACATGCGGTTGTGCATTGTCCTCGGCAGATGTTTCCACAGTGTTCTTGAGGCAGACGCTCGACGCATTGGGAGTTGCAAGTCTGAAGCAGGTCTTCACTGTTTTTCAAAGTGCTTTTAGCAGTTTAGCTTTAAAAGTAACCGAAATCCTACCTGTTCACAAATGGGAAGGCACTCTGGCACTCGGAAGTCGATGGTGGTTGGCTGAGACGGAGCCTGTGTGGCTGGAGCCACCTGAGGAGCACGACACTCTCCCGCACACACCTCAAAGGGCATACTTGAAACTATATCTCACTTTAACATACCTCAACACAGACATTCCTACACTGTGCCTGATCCTGGTTACTTTGTAGACATCCATTCTGACACTGTTGCTCACAGGGGCAGGGCACGGTTTGGATGGTTATTTGGATCTGGGAAGCGCTTTGAATGCATTGAGGGGAGCACTGAGGCTGGCACTGAGGAATGCACTGAGGAACAGGACGAGGGGTAGTCGTGGTTGGAGGCGGAGGAGGAGGGGCGAGAGTCGGAGGAGGAGCGATGGCGGCCTTAACATAACCTTTATGTGGAAATAAAATGTTTGAGTTGCGTGAAGTTGGTCTGTAACCCTTACCTGAATGCATTGAGGTTGGCAAAGAGGGAGGCATTGAGGGATACACTGAGGCACTACGACCGGAACCACAGGCGGCGCCACCGGAGGCGGAGGGGCTGTCTAAATCACTAGTTAACATGTTAACACGAAAAACGTTAAAGGGGAAATAACTTAAAAGCAAAGCGGTGCAAACTGAAAGAACCAAGGACCTGTTTGGCGAGGCAGCTCGGCTCACAGGTGGGTTGGCAGGCGGCGATGCACTGCACCTCCCCATCGGTTACGGTAATGTGTACCATAACCGGTTGTTGAGCGGGAGGAGCAGTGGTTTGAAGCGGTGGAAGCGGAGGAATCTGAGCTCTGATGCAGACCTCCGTACACTGAGGCATACACGGAGGGATGCATGTGGCTACAGGAGCGACGACTGGAGGTACGGCGGCTGGAGAGACGCAAGAGGTCTCACAAGCCGGCATACAAGCGGGGATACAGGAAGCCGCGGGAGGAGAAGGAGGAGCCTGGAGGGAAGAATTGCTAACTGATAAGGCTTGAGTTAAGCAATTAGTGTCACAAGCTGGGAGGCAGTGCTTCGGACATTGTGTCTGGTTCAGAATGCAGTTGTCTGTGCAAGAGGGTTCGCACTTTTTGGGACACAAAAGTACGGTAATGTTAAGGTTAGACGGAACAGGAAAATCTGAAGGAAGGGTTGTTTCTGATGCATTTGGAGGTGTAGGGGCAATTAAAGTTTCAGAAAGATAGGTCTGGGTACATGAGGGTAGACAGGCTGGGCGACACTGTTCCGGACACGTAATAGCTTCAGCAACGGCTACCGTAGCTTCTCCTGTTTGGGTTACAATGTTAAGGTAGTTAGTGTAATTTTGTTGGCCTCCAGATACAGAAAAGAAGGGATTTGCATTTTGGGGAACTGCTTCTGAGGAAAAGTAGCTTTTGACACATTCCTCAGAACACTCTGGCCGACAAGGGATAGGACATAGGGATCCGGGACGGGGGAGTTCTTCGTCGTCTACATAGTCAGCTGGCGGAATTAAAATGGGTTGGGACATGTCAGAAATACAGACTGGTTCACATTTCGGGAGACATGCCGCGGGACAGAAGAGGAGGTTTATCTCAATTGGGTTAGGGGGTATGACCACTTTTGTTTCGGTTGGTTGGGTTGGATTAGGAATGTCTTGGGAAGGGTGTTGACTTGCATTCTGTGGGCTCAGTGAACTAAAGGGTGGAAGTGGGTTAGGAGGTGTTATAGTTGTGCAGGAGGAAAGGCACTTAGGCAGGCAACGGGCGACGCACTTAGGCTGTGGGTGTAGATACATAGGTTGGGCTTTGCTCGCCAATTCCTGTAGAACCTCCTGTGCACGGATGCACCGAGGATCACAGGCTGGGAGACAGGCCTTTGTGCAACAGTTGCGTTTAGTGCAGCGTTCTACCTGCAGTGGGGCAGGCGTGGTAGATGTGGCTTCCACACAACTTGGCAGACAAGCCGGGCGACAAGCGGGGATGCAATCAGGCACAGTTTCGATTTGGATCCGGATCGGAGCTTGAGTAGTAGATGGAACGAAGACTGGAGCAGGAGGTGAAGAAGAAGGCGGTGGAGGAAGCGTCTGAGGGTTTGTGCACCACGTTTCACAAGCGGGCATACAGGCGGGGATGCAACTGGGCGCGGAGGGGGTTGATGCGGTAGTAGTGGTTGAAGTAAGTGAGCCACAAAGCGAGCGACACGAGGAGGTACATGTGCTGATGCACACGTTACTGGTTGTTCTACAACCGCTCAGGCAGTGCGTGGCACAACGGTCTTCACACGACGGCACCTGCTGGCGAGTGGCACACGCAGATCCACACTTGTTGTTGCAGGCTCCAGCACAATCGGCGGCAGGGTTTCCTTGAGACACACACTGGGAATGGCAGGCCTGGCCACACTTGGGCTGGCACTGCTGGGAGAAGTAACTGTCGTTGATATCCAAAGTGATCTGGATGGGAGAGGAGGGAGAGTCACAGCCGAAACGACAACTGTCAGCACAGGTACGCTGACAAACGGCCGGAGGGGACTGAGACTTGGCCACGCAGGCAGACTGACACACAGACTGACACGCACCCTGGCAGTTCGAGACTGGGGCAGGGGTGGTGGTGGTGGGGCGGGGGATCTGAAAAAGAGGGATTAAAGAGTTACAGAAGCACTGACGTCAATCTGGATGGCGTAGTTAGCAGCAACCCTACAAGTGTTCTTGCAAGTGGCATCGCACTGTTGACTGCACTGAACTACATTTCCTGAAGTTCGGCTGCACACTGGCTGACAAGCACGGGAACATGTGGACTGACAGTCGTTGCTCTATAATAAACGAGTGAAAGGCGAGATGTAGCATGAGATACGTAGAATCACTGAAATATAGCTGTCGCCAAATCGGAATCATGCCAAAAACGGCCTTATTACAGCATGCGTGCGCTACTCAGGCGAGAGAGCGTGAAACTAACGAAGACGCAGATAAAATATTGCTTTTTTCGGCGGACGTTGGCTGATTTTGTTTTGGCGACGGCTATAGACATTTATAGCTGTCGCCAAACGAGCATCTGAGGAAAAATCCGCTTTTTCTCTGCGTCTGCACAATTAGCACACTATTTCCGCCTGCGTATGTCTGGATTAAGACCAATTTTGACAGGGTGCCGGTTTGGCGACAGCTATAGAGGATAGAGCTTGAGTGTGTGTGTGTGTGTGTGTGTGTGTGTGTGTGTGTGTGTGTGTGTGTGTGTGTGTGTGTGTGTGTGTGTGTGTGTGTGTGTGTGTGTGTGTGTGTGTGTGTGTGTGTGAGTGAGTGTATGTGAGAGTGTTTTCTTTTGTGTGCATATGTGTGTCTGTGTGTCTGGGTGTGACATACACTTAGTAAGATAAAAAACGAGATAGATAAAGAATTCAAAAAAGGTATTACCAGGTCGGTTCGACTGCAAATCGGGCGACAGGCGGGTCCTTGTTGACAGGCACAAGAAGGCCAAAATGCATTGCTGTAAACTGGAGAAGGCTGGTTGCAGTTGCAGAAGGCTGAACAGCCGCAGTCCTTTTTTACTCGTCTCGCTCCCTAAAATGTTGAATCACCGATATCCCAAACCAGCTATCCCCGTTGCCTTCTTTTCCCTTAGAGTCCTTTCGAAGAAGTCCTCGAACGGCTATTGAAACTGCGGTTTTCGCGCAGTTCGAACACACGCGACCCCGGGGGACTGTTTGCGCACTTAGAAATGCAACCGCGAGCCGTGGTTCGACACGCTCCGCTACAAATGGCCGCGGCTAATGCACGCGAGAAAAAGTGGAAAAGGCAAAGAGGAGGACGACAGACGGCTGGCGGAACAGACAAACACAGAAACCAACGAGAAACAAGGGAACGTTGTGAAATGAGGGCGATTTGGAAGAACTGTTTGTTGGTATTCTATCTCAGTATCAATTAAAGGCAGTGTGTCATAAAAATGAACGCATTTACGGGTGGACCTGTACACAGCGTACCGTGAAGCGAGAGATTCATTTTCAGCATTAGAAATGGAGAGAGCGGCATGCTAATTTCAGTTCAAAAATTTCGCGGGAAAACTTTGAGGAGCCAAATATAAGCAATGAAAACACATTTTTGACAAAATATATTGTTGAATTTGTCTTCGGAAGGTTTAATTTTAAAAACGATAAGTTTTCAATTCTGAGAATGTCGAATTTTGGTGACACACTGCCTTTAATTATGCTCAGAAATTTTCCCTTTTCTCATTCCTTAAAAATTTCGGGTGGCTCCTGCGGCGACTTGAAATTCTGACACAATGTGCGATGTGGAACAATAGGATTAGCGACAAGCGCAAAGGGTGTCAAACGGCAACATTCCGTGCTAATCCCTCAAACACGAACAGAAAATATCGCTTTGGCAAAAAAATGGAGAAAATAGCTGTGACTTTCTTCAAATGAAAAGCGTTAAAGGGGCATTGGGTCCCGCCGCGATAAAACCAGTGAGCTAAACAGGTGCACAAAACAGGCATAATTTATGCGCTAAAGTCTTAAGCGGATTTTCGAAACATTTGAAATGTTCAGATCTAGAAATAATTCTCTGGCCGAACCGTGAAGTCCATTTCTAAATTTTCGAATTCATACAGTGGCGGTGTTTATCATTGCCTGGACAGTGGTTCGGCGAGAGGCGGGAAGTCGAGCACATCGCCCTCGACGAAGGGACGAGAGCCAACAATCGCGAGGAATTGCGCCACATCACGGAAGATTCGAGAGGATAAGGCCATCGCAGATTATACAGGTCGAGTGGGCAGAGATCAGCCGAAGAACACAGGCAAAATTATAAAATCGCGAGATCGGTAGGAAAAATATTTCCTTTCTATTTCTGACTGTGACTTTACAGATAGTGTGATTGACTTTAAAAATATAGAGCTGTTTGCATTTTGTATGAATCTGCATGGATTCGCGAACTGTTCAAAATATCAATTAGACAAACCAAAATGCTGCTTACATTTGAAAGCAAAAATTGTCCGGTTTCTTTCGAGTGTTGGACAGCTCATCAAACTTAATTTTACTTTTTTTGATTCTTATCTGAGTAAGTACAAAACTAATACATCAGAAAAGTGAGAAGAAGTTCGCAAGAAGTTCCCAAATGCGCATTTTCCTAGCACATCTTGACAAAAAGCTTTGGCACGTAGAGTAAAACACCATAAACGAAAATCAAATGCGTTTGTGAAAAGAGAGACCTTGCAAATGTTGCCTGTTCGTCCGTCAGAGCAAAAATACAGGATAGTGCTGGCTACTAAACCCTAATTTTGATGGATCAGTGGATTATTCGTGTGCGCAATCAAACTTTTTGTCGGCGACCGGTCGAGGTGACAAGACTCTGATTGCAGAGCTGATTTTCGCTGCGCAAATAAGAAAACTGGGGGTTTACACGTAGATATCGGTCACTCCGCAAAGAGTCACGTTTTAAACGTCGAATATGAAAGTATGTGGAGTTTTCGCTACCTTGATCTGACATTGGGCATGTAACTCCTTTTGTATCATTGCATAATGCTGCAACCTCGGCATGGGATTTGAAAGACTTGAGTGATAGGAATAGTGAATATGGATGTCTTCTGAAGCCTGTCCACCCACCTCAGTCTGTGCGATGAAGAGCACAAAGGGCAGAAGAAGGAGCAGCTCGCGACGTTTCATGCTGACTGGCGCGCGCCGGGGCGGGCTCGGCCACCAAAAACAAAGCACACTTGCGAGTTCAAATATTGGCGGCCCTGTTTCGAGCATTGTCCACTGAATTAGAACAGAGCCAAGACCGGACGAATTACAACAACATCCTCATCCACGGGGATTCCGGTGCTCGCAGATCAAGGCACTTGGTAGCAAAGAACGGAAATTCCGACGATAAGAGGTTCGAAATGAACACTTTCTGCCTTCGAATCAATTTAATTCTCAAACCGGACTTCAAATAAACTATGTTATTCGAAGTACAAAATGCAGCAAATGTAAATCATACTTCGGCGATTCTTAGAAATTAGGGAGATTATACTGATGTTGTTATTCAAATTTCCCTTTTTTTCTTTCTTTAGTAAACCAAATTTTTTTAGTAAACCAAATTTTGCTTCAAAATTTCAGGCACCCGAAAATGAAAACCCCTCACTCAATAAGGAAAAAGCAAGTGCATTTTTCAAAGTCAAACCAACTCACAATTAGTTGGCTGGAATTTTATGAACAACCGTTTATGAACAACCGTTTCCTGGTGTTATTCAATTCTAAGGAGATGGCTCATTTGTTATACGGCTCATTTCAACAATAGAAACGCTTCAGAAGCTCCCTTTCATGGCAGAGGATTACACAAAACTGAAGAGGCTAAATGGTAGTCGGTAGAAACAAAGAGATGCCATAACTTCCTTTCTGATAGTCCTTTCACCTCCCTTGAGACTACCAAACAAAACATTAATTTAAATAGTTATTCTTTTGAAGTTTTGCTCCAGGCAAATACATAAGTCTCCAGACACATTTTCATGCCCAGCCATCCTTGTTGTGAGCGAGATTTTCTATTTCCTTGATATTGGACAATCATTGTCAACTTTTTTCCTGGTTAATTTGCTCGTTTGCTCTCGCGGTGGTGTTACTTTTTCTCCGACAAACACCACTAATTCGCGGTTTCAGGCGTTCGAGCACCCCATTGTTTGTGCTCGGCGAAGGCGCCTGTTACAGTAGCGACACGCGCCGCTGACCACTGCGATCTCCGAGGAAGGCAGGTTTTGAAACATTTTGAAAACTCTAAATTAATTGAAAACATTTAAAAAGAAATAAAAGAAGATATAATAGGCAACACGCAGACGTACGCACATACACACACACACACACACACACACACACACATACACACACATACACACACGCACACGCACACACACGCGCACATACACACACATGCACACGCACACGCACACACATACATGCACACGCACACACACGCTGCTGTCTGTGTTCTCTATCTATCTAAGACTTTACCGCGCTCACACGCACACATTCTTTTCACACATGGGAGAGAACCAGTAAATTGGCGTTTAGCGATTGAGGCATGAATATGAAACTGATTGGTGTAGGTTGGAACAGACCGATATGATCGGTTCAAAGGAGAAAATTTTTAGCTTCATCAAAATTTTCAGTAGTTAAAAATACTCGACAACCTTTTGTTTCACTTGTGTACTACGGCACTTACCGTTTTCAAACAAGCCTATTCGAAAACGTAGCCCAGATTTAACTCTTCGTATTACGCGGGCTCGTGTTTTTCTCCTTCCTAAGGAATTCCTCCGACTAAATCGGCCTCTCGGCTTGTTCTCGCACTAATTATTTGCCCAGCTTTTTCTCGAAAATCGCCTTGACCGGGGCGTTCGGAGGCAAAAACAGCACGTAATGCAGTTCAAACACATGTCAAATAAATATTTATTAACTTAACATAATAAATATATATTAAATAATAAGTAGCTTATTGTTTGATTTGCTTCTTCTTCAACTGGCGAAGATGTTTCCTCCTGAGCTTGGCCTGACAAACCGGGTAGCAGGTGGTTTGGCAGGCAGCCAAGCACTGGGGCCCGGCCAGGGAGTGCACTCCGCACTGGTGCTCACATTGCACGGAACACTCGTTTTGGCAGAGGGCACGGAGTTTCGGAGAGGCGGGCAGGGGAGTGGCTGCGATGATAATGGCCGGCTGGGGAGGGACAGTAGTCGAAGGACGCACCAACTGAAAAGAGGAAGGTGGCGATTTTGGCGTGAAAAATATGCTTCCCACACCATTAATTTGTTCCACAATGTTATAAAAATGTGCTTGTTAGGTACAACTGACAAGCGAATAAAGATATGTGACCGAGGCGACAAAAATCAAAACGGATGATTCAATGTTCATGTGAGTGTGGCATTTTCAATGGTGAAATGCAGAGTTTTATATTAAAAGCCAGGCACCATCCTGGCTTGCGGCCTGCAGCGGCACCTACACGCGGCCTTTCGCCGCCCAACCAGACGGCCTGCGGCCGCAACATTCGTGGCCATGGTGTGCAGAACGTTTAACTCGGCTTACGGCCGACCTGCCTCTCCCCCTCTGTGGAAATGAACGTGTGGACCTACGCAGATAGAGATGTTGCGTCGCAAATCGTAATGTTTTGGTTATTTTTGTCCCCCTTAGCGCTTTGACTCGCTTTGAATTCTTTTTGAAGCAAATTTCATGTGACTTTTGCCGTCTTACGGGGTATAGCTGCTGCCAAATCCAGGTTGCCATTGAGGCTGCAATTACACGATTCTCGGGCGACGAATGAAGCATCGCAAAATTATCAAAATTACCCGTGAGCAGTACGAAAACAGAATAGTTCTAATTTAGGTTTTTCGGCCAGTCTCCGGCGTCCTCTACTCTTGGGGCTTGTGGGATCGGAAAAGAAATAGCTTTTGGTTTAAATTCAGAATCCCCTTGCAGCTGCATTCTTTAACAATCAAACATCTTCATAAACGCCTGGATTGCGTGGCTTTCCTTTGGCTTCGCTGGCCGCCTTCTTTAGCGGCCGAAGGTTGTAAACGTTTCCGACGAAAGGCCTCGAATCAGTACGGCCGAGAACCGCCTGATTGACCGGCTGGCGGTCAAACAAGTGACCGACCGCCTTTGTGAGCGGCCGAAGGCCGTGATTACTGCCGAAAGCGAAGACCTCGAATCTGTATAGCCGAAGGCCGAATAAGTGTCCGACAGCAGACCGCCTTCTGTATGTGAGCAGCCGGATGCATCCAATCTTTACTGTGGAAGGCTGCTTTATTGAGCGACGCATAACCGCGAAGCCGCGAGCAGATCCTTCAAATACCTCAAATCAAAGTCGTTCAAATGTACCCCATGGAATTTTGGAATCCCATACATTTCTACGGCCTTCCACCGCTGGACCTGTTGATTCGCTTGCAAATGGGGTGCCTCTCACTTAGACTATCAGGTTACGCTACTAACAAACAGAAACTACCAAAAGTATGTTGGGAAGAACTTGTGAAAGAGTGGATTGGTCTTAAAATGTTAGTGAGGGAGATGAGCGGAGAATGTCAAATGGTTTCTCCAGCCATACGGTATAAAAAGCAAGGTGAATGCATAAAAGTTTATTAGATAAATAAGCGAGGTACCCGGACAAAGCGAAGCAAAGGATCAATTTCTGGTAGCAATCTGAAAGGGGTGGTGGAAGCGTGGATCAGACCTTTCTTACCTGAATGTTGATGCATTGGGGAGAACAGGAAGGCATGCACTGGGCGAGACAGCCGACCACCACAGGGGCTGGCGAGGTTGGCACGACTTTACGTGAAACGAGGCCACAGGTTTCTGCACACGCAGTGGCACAGTTGGTGGCACACTCTGTTAGGGATACTCCGGTTGTTCTGAAATTAATGATAATTCATAAAAGGGGATAAAACACTTACCCGCACATCTTGATGCAGGTCTCTCCGCAGCTCTGCTGGCACTGAGCCGCGTTGTTCGCCTTTCCATCGATGACGTCAGTGATGAGCTTCAGAGCAGGCTTGAAGGCGGTGCAGGCGAACGTGCAGTCTGGCATACAGGCCGGCTCACACACTTTAGCAGGGGCTGGAGGGGCAGTGGGCTCCATTGTGATGGAATTTCCAATGAGGATAGGTCGAGGCTGCGGAGGAATAGGCATCTGATACGGTAAGATGAAGAGAGGCGAAGGAGAATACTCACAGTTACAGGGTGGAATGGAGCGATGGCGGGAACAGGAGCCATAGGACCCATAGGGACTTGAATTGAAGAGGGGATGATGAATTTGAAGTCGTTGACTGGAGTGGGTGCCTTTGTTGTGGAGACATTTTCCTGCTTTGAGCAGGAGAAATCACACGCCTCACCACATACCTGCAAAAGAGGTTGTTTGAAAGGCAAGAGTTACTCTCACCTGTTCACACTTTCCATTGGAAGAAAGATTCTGGCACGGCACTAGACAACTCTTCAGACACACATCAGCACAGTTGTACGGAGTAGCTGTAGGCGATAAAATAGGAGCCTAGATGGGTTTTATTCACCTCTTTCTATTTTGGTAGGTACCTGTGTTGTTTCCCTGCAGACGCACTTTGGAGGAACAGGCGGTGTGCATGAGCAAAGCATTTGGAAGGATTTGGCGGGGTCGGTGGAAGGAACCACCTGACAGCCGCATTTGGGAGCCTCTCCCGGAGTGCAGTCGCACGCCTGGCGACGGTCGCGAGAGGGACTCGCAGCCTGAAAATAGAATTATAATCCTTTCTTTGAATTTTAAAGATTCTCGTCTTACACTCCTAGATACTGAAGGTGGTAGTCGTTTAAAAGAGGGTCCCCTTAAGTACCCCCAAAAAACCTTTCCTATAAGGATTTGTCGAAACCCATCTGACGAAAGTCCGCTCATTTGTGGCTATCATACAATGTGAAAACAAGCAATGTGTGAGATGTGCAATTTTTAACAAATTTTTGGTTTCAACCGATTTTCTGGATGAAAGTAGAAAAAACTGTAAAGAGTGTACACGTGTGGGAGTCCACCTCAGGCCGCGAAGAGGCCCGATGCGGCCGAAGGCCCAAAAAATGTGCTGTTGCAGGCCGCGAGAACGCTTTGATAGAATGCCCCAACAAGTGATTGCCAAAAAAAGTTATAATTGCCAAAGTAGCCTGTTAATTGATTAAAGTCGATGTTTAGAAGAAAAGATAATAAATTACCTGAGCTGAGACGAGAAGTAGACAGAAGGCGGCTGCTCGGAGCATGGTGTGTGGTGTGCGTCTCGGGCGGCGCCCTCTTATACCCAAGAAGTTCTTCTCGCCTGAGGCGCTTTGTTTTGTGTTTCTGCGTCAGCTTAACACATCCTCCGGCAAATACAGACGCCTGCGAGCAGCCTCGCACAAAGACCGACGCCGGTTGCCATTTTTCGGCGGCACTAATCCTCGAAATAGGGGCACTTGGGCAGCTTTGCAGCGGTCAAGGAATGCGAAAAAGTGCACGTAAGAACGGAAGTTTGCATAGAAAATCAAGATGAAGTTAAATTTTCTACACCGTTTTAATAATCCTATGTTACTCATCACGCACTGAGGAACGCACTACCTAACATAAACCTAATCTAGTTAGCAAGAATTCCCATCGTGAAGCAAAACTTTTCAAACATCAGCCGTTAGAAGCTTTTCGAAATATTCCCTACTAGTACACTCATTTCGTGTAAATTCAACCTATCGCTTGGCACGATAAGAGTTACCAAAAAGAAACATAACCAGTCGAACCAGAGACTGAATTGGAGCCTTTCATTCCAAAACCCCTAATCCTTTTTAGAGGCTACGTTAACTTAACGGTTGAAATTTATAAAATAAACCCTTAACACCAATTCGAACGTTTAAGACCGCATAAAAAAACTAAATAATGCGGCAAGGTATAAAAACCAAAGAAATGCACAACTTTTTGGCCTCCTTTCCTCTTTCTGGTAGTATTTGCACATTTCTATTCGCAGACGCCGCGACCAATCGAGCTAGGTTAAGCTTTTCCAATACAAATACACGGAAAAGTGAATTCTCAAGTTGGGCGTTTTCAATATTTCTGTCGGCCGTCTCTCTGTCTCTTTGTCTCTCTCTTTCTCTCTCTCTCTCTCTCTCTCTCTCTCTCTCTTTGTCTCTCGCTATGTCCAGTCCATATAAAACAGACTTTATCAAAACAAAAGAAGGTATGCCCTGAAACGCCGCACAGATCTGTTATCTATTCTGCCCTCGTTTGTGAAAAGTGAAAAATGTGTGTGTGTGTGTGTGTGTGTGTGTGTGTGTGTGTGTGTGTGTGTGTGTGTGTGTGTGTATGTGTGTGTGTGTATGTGTGTGTGTTCCAATTACCTCGCTTAAATTGTAAAAATGATTTATTAATCAGCAGATCCCTGAATAAATTTCAGTCCTTTAAGAATTTGGCTCCAATCTTGTTCCACGAGTTCTAATCGACGTTGGCGGTTCCTACAGCAATAATTCAATCAATTAACCCAAATTCTAACCTCCGGCGGCATGAGCACCGTCATCACAGTGTCTTTGTTTCCCCTGCCTCCCCCGACAGTCGTTCTCAAAGACGCCTCCACAGCCGCCTTTCTTTTCTCAAAATCCTCTCCGTGCACAATTCTCGCCAAGTTTTCCTTCACAGCTGTCCGACTTTCCAGAATTTGTTCTTGAAGAAATTCCGCCATTCGGTCACTTCTTTCTTTCACTTTAGGTGGATTTATGGCTGAATCTCCGATTAGATATAATGAAAATAGCGCCAAGGGAAGGAAAATGGCCAAAACGATCAGGTAATTACAGAAACCTCCAATGAGTGCTTCCTGGAAAAGTATAGCTCACTAAAGTGCCCGTTTTATGTGTAACCTTTCGTGAAACAACGTCAATGATGGCAGAAGCGTGGTGAACTCCGTCGACTGTGCATTCGAAGTGTCCCTCGTCCTCCTCCGTCAAAGGCCAGATGATCATTTTCTTCTCTTCTACCGTAACCCTCCAATTCAGAAGCCCAGGTTCAATTCTGTTCGTATTCACGTACCAAGTAACATCTCTTGTCTAGGCAAAATACTAAAGCACATACTTTTAGAATAAAAACCTTGTTTGATGGATGATCGCAGGATAGAATTAACATAGACCCACTCATTAAGGTATGAGATGTGTGGGACATACTGAGATCAATCAATACTTTATTCATTTTCCCTGGAAAATTCGAACATAGTATTTGAACTTCATATTTGTAGAATTCGAGCAGACCTCGGTCATTGGGAAAAAACCTAGTTGTCTTAAAATTAAAAGTTTCAAATTTGGTATATAAGCTTCCTGTAACAAGAAAACGTCATCCTGTAACTTTTGGCGCCCTGTCATTTTTGAAGTCGGGTTACGGTAGGCGTTTCCAAGGGTACAGGACTTTTTCAACTTTATCCAAAGTAGCAGCATGCTCATATAAATCGCTAAATAATTAAATTTTCAAAAACATTCTCAATTACACCAACTACCGTTTGCGGTCAAATGAAAAAGTTTTGCCCCGAAAACCGCAGAAAACCATAATTTTTTTGTTGGGATTTTTACACTTTCTGTCAAAAACTTTTAGAAACATTAAACATGACACTTGATTTTTGTGAAACTAGACGCAATTCTGCTTCAAACCAGCATTGTACAGCCGAAATCGGACCATACGTTTTCTGAGATAACCGAGCCTGAAGATAGCTGATTCGCGCGCGGGCTCAGTTATGGTACATTCGAAAGCACACATTCACTCAATTACAAATTTATTGAATCGAAAAGTTTCACATCTCAGCCCTCTTAGAGGTTGGTTTCAAAGTATAGTCAACCCTTCTGCGGCAAAAAGGTGTCAGATGTAACTGCGGCGGGACCCAATGCCACAACACATTTAAAGCTACCTGATTGGAAGAGTGTGAGGAGCTTCTGTTTCTTCTTTTCCAATAAGCCTGCCTTCTTCGGCTTCTTTTTCTTCTTCTGTAACATTCTCTTCCACCAAGAAGGTTTCGTGGAAAGAGTAGGTCGAGGAGTTGTGCTAAGAGTAATAAGAACCAAAATCAAAGGATCTCCTACGTGGATTTCAGAGTAGGACACCTCCCTTCCACAACTTTAGCCAAACGCTCTTCTGGAGTTAGAAAATTGCAATCGGCGTCCCACTTCAGCCATTCTCGGAAACGGTTTCCGTGTTTAACCAATTTCTCTTTTGCACGAGACCACACAGAAGGTTTTGAAGTTGTCTGAGAAAGATACGTAAGGGAGCAAAAGGGAAGGAGAGACCTGAGCAGCGCAAATGAGAAATAGCGGAAACAACCGGACAAGGAGCATTGAGAGGGAGAAATGCAGGGGAAATGAATTATAGAAATGTGTTCGGTATGCAAAAATTGCTCCCCCCCCTTTATTTCTGATGGGCGTTAGCATCACTTTGTGAAATCGAAAGTCTCATGATGAGACTCTCATCGTATCCCACTGCTAGAAAACAGAGAGAGAGAGAGAGAGAGAAGAGAGAGAGAGAGATTCTCTCACTATCCTTACCTCTCCAAACATGTTTTCCTTCTTAGACACAGCCCATTTCCGTATGTTTGACCAGCTTCTGGCGCCGGTGGGTGACTCACCTTGGGCAAACATTCCCATCTGCTGCGCATGCCTCGGTTATGAACCCTTGCCCCATCAATTGGGTTGTTTGACAATTCTTTTGCTGAACTTGCTTTCCATGTGTAGATTATGGTTCAAATTTAAACGTAATTACCCAATCATTTCCAATGAAAATCGGAGCTGACCGGTCCATAGACAGGGGATATCAAATTTCCCGATATTCATGTGACATCCACTGCCTATCGCAATGTTTCGTGTTATATTTTCAGAACTCAATAAATTTACCCATTTGTTAGCAGAATAAATTAGTTGTCACTCTTTCAAAACGTCGTGAAACTGCATAAGCAATCTGCCCGTTGTTTACAGAATAGTATGCAGCCGTTGCAAACTTTCAAAACGGCGCTTCGGTTTTAACTTTCTTAATTTTTTTTGATTTTAAAAGTGCAAAACAAGCTTATCATTAACTGATCAAAATAACTTTCAAATAATGTTTCTCGGAAGTTTTATTTTCAATAATCTGACTGTAATAAAACAGTTTAGGCGCCGTTCGTCGCCTCTCCTTTTTCACCATTAGGAGCGACCGTTATGGAGGTGTGCCGACTGCGCACCTCGGCCACTTCTCCAAGCAAGATGACTTCTACAACACAAAGGTCCCTTTGAAGAGTTCAGTAGGAGGATGTCTCAACAGGTAAGCTCCTTCTTCTCCATTTAATTGCATTTGTGCAGAATTCCCTTCGCCTCTCTCATAGCCACCATAATGTGTTTCATCGGCGTCGTCTTGTTCTCGGTCATGATGGGCTGGGGATTCAACGCCACCGTGGAACAGACCAGACGAACCCTCCGCATAGAGGACTGGCCGTGGCTGGACAAGGTAGGCCGACTTCCAGATGGTTTAATGTCAAAATCTGCAGGTCCAAATATCTTTCGTCATTCTCACCGTTCTGATGTCTATTTTTGCCTTGTTCTTCTTGGCCGTGGGAGTCAGTGCAACCGGTGCCACTAGGGAAAGTATGTACAGAGGTATGTCAGCTTTATAGTTGTTTCCAGAACTCAGCCCAATGTGCACATTGCCTTTCCAATTGGTAACTCGGGTCACTACAGAATCTGGAAGTTTGCCAACAAAGGCTCGTATCAAGTATCACGAGGATTCTCGAGTGCGCTCAGCCCTGTAGAAGAAACGGGCGAAGCTCCATCGCACACGCACGCGTGTACATTGATTCCCGCCGCGAAAGTTCTGAAGATCGTCGACGACACCGGTTTGGCCTCGCGATCAGGGGTTATTTCAAATTCCCGCTAAACTTTTACCGGCGCCGTCGACGATATTCAGGGTTTTCGTGGCGGGACCCAATATACTCGGCGTGCGTGTCGCGATGGCGTTCCGCCGGTTTGTTCTACAGGGCGGAGTGCACTCGGCGTCGCCGTGGCATTTGGACAAAGAGTGCCGCCACGATAAGCACCGAAAAATCGCGTATCCATTTCCATGCGAATCAATGACTTTGATTTGAGGGATTTGAAGGATCTGCTCGCGGTTATGCGTCGCTCAATAAAGCAGCCTTCCACAGTAAAGATTGGATGCATCCGGCTGCTCAGAATGCGGCCTGTTGTCGGACACTTATTCGGCCTTCGGCCATACAGATTCGAGGCCTTCGCTGTCGGTATTAATCACGGCCTTCGGCCGCTCACAAAGGCAGTCGGTCTCTTGTTTGACCGCCCGCCGGTCAATCAGGCGGTTCTCGGCCGTACTGATTCGAGGCCTTTGACCGGATCTGTTTGCAACCTTCGGCCGCTAAAGAAGGCCAGCGAAGCCACGATAGGAAAATCGCGAAATCCAGGCGTTTATGATGTTTGATTGTTGTAGAATGCAGCTGCAAGGGGATTCTCAATTTAAACCAAAAGCCATTTCTTTCCCGATCCCACAAACCCGAAGAGTGGAAGACCGCCGGAGGCTGGCCGAAACTTCTGGTTCTTTACATTCGAGAGGTTTGGCGCTTTGCCAATGCTCTTCGTGGTGGGACCAGTGCAGCATATAACACTATTCTGTGCGGTTGGCAAAGTGCCGTGGTCAAAGTTTCGATTGTAATAGATTAGCTTTTTTCAGATGACAAGTCAAAATGCGGAGGACGGTGTGCGTGTGCAATCTGTATGGCATTCACTATTGCTTTGGTAAGATTTTCCGCAATTATTGAACGGTTTTCTATAAATTCGGGACCATATAAGGTCCTCGAAAGTCTCCCCGATATGTATTACTTCAATTACCCCCTCTATTTTCAGTTAATCTGCTGGTTGTTCATAATCTCGGTGCTTTCCATGATGTGCTGTGCCTACTTTGTCTTCGACAGTGTGTGCAACACAATGACTTCCTTCTCAGACGCCGATTGTATCGACTTCGGCCTCTTTGAACCCCTCGTCCGGCGGGTCTCCAACGCCGTAAGTCTTATTCTCTTGTCATACTTTCATTCTTCAGAATATGCTCATTTGTGGTGGAGATGCACAGCAGTTCTGCGCCCTCACAGCCACCGCCAAGTCTTGGTGATTCCCTTTCCTTTTCTCTTTTATTTCGTTTCTCAGGTACATTGTCGGCTGGGTGGGCAGTTGTATAGTCATCCTCGGCCTCAGTCTCTATCTAGCCGTGCATTCTGCCAACTACGCCCACGTCGGCACTGCTAGCAAGTGGGTTTTTCGCTTTCTTCAACCATTTTTGATTGTTTAGATATGTGGAGCTGCGGGAGATCCTGTCAGACCCGATTCCTGCGCCTCCTTCAATTCCGCCTCCGAGGAGATATGAAATGTCGGAGTACGTGAACGACACGCACCCCAGACGGAGGGACTCTCGACCAGCCAATAATAATAACGGGTGAGAGAAATACCTAATACTCGAAGCAATCAAATGGGTTTTTGTATGCTGCATTTTTCTCGTAACTTAATTACCTTATCGCGCTCCATTGCTATCTATAAATGGCGCTTCTATTTTATCTCTGCTGTTGTTGTGGGCCCAGTTTTGGACAAATTCGATTCATCATTCCCTAAAGCTTACCAAATCGTCCTTTAAACAAATAGTTCAAGCTCCATTTGTGGGACGTTATGTTTCCTTGTGTTTAAATCTTGCAGTTTTTGATCGGGTCACGCTTTTCTACTTTTTATGAGTATTTTTTTTCATTAATATGGGCACTGAAGGTTTTTGTCGAACACTAGTCTCTATTGAACCAAACAATGATTATTACTAGACTTACTATTAGGTCAGCGTTTAGACCCGAAAATGGTACCTGGTAGAACCGTTAACTTTTTTTAAAAACTTTTTTTCATGGGCCATTTAGAAGAAGCCGTAAACCAGCGTCAAGTTTTTGAAAATTGTAAACTAACTGGTAAAAATCATAGCTGCGGGCCGCGCCAAACCTCAATTGTATATTCACCCGGTCCCATACCGCGGCCTGACAGTTGACCGACCCACCCGTTTTGAAGCTATAAATGGGGTAAGCCCCCTTAACTTTTGGCCTCCCGAGCTGAATTTTACGAAAATAGTGCCTTATTCCCTGAACTTCGGCGTTTTTGGGAGCTCTACCCCCTGTAACCTGGGGTAAGCTGACTACACCATCCCGAGGTATGCCCGGCCCTAGTTCTGTTTCTTCAAATTATAATTCTCGCCAAATCCCCTACGGCCAAAGTTGGCTAAGGGCCAGTCCTGGCCGGCCTGCTCTTCAAAAAATCTCGGCCCGGCCCCACGCGGTCTCGTAGTCAATTTAATTGACTACTGCCAATTTAGCTGCGTACACGGACTGAGTATCCTATATTACGTCCCTATCACAACATCAAAACGTTGTTCCGAAGTAGTTGTGGCAAAACTATACTTGTTTATTTTCAAATATGGAAAATTATGTTGCTCTGACCGTGCTCCCTTTGCAGATCTCGCCTTCCTCCGCCGCCCAGTTCGACCTCGATGAGTCGTCTGGCGGAGCAGATGTCAGACTCTGTGAGTCAGTACCAATACGACCGGAAGTACTTCAACGGCCGTTGATTCCTACCTCAAGCATCAATCCTCTAGTCTCTCCTGATGCATATCAACCGTCTTTCCCTTTGTCTGTGACTGCCTTGTGATATTTACTGCATATCCTCAGAAATTTTTCACTTTTTACCTAATAATAAAGTATATGTTTTGTTGTTCGAACACTTTTTTGGGTTAGAAACCCCATTTACCTTTTTCCGTTTTATTGTTCCTACCACACTATTTTCAAGGGAATCGTATGTCCGATTCTCCTGTTAATATCAAAGAAGAAGCACAGCTAATCTCTAATAATCTTTCGCTTATTTGCACCCAATTGTCTCAAATTGTGGGTACTCTGTGCTTTTTCCCATACCCTGGTTTTAGAGTTTGCCCTCCTCGCCGATTCCCCAATTCGTAGAGGAATCCACCGCAGTCCTCGAGGAACTACAGGCCCTCCTTCGACTCGTTACTAGGGAAACTCACTCCGTAAGTGGCAAATTGGTCGTTTTTTTTCTTTTGTAAAGGGTTTTTAAAGAATTTTCTATTGTTATAAACATACCGCCGTCGTATATGTCAAAACAGATTTGCACAGGCGTCTCTATTCAGGAGTGTTTGCTTAATATTCTAGCAATAAAATATAGTTCATGACAAAACTGCTTCAGAACGACGTGCCGCTGTTTTGACGTTGTTCCTAGCATAAAGCGTGCAATATAGGATACTCAGGCCGTGTGCGTAGCCAAAATGGCCGGTGTAGCTTTTGCGAGGAGTATATATTAATATATTATCAGTCAATTATTGTGAACCTTGAACTTTTTTGTTGCTTTGTTGGCATAATTACAATAGCTAACCAGTACCTAAATTGGTGGGTGCGGCTGGGTCCGGGCGGAGCCCCCCGGATTTTTTGGCGGGTCCGGTGGGCCGGCGGAACCCCCCCCCCCCCCCGAAAACCCCTCTCCTGACTCAGGGTCCCGATTTTCCCCGGCGCACCCCCCCGCAGATCCTTACCCCAATTTAGGGTATGTAGCTAACGTACTGCCTATGAAAGATCCAATTTGAAATTGGGAACTAAAGGGATACAAAATCGGATAAATTAAAAATAGGGTGAAGTAAACAAATCCCTGTGATCAACGTGTCGGAATTTCCCGAACTCTTGGGCATATTCTGGGCTTGCTATGCATTGACAAGTTGTCGTCACCGTAAATGTACAGTTTCTTTATTCTTTTTTACTTTTTTCCACTTTTTTGTTATTCTTTTACACCCCAGTCTGTCAATCTAAACTCCATTCGTCACCACAAATGTACCAGAAGTCGTTTAAAAATATAGAAAATATCATACTAACTCGCACTGGCTCCGCGTAGTAGACTGTGTCCCTTTCGTGAGAAGACCGAACTTTTGCGGTGCTCTCAGAATGGGGGTGTCTTTGCAAGTACTACCTTTTTGGTAATACTATTTTCTGCTATAATGAACATATCGGCGTCAAATACTTCAAAAGAAAAGAATCTTTTCAGGTGAAAAGCGGTATCAAGGCGATCGAACAACAGTTTGCTGATCTCGATCCGCTTTGGGAGAAAATCGAGAAAACCGCCGACTACGTCAGCCAGAAAAAGGAGCAGCTGACGGAATTGGAGCGACTGTGCACGTGTGTTGAACGACTGGCCAAGGAGAATCAACAGAAAGAATGGGTAATTTTGTTGTTTTTGCGTGATTTAATTATTTAGTTTAGTGAAAACTCGCACAGGTGCCATTTCGCGCAGGGAGTCCGATGTGGGCGTCGTTGAGAAGGAATACTCACCCGAGCAGGAGGAGTTCTCGGATGACGACGCGCCCGTTGAGGTTTGTAACCTGACAGCCAGCTGGCTTTCAAAAGTCCAAGTGTATCGTTCGACCCTTCTGAGTTATCTTCTCATGCACAACTGAACCTCGTCATTTTAGAAATTTGCAAGTGGTGTTTTTTCCAATTGCAAGGGCGATTTTTTGGTGACGAGCTGTGTTGAACAGTTTTTTTGTGATTTAATGGATAAAGTTAACCAGTGTGATTATAACCAATAATCTGGCGTTTTCTGGCAGTCAATTCATAAGCCGCCGTTCAACGATACCCGTTTAAAGGGGTGTTCGCGTTTGCACAGCATAAATAATGCGCATCTAATTCTCACCATACTTGGGCAATCCACCGCGGGTGTCAATTTTGTGACCGCCCCTTCTATTATTAAAAGTTTCCTAAATTTGCGACGGACCATTCTTCCTTAACAAAATTTGCCGAAAACAAAATAGGGAGGGCCCTACCACCGCTTATAGCGGATTTTGACAATGTATGATTCTCACGGGCAGGGTCATTTGAAAAATTTTGATCGGCCCGTTTAAAAAATTATTGTACCGATCTATACAAACTTCAAATAACCAAATTTTTTCTACCCGGGCCGTCCCAAAGAGTTCCTCGTCCCGGCCCGCCGTCATTTGAGAATCCCGCCAGGAAGTGCCATTAGAAGCGGTAAATTACAATTTTGTAGTCATACATGAACAAGTTACCTGTGGGGTCCGTTTGGCGCGACCCCCACAATACCAATGAAACGAGTGGCGCGAGTCCCCCAAATAGGAAATTAGGCTCGGCGCGACCCCCTCTAGCGAATCTGCATGTTCATCTTTGTAGCTGTGCATGTTTTTTTGGATCAAGAAAACGAAGTTATTGAAATCAAACGCTGCCTACTTACATTTAAGTGCCCTACTGCCATAGGCTTACACCTAAATCCGATTAATTTCCTCAGCATTGTCCAGGTCTATTATAGCGCAAGTAGTTTCAAAAACGGAGCAAGCTAGTCCTTTAACCGCACGTTGCTTGTCGGCGGTCTGTGAATAATTTTATGATCCTTCTTGCAGGTGACATCGAAGAAGCCGAAGCTGGCTGAGGCCGACATTCAGTTACTTGAGGACGAACCCGTGGAGAAGAGTCTGTTCGAACAGGTATTTCCTATTCCCGTTTCCTTTTCAATCTCCCTTTAGATCCAAGAGCAGAAGAAGGAAGAGGAGAGTAAGAAGAAGGAAAAGGCCAAGGCTCGTCGTGTGAAGAGGAAGAAGGTCGACGAAGGCACCTTCCACGTCAAAGTCAAGTAGTTTCCCTCTGCTTCCGGTTATTAAATTCAATCTTAGGAAAGCCGAGTTCAAAGTGGTCGCCCTGGACAAGGGAGTGAACCGTTCGCTGGAGCCTGTCCACAACTACAAGGCCGACCTCCTCGAGGCTCGAACCGCCGGTCGTCGCATCAAAGGAGGTTAGTCTACCCCCTCCTTTCATAAATTACCCCCGCTTTCAGGTGTGAACCAGGCCGCCCACCGCGCCAAATGGGCCGCCAAGCGCTGATCCGTCGATGTTATTCCGCCCATTGTTGTTGCAGTTGTTGTTACGTTTCATGAATTCACATCATCCGACTTGTTTATCACAGTCTGCATAATCGTCTCAGGACCCGTCGTGTTTCTACTTCTTCGTTCAGCATCGGGAAGTGCGTGTCGCTGTCCTGCTCCATTTGTTTCGGACAGCATCGGCTTTTATATACACGAGGATACAAATTTTGAAACAGAAAAGTGTGTTGCCGCGGAAGCTGAGGAAATATTGAGTAAGCGTTAGAATCTCTGACAAGCTAATTCCATCTCATTGGATTACGGTACCAAACGCGCAGTCCGTGACGTTCTGCTTCTCATTCAAATTTTCACGTACTGGCACCCTTATGTACGGTGACTGCCATACCTTGGGAGAGGCAGGTCACGGAGGGACCCCCCATCACTTTTTGACGGAAAAACTGGGTTACCCCCCTCACTTTTTGGCTGAGAAACGGAATACCCCCCTCACTTCTTGTGAAGAAAAAAAGTTACCCCTCAATTTTCTATGAAATACTAGACTAACCCCCCTCACTTTTGAAACCCCGTTCATTTGGTTCCCAAGGTATGGTGACTGCTCCAAATTTGCTGAACGACCTTCACCGCCAAGATATCAGCGCTCAAAGTTTGCGTAGCATTCGGCGCCGACTGGGCGCTGCACATAAGAGACGCCGGCGCTCATTGAAACAGCGGCAAGATGTCACAGTGCCTAGTAGCCTGCCTGCCAATCAAAAGGATTCGGGTTCGAATATCTGGACGGTTTACTTATTTTGCTTTTTGGTTTTTGATTCCGGAACACAAGCTTTTTTTCAAAATAAAAAAATTAATAAATAAAAAATATTTAAAATTTTTTTGTTGTTAACTTATAAATCAACAGTCCAGTTTACACCTCAGCTTTACCTCTTTACTAACATTTATTCAAATCAAATTGTTAGTATTGAGGTAAAGGTAGTGTACAGTGTTCAGGCTTGTTGATTTGGGAGTTTAACAAAATTTTTTTTTGTAAACTTCAAATTAGGTTGCGCGCAGTTAATGTAGACGCAGATATGCAAACCGGTTACTCTGCCTGCCAGTAGATTTTCTACAGTTTACATCTATAATGTTTTAAAGGCAGTGTGTCACCAAAATTCGACATTCTCAGAATTGAAAACTTATCGTTTTTAAAATTAAACCTTCCGAAGACGAATTCAACAATGTATATATTTGTTCAAAAATGTGTTTTCATTGCTTATATTTGGCTCCTCAAAGTTTTCTCGCGAAATTTTTGAACTGAAATTAGCATGCCGCTCTCTCCATTTCTAATGCTGAAAATGAATCTCTCGCTTCACGGTACGCTGTGTACAGGTCCACCCGTACATGCGTTCATTTTTCATGACACACTGCCTTTAATCTGGCACGGGTGCGCATAAAATGTGTATGTGTGTGTTTACTGAAAACTTTAAAATTATATATTTCTCTGTGTTTTTTTTTGTTTATTTGCTCCTTTACGCAGTATGTTTGTTCCTCATCCAAATAAAACGATTTATTTCCCTTCAACATAAGCAAATCCACTTTTCTTAACTTTTTCAGTATCTAATGGACAACCTTCTCCAACAGTACATTGTTCCAATCTGTTATTGTAATGTTCGAACGCATATTGGCACTGCTTCTGAAAAAAGGTAAATATCTTTCAAATATGTAAAAGAAACCTCGTATTGTATTCCCTTGTAGCAGCAGACATAGTCAGGTGAGCAACTTTCGATTTCCAAACACAGACTTAAAGTTGCAGTACACCTGCAAATAAAAAAAACCCATGAGTTTTGGCTTGTTCTATTAAAATTTTAACAGAATGAAACTTGCAGAGCTGGGGTCCTTTCAGCATGTTTTTTAGGATAAGTGCAAGCGTAGTTTTTGCTCCGTTCTTCACATTTTCCTCTTAGGTTATTGAAAAACAATCCTTTGGCGCATTTTTTCACGTGAGCGACTCCCTGAAAAGATGTTACTATCTGACATTAGGGTACACACACACACACAAACACACACACACACAAACACACACACACACACACACACACCCAGACAAGTTCTTGGGGGAAAATTCAACGGTGTCCAATCGAGATCAAATTTCTAAAACACTATAAAAATATTTCGAAATTAGATTACGGGTTTTTGGTCGGTTTTTCGATAATTCTACGTAGTAGAACTTCGATAACTCTGCAGTGTAACTTCAAAACTTCAATCTTGAGAAAAAATATGCATATTGAGGATCTTTTTTTTTTAAATGTCAAACTCATTTTTTTTCTCTCGGTATTAGAGACAATTCCAGATGTTTTCGAACACAACAGGAAAACAAAATCACAAGTAAAGAATATATTTCTTCTGATAAAATATCACAAAATATGAATTTGTGCTAATTTGACAAAAACCTTTTTAAACATTTTTTATGCATGGCAGAATAAACATGGTCTATGTTCATGGTAATTTCTTAGGCGATAATTTAAGGCCGTGTTCAGCTTCAGATTTGCAAGCCTTTGTCATTGGATCAGAGTTCTTCAACTGAGTTCGCTCAGTCAGAGTACTATCATTTAACCGCCTTTCAAAATATGAGAGATTTTTGAAGCGTGGGAAAGGGAAAATGTGCCATAATAATTCATCTGTGCGAGCACAATAAAAATTGACGCACATTTTGGCAGATTGTGTAAGTGCTATTACAACCGTAGACATATTGTCCATCGTCCCATCCAATGCATTCTTCGCTCCTATCCAGAGGTAAGCAAACCATTGATGAAGCAATGAATATTAGAATAATAAAGCCGAATTTCGGCATACCTGCAACGACTCAAGATTTTGTAAAACTGATGAGCCTAATCCGGGTTGACGAATCAGTGTGGTGCGTTTCAAGGGTTAGAAAATGGTGTAATTTTGTCAAAGACAGAGACGAGACCGCAGACCACATATAAAATAATGTAGATACCAGATGTGGTCAAGGTTACTGATGCGAATCTGCGCAAGTCGTCATGTGTTCATTCCAGGTGGATCATTTACTGGGTTCAAGGAAAAGAACCTTTACTTCTTGTCATAAAAAGTTAGCATTACGAAGCTGAAATGTGAGCGGGATCAGCTATTTGCACATATTTGCGG
This sequence comes from Oscheius myriophilus, assembly GCA_964057215.1. Classification (NCBI taxonomy): domain Eukaryota; kingdom Metazoa; phylum Nematoda; class Chromadorea; order Rhabditida; family Rhabditidae; genus Oscheius; species Oscheius myriophilus. The sequence continues at coordinate 10,707,767 of OZ059903.1, read as the reverse complement.
GATCAATTCAATTCAAGACCATATAGCTATATACGTTACTTGAACGTATAGCTTTATACCATATAGCTTTATACGTTACTTGTCTCTGTCTCTGTCTCTGTCTCTGTCTCTGTCTCTGTCTCTGTCTCTGTCTCTGTCTCTGTCTCTGTCTCTGTCTCTGTCTCTGTCTCTGTCTCTGTCTCTGTCTCTGTCTCTGTCTCTGTCTCTGTCTCTGTCTCTGACCAAGTCCATCCGACGGGATGAAGGTCGATTGAAGGAGATGGCAAAAACTTTCCTTCGCTCCCAGCCCCCGAAGGCCGAACCTTCGATTGAGGGCATGTTCTTCCGGAACAATCAATGCATCAAGAAGGAGTGCAAAGACAAAGTCGTCGTTGGGTACGCTGTCTAAGAGTTCGAATGCTAAAGGAGCAGGAACACGTGATCATGCGCCGAACTGACCAATAAATGCTAGGAAACAAATTGTTTTGTTGTTTATTTGTTTGTGTTCATTTGTATGCCTTTGTTGATCTTGTTTTTGTTGTCCTGTTATGCCTTAAGGGTGGTTTGTATGTTCAACTTTTAGCTCTTTGAAAAAAAACTCTTGGTTCAGAAAACTCCAAATAACGTTAAGTAGCAGAATACGTTTTTCAGTCTCACCTCTCTCTCTCTCTCTCTCTCTCTCTCTCTCTCTCTCTCTCGCTATTTCTCTCTATCTCTATATCTAACCTACAGTTATCCCTATCTCTAACCTACTGCATCTGACGTGCATTTGTTATTTGTTTCCTGCGCAGTCACTAATCAGGATCCCAACATACATCCCAACATACATTTGGTAAAACTGTCGCCAAATTTTGCACATTTTCGCAATTAGCATATGATTGCATTTTGGCGACAGCTATAGTTTCTGTTTGTTGGTTAGCAGCGTTGCGTAATAGTCCAAATGAGGGGCATCCCATTTCCAAGCGAATCAACCGTTCCAACGGTGGAAGGCCGTAGAAATGTATGGGTCTTCCAAAAATCCATCCCATTTCCAAGCGAATCAAAGGCCCAAAGGGCGTTTGTCTCCGCTCAAGAGGAGCTCGCCAAGGAGAAGGAGAAACCAGAGAAGAGGAACAAGCAGCACTAGACTAACAACGAACCGATGAAAATGCTATGAAACAAATCGTTTTGTTGTTTATTTGTTTGTGCTCATTTGTATGCCATTGTTGCTCTTGTATGTTCAACTTTTAGCTCTTTCAAAAACTTAAAGTCGTACCTCCAAGCCACATCCTTTCCTAAATTACCCCAGCTTTTAGGTGTAGACCAGGCGGCCCACCGTGCCAAATGGGCCGCCAAGCGCTGATCCGTCGATGTTATTCCGCCCATTGTTGTTGCAGTTGTTGTTACGTTTCATGAATTCACATCGTCCGACTTGTTTATCACAGTCTGCATAATCGTCTCAGGACCCCGTCCTGTTTCTACTTCTTCCACATGTCGTTGAGCATCAAAAAGTGCGTGTCGCTGTCCTGCTCCATCTGTTTACTCGTTCGCACAGCCATGTCTCCTGTATCGGACAGCATCGGCTGAGACACCTCTCCTTGCTTCTCAGGGTTGAATAGAAAGGGCAGTGCTCGTCTAAAACACCAATGATTGCCAGGAAAAAGCAAGCCAAGTTATAACGGGGGACATAGAGTGCGAATGGAATATGTGAATATCACAAAACAGAGAATGTGCTGACGGAGCTCACTCGCAGAAACATCTTTTCCGTATGTATGTGATTATGATTATTATGGATTATAACGTTTCAGCGGAGCTTGGCAAAATATAGCTCACGGCAAACGGGCATCATGCCAATTTCGTTCAAGTATTCTCTGTTGATGATAGATTAGCATAAAATCGTAATATCAACAGAGAATGAAGGCACAAATTGGAATGATGCCCGTTTGGCGGCAACTATAATATTGTTACTTTCTAAAGAAACAGAGTCACAGTTAGTTCCCTCGTCGGCAAAGATTTCAAACTTGGGTTTTTTGAGCTTTAGGTAAAATCTGGTTGTGTTTGCCGAAGCGGCAAATTCAATAGTTTGTAACAAATGTTATTCAATACGGAACCAGACCCACGAATGTGCACTTGAGCACCTCAAACACTATGTTCACGGGCAGACACGGAATTAAATGAATGGCTAAATGAAAAGAATTATAGAAACACTCTGCAGAATGCAGTGAGACTATCTACCCTAAGAAAATTTCCATTTCCAAATGTTGAGCGATACGATGGCTAACCTTGTGGCTTGTTTGAGTTGTTTATTGCGGAGAATGGCGACCAGTGGAAAAATGACGGAATGAATTGGGACGACGAGTAAAACAGCCTCGGAAAATGGAGCGAAGGCCACAACCACCTCCTCTTCTTGCGATTGGTGCAATAAGGCAAAGACTAGCATTGAAGACATGCCAAGAAGGGTCAGAACTGTATGGACAGTTATGGAGGGAATCAGGATCTTCATTATTCTGACGTTCTCCTGAAAGGTGAATGTATGATATTTCTCTCTCTCTCTCTCTCTCTCTCTCTCTCTCTCTTCATCTCTGACTTCTACCTATGTGCCTTCCATTCTTTTACCTGCAGTTGATATCTCTCCGTTAAAGTGTGCATGGCATTGTTTACAAACTCGCTAATTTGGCGATGTTGATTAGAGTGGAGAAGAATTACAAAATAAAGTAAAGCTGCAGCTTCGGTGACAGACATAACTCCTAAGGACATTACCTAAAACTCTTACTAATTAATTTAGTGTGAAAGGCATACAGCTGTCTTCGGATGAGATACGTACACGGTGCAGTAGTGGATATAACCTGACTCTGAACGAATGACCGACGACAGCGTTGCCAAGAAGAAAGAAATTAGCCACTGAAAGGTTTAACTGGTCTTGAAAAAACAATGAGAAAGAGTCTGTGCGCGGGCGCGCGCGCGCGTGTGTGTGTGTGTGTGAGAGTACCTGTCCCAGCACCAGCCCAATCGCAACAGCCTTCGATCCATGAACTTCATATGTTTTGTATTTGAGTGTGGCAATTGTTCGTTCAACCGCAAGTACCAGAATACCACATAATGTTGCATAAATGGCTAATACAACTGGGTATCTAAATCCAAATAACTCAGTTTTCCGATTTCCCCACCTTACGAAAGCGCAATTGTGCGCATCACTCAACGCTGAGCAATGGTCCCTGGTTGACACTGTCATGGCTAGTCTGGAAGAATTCGAAAACATAAAAACATATGAAAACCAACCCATAAAAGGCTGTAATTAGTAATTGAGCACATGCGATCCAGGCGGCAACGGCGAGACTGGCCAGGGAAAGGCGGAGGTTTATGTGCACGTTTCTTGAGCTTTTGGAAATTAGAACTAGAATGAAGAGGGTTGAGCAAATGACTCCAATGAAACAGCAGAAGATATGCACTATGCGGATGGTCTGAAGAGAAAGTTAGAGAGAGATTGAGAGAGAGAGAGATGTAGTTACTCACTTGTATTAACGGATTAGTGGCCAAGTCGAATGCAATATCGCAGTCTTCCTGAGTGTAGTTCAGAATCGAAACAGAATGTGAAGCCAAAGCCTTAAATATTTCATCCTCAACATCTCTTTCTGTCTTTCTCACACACTCAATACACACACATACACACACGCACACACACACACACACACACACACATACATACATACACATACACACACGCACGCACACACACACCCACAAACAGCTACCTTTTTTGCTGTGCGTACGAGATGTTTCACATCGGACCCTACAGACTCTATCCTCGCCATCTGAAACGAGAGAATTCGAAAACAGAAGCTGCTAATTGACGGTTGCTGGCGAAGATGCGCGAAGAGATTTGATTTGCGACTTACGCAATGCTTCCGAACACGCACAAACACACACAAGAACAAAGATTGAGGGGAGACGAAGGGCAAGGCGCGAAATTCAAGAATAGCTGAGGAGGGTTCGCGAGTCGAAGGGCGAGTGGATTCCGACAACAACTGGAATTCCGGCAGAGCAAAAACGGGTCTCCCGGGAGATGGTGATGTGAGGAAAGGCAAGGGATACAATTTGGGCTCTGGAAGATATCTGCTAGATTCAAGAGAGTTTGAACTGCAGATAAGGGAGAGGGTTTTCTGCATTTGATCGGTTTTTTTTTGCGACTAAAAAAGCAACAAAAAATTTTCGCAAAGCAACAAAATATTTAAGTGATCATAAAAGATCTGCTAATCTGCAGAAGTAACAGTCGAATGGGTTGGCCGATGGCCTCTCACCCGAGGCATGGGGTGTGTGGTTCTCACACGGCGTGGCGCTGAGTAATCGAGGGAAATGCGGACATGTAGCCCTCTCTAACGACCCCTGCGCATTACTGGATTGGAGGGACACTCATTCGAAACGGCAAAACATGCGAAAGGACACTCCGTTCTTCGCTGGAGCGAGTATTGGCTGCATTTCGGGCGACGACACGAGCGAAATAGAGTTATGCGAATAGCGGGCGGTTTTAGGGGCGGAGAGAGGCCAAAATAGAGGAACAGAGAGACTCACTGACCGATGCGATTCAACACAAGCAAATGAGGTAAGAGTGCAAAACTTAGAGGCAAATTTTAAAAAGAGACTGGATAACCGTCCAAATTTTTAAACAAGAACCAACTAAAGGTAGATTCCTTTCGGATCAGGTTGTATCTTAGAATCTGAAATTGAAAGGATCTCGTAAAATTGATTTTTCAAATCATTTTAATAACAACTTCATTGAATATATACTGTTGTCACTATTCTGAAACATACCCCTTTTTTATGTTTTGGACTGCAACCGGTGCAGGTGTACAGGGCAGAGAAAGGCGAGAGAGCGCGGCAAATAGCGAGACGCACAATGGCGCGCTATTCAAACGATATTTGCGACGAAACTTCAGGCGCTCCTAATTTGGTTCATTTTGCTCCAAAAAAGAAAATGGGACACTTTTCTGAATCAAGAGAATAAGATCTACTCATTTATCACAAATGCAGAAAAACTTTTTAATGCGGTCCTTCCCATTTAAGGCTACTCTCTGAACTGCGTGTCATACGCATATGTTCATTTTCTTCTTCTTCTTTTTTTCCTTTTTTGAAAAGCAAAATTAACGTATTATTACAGGCATTGGCCCAAAAACGTGTGAGAATGGCGAAATGATTAGAAATCTTCTTATGCGTCAATATATAAACGACTATATACCTCGCAAACTCTCACAAAAACGGCTCAAAATTACGCGACATTTTTGAAATTATAATAGAAAATTCTAGGAATAAGTAGAATTTCACTGAAGCGCTGTTTATTTTAGCTGAACATAGGCTGATCCAAGCGGCCATTTTCCCGGATCAAACCCGGATCTATTTTCAATCCCTGGCACCCGTTAAAAGTAGGCGAGACGATCCTGTCACGGCAAGACGAAGGATTATATGCCCGTTTCTTGAGCTTTTGCAAATTAGGACGAATCACACAAACGATGTCACGCCGCCTTTAATATAGATTCTAATAATATCAAAACAAAAAATAACCTTTACTGATGAAACGCCGGGTGCGTGAATATCCTTCAAAACACTGTCATCATCTTATTTTGTCCCATTGAAATAGAATACATGTCCCGTGATCAAAAGAGTGAAAACAGGCCAAATTAGAAGGCACAAATAGAAAATTTAAACAAAAATATACTTTATCTAACAAATAGCAGACTGCAAGAACGGCTATCGCAGAATGTGCTTTGCGATAGCCGCTTTTGTTTACATACACTAAGTGGCGCATTTAAAGAGAAGAACTGCAGATTTTCATGTTGCTATCAGATTTGCATTTTCAAATTCTCACGAAACGTTGGATTTCCGTTGAAAGCAAAAATAGAACTACTTTTCTGGGAATCGAATTCGTAGGGTAAAAAGAAAGTCGCGGGAAGGACATACGAACTGAACCTCTCAGTCTGAACCACAAAAAGCTATACTAAAAAGAGATGGGAGGCAAGATTAGCGGCAGAGGAAATACATATTAACGTTTTTCTACAATATGAGTAAGTGAGGATTGGAATAGAGTGGCTCATCTGTACTTATACATATTGCTCAACAAAATATTTACGTACCGTTTTATTGTCAGTGCTGCCTGAATATCCTATACACACGTATGATCAAGCAAAACTTTCTTTACAACACTGAAACATTGGCATACTGAGGCGAAAAATGAGATTGGATAAGAAGGAGTGGTCTGTGAACGTGGCAGAGTCCTCCTGAAGACACGACGCTAATTGCGAGAGTACTCGGATGACATCAAGCAGTTAGCTCCTCTGGAGCTCAGACCACACATTAGAAAACGATGGGCGGGATCTCTAATGAGATGGGAAATTTGGAACTACTTCAAGGACATAGTAGATCGATTCGTAGCTGCAGAAGGAAGCGGAAGATTGGCCTGAGGACTACTTTGAGCATCAACGATCGAAATAACATGGAATTTGAAGAGTACTTTGTAAGAAACAGAGAGCGACAGTTCAATAATCGACGCCGAAATAAGAGGAATGTGGCCGTAATCCGCCGACCGGACCGGACAACAGCAGCGAGTTGTTGACAAACGGCTGGAAACAACGGACCGACTGGCAGCAAGCGAAGAATGATTAAAAGTTACTCAGAATTTGGATAGTATAACCTGGAGACAGAAAGGTTCGAATTCTCGAGGAAATTTACAACAATTCAAAGTTTCAAAGGGGAAACGGGGAAGTGCTTGGCGAGTTGTGGCAAGGCTAGACCTGTTTAATTCATGTAGAGGGACGCACGGACGCAGGCGGAGGACACCCCGGGGCGAAGGGGAAAACATCCTGATTAGAGACTACGCAGGAAACAAATAACAACTGCAGGTGAGATGCAGAGAGAGAGAGAGAGAGAGAGAGAGAGAGAGAAAGAGAGAGAGAGAAAGAGAGAGAGAGAGACTGCAAGGGGGTAAGAGAAAGGAAGGAAGAGGGTGTGAGACAGGAATAAGGAGTATGAACTGAGGGGAGACAGTAAACAGGGTAAACAGGGAGGAAGAGAGGTCAAATAGGCAGACTGAGAAAAGGGAGATAAAGGGAGAGAGTGAGACATAAACAGAGGAAGAGAGATAAATGAGGTAAATATGTAGGGGAGCGGGTTGGAGAGAGAGAGAGAGATGCAGTGACAAAGGAAGGGATAGGCGCGAGACAGGAAATATGAGAACAAAGAGAGGAAGAGAGTGAACGAAAAATAGAGAGAGGGGATAAAGGGATAGAGAGAAACAAATAAAGATAGAGATAGAGACAGATATAGAGACAAAGAGATAGAGATAGAGATAGAGAGATAGAGAGAGAAAGAACAAGAAACCTTTTTGAGGGGGATGTCCCAACCGCTGTTGTCGACAGACGTCCTGAGCGGTTTCGGCTCAGATTTCTGCTTCCCAGGGCCTCAAAACACGCACAAAGTTCACAGTTAAAGAATACGAACCGCACAAAACAATATCTCTGCAATTGGCATAACTGTGGGTCTAGTTTTAATGATTTGACCCCCCCCCCCCCCTCTTGATTCCAAAATGTACCCAGTTGAGAGAATTATCATTTGAACAGAGCGTCACGCTGGCATTTTTTGATGTTCCACATTTTACGCGAACCTCCTCTTTAGGTTACACGGTGAGACTCCAAAACGCAGTAGAAACGGAAGTCTCTAAAGTCGGCTTTCGTCGAGGCGAGGCTGTTTTTGTTGACGATAATCCCAGCCCAAGGCTGTCAAAAGCCGTTGCTGAGAACGTTTGAAGAGTGGAAGGGAGAGATCCAATCCATTGAGAAGTGTTTCTCCAGAAGACCTAATCTTGTCGTTTGTTCGTCAGTCAGAATACCCATCGGGGGGTTGATGAGGACACAAGGGCCGAAAACAACGGGTCAATTGCATGGCTGGATGAAAAAGAAGGAGGCTGTTGGAGGAAAGTCTTCACAAACACAGCCAGGGTGTCCAATGAATAGCGAATGCTCCTGTTTGCCCTGCCCGGAGGCGATCAAAAATGGCTCAGATTTGCTCTGTCTGCACTCTTTGCAAAAACCTCTTTGAATGAGCAAGGAACTTTTTTTATATAGCTGCAACCAAATTGGAAGCTTGCCAAAAACACTCTTAAAGGGACCGTCAGGGACCTTTTCTGTTCCATTTTCATCGGGTACGGTCGAAAAATATACAATCATATATGCTAAATTGTCTGAAACACTCCTAATTTTCCAAGTAATCTCGTCCTATTAGGAAAACAGTTCCAAAATTAGACTGCCTTGTAAACATCGGGCAGGCGTGGCGACCATCCGCAAAATCTGCCGACGGTCGCCGGTTTTTTTTTTGCATTTTCAAGCCAGATACCTTGAAAACGGAGAATTGTGGACCCGATGTTGTATAGAGTTTTTTGATCAGCTCAGTTTTCTTTTTCATATGAGCCAAAGTTGTAAAAAGTCCCTGACGGTCCCTTTAATGCAGCATTCGTGCGATACGCAGGCGAAAAAAACGAGCAAAAAGCCAAGAAGCCGCTTTTTTCTCGGCTGATTTCCGTAAGTTTTTATAAAATAAGTTTCCCGATGAAATCTTTCAGCGCCTTTTATTGTTCTTCCAGGCTTCTTTAAACGTTCTTTGAGCGTATTGAAATCAAAAACGCTGTGAAAAGTTCACCGCAACCAACTAGTTCGCATCAATTTGAAATATGAGAAATACGACCTTTTGTTGAAGACTTTCAAAGATTGGCGCTCGTGTAAGGTTTTTGAGGTTTCTGATTTCAACACCGGAATTCGTTCTAAGTTCATGCTCTATCGAATTACTTTTGTCATAACATCCTTAAATCACTCCAATTACCCAAAAACTTTTTTATTGACTCAAACTCAAAGGCGCCTAGCATTTTTAGGCGCTTCGCGCACTTTTCAAGGACACTCTCATACCTTCGTGCGTTTTTTCGCGTTATTTGAGTCCATCGGGTCGTAAAATGTTTAAGTTTACAAATCATATTTTGTTGCCAATTTTATATTGAATTCTGAAAAAAAAATAATGAAAATGTTCCCATTTGAGTGCTTTTATTCGCACAAATCGAAAAACACCTAAAAATTGGTGTTTTCGGCGAAAACTAAATTCTCACTTTTGAATAAATGGTTATTTCGGCTCTATTCTGTCTTACCCGTCCGAAGCAGTTTTACCCGTTCGACATTTGATATGCCCGTCCCAATCCGAAATACCCATCCCAATCCGATATACCCGTCCGAATACGTTATACCCGTCCGAAGATTTTTAGGAGATTTTTTATATGCAAACTTTTTTTAACTGGGGATCGGCGAGTCTTACCCAACGCACTTGATATGCCTTACCTTACTGTTAGTCTTACCCGTCCCAACGATATAGGATCAACTGCGGACGACTACTTGAAAACCTTTAGGTTACTACCAAGTATCAGTAAAGGAAAAAACTCGAACGACATAAACTCACACTCAGAATATCGATACACAGTGGAGTGCTTTGAAAGGGTCTATTTTTGAAGGATGAAAGGGTCCATGAAAAATATGGTGTTCGGAAAGGGCATGGATGGTTATCTGTGAAGATTGCTTTTCCGGCGTGCTTGCAAGTTTCAGAAAAACCGCCGAGTCATTTCTACCATACTTAGAACAATTACTCGTGAATACTAGTTTTGATGTGTCTTACGAGTGTTTAATTATTAGAAATTTATAAATGAACTTTGTAGTCCCATTTCCTTTGGGTCATATATCTGTTGGCACTTAGATTTTTCGGACGGGTATTTTAGACTGGGACGTGTATTTCGGATTGGGACGGGCATATCTGATAGGGACGGGTAGATCCAATGGGACGGGCATTCCGACCTTTGGGACGGGTAAGACAGAATAGAGCCGTTATTTCGGGTAACTCTGAAAACAAATTTTGCTCAATAAGCCAAAAGAAGTTGAACGGTACATAGATTGCAGCATTTGGATCAATTTGAGCAAAACTACAGTAACCAGGGGTGACCTACCGTTCCAGACAGCTCAACTCTTCCGGAAATCTTGTCTTAAAAGTAATCGTGAACCTATACTTATAAAACGTGTTCCAAAACCTTAAATAAACCGGGCCCTTGTTCGTGCTCGGAATCTATGAATTATATGTCCAACTGCTCCTTGTCTTCAACAGGTGCATTCTAACATTATAAACCACGACGATATTGCCTTTAATGTTCTCTCCACTACCATTCTTATACACAATATAAACGTTTAATTGAAATTTGCAATTTCCAAGAATGATTCGTCTTCAATTACAGATTAGGGAAACTGATTCATTTAAACGTTCTCTGAGCGTATTGAAATCAAAAACACTGTGAAAAGTTCACCGACTAGGTCGTATCAATTTGAATAATGTGAATACGACCTTTTATAAAAGACCAGGAAGGTAAGCGCGGCCAAGGCCGCGCTAACCTTCCTGGTTGCGTGGGGTCCGGTCAGTTTTTATAGTTTCTATTCTAACAGTGACAACTTTACAAACATGAGATCCACCTCTAACAATTGGGAAGTCGTGTCGGGTGGTGGTATCAAATCCTGGCCAGCGGTCAAGCTGGCCGCGACTCCGTGTGGCCGCAGGCAGCTTAACTGAGTGGCCGAAGGCCCCGAATCTGTGCGGCCGCAGGCCGCCAAACTGAGAGGCCGAAGGCCGCGAACCGTGTGGCCGCAGGCCGCCTAACTGAGTGGCCGAAGGCCCCGAATCTGTGCGGCCGCAGGCCGCCAAACTGAGAGGCCGAAGGCCGCGAATCCGTGTGGCCGCAGGCCGCCTAAGTGAGCGGCCGAAGGCTCCGAATCTGTGCGGCAGCAGGCCGCCTAACTAAGTGGCCGAAGGCCCCGAATCTGTGGGGCCGCAGGCCGGCTAACTGAGTGGCCGAAGGCCACGAATATGTGGGGCCGCATGCCGCTCAACGTACTTAACGTAAAAGGGCGAAGCCCCCGACGAGCGGCCGAAGGCCGCAAGCAGCCAGAAGTGAGGACCGCCGAAGGCGAGCTCCTGAGTCCCCTTTCACACATTTAACCTTCGAAAAACAGAGAGAAAAAATTTATTTATTTCACAGGACGGATTCATATGACGATAGAGAAAGATACGACCGAAATGGAGAGCGCGAGAAAGAAGAACGAGAATAAAAAATTAGAATGTTAACTTCAAAATAATCTCACTCATTAATTCGCCGAAGTAGGGTTGGCTGACACTATAGACAGAAGGATACAAACAGAGACAGGAAGACAAAATAACAGACATGCAGTGAAAGAAAGAGACAGAGAGAAAGAGAGAGATAAAAAGACGCAGATACAGAAAAAAAAGAAAGACACAGAGGAGACACAGAGACAGACAGGGAGACCAACAAAGACATACAGAGACACAGACAAAGAGAAGAGATACAGAGAGACAGAAAGAAAGACAGAAAGAAAGACAGAAAGAAAGACAGAGAGACAGAGAGACAGAAAGACAGAAACAGAGACCGAGACAAAGAGACATAGTGACAAATAAGGCACAATGAGAGACAGACACAGACATCAACAGAGAGATAGAAAGACAGAGACACACAAAGACAGAGAGACAGAGAGACAGAAAGGCAAAGAGACACAGAGATAGGGAAAGAGAGAGAGGGAGAGAGAGAGACAGAGAGACAGAGACAGAGACAGAAATACACCGAGACAGAGAAATTCAAAGATACATAGAGAGACGAATAGACAGAGAGAGGCAAAGAGACATTGCGACAGACATAGATACAGAGAGATAGTGAGACAGAAAGAGACAGAAATACAACGAGACAGAAATATTCAGAGATACAGAGAGACAGAGAGAGGCAGAGAGACATAGAGACAAAGAGAGACAGATAGAGAAACAGAGAGACAGGGAGACAGAAAGAGAGAGAGAGAGAGAGAGAGAGAGAGAGAGAGAGAGAGAAAGACAGAAATACATGGAGACAGAACGATTCAGAGTTACAGATAAACAGAGAGACAGAAAGACGGATAGACAGAGAGAGACAGAACAACAGAGATACGGAGTTAGACAGAGAGGCAGAAAAACATAGAGAAACAGAGATACAGAGTTACAGAGAGACAGAGAGAGATAGAGAGACGGATAGATATTGAGGCAGAGCGAGGAGGAGAGAGAGAAAGGGGAACTGACCGGACGGAGGGAGAAGGAAAATGTGAGTGAAAGAGAATGAACTTGGCTTTTTTCACGTAAAAGTCACGTAACGGACGGAAAGCTTTCTTTGACCGACCGATTTCACCCTCTCCCTCTGGGTTTTACGTGGTTTTACGCTGATAGACCGTACACACACACAGAAACCGTAGCGTTTTATTATAAGGGATTTTCAAAAGTTGCCGCTTGTTTAAGGTTTTGTAATTCTAATTAGCGTAGTGCAGGAGATAGTTATCGTCAAATTGCAATCATGTTGATATGGGATACTCGCAGTCTTATTAGGCGTTGGCAGAGCAAGTTTTGCATGTCGCCACAATTAGAATACGATTTCCGTTTCCTTTCTCTATTTTCTCTGTACTTTCTTTTCGGCCAACTTTTTCTTTGCGAATTTTATCCAAAATTCAACGAAAATTTTTCTTTTCAGTCAGAGCATTTGTATTTTGATATAACCAATTTTCAAAAGATGCTTGATTCTGTCTATACTCTTCACGAATTGCCAACCGACTTTCTCGGAGTAAATTAGAAGTTGGGAAAAGCATTAAATGTGTAGATTATGTTCAATGTCAATTTTTCAGATGGCTCAATATCTTGGTTATTCCCTCCTTCGTCATATGCATCTCAGTGGCATGGCTGCGCCATAGAATTACTGGTACAAAGGAGTGGATTCAGGCAAAAACGAGATCAATATTTTCACACGGAAAAATGCAAGGATTTGCGAAAGTCGACGGATTTTCGGTATTAAGGAACCATTTTATTAGAGGTAATGATAATTACAGCTTGTTCCTATAACACGAGAATTTCTCCGTTCCCTGCCGTAGTTCCTTGCACAAAAGCTGCAGGCTGAGTCCTTTGAAGATATTTATTTCAGTCCGGCTGAGGAACCCTTTTGGAAACTGTTGCCTTAACGTCTTTGTGAATTCGCTTTCATTTCTCAACTATAAGCAAAGAAATTTCATCGAAAACATCCAAGCAACGTATTGAGTCAGCTCTTCTTTTGGTTACATGACAGCTGTTCGGAAAGCGAAATATGTTCAAAATGTTCAAAATCTAAATACCGTATTTTAAAACACCAGTCGGGTACGCGCGCCTACGGCGCGCACTCTCCTGGTTTGCGGCCTTCGGCCGCTCATTTAGGCGACCTGCGGCCTCCTCGCCAATTCTTCTTCGGCCAAAAAGTGGCCACGCCCCTTTTGTATCGCACAAGTTTGATGTGATAATGGGGGTTGGCCGGCACTACAGTCGTAGGTAAAAGAATTTATTATTCAGTGGGAAGCGAAATAGTACCAGTTTTGTCATATGTACAAGGGAAGGCGTCGCTACGACGAACAGTCGTGGATGTTGATGGCGGAGGCCGCTTGGGAGGGCTGGGTGATGGAAGATGAACCCACGTCCACGGAGGAGACACAGCCACGGAGACCCGGGAGCACACGGGATGGCAGACCGCCTGAAATACATTGCTCTGGGCTAAAACACCACTTGCCAATAAATAGAGAAGAGTAGACATTCAGTTGCTCAGAAGACCCAGGAGCCATGGTATAAATGGGCGACTGTCCGTCCAGTGTCATTGTTATGTGGCGTTTGTTGCTACAAGCCATATTTTTAAAAAAAAATTACTTTAAGCAATATTACCGTACTACGGAGATAATATGCCATCTGTCATAGACGAGAGAGGTGGGATGGGAGAGTTCGACGAGGCCAGATCCCAGATTCATTTCCATCTGAATAGGTGTTGAAAGAACTGGGCCGCAATTACCATAACTTGGGAAGAAGTGGTGACGGAGAGACGGAAAAAATCGGCATCCTGTTTGTTATGTTCTCCAGCGAATGCCAGAAGTTGAGGACCATTGGAGGAGGTGTTGTCCACACGGAAGTGGATTGTAAAGTGGAGTTCATCTCCAGCGATCCTGAAATTTACCTATAATTGCGAGAAACGAGAGTACACAACATTTTTACCAGTACACCCAGTACACCCAGTACATCAAGTGTAAGAAGTCAGGCCCGAAATATACTTGTAATAACAGACCGTCTAGGAAAATCTAGGAAAATACCTCAGGTTTTCAAAAAAGCGACCTCTCTGAACAATGATTCGACGCTTTAATTTCCGTGATATGTATCTAACTTGGGTCATCTCACTTTACCTCAGCTGGCTATTCCTCTACCGTTATAGTACTCGATGTACATGTTGCGTCCTGGCGGCAACGATGGTTTCGATTTGGATGCCTTACTTCAATTAGTGTTTTTCCTGGATTTCTAAAGTGGAAATGTCACCAGAATCATACTGGAATTAAAAGGGAAAAATTCGTCTTCATGTGTTGTATGTTTGGTTTCCAATGAATACTTTCTACTTTTGATAGTACACTGTGGCTCATTGTGGCTCATTCTTGTACCCTTTTCATTTCTTTCCGTCTGTCTTTTGTGCGCCCAGGTTAAAGGCAGTGTGTCATCAAAATTCGACCAGATTTTAATTAAACTTATGTTTTGCCAAAATAAGCCCTTTTGATGAGGTTGTGAAAAATATCTATATTTCGCCAAAAACATATTTTTATTGCTCATATTTGGATCCTCGAAGTTTTCCGGGAAGTTTTTGAACTGCAATCAGCATGCCACTTTCTCCATTTCCTATGCTAAAAATCTCCACTCACAGTTTTCATGACGCACTGCTTTTAATCACAGAATGTCGCGGCGGGAACCAAGCCCATGAATTCTTTGACGCTGCATTGGCTGTTAAATTAGCAGTACCAACTTGGGCAGAAACGTGTTTCCATGTTGAAATAGAAGATCTAACGGTTTCTGGCGCTAAAAACGGGGTAACTTAAAACACTATAGTGCCCGTCAACCCTACTTGGGTTTTTTGGAAATGAGAGAGATTATTCTGATGTTGATATTCAAATTTCTCACTACATCATAATATTCGACTACAAAAAGAGCATGGCCGCTTTTTGGCCGAAGTAGGATTGGCGAAGAGTATATTAGTCGTATACTTAGGGCATCTCTTAAAGAGTTTTAATTCAATGATGCACCGTCAAGTTGGGTGGAAACGAATTGTTGTATTTTGGCATTTTGCACACATTGTGCTAAGAAAACCTACTGGTTTAGAACTTTTTTCTCCTTGATTTCGAGCAGCGAATGTCCTCCAAAGTTCATTGCACTTACAGTGGCCGATCCTTCTGAAATCCTATTCAACTTTAAACTCTATTTCCTTACCTTCTCCACAGCAAGGACCGAATTTCGGCCATTCACAAAGGCACACAGCCGATTCCTCTTCAACTGCGCACATCTTCGGACAGCCAGCCGAAGCACAAGGGTCTGAGCTGCATTCCCCAACACCGTTTGTGGCGTGCAGACGGAGATTACGGCCATTCAGGCGAACCTGCAATTGGCAATGACAAAGATTTCTTTACGGAAAACATTCTAACAAAATTACGGAGTGAATGGCGAAGAAGCAAAGACCTACGTGGCGAATGCAGCCGTGGAAACCGGAGAGACCGACCAGATGGTCGACTGGGGCAGAATCTACGCCTCCGAGGAAGATTTCTCCGTTGTCAGAGGCGGATGGGGCCACGGATTGGAGTTCTCCTTCGATCCACACCTGGTGATCTACCTGGAAAATGATGGTGTGTGAATGAAACGAAAAAAGAAATATAAGGGTGAAAACATTATGCTACCTTTAGTAGAAGTCCTCTTCCACTCCTCCACATTTCCAGCTTGTGCCAAGAGTGAAGGTTCACCGTTGCCTCTGATCTGAAACGATGATGTTCTCTCTCTCTCTCTCTGTTTTGTCTGGTTCTCTTTTTCTCTGCCTGAATTTTTGTCCGCCCGTGTCTCTCTGTCTTTGTTTCTCTATATATTTTAGTAAGTCTTTCTCTTCCCATTTCTCTCTCGTTTTCTCTCTTAATATATCTCTCTGTCTCGGTATCTCTTGCTCTCCCTATCTCTGTCATTTTCTCTGCCTCTCTCTGTCTTTCGGATTCTCTCTCTGACTGTGTCTCTCTCCAGGATTCTCTCTCTCTCTCTCTCATTCGTTCAGTGTCTCTATGTATTTTGTCATTTTCTCGCGGTTTCTGTCTTTGGCTGTATTTATGTATGCCTGTCTCTCCCTGTCTCTGTTTCTCCATCTATGTCTCTGTTTATTTTTCTCTAGCCCGACGGCTCTCTCTTTCTCTCTCCTTGTAACTCTACACATCTCTATCTCTTTCTATCCCCTGTCTCTGTTTCTCTCCTCCTTTCTCTCATCTTTACCTGAGTACTACAGAGTCAGCTCCCATGCTCGACTCCACTACCACAAATCCTTTTCTGAGATAGACAGCGGTATGGCGGTTTCCATCCCTCCAAAGGAAAAGCTGTCCGAATCGAGCACTCGGTTTGAAGTGCATCGATAGTTCCAAATAATCGACGGTGTCAGCCGGAGCTGGCCACACAAGGAATTGGTTTCCGGAAAATGAGGCGGTGGTGAGAGGAGTTAGGGAGGCAGATGTGGTAGAAGGAGATGTCAACGGAACGGTGGTGGTCGATGGAGAAGGGACAGGGGAGGCAGTGGTCACAGGCTTCTTCTTTTTGTTGGAGAGGGCTTAAAAAGAACTTTTAACACATTTTGGTTGTGGATATTAACGTTAAAAACGTATTTTACGGCATCATATATGCGACTCATTACAGTTTCATCTTTGCTTTGCCCTATTGCAAACGTGCTGTGTTACGCGTATTCGTTCCATTTTATATCCAATTTGTCATGAAAGTGCGAATTCCCATTTTCCAATTCGAAACCGCGGTGCCCATCTGGCTCGTTTCGCGCGAATGTCTCTCCACAGCTCGTTCCATTCCCTTTGATGGACTGCCATCGCCTTTTTTTCGCCTCCACCTGTTGTTCGAGGTCTTCTGTGATGAACAGCACTTCTAATACGCTGGGCAACAAAGTGTTCGAGGAACATTCCATAGTAGTCGTTGCAGAGCAACGGTGGCGGCGAGAGAGCCGCCACGACGAGAAGAGCCACGAGAGACATTGGGGGAGGCCACGCCCACGGAGGGAGAGGACACGGAACAAGCAGGAAAGAAGAGGAGATGGGACGGATTTTGGGATTAGGGAGCGAAAGAAGCAGGGCAAATGGGGCTGCGGTACAATGGGATGAGGGCTCTTCAGGAACAAGCGACGCAGATATCTTTGGTCGTTTTGAGACTCAGTGGGAAAAAGTAGGACTTTTGCGTGTAAATGGCACCATAGAGAAATGAGCAACACTGCGCCAGTACAATTGAAGCTATTTTCTCCAACAGTGCTCCAGTGAACGGGTTTTTTTTCCAAAGCGGTTTGCAAAAACTTCCCAGATGGACCTTTTAAAAACAATATAGGAGTGGGACGCCGGGTTTTACATACCCTGTACACCACATCTTTGGCGAAACGTCTTTTTCAGCAACAAAAACCAAAGTGTCCTATCTCATCAATCTTCGCTCACGACAAGGATCGATTGCTTGTCTGGAATTCTATTTTCGAGCTCCTTTGAATCTCCATACACAAACAAAAGTTCGTCGCCGGAGGGGATAATTTGTTCACAAACGGAAGAAAATATAATGCTTCGGATTATTCGCTCAGTAGACGCAGTTTCTGTTTTCGTCAACGTCGGTATTAGAGAAAAGGTGGCATATGTTTTCAAACAGACACAAAGAATCTCAAAATAGGCACAGGAATTCTTGGGATCTTGGGGAGATATTTCCGAAAATCACATAAATACGCCTTTATAGTTGTCGCTAAATTGGAATCTGTTGATACAGAATGTTCGTTTTCAAACCAAAGAGCATGTTGCTACATTTGCATGTAATTTTTGTCTGTGTACAGAAAAATGCCTTAAAGGCAGTGTGTCATGAAAAATGAAGGCATGCACGGGCGGACCTGTGCACAGCGTACCGTGAGACGAAAGAGCCATTTTCATGCTAATTGTAATTCAAAAATGTAGCGGAAAAACTTTGATGAGTGAAATATAAGGAATGAAAATATATAAATATAAAATAATATAGATTTTCAGCAAAGTATATATGTCATCGAAATGGCTAATTTTAGAAACATTTAAGTTAAAAATCTGAGCTGGTCGAACTTTGGTGACACACTGCCTTTAAAATTCACGTGGTTCGGTACATTGTTTCATACTCGAGGTAGATTTGGATCTGAAAGTTTCCGCGTCAAATGTTTAAAATTGGATTTGCATGGCGTATCTCTTTTGCAATAGTTCTCACGAACTCGTTTCAGCCCAGTTTGCAAACTTTTTAAATTAAAAATTAATCTAACCTGCAACATGCTCCTCAAGGCCAGTGGCGATATCGAATTCGAAGAACTGTTCCTCAAGGCTGTCCACAGCTTTTCTTTCGACTCCACAACGATCTGAAAACAAGAATTAAAGGGACCGTAAGGGGGCTTTTCGATTTGGAAATGGTTAGTAAGAAAATCAAGGCATTTAATTGAAATAATTTTCCCGAACACCGTTCCAGCCAACGGTCATGCGCAAAATGCTTGCCAAGTCCTCCTTAGCATTCAATTCTTACTCGACTAATAAACTCGACTAAGGGCATAACTCGATTAATAGTTCAAACTGTTTCCACAGTATTCACAAAACATGGTCTTATGTTTATTGGGAAATATAAGTAACAGGGGTTCCCTTTTTTTTTTTTAAATTAGACCGTGATCCTAGACGACGTGAGCTTTGCTTTATACCTAGCTACCATATGCTCACTCTTTGGAAATTGCCGTGGGGTTAATCCACAACACCGAAAATCACGTACTATACGGGTGAGCACACTTCCTTTCTTCTGCTTACACTATTTCTTATTTTCGACTCCCGATGCATTCACACTTCCTCGCCCTTGATGCTCACAGAAAACACCAAGGATAATTGCATTTTCAGCCTCTCACTTGTCAAATGGACAAAACATTCTATCAATTGGGACAGGGGACCTCATGCATTCCCTATCCCTCTCAACCCACCTAGGTGATTCTGGTTCACTGCTCGGTTCACTTTCGCCTCTGTGTGCAGCAGCAATTCACCGTTCACGATCACCTAAACACCTTTACTTAGAATGGATGTAGCTCAAACCTTTCGGATACAACCGGTTAGGCCTCGATCTGTGCCTGCTTTGCTGTCGAGGAATTCCACATTTCTAGGAGCTCCACCGAGAAAGATTCCTTCATCCATGGTGATTCCTTTGTAGTTTTGGAATTGATTCGCTTCGTCTTTCATCGGTTGACGACCATCTGCACGCAGTTCGGTGCGGAAACAGTAGCTGAAAAGAAGGGAAGTTAGGTATAGAATGAAACTTACTGGCGAACGACGGAGACGTTGTGCCACACTCCGACGGCGAAGGGACCTCGGTAGAGGTCTTCGATGGTTCCTTCCCCACAGTCCTGTCTGAAAGTAAGGAATTGGAAGACAATTCATATTTCTCCTTTTTTATTCACAGCCTTTCCCATTTCAAACTGCAGTCTATTCAAAAACAGCACTGATTTTTGGGGTAAACAGAAAGCTTGCCACGCACTGAATATGCAAAATCATTATATCTTAAGCTTGTTTAGCCTTACAGGGACCGTCAGGGGTTAAATTCATACCTTGACGACCTTAAAAAAAGTGTGCCACTAAAATTCGACCTACTCAGAATTTAAAACTTACGCTTTGTAAAACTAGACCTTTCGAAGACAACTCGAATAAAGTATAAATTTTGTCAAAAATGTATGTTCGCTACTTATATTTGGCTCCTTAGTTTTTCCGCGATTGCTATGTACTGGTACACCCGTACATTCGTTCATTTTCCATGCTTTTAAACAGCTTAAATCACAACACCCTAGGCTGATATATCGTATACCTATACCTTTAGCTCGTGGTACCTTGGGGTGATAGCTTCACTACTTTAAGAACTTAAAATTCGATGATTAGCGTGCTATATTTTCCCGATGCCATAATTTTGATGTACATTAAATTTTTACACGGTACTTTCTTCTCAACGGAAAGTTTGCAGCAAAACATTCGCAAAGCCAAAAACAACCAAATGCAATTTCAGTTTTCCTATAATCTCCCGAATACACGTTGTTGGAAAAGGTAATGAATTTCTCCCGTTTTTTCACTTACCTTAACATAATATTTGGTCCAATGAGAGCAAGAGAAATGAAATCATCTCCCTTGAATTGTCCGGCAAAGAAGAGAATTCCATCCCTTTGAGCACTCACTCTGAAAACACATGTATTCTGGTAGAAAGGGTCTTTTACTTGAATTCAATCGAGATGTTCGTCTCCAAATAGGCTGATTCTACCACCGGGAACTCTGCGTAGTTGGCCCCGTGGAAGGCCACAGGAGCTGTATCGGCAGAACCCTAGATTGTCCTACATAGATAAAATAATGGATTAGTTACATGGTACTCCTCGCTATCGTCGGCTTCTTCCGCCGAGTGCCAGATGGTTTCAAATGTTGTGTTTACTAAATTTTTACATGTGATAGGAGGATCTTTTAAGATACCCCTGCAGCCAACTCCGTCGGCCAGAAGCACATGATCATTCCAGCAACCGCACTCATAAGTGTCTTCACTGATCTTCAAACACAACTGGGAACACAGCACCGTGGAATCATCGCAAGAACCTGCAATTTTGGTTAATTTGATACAGGATGGATGAACAGTATGGGATGGAAACGGTTTTTAACGTTAATGGGTGTGTGTATGTATGTATGTATGTATGTATGTATGTATGTATGTATGTGTGTGTGTGTGTGTGTGTGTGTGTGTGTGTGTGTGTGTGTGTGTGTGTCCGCCATAATCTTTACTGGTGTGCGAGCAATTTTGCGGCAATTTCCAATTTCTGTCGCACTATCGCACTATTAACCGCATTGTCCTTGGTAAGCCAAGTAGGGCCTGTTTGTTTGATAATGCCAAAATGTGCAATGATGAAACGCATTTTCCCCTAAACACCCTTCCCCTCATAAATTCTCAGATGGGATTGTAATCCGTGCGTCTTGTGCTCGTTTGCGATCCAATTATAGACTATCTGTAGCCGATCAGGGAATCTCATTATTCGGCCCTCGGTCCCCAATTAATCCGTCGAGAGTTCCCGAGAGCAGGCGGCTAATCACCGGACGACCACACACGCAAATACTGCCCAACCAATTACGGACAGCAGCGCTTTTCGACTTGACGGACGAGTTTCTGACGGGCTTTCGAAGGAAATCGAGGAGGGATTGGCGTCAACGGAGGAGAAAAACTGAGAGTGACAAGAGGCTTCGATGGGGGAAGGGGAGAGTTCTAGCGTTATAGGGGGGACACACTAACATACACACATACACACACGCACATGTACACATACGCACACCTCCTCTTGGCTACCCTCATCTTGCTTCTCCTCTCTCTGTCTCTCTATCTCTCTCCCCCTGCCTCCCTCCCCCTCTCTATCTCTCTCCCTGTCTCTCTCGTGCCATAAATATCCGTTCAGTCCCTAAATCTCCCTCCCGCAGTTCATTTGCATAATCCAGCAGCAGCTTCCCGAGGGCAGCATAAATCGGCGGCTCTCGTCGGGCTCATTTCCCCTTCCGGCGCACTCCAAACAACGCCTATCCGGCTGCCGAATTCCGGCGTGTCCACCTGCCACCAGGTGTATTGGCATCGATCGCCCCGGGCGACAACTCCTTGCAAAGAATGAGAAAGGGTCGGCCGCAATATGTGTCCACAGCGCATAATTTATGAAGGACCACGGACACACATATCGCCGGATTAGCCGGACGACGGCTGATGAGATTGGAAACACGTAAACACGCACGGGCTAATCTTAGACGCAGAGAGAAACAGGAGTTAAGAAGAAGCCATGCAAAAAATAGTTATGTCAACTAATGAAGATTTAGACCGAATATGTGTTCTCAAAACCCTCATGATCATCTTTCAAATTCGATGTGAACTTGTCTAATTGCGAATTCATGTCGAATAGCTGTCCGAAAAATACTCATGTCAATTTTAGGACATACATGCCAGTCATGCATTACTTATGCAAAATGTATTGGAAAATCGGTAGTCTAATGAGGTGTTAATGGGAAAGGTTCGATCATGGCCGGAAATTATACATTAGCGTTTTATTTCCATCTGAAAGCTATTTTTAGCTTCGGATTTTCTTGATTTACAACTATTAAAACCGCAATTTGTGCCTGAAATTGCCTGTTTTCAAGATATTTGCATGTAAAATGCTCAAAACTGGACCACTATCTGTAAGCTATAGTGTTCTGCGTTTATGTCATCAGATAAAATTTCCTTGTATAAAGAATGCCTAAAAATATACACGTGTTATACGGACAAAATTCGGTTTAATATGCATTTTCAGATGTTGTACCTTTAAAGGCAGTGTGTCACGAAAAACAAATCTCTCAGGTTTTTACATAAAAAATTGATCTTTCTTTGCTGTTCACGAAAACTACGGTATGTCAGGGTTGAAATTCAATTTTCAAGCCAGTAAGAGACTTCAAAGTTTTCCCGCCAATGTTTCAAATGGTGATTAGCATGCGACTCTCCCCACTCAAATGACGTCTCTCACATGTGCAAAGTGTATTTACGGTATGGACCCTAAAGCCCAACGTTTTTCGTAACAAACAGACTTTAATTTCGCACAAAACCATGTTTACCAGTGTGTTTCCCGGTTTTTTAACATCATAGTCAATGATTACATACGAAGTTTTTATGAAATTGTGGGCTGGCGCCTGTTTTATGTATTTTAGGTTACCCGCCGGCCCCACCTTTGCAGCGCCTACCTTTGCGGCGTATTTCCCAAAAAAAATGTATTTTCTTTCTTGCACGTGTAATTCACTCTTCTTCATTCGAAATGTACTCGTCTCTCTGTATTTTCCCTTTCCGTTTTCACTTGTTGCCTTCTCGCGTAATCCCCGTGCTTAAAAGTAGTCCCTCCGGAAATCTGTCGTAGTTGAAACTCGAGCCTCGCTCCTCCGCTTATCCCATTTGCGGCCGCGCCCGGCTTTCAGCCAGGTAATGCCGCCAATTTCCGAGTTACTTCCGCCCCGGGAAACGGCGATTTCGACTGCGAACTCTCGACGCTACCGTATCATTTGAACGTTTTTAGCGTTTTCGGATTAGCGGAACCTGTTGCCGCAAAGCAAGAAGGCGCCTTTTTCGAGATCAGACGACCTCGCGGAGACGTTGGCCGAATGGCAACATTGCACAGGGGAAGAAAGCAACGTTGCAGAAGATTGGGTTACTCAATCTCTGGAAAAGATAAAGAAACACTTTCTTTCAAAGATTGTTCTAATTATAAGACCCCAAAGATTAACGTCTCTATTACCCGTGGATGAAGGTTAAAGGACCGGTTTCATGTATTTTACTACCTCATTGACATGGTAAGATACGGTAAATACTAGAGATCAGTCCTTACATAAGGAACTCTATTCTAAAAACCATAGAGCCTTAAGTTTTAATAAGGAATATATAGTTACTGCCAAAATTACAACACATGCCAATTTTGCAGTGCTGAATTGACAGTTAGTGTGTGCGTTGTACATTTGATGCTCAGTCAATCGTGGCAGCCAATTTAGTAAGTGGTTTTGGTGTAAATCAATTGATTTTGCTCCTTTTCGCAAACTAATTCTCTGTTTTCTGTTCAACGCAAGTCCTGATGGGAGACAATTTGAATAATCAAGTGGCGCGACATCGAATTATGGATGTTGTTCCAAATTGAATTCAAGTGTTTTTCATTTAACCCAAAAATGTCATTAAAAAAAAACTAACAATGGCAGGTTCCGTCTAGGTTTCCGTTGCGTGACTTGTGCGTGGTTGCAAGCAAAGAACAATTCTGCACGGGACAGAGACTGATGTGTTAGTCGTAGACATGTGTCCATAGTTGATGGAAAAACGACAAATGATTGGGGTATTTCATTCTAAATGGAGGAACGAAGCTAAATATAAAACAGGAGAAAGTTTTGAGAGAATTTACAGGCTAAAGTGAATTTTCTTCGTATACATGTGCTTCGTATACGAATTCAGTTTTCCCCAGCTAGCAAAGCTGTAACATTAGAGTACATATTTAACCACTTCCACAATTGGCATCGGAAACGGATGTTTTTATCGCCATTTCAGCAGCCGGAGTGGGCAAATAGTGACGAGATTCCTCCCGCATCACGATTACTATTTTAGGCTCGAATGAAATTAGGGTGGAAAAATTGTGATGGGCTCAAGCCAAGAACACATTTCAAGCATAACATTAAAGAACAAACTTTTGCAATTATTGTACTAACATTAAGAACTAAAAAATGCTGGTTTGAAAACGCCAATTTTTTAGAATGTGAATCATTATGAAAAAAGTGTCCATGTAAAACCCTCATTCGTGGCATGGGTCATTTTCAAATTATTAAGAAATATTCTCGGAGACAAATCGTTTTTGCTGTGAAACTCTGATTTAAAGGCAGAGGCCCACGTAAAATGAAGAGGGGGACCTGTCCATGCTAATCGTAAAACTCTCTGCATTTCACCATTGAAAATGATACTCTCTCGCCTACGTTACGTCATGGCTAGGTCCTTTTTCATTTTCCTGGGCCTCTGCCTTTAAGACGAAATCGCGAATTGGCAGCGGAAAATATTAATCTAATTTACGCTTGTGAAACAAAAGATGATTACAAAAAAAGACAAAAACGCCAAGATGTCATAGATGTTGGCAATTTAAGGTACCCCGCCTCAGAATATAATCGTCAATGCAACGATGTTTCATTTGTCAGAGTGCATTTTGTCTGGAAATAGAGGGTGAATAAGGGGATGGAACGCCATGATTCAGAGAGGAGAAACGACGGAAATACATCTGCGGGGTTAAGAGGTGCTCGTTCGAATGGAAACACATCTCGCATTCAATTACCGCAGTTTTCGCTAAACGGGAAACAACATCGTCTCAAGGCCCCCCAAAGAGCATAACAAGAGAGGAAAACTTTGGAGACGTCTCCAATGAGTTGGACTGAAAAACGATAGTTTCAAGAAAGTTAAATAGGAGATGGGTCGATTTCAAACAGTTCTGTTCAAAAGGGATTGAAGGAAACTACACTAACTGAAGCAGTATTTTACCTCTTAATGTTATAAATGCCAGTGGCTAGAAGAGTGTTTAGTGACTTAGAAAGGCTGTTTTTCAAAACTTGAAATATGTGAGTCCTAGCTGTCAAACACGAGCTTAAACGGGTTCCATAAAGACTTTTCCCACCTTGGAAGACCTGAGCCTTTGCTTCGGCGGCTGCGACGGCGGCAGCCAAGAGGAGAAGAACTCTCGCTGTCATGACATGTGCCTAAATAAGAGCTGAGAGAAGGAATTGAAGGAAAGATCAGAAGAATTCTGAGGAAGTAAAGGGCCGGTCAGACGACGGCTAACCGGGCGTTGTCATGACAGAACTATCGATCTCACCGGCCACGCCCCTTCGGGAGGTTGACGAAGCTCCACAATATGGCGGGAGCAGAGGAAATTAGGAGTCAGGTCAAAGAGGTCGACTATTCTTAGTACCAGAGAGGCATATGCACGTTTTTCAATCATTAGTTTGTAGAAAGTTGTAGTAAAAATAAAGTTTAAGAGTAACTTTTAAAAAAGACCTAGGATGACAAAAGACATAACTTTTAAAAAAGACCTAGGATGACAAAAGACAATGAGATTGACTCTGTTTTAGGGAGGAGAAACAAGGAGAGACAGGGGCCATATATAGAGATCAAGAGACCTTAAAAGGGAGACACAAAGAAAGAGGCAGATCACCAGAGAGAGAGAGATAGAGATAGAGAGACATAAAGAGAGAGATAGAGACACACAGAGAGAAATAAAGAGAGACAGACTCCTCCTTGTTGACATGGATTGTCAGTTAAACACCCTTTACTAGTACGTGCTTGAATTCCCCGTCGGCCGATTCCCCCGCGGCTATCGCAGTTGCATCCATTTGTTTTGTCCTGAATGCGAAATTATTCGCCGTCCCTCTCTTTCACAACCGAATTCCTCCTTCTTCTTTCAGGTGCGCATGTTGCGAATATAATTTGCGCTCCCGCGGGAAATCGGCATTCGTTTGACGCCACACTCGGATAAAAAACGACCACGAACGGCAACTTGCAAAGGAATGCAAAGGGTTGAAAGGGGGAATAGGGGGCAACACGAGAGGGAGAGGGGAGAAAGAGAGAGAGAGAGAGAGAGAGAGAGAGAGAGAGAGAGAGAGAGAGATGAAAGGAGGGAGAGTTAGAGAGAGAGAGAAAATTCAATTCGTGAGGTTGAAAAGACTTTTTCCACATGAACGTCGGTGTCACTCTATTTCCTGTGCAAATGTCCTTTAACCGCACTATAGTGAGCATTGTATAAAGAGCATGAGGCATGAAATACAACAGAATCAGGTACATAACTTGAGTTTCGTGAATTGTTTAGAAAACATTCAACAAGAAAGTGGAAAGTTAAAAGTAGTTGTGGAACAGCAACCGGACGGAGAAGATGAAATTATGGGCGGAACATCATTTAGAGTTTGGGAGAAAATCAGAATGGCGACTGGGGACAAGAGCAATTGGAGGGGATTGCACACTTTAATTGCACTCGTCCTTTGCATTGCACGCAAGGAAACATCTGGAAATGCGATTGAGCTATGAGGCACGCGAAATTCACACACACACACACACACACACACACACACACACACACACACACACACACACACACACACACACACACATACATACATACATACATGCATACACACGAGAGAGAGAGAGATAGAGAGAGAGAAGTAACTTACAAAGCAAAATTTCAATGAGAAATGGGAATTTTGGTGCACAGTTCATTCGACATAAAGTCTAAACGCAATCAGAAAAATAAAACTGCAATACAAAAAGGTGAAATGTCATTTGCCAGTTTCTCTGTGCTTATAACCCATTATTTTGTGCTTATCAAAAGTGCAAGTCTGCTCCAATGCACTCTAAACCGTCGCAAAGGCGTCTCATGGTCAAGGTTAGCCCCTGACCGGTCAAACGGTTCAATTTCCCGGAGGAAGGTTCATTCCAAAGAATAATAATAATAATTAATAGAACAATAATAACGACGGTCTCCTTGGGAGCTGAGTTCGAAGGGAGGCTGAGATGGACGGCAGTGGGACTAGATTACTACGCAGTAGTATCAGGGAGAGTGTGACCAGAGGATGGACACCAGCATCACGGTGGTGCAAGCGAAGACGGCGAGAGAGACAATGAGGTGGAGGAAGAAGACGAACAGACGGAAACCACCACGCTGCAAAGGACGGTTAAGAGGAAAGAGATAGACTAACCGAAGGGTTCGACAGCTGGGCCTCGGCAGACGGGCCATGGATGTTCGACAAAGCCATGCCGGAAGGACCAACCACGTAACGATGCGGCTGGATTTCGGCTAAAAAGAAAAGAGTCGGACGGTGAGAGTGAGAACAATGTTATGTTATGAACCGGGACGGGCAATCAAAAATCACACACACACACATACACACGTGCACACACACATACGTACACACACGTGCACACACGTTCACACGTACATACACACACATACGCACATATAGCTGTCACCAAACGAGCATGGGCTATTAAAAGCCGTTTTTCTCTGCGTCTTCGCTGCTTACACACAATTTCCGCCTGAGTATCGCACGGCTGCTGCATTAAAGAGATAGTAAGACGGGTTTCACAACATTGGCCAAATTAAAGGGACCATCAGCCATATATATATATATATATATATATATATATATATATATATATATATATATATATATATATATATATATATATATATATATATATATATATATATATATATATATATATATATATATATATATATATATATATATATATATATATATATATATATATATATATATATATATATATATATATATATAGCTTTGTGTCGCAAATTTACCTTTTTCGAGAAAATTCTCATAAAAATCGCCAAAAACGACCGACCATCCGCCGATTGTACGGATGGCCGCAATACCTTCGTGTCCGGCTTTTTCTTGGGTGAGACAGCTCAAAAAAGGGTAGGGTGTGAGGCAATTTAGCATAGTAAATTGGCATAATTTCCGACCGTATCTCATCGAAAATGAAATGAAAACCCCTTACTGGCCCTTTAAGGCCGTTTTTAGCAATATGCCGATTTGGCGACAGCTATACATATGCACACACATACACACACATACAATCTAGGTCTCTTTTTATGTTCAGAGGGTGAGGGAGAAAGAGCGAGAAAGAGCGAGAGAGCGAGAGAGAGAGAGAGAGAGAGAGAGAGAGAGAAACTCACATATTTTGTCGTTCCTCTGTCCAGCATTAGCAATAGCCTCCATGACTACGTTACACAGAAGGAAGAAAGCAATGTACCCTCCGAAGATCCAATTGGGCACGTGGCCAAACACCCGATTCATTCCCGTTTTGCCCATTGGCAGTGCCAATACCATAGTAGTGCTTGCCAATGTCCAGGCAGTCATTCCAACCAGCCAATGGACCCAGCTAAAGACTGGCCTGTACACGGCATTAGGGGAAGGCCTGAGAAAAGCCAAAAACGGTTGAGCAATGGCCAAACAAGTGGCTCCAAAGCCAGTTATGGCATGCATCTTTTTGGCGAAATCCTGAATAGGCGTTGAAAAAAAAATTTGGAATAAAACAAACGTCAGAGGTGCATTTGTAGGAGCACTGGTACCACACCCAACCGGCCTGATAGAAGATAAAAATGACTGCGAGAATTTGGAGCATGAGGGAGACCATCCACAGGTCTCGATGGAGCTGGAATAGAGAAATGAAAAGAATTGGATAAAGGAAACCACC
Organism: Oscheius myriophilus; assembly: GCA_964057215.1. Classification (NCBI taxonomy): domain Eukaryota; kingdom Metazoa; phylum Nematoda; class Chromadorea; order Rhabditida; family Rhabditidae; genus Oscheius; species Oscheius myriophilus. The sequence continues at coordinate 10,678,829 of OZ059903.1, read as the reverse complement.
TGGTACCACACGGCTGTTCCCAGAAGCTTCTTTCTTGGAAACAGGGGTTTGAAGTAACGGGCGATGAGAATGGCAGACGATCCCAGCACCCACCAGGCGAACATCAATGCGATTCCTAGAACAATGACTTTTTCTTTTCGGAATAAAAGTATCAATTGACTGCCTTGATTATGTAGCGATTCCGTACCATAAATTTAAACAACCCTTAAAAATATCTAACTTTTTCACTCTCTACTTGGGAACATTTCTACCATTTGCTGACAGCGCGAAGGTCGTTTTCTAGAGTTATTGCGTTACTTTCACTAAACGGCACTTCGAATTATGCATAATTACAACATTCGCTTTTTGCAGTTTCAACTTGCATGAAACGGTTCAATACAAGTTTGGGCGGCCTAAATCAAAGGTCAGTTTTTAATTTTAAACCATATAAACACCCGTTTACCCGACGAAAACTGCTACATTAATGAAACCGAGGATGCATCAATAGTGAGATCATATTCCCGCCCACAATACAATTTTAAGGTCGACCGGTCTAGGAGACCCCACCACCAAAAATGAACCAAATTAGGAGCGTCTGAAGTTTTGTCGAAAATATCGTTTGAATAGCGCGCCATTCTAAGTCTCGCATTTTCCCGGGCTCTCTCGCCTTTCTCTGTCGTGTACACCTGCATCCTTTGCATTGTTCGGCCGTGTACGCCTGTCCATGTTAATCATAAAACTCTCTGCATTTCACCATTGAAGATGGCACTCTATCGCCTACGCTACGTCATGAACAGGTCCATTTCCATTTTCGTGGGCATCTGCCTTGAAGACGTCTCTTATCTATGTTATTTGCCGTCTTGATTATGACAGGAGTTTTATTTTAGAAATTTTTTTCGGAATTTATGCAGCCAACCACCTTAAAAAATGAAGTTCGGTCTATAATCTTATTGTAAAATGCGACGATTCACTTCACTTATAGCTGTCGCCAAAAGAACGTTTGGCGACAGCTATACGTAGGTATCTTACCGACCGAGATCGATCGTAATTTTTTTCCTATCGTAAGTCGTAAGATCTATGCATCTCTGAATTTCTCTAATAAGAGAGAAAAATTCGCTGCTCATGAAAATGTATATGACTATGAGTCGAAAATTTACCGTTTTCAAAAAAAGACGCTTCAAAGTCTTCAAAAACGGGTCACCGTCTACAGATTTGTAGACGGGCAGTACGTCCTGCGTGTCCGACATTTACAAGGCATGCTAATGAGCCAAATTTCATTCTAATTTGCTGAGAGAGCTGTGAAAATAAGGAGGGTGCTATACAGTTTACCATAGTTAATTCGCATAATTTCCGAATATAGCCGATCGAAAATGAAATGAAAAGCCCCCTTACTACTCCTTTAATTTAGACGTACTGGAATCATTGAGATATTACCAATATCCCAAACAAAGTACGAATGTCCCACCGTGAAGCACTGCTATCCTATATCTCCAATATCGGCTGACCACCGTCTGTTGCATATGAACCACGTCGTAGCTCTTCGACTGGCTGCAGTTCTCTCTACAGAAAGTCACTAGTTCGTTCGTCATCCACGGAAACTGATCCCCGTCATTCACGGAATGAATGTCCTTCTCCAGCGCTAAATTCATTCATTTATCCTTGGGTCTACCCGAAACTCACTGAAGTGGTCTGCGCTTCCCCTGGCAAACAACATATAATAACCACCACTCTCCAAATCGTGAATCTTGAACTGAGACTCATTCAGAACCAGCTCTCTGTTGTCGAGAAGAAGCTTGGCCGAACAGCTCAACACACCATCTTCAAGCTGGGATTTTGTGTCTTTGAGAAGTACGGACGAGGCCTACAACGCAATGCATATTTCAAGAAGGTCAGTTACCTGAGGCAGAACTTCATTGAATGTCTCGTCATTGAAGGAGATTTGCACTTTTCCAGGGCCATTGTGAGGTTGCACACAGTCAACAACAGTGTCATCGTCCTAAATTACAGAAATTTTTCTGAATATTAGTACTAAATTGGAATTTCTCCTACTGTTTGATTTCGGTATTTGGGCGAGCCCTGTGGCGTCAATGGAGGGAACCACATCAAGGCAGATTTCCGACTGTGAACCTTTCGATCTATTGCTGTCGCCAAATTCGAATCCTGCCAAAGAAGCCTCAATGCAGCTTTCGTGCGATACGCAGGCGAAAAAAGCGTAGACGCAAAGAAAAGTCGGCTTTTTCTCAACGATTTCCGTGAGGCGACGGCTATACATAATGAATTTGTCTCTGCTGCAGATTTTAAGTTTAAGGAAAGTTATAGGGAATCAAATTTGTCTTCATGGTTAGAAGGCCTTAGGCCCATGGGTCGAGAAACCCCAAAAAAATATTTCAAGACTCTGACTAAATTCCCGCACTCTCCATCCAAAATTGTATTAGAAAATAACGTGGGCTTGTCAATAAAGCCATGTTTTGTTATCTTTATGGAACCACCTCAAAGGCTGGCAAAGCCATTTTTGTGATTTTTACTGCACTATTGACTAAGAGAAACCGAATTAAAAGGACAGTCAGGCGGGTTTTACAACATTGGATAAATTAGGAGAGACAAATTCCCTGATCATGAGAATCTATATGAATTTGGGTCACAAACTTTGTTTTTGAGAAAATCCGCTTCAAAGTCGCCAAAAACGGGTATCCGTCTACAGATTTGTAGACGGCAAGTACGTCCTGCGCTAATGCGCCGTATTTCATTCTAATTGGATGAGACAGCTCTGGAAAAGAGGAGGGTACGAGACAATTTAGCATGTTTGATTCGCATAACTTCCGAACGTATACGATCGAAAATGAAATTTTAAAAAGCACTTTTAATTTAAAGGTGCTAAAGGCTTTAAAGGCAGTGTGCTATGAAAAATGAACACATGTACGGGTGGACCTGTACTGTGAGGCGAGAGAGTCATTTTCACAATTTAAAATGGAGAGAGCGGCATGCTAATTGCAGTTCAAAAATTTCACGGGAACACTTTAAGGAGACAAATTTAAGCAAGGAAAACACATTTTTTGGCAAAATATAAACATATATCGAATCGATTTCGAAAGGTCTAATTTTGCAAAGAATAAGCTAATAATTTTGAGAAGGTCGGGTTTTGGTGACACACTGCCCTTAAGAGAGAAAATTTGGGGTTTTCAATTTTTGAAAGCAAAAAAAGCGGTGTGTGAGCCCTGGGGCCCACAAAGGAGGGTCTGCAAACCACGTCAAGGTAGATTTCCGTCTTCACTATATTCAAAGATGATTTACAATTTCTCAGTATTCATAGTTTTCCCTTCCAAAGAGACAATATGCTTACCATTCTTTGATTTAAACTGAATCCTACTGCCGCGTAGAAGGGTCTGGTGTGGTCCAGGTCCTTTACGACAGCTTCCAACTGCAACAGAATTCCGTCTGGTTCCACAGCCCATTTGACGGCAGAAAGACACGGCGTTTTAGAGTTTTCGAGGCAGCCAGGGGGATGGAACCAACATGACAGAGTGGAGTTGCATTCTGAGGAGGAGAAGGCAGCAAACACTGACGACGCCTAAATATTACACTCTCAAAGTCCATTTTAAATGTCTTTTTGCAACTATGTTTTCATTGGTTTTTCTTGTTTACTACTTGATTCCCATTGATGTCACTTTGACCTTTCTGCCTATCAGCTGATTTCTAATGTTGCGGTGTCTCTATCTTATCTATGAGGTCAGAGAAGGGAGGGATTCCCCAGCATCATTCTATTCATGCCGCCCCATGTGCTACAACGATCCAACTTTTCTCTCGACAACGTCTCCCTTACTTCCATCCCTCAATGCGCCATGTCTCTTTAGGGCAGTCATTGCGAATTGTTGGATGGAAGAACGGAAAAACTGTCGAAATGTAGGTGAGTCATCTAATCCGATTTGCAAAATTATTCAATTGCTCACGCCTGTATATGGTGAGTAACAGTTTTAGTCAAAGCTGTGTACACCATTTTGATCTATTTGGCCCAGTCAGAGAGAGAGAGAGAGAAAGAGAGATAATGAGAGATCGGAAAATGACACTGAAAAGAGACAGAGATACAGAGAGAAAGGCTCAGGACAGGAAAAGGGGGAAAGCTAGAGATAGAGACCCAGAAAAAATGAAAAAGAAAATGAGCAGTGTGTGTGTATATGAGTGTGTGAGTTAGAGAGAGAGTGAGATAGATAGAGAGAGAGAGGCAGAGGCAGAGAGAGAGAGAGAGAGGGTAAGGGAGAGAGAGAGAGATAGAAAGAGAGAGAGAGAGAAAGAGAGATAAAATAATAATAGAGTAGTATATGTGTGTATGAGTGAGTGTGTGTGAGTGAGTGAGTGAGAGAGAGAGAGAGAGAAAGAGAGAGAGATAGAGAGGCCTGTCTCACCTGTAGTGCGAGGACGATCAGTGCCTGAAGGGTCCTTCGTCGCATGGGGCAGCCGTGATCGGTCCGTGGCTGGCGCCGCTTTCACTGCAAAGACGAGAGCGAACTAGCCCCCATCGATAGCCGCGGATTACATAACGAACGGTCTCGCGCAACAATCAAACGATGTGGCAGACGATTGCCAGGAAAAATGGGAAAGTGGAAAGGGGTTCGGGAATGGGGGAAGGTTGTGGTTGGAACGGCGGTCGCTCCACTTCCACGCTAATAACATCGTAAATGACAACAGGAGAAATATGGAGACGTGCGGAATAACAATACACGGAATTTCGAAATCTACGTTCGCCGAATTGTATTTTCAACAACTATTTATACCGTAAACAAACATTTGTCATCCTCATTTTTGTTACCTTACAGGGCAAATTAGTTAAGAAGGAAAGAGCATAATCAGTGGTAACCTGGGTATGACTATAGATTGTAAATTCAGCTGTTCTAGAGAAATTGGATATCAGAAAAAGCCATCCATAGCACATCCTTTTCTCTTACAAAACGGATTTGGCATTTTGCCAATTGTCCATAAAAGCGGGCGGCGGAAAATCTCCATTTTGTTTTGAAGGGGTGCGAGTTATTAATTGAAACGGCCGTGACACGTATGTGTTGGGCCGGCCAATCCTACTTTGGCGATTTTGTAAATGATTGAGATTGTTCTTATATGTGAGTTAAATATTATTACATAAAATAGTGGGCTACAAAAGGGGCGTGGTCCCTTTTTAGCCAAACTAGGGTTAGCTATGTATAAAGATAGAGATCAATGGGACCTCAGTTGGACATGCTAATTGAACGAAACTCTTTTGAAGTGAATGGTCACAAAGTTGGACAATTCGAATATCTTTCAGAAAACAACGAAATACACCTGAATTTCCATAATATTCGATTTAAAAAAAATTGTCTTGGGTATCAAAATTAGAAAGAAACGTAGAAAAAATAAAAGAGAACTCTGGGATTTTTCACATTTCAATTGCAAAGGTGGAAAATAATCTGATTAAGTTTCTGAACAATACTAGTATCGCCTGTTTCCAACGGTCAGTCACATAGCAACAGATAAGTTTGGAACACAGTAATAAACAAACGAAAGAAGGTACCCGCCGTCGATCCTGGCACCTTGTGGACGAACAGCGGCTGCCAATAGTAGTCCTGGCAAAGTGCCAAACTGGTAATTAGCTGCCGCGGCGGGACCAGGTCACCCCGTCCTTTAAATTACCAGGAGGGTACGCGCGCCAACGGCGCGCACCCTCCTGGTGTGCGGCCTGCGACACGCGGCCTTTGGCCGCTTAATTAGGCGGCCTGCGGCCGCAGATTCATGACCTACGGCCATTCATTACTCGTCCTTCGGCCGTGAAGCACGTGAAACTCGGCCTACGGCCGACCTCACCCTCCTCTCGGGGGGAAATGAACGCATGAACTTCCGCTGATCCACTACACACACAGACACACATGGTAGCGTTTTATTATAAGGGATCACTGCCTTTTTTGGAAACAGACTACAGTGGTAGAGTACATAATATATTGCCAACCTTGCAAAGCTGAATGACGTTCAAATAGATTCTTTGTTTTCCTTCCAAACAAGGTTGTGTAGGCGTGCAAAGTAAGTTTTGTGTTTGCAAATGAGTCAATGAAAACAGCTTTTTCCGAAACGAATATGGTTAAAGAGCTAGTCTGGCACTTTTTGTCAGGCGTTACAATTTTCAATAAGGAAATTTTATTCAATAAGGAAATTTCTATTCCAAACGGTGACACAAACGTTACTTTTCTTATTAGAAAACCTTTGGGGGCTTCTGATGAAAACGGTGCAAGACAGGCTTTATAATTTCGTAATGCCTTCCCCCTCCCCCCGTTCAGAGAGGCATTTGGAGAACGGATATTTTTGAGAGAGTCATCAAGTGAAAAGTGTAGGTTTGCAAGTGGAATACTGGAACGAAGAAAACAAGGCAGGAACACTTGTAGTGCAGAAGGGCCGATGCGCAGAACAGGAACGGGAGCTGTTGACGAATTCCGCCGCGCACTGCAGCCGACGACGGCGCGCGCGGGTGTCGACGAGTACGCTGCGGAAACGAAAAAGCGACGACTGGTCTCGAATTCGACGGAGATCAGCATAATACTCGCTAAACCGAGCGACGACTCAGTACGGTTGCAACGCACAATTGCCAATTGGCACTGATCGACAGAGAGGGGATTTAGAGAGGGATGACGGAAAAGAGAGCAAATATTTTGAACAGTGGGCGATGGGAGAAGGAATGCCGAGAATGCAATAACGAGTTATATGAAAGAGATCTATCATCCGATCCAGTACCCAAAGCTTTTTTTCAAATTCACGGCGTGACGGTTCCTTGTGGCGACGCAACATCGAACGATTTGGTCTTTGGGGGATCACCCGCGCAGACTAACGAACAAAAACGAAGGAGACGCTAATAGCTGTCTATATAGGCTTTGATGTAACTTTCTGGGGTTTCTCAGAGACTCTAGAAGAGGATGGTTTGGTTCCTCTGGGATCTATAAGAAGAGAACAATAGATATTTTCTCAAAACAACTTAAAGTGTAAATTTGCAACATTTTAACAAGAACCAAACCACTCCTGTCATCAGCAACCAATTACTCCCCATTCGACTAATTGTTTCTTTAACTTTACCTATCTTTCATAATCTTTTTATCGCTGACATTTTGTTTTTCTGGCGCATGTTATTCTTTCATGTACGAATGTCAGTCATATCCGCAAAATCGCTATGCGCGATTTCGAGGTATTTGGAGGATATAATGAATTTTGAACTTTTTTAGTAAATAAGAACGAAACAAACAGGATCACGCAACGCAGAGGTGTGAATGGTTTGTCAAACTCCTTGAAGGCCAAAGGTTCCTTTCAGCATTCTAAATAACATTCGTAGGGGTTACCTGCTATCAAACCTGTGGTTTTCGAGGGGCAGACCTCCAAAGTTTCGCAACGCGTCGCAATGTCGTTTTTGAAGGCTTCAGAGTAAAGATGGTTGAAAACAAACACCACCATCTTTTTTAGATAAGCGTTTTTGGAAAAATTGTCATTTAAATCCTCTCAGATAACCTTTTTCCTCTAATGATAAGAACCGAGCTGAGAACCGCGACACCGCGATCGCTTTCTGGTGAGCCACGTCGGGCAGCATCATTTTCCGAAGTTGGCCACCATGAGCGGTACGAAAATTTACAAGTCCAGAAGCTGTATATGTATTGCGGTGTTCAACGGGGGAGTTTAGTGTGGGCTTAGAACATTCTAGGGGTACTTTTTGCACGCTGAATGCTAGCTAATATGCACAGATGGTGAAGATACGCTGGTGAAGAAACTTTGGTGAAGATACGTCTTCTCACCCCCTGTTATGAGGGCCTATTCAACTACGGGAGACAACGCCATTTTAGGCGGTGAAGAGGAATCCAAAAACCGTGGAGCGCTATGCCCAATATGATTTAGTAGCACTCCAAATAAACCATTTCGAGACATCTCTTATCTGACCCAACAAATAAAAGAAAAGAGTTGCTTTACCATTAAGGAAACATGGAACTCCTCCCACAAACTCTTCCGTAGATTGTTTATTTATTACAATCATGTTATTCATTCAGACCCCGTTCGGTACAATCACTATTTCCTCCTTCTGACCGTTGAAGTAGATGGCCGTCTTTCCGTCGATCGCCACCACCGTGTCCAGTTGTTTGTGGTTCTCATCCAATTTCTCTTTTGTCAAAGATTTTCCAAGTTTTCCAAACCGTACCTGGAAAACCAATGTTACAAGGGCATGAGATGAATCAGACCGATGGTAGGTTGTGTGTCGCCTGGAGATGATCTTGTTTGTCGTGGTAGAACAACGGAGTGGTTAGAGCCGTTTTGAGAGGAATATCCCAAAAGAGGGAAAGGAGGAGACTCGTCAGTTTTCTGGGCGCCTCCAAAGAGTAAGCAATGAATCCTCCATTTGCAGCATAAGCAGTTTTAACCTTAAAAATGTACCTTTTTCAATTCTCTTTTAAAACCCCACCTTTCCCTTGTTCATGATGATGACCGGTTCCTGGGCATGTCTCAGATTGCCCTCCTTCAGAAGATCTCTACCCGTGCCTGCCATCAAGTTGTTCAACATCACCATCTCTCTATCCTTCATTCCGGAGACGAGACTTCCAAAACTGGTGCCGAGGGTGGCCGACATGGCGAAGGCTACGTTCCTGTTATGGTCCACCATTACGAAGGAGTTGCCGTCTTGAGGAACTTCCTGAAGAAAGGGAATAAACAGAGAGAGGAAATAGAGAGACAGAAAAATAGAGAGATAGTGAGGTACAAATACACAGAGGCATATTCAGAGAGACAGAGAGAGAAAGAGAGAGAGAGAGAGAGAGAGAGAGCGAGAGAGAGGCGGAGAGAGGAGACTCACCCAATCATTATTTTTGGCGATGTTCTCCAGGCGTGGCATGTATTGCTCTCTCTCGGATGTCCCTTGACCAGAGATTTTCGTATTTTTCCTGAAAGCAAAAAATGATTACCAAAACTTGTCTAATTGAAAGAAAAACAAAAGCTACTCACTTTTTCCCAATTTTCGCAGCTTCCTTCCAAATCTTCGCAGTCAAAGACGTTGTCAGATCGTAAAATTCTTGTTTTGATATGGTTTCGATGAGATCTTTTTGAGAAACTGAAGTTTTCAAAAGACTTAAATAAAATTTCAAGGGCCTCACTTTTCGCGAGTTTCTCTTTTGTCATTTCCCGGAGCACAGAAGGCACGAGAGGAGCGGACTCGACGATGTCTTTGTTGAAAGCGGAGCACACACTCATCCCAGTTCCTTTTATTTCCTTGAAATATCCCTGGCTCAGAGCTGTTTTGTCTCTTATTTTCTTCATTTCGTCAATGTAAGATGATCCATCTAAACAGAGATGTAACATCTTTCAATTCAATTACCTTGCGAGCTCATTTCTCGAACCAACTGGGTGAAAATCTCCTTCTCCATCTTTTCCCTCGCAGAGACATCATTTCCCAAAAGAGCCTTCACAATTTCTTCTTGAAAGTAAGGACTGAACAGGTCTCCTTCGTTCAGAAAATCCCCTTCAGAAGTCTTATAGTTGCCGAAGAGTTCCCGAGCCGTCATCGCCATTCCAATCGTCCATTTGTTCAAAGTCTCCCCCAGCCGGCGAGACACCGGGAATTTCACTCCTTTGAACTAAACGGAATAATAACATCAATACGAATAGCCACCTCGTTCTTAAGTTTCTTCAGTACAATTTCCAGATCATTCTTGTCTGCCAATTCTATCGCAGCTAGGTAGGACCGAATGTCACCAGGAATAGCAGTCGAGTAAGGACCTAAATGGAATCTTAAACAATTTTCAAGTTATTATCTTACCTGTCCATTCGGCTGCTGTCGTTTTGGTTAGTTCGTCATAGAACGGCTTCAGTCGAATGGGAAGACGGGCGTTTCCAGACGATTGGAAGCAGTTGGTGCTTAAAAGGATGTTTAGATAGGTTGTTAATGCAGATAGCTACAAAATATAAATCCAAAACTTCATAAACTTCAAGTGTACAAATCTATTTTAAAAGGGAGCTGGCAATTAGTATATGTCCACTTTGTTTGCTTTTTCAAAAGTAATTTGAGGGCTTCAAGAAAGGTATTCTTTGAAACATTGAGATGGACACCAATGGAAAGTCCTTAAAAAGTTGTCTTGGAAAATGTGGTCGGTACAGTTCAGAACAATTTCTTCTTCGAACAAGCAAGCGTTGGAGCGGGAAAAATGCTTTTTTTTCTGCATTCAAATGGCAATTTTCAAATTTTTCATTGAAATAAAGAGGCTATAGCTCTCGCCAAAGTGAAATCATATGTTAATTGCGGAAACATGCCAAGCATGCTCTGTCGATGACTGATTAGACTACGAATTTCAATTTTCAACAGAGGATCACTGGGACATTCTAATTTTATTGGCATGATTCCAATTTGGCGACAGCTATAAATTTTTTTTTCTACGATTGTTTGTTCGAAGAGGAAAATTTTCTGAGCAGCAAAAAAAAACACTTTCCAAGAGAACTTTTTACGGACTTTCCAATGGTGTCTGTCTCGGTGTCCATAAAATTTCTAACAGTATGGTGCTAGTCAATTTTTGTTTTCAACATCTTCTTTAGTTTCTTCGACTTTGCTCAATCGAATGCCCTCAAATGACTTTTACAATAGCAAACAAAGTGGACCTATAATTATTTCAACTAGTGTAAGTAAACGTCCACTATTGTTGCTGGTTTAAAAGCGATGATTGGGCTTCAGAAGTGCTGTGGGAATATTCGGTTGAAGAACTTCTCAGGAACAGATTTAGTTTTTGAAACCAGATATTCGTTAGCATCCGGCAGACGGGCGCAGTTTGTTAAAACACAAAAATTTGTTCTAAATACAAAATTCTAAATACAAATAAACAAAATCGAACAAACTGGCTTCAATTTACGAAAATGGTGAATAATCCGGTGTCAAAACACTCCGATTTTCAATTTTTCGTTTGAATACCCATGGTAAACTTGTCTTTCAGAGCTAGTCTGTTCTAGGAGGACATTTTTCTGAAAAACAGAACAAAAACATGTTTCGAGACGACATTTCAAGAACTTTCCAACGATGTCACTCTCAATAGAAAAATTCCATTTGGAATCTGGTTTGTGCGTATGTTGTGGAATTGTTCTCTCTGGGTCGTATGCTAATGAGTTTCTGGCTTCAACATCGAAATCTTTTCTTCAAGTTCATGCTCTGTCTAATGACTATTGTCATAACAACCTTAAACCACTCAAATTACCTAAAATTTTGAAAATAATGGTGCAGCTAGCCGATACGCAGAGAAAAATCGGCTTTTTGCCAAATATGCTCGTTTGGCGACGGCTATACTTATGCAACGGGATGTATAGAAGAAAAAGGCTAATGCAACGAGAAATAAAGAGATCCAACCTGTTGGAGAAGACGAGGACGGAAGAGCCTCCGAATCCGCTGGCCTGGGGCTCGGCAGTGGAGAGACAAAGCATCATAGCAACTGCCAATGACTCGATCTTATGCCCTTCCAAGTAAAAAGAACGCATCTGAACGTTTAAGTTAAGTGAAGTTCACTTATGAAACCCACGTATTCATTGCAGGTTTCAGAAGAACTGGAAACGGAGAAATTCGTGAATTTAAAGTTGACTGGTTCCTTGTAAAGATCCCATTTGACTGTCATGTACAGGTTGTGTCTGATCACTTCCCACATGATGGCCAAGGTGAAACAGGCGGTGGTCAACCAAACAAGCGCCAGCAGGAATTTGATGAAAGGAAGGAACCTCCTGCAATTTTCCAATTTAAAAGATTTGAAGCTAAACTCACTGTGCGACTGAAGCCTTCTTCTCCGGTCCCTTTTTCTCCTTCCTCTTCAGTTTTTCTCCCTTTGAGCCATACGGGTAGGGGGACTTTCCATTGTTGGGGTACTCTGGGGTCCCAGCCCCTTCCTCCTGAACGGGATTCTCGCTCTTCAGCTGCACGTCGGATTCATTCGGATGAAGACTCGATGGGGCGACGGACGGCTGGTTGACCGAAGGTTTATGATGAGCCATCGAAGGAAAATGAGGAAAATGGCGGAAGAGTGGCGTTTTGAGAGGTTTAGAAATATGCTAATAAGGCGCATAGTAGATAGAATAATGCGTATTCAAATCAACCTCAAACAAGCTTTTCTGCATTTCCAGTCATTAGATCGACTCATCGGTCATGTTCCTCCTTCTTTTCTTTCTTTTCTCCACAACCTCCGCCCTCAAGTGCTACCACTGTTAGTTGTTTCTCTTTATTCTTCTAAAATCTTTAGATTCCCTTGCTGATGACATGAAGACAATTCAGGACAAAGGACTGAGGGAGTGCGCTCCTGAACACAAGTACTGTATCTAGTGGGTACTGTAGTGTAGACTACTGAAATCTTTTGTTCAGTTTGTCAACGACTGCTTTTATGCCTGATAGTCAGCCCTACCCTGTGCAGTTTGAACAGGTCGGATGTCACAGTGGATGGAACTACGAAGCAGATAAAGAAGAGACTTACGAAGGACTCCCGAGGCTTAGGATATGCGAGGAGAATTTGAATCCGGTATAGTTAAGTCCTTCAGGGACCCTTGACAGAAAAAGTAGTGATTAATAAGCTTTATTGAGTGGGAGAGATAGAGAGAGAGTGAGAGACGGAGGGAGAGGGTCCTCAGATCGGCGCGTGTCCCGAGAGATCTCCTTGGGCTGTCGTGCCGGCGGCTTTTGTATCCGATCGGCGCTGAGTCATCCTGAAAGCATAAAGATTGTGGATGATATGAAGTAGAGGGGGGTACCACCGAGACCTCACAGTATGTAGAGAGATAGAGAGCGACAGAGAGAGAGAGAGAGAGAGAGAGAGAGAGAGAGAGAGAGAGTGAGAGAGAGAGAGACAGAGACAGAGACAGAGAGAGTGTGTGTATGTGTATGGTGATTGTGTGGTGTGTTAAAGTGAAATCTGCATTTCCAGCCAATGAAGTGGAACTTCGTGTGGAACAGGGCCCTTGATGATATCCACAACGTGACCCATCGGTTGAATGAGATCAGATGCTGTTCTAGTGACGGATGTAACCACGAGGAGTACAATATGGTCGGAGGAGGGCAAAAGAAGAAGAGTCCTTGGTACAAAAGGATCAAGTCCCTGGCCACGCAACTTTTCTCCAACACGTTGTTCTAATAAACGGTTTTCGAATAAGTATTTCGTGGAGTATATTGTAACGGAAAATCTATTCTTTCTATTCAAATTGATATTTCTGCCCATTATAAAGGTGAATTTGCCCTTTGGAAATGTGACATTGTCCATTCCACTTGCATTTGGCTCTGCCTGCGACTGTGCATCCGTTGCGCAACCTTCCCTCATAATTCCACCTGTGACGTGTCAGAAGTGACAGGTGTCCCAGTCGCAACCGGAGATAATCCGTTCCGGATTCAGCCGAATTCGAGAGTTCCGTTGAATAGTATAGGCTGAACACACGTGTTTTGCATTCAATTAGGGCAACACATGGCGCTTATTGACTCATCTTCTCATCCGGCGCAATTGTCTCCTTCGCGACGTCCATTTGATTGCCGGCTAGCTCGCCCTTTATAATTGCCATCGATTCACACCCCAAGGGCCACCACCTAATCCCTCATTGTCGTTCCATTGCGCCCAAAACAAGATTTATCCACGCCCTAAACACCAAACAATATCTTAGACACACATGCATTACAAACCGAAAAAGATTATTCACTCGTCAAGGAAATTTTATTTTTCGAAAAGCGATAATTCATTACTCAAAACATTTCAGGCGAGTCACTTGTTGTGATTGTTTAACGTGGCTTGTTGCGAAATGTACTTATTTGGTTTGGTTGTTCGACGGGAGTCATCCGGTGGTGAGATGATTTAATTCAAACCAACCGCTTTGGTTTCTGTTCAATGGCTGATGGTACCTATTCTGAGGTTTTGACGAAAATCAGTCTAAACGTCTCCTTCTATCACTCACCCCCTCCCTAGATACACTCACTTCTTTCCTCTTAACCCCCCCCCCCCCCCTCTATCTCTCTCTCTCTCTCTCTCTCTCTCTCTCTCTCTCTCTCTCTCTTTCCCTCACTCATCCACTCACTCACTCCCTCCTAGATGCACTCACTTCTTTCCTCTTAACCCTTCTTTCTCTCTCTCTCTCTCTCTCTCTCTTTCCCTCAATACCTCACTCACTCATTCACTCACTACCTCACTCACTCATTCATTCACTCACTCACTCACTCGCATTTCCCTCCGGACCTCCACGGGCAGTCCGTTCGTGGGAATGATGCCATGTGCAAATTGCATAATGACCACAGCCAGTGCGAGGAGGCTCTATCGATCGATCGGCCGACGCCCAGCCACAACACGCGCGTTTGAATATCTATGCTCTCTCCAATTATCCTCGATTTCCGACCGTTTTTATGGAATCTTCGTTGTGTTTTAATCGTCGTTTTCGCACGTTCGGAAGATTTACAATCCCTCTTATCACTGGGGTTGGTCGGTCTATCGGACGCAAGCTGTGAACTTTTCCCCAATCGATGGCTGCTCCAGAACTTGTGGATTCCTTCGGTTGAACCCTTTGAATGTGTCATCCAAAATGAGCGAAGGCATGTCTTCTAATCTCAAATTGCGTCGGTTTTCATCTGGTCGCCTCGTTTCCGAATTCCCGCGGGAGAACGCGTCCTGCGCAACTGAACAAGCGATTTTCTATTACGCCTCCCTTATTGCGCTTCCATATGTTATTCCGAACTCCACACGCCGTATCGATTTTTCGAATTATCTTTCCAGGAAAATGAGTTCTTTAGTTTTTAAGATATCTACTTTAAAATTCCCCATGAAAATAAAAATTAGTCCATGGTATTGGCAAAAGGAATAAATGCCAGGTTTATAATGAAAAATTAATAATATACGAACAAGCCAGCTAGCGGTCTCGTGGGAGCTGAGAACTGAGTTCACCCCTCTGTTTTGCAATTTGCTCGGTTCATATTTTAAATTTGCTTATTTTATTTACCCGTTCCCTTTAATTGTTTTCCCCCATTGTTTCCACCGTTTGCGCTCTTTTTGCTCAGTTCGCGACAGTCTTTTTCATTACCGAATGTCACATCCCTCGAGAGCCTCTCGATCGCTGTTTGCCGTGTCCGGTATCAGTGTACCCTCTCCCGCGTTTACACGTATTTGTCTTGCCTTTTTCTCTCAACTTTCAACTTACCCACTCAATTAAGTTCATAAAATAAGTATTAATTGCAGATGGAGTCGTTCGACGGCTCATCCGACGTTATGGATTCGTCGGATGCCACCCTGAACACGGTGGTGGAGACGGCCAAGAGGCTGAACCTCAATGACACGGTGGGGTCAGAAGAGATGGACGCAGCCCTCAGGAATGAAGGTATTTTTATTTTTCTATCTTTTTTAATTATTTTTATTAGGAGCCGTAGGATTGTCGGACATGTCGGACGGCGCCATGTCCCAGGCCTCGGATACGGCCGTCAATGTGGGCGGACAGTCCCTCCCAGCTGTCACAAAAGTAAGGTTTTCCACATTTTATATCCATTTATTTCCTGTTTTGCATACTTTTTGTCAAAAAATATGTGTATACGGCTTTTTCCACTAGTATTTCACTATCTGAGTTTCAAAAAAGTGGTTTTTGGCTTGAATGTTGTTTTTCTAAATCTACAGATGAAATTCCATATCCATGTGTTATTTATTTCATAGATATGATGGTTTCTAGTGAATTTTTAGCTAAATTGGAACTAGCTAGCTGACTGTTTCAAGCTTTCTTTCCGGAGATTCTGGAGCATATCGTTAAGATTTTAAACATCATCCAGATTAGAGTATTTTAAAATTCTGTGGACGTTCATTGTAAAATTGATTTTGGTTCTAAAATACCTCTTTAATCGTATTAATCTTTTTCCAGGTATATTACCATATCGACGATGAGCCCACTCCCTACATGACAGAAGTCCACCTCTCCCCCGAGCTGATTACGCTGGGAGACGTGAAAAGAGTGCTGACTCGCTCGAATTTCAAATACTACGCCAAGACCATCGACCCCGACTCTGGATAGTGAGTTCTCTCCGATTTCTCTTATTTTATTTGCTTCAGTGAGGTAAAAATGGAAATCCGCGACGATATGCAGCGCCTCCATCGGTCGCCGAACGGCCGATTTGAGCTCTTTCTGCTGACGACCGAGGGATCGACGACGTCAGATGGAAGCAGCGGCCTTCCCAAGTCCTCTAGACACCAGATTGTAAGCCTTATTTGTTATTTTTACATATTTATTTATTTAGGTCCCGGGACCAGCCCCTTCCGGCCGCTACAACATGAACAGCCACCAGAATATGTACAGACCGTCGCATCACTTTGACAGCAGTAGTGAGTGTTTTGACCTTTGTTTTGAGAGACTTAGTGAAGGGAAACTTTTTTGGTTTTCAGTTGTGCAGCCTGTCGGCACAGCTATTTTTTCCTTAATCTCAGGGCTGACAAAAGGTCGGCCCGGCCCGCACTGTAAAAATTCGGACCGGGCCTCAAATTGCCCCAATTATGTACATTTTTTTCCTAGAATGGGCCGGCCCTCAAAATTACCAACTCTGCTTTCCCTTATTCAAGTAAAATCTCATTTGTCTTATGCATAGTTTGAGCATAGTTTTTAACAGGTTGAGGAAAACGCCAACCATTGGAATTGGTTACGTCAGTTGTTCAACCCCAATTTATCTTTTAAAAAATCGAATCTGCTTTCTGATACAGTACTATCAGTCTTGTGTCACTATTTTTTGCATTATTATGAATTTCGTTCGAGTGAATTTTTGTTAAATGAAATTGTGACACATGGCTGGAGCCAGTTAAGAATTTCACACCTGTGTGTCCCTAACATTGAGGCCAGTTTTATTTCAATAATTAGCCAGCCCTACTTTTATAAAAAAAAAAAATTGGCGATTCAGTGGGCAGGTTTCCGGGTTAGTTCTCAAAAAAGGGAAAGTTTGAGCGGTTATTTTCCCTTTAAATATATATCCAAAATGTGAACTCTTCGGTTATGGCTTGATCAATTCGTCGTTATTCTTTCATTTTCAGTGATGAGCACGGACTCTGAATCCATGATGTCAGCCCCCGTCCCCCACTACATGAAGGGCAGCTTGAACCGGCGGCAGATGTACCAGCCGCAGTATGGAATGCAAGGTAAGAAAATAACGGTTGGGTGGGATTGATAGATATTAAAGTCACTGGGAGAAACGTAGTGTGACTCACATATTTTGTGAGTGTTGCGAGTTTTCCATGACCTCACGGGATATATCGCGGTTGGCTTTATTTGCCTCCTGGAGATGTGCCATGGATATGTTTACTTTGGCGATCCGCACATTGGCACACACGTGGAGACGATCTACTAATCTTTGAAAGATTTGCATGATTTTATCATTTGAAATTGTACTAAACAAATTATCGTGCCTAGACTCCTGTTCTTATTGACTCCCAAAATGTCAATTTTTGGGCAGTACCTCAAGCCGCTCTCATTTTATACCTAAAAGTTGTGACATTTGCCTTACTTTGACGCCAGACCCTTTTTTCTCGATATGGACCGTCGATGGCTCCAAGCAACCATGGCTGCGGGCCGGCCCGCCACCAAAATTTTCACGGCCCGGCCCGGGCCCGACCAAAAATTTATGCATTATTTCAAATCAAAAAAAAAAATAACGAAAAAAAATTTTCGAGCTGGCCCGCGATTTTTCCATGGTTTGCTCCAAGGACTCCATGCATGTCTCACGTGAAGTGTTATGGGTACCTAGCATATATGGTCGCCAGTCCGACTATGACGGCGTGGGGGTTTCGTCAAAGAGGCTTTTGTGAAAGAGAGGGGTATCGCTAGGCTGCAACAGAAGCCAATTTCAATTATCAAATGGAGAGAGTCTCGCCGTGACTGAAGTGACGGAGCTATGTACATGTATGGTGCTTATGCACATTGTTCTTATGTCAAAACCATATTTAAGCATACTTGGACACG
This sequence comes from Oscheius myriophilus, assembly GCA_964057215.1. NCBI lineage: Eukaryota > Metazoa > Nematoda > Chromadorea > Rhabditida > Rhabditidae > Oscheius > Oscheius myriophilus. The sequence continues at coordinate 10,660,910 of OZ059903.1, read as the reverse complement.
GTACGAAGGGGCTCAAGAAGTAAAGTCCCCCCCAAAAGGGAGACTCCAAAAACCGAGTACCCCCATTTTTACAAGCTTCCCATCCCCTCTTCAGCCAAGGCCCGCTAGTCCCACGTGTCAAGGTATGAGGCTGTGATTAAGGTGCCTTTAGAGTACCTTTTCCCAGACCAACAGGTGCCACTTTTATCTCTCAGTCACCTATGACTCCGATATGTGCATGTTTGTCATGTGTTCTGCAGAAATTTACGCATAACACCTTCGGGAAACACCTTGATGATCGGTAGATCAAAAACCAAGGAATCTGCGCAATTGCTGCCGTTTTGAAGTCTTCTGCCACTCGAGGGCGGTCATTGCTCTGTGAAATCGCAAACCAGGTGTGAGATGTGCCTTCGTGTTGTGCAATTGATGTCCTCCGCGTGGCTACATGCCAATTGTTGCTGGCGCTTCACTTAATGATCGCACACTTCCTCTGTTGTAACCGGCCACTCTACTTTCCTGTTTCTCCGAGGAATCAGCTGCGTGATACCGCGCGTTTTCCCTCATCCTGCTAGCTCTCGTGGACTCTGTTTGTCCGCGCGCACTTCTCCTCATTCCTCACTGTTCTGACTCCGCCGTTGTCCCCGCTTAAAAACATTAATCCCATTCGATCCTCTTGTTTTCTCTTCTTCTGACCTCCCGCGTGACCACCTCATAGCCATTCCGAAGCGTTTGCTACACTATCCCCAGAAACAACAAAAAGGGTCGTAAATCAGCAAAAGTGCCACTTTTCGCCCGTAAAGATAGCACCACAGCCAAATGATCTTTCGAAATTCTTTGTCGATGAGCAAACAGCGCTTGATCTAATGAATCAAACACTCAATTGACAAAAGAAAAGGCCTTGAAAGTTTCGAACTGATGTTTATGGTGGTTTATTAGTTGTTACCTATCCCTTCATTACTCGAATCTCTAAACATACATAGGCAATCTACTGCGGGTCTATTTTGCGAAGCCCTTTCCTATTACTGTAAGTTTCCAAAATTTGCGACAGGCTCCTCCATTAATTAAATTTGCCGAAAACGTAAATTGCGACGGTCCTACCCCCGACTCTAAGTAATACCATTTTACCATATCGCATTTTGCGATACCCAATCGTGGATTCTTTATTTAATTCTGCCAAAGACAGCTTATATGAAATTTCTGTTTGAGCCTTTCTCATTTTTTTTTTGGCGTAGAGTAGTCAGGTTGCTCCAGCCCATTGCTCGGTGGGTATAGGCCCAGAAAATACAGAAATTAGATGTATTAGGCACTTTTTTCCAATAAAATCAACCATCCCGGCACACAGTTAAGGGAAATGGAGATTTCCTTCTTTAATTTTTGGTCTCATAACATTCGTTCAAAGCACTTACCACCGCTCTTTTTTCTCTTTTTGCAGAAGTCCTACCGCCGTCACATTTAAAACTGATTTTCATTTCCCCCAATCGCACCTGCAATTCCCATTCGTAAACCGCTCGTCTCTTTCTTGAACCGTTAGAGATACATGAGATCTCATGTTTACATCAGCAGACTGTTTTGAAATCTTCGAGCTCTCATTGGCTTTTTACTGGCTGGTGATCAGACTTGTTGTTGCTGGTGGAAGTGACAACATCCAAAGAAAATAAACACTACAAATTTCTAAGAATAACTATCTTTCTCTCTTTCTCTCTCCCTCTCTTTCTCTCCTAATAATCTCATCACTTCCCCAATCATCGATTGCTTTGAACCTCGGCCAATGCGCGTTTTTACCTCCGAAAGTGTTGTCGCAGCTCTTCTCCGACTGCGTGGAGTACCCTCTTGTTTGACTCGATTCCGCCATTTTCTCGCGTTCGATTTTCCCAGCCCTTTTCTCAGATGTCCTCCGCTGCGACGTCTCTTTCCTCCAAGGAGAATCTGCCTCGCTCCTCTCTTCTCAGAGATGTCATAAACGACCAACAGCAACGGACATCTCCCAGCAGTTGGCCTTCGTTTAGACGAAAGGACTCCCTCAGTGGAAAAGTGGCAGCCATGGTGCTAAAGATGGAGAAAAAACAGCCGAAACCCCCTCTGGCACAACAGGAATCTCTAGAGGATGAGGAGAAGAAACGGAATAGTACGAAGAGGAAGTACATGGGGAGTATTAGTGGGTCAAAGTTTCTGCAGAACATCTTCACCATAGCCAAGAAGGAGGAGAAAAAGGAGGAAATGGGTAATAATAGCAGCCGGAAGGCGGCTACGCGGGTAATTGCCATGTCCGGGGCAGCTGGCGGAGAGCCGATGGTGTTCAGAGAGGGCGCGGACCCCCTGCTGCGACGTAGTAAGACCTCCGCCGACGCGAATGCCCTGGGCCCGGTACCTGTGCTGCTGATAGGGGGAAGACTCAAAAAACGGCAATCAGAGAGCTCGATCGGCGCGGCGGAGGCGACGAAGAACAAACGCCTGTCGCTAGGCGTCCCTCCGCCACCCAAACTGCTTCCGAGGCCACACTCGGTCAGTTTCGAAGACCCCGAGAGGAGAGCCTCCGTCAGAAGAAGACCTCCTCCCGAGAGAACCCTCACTCCGATGGTGGCTGAACTGCGAAAGCCCTCTCCGGTCGGGAGGAAGATCTCTCCAAGACCCTCGGATCTCAAGACACCTCTAGCCGAAATCAAACCCATTCCCCAGATTTCTATAACCCCAGCCAGAAAGGAACCAGTATATGTGGATTATGTGGCACCACGTCCTGTGGAGAGACGGGTCTCTGCCCCTGCGAGGGGACTCAGTCGGACCATGACCTACGTTGAGAGCAAGATCCTACCTCCTCTCTATGAGAGCGGCCCCAATAATGATGGAGAATCCTCGGCTGTCACACTGGATCCGGGGAGGAAGAGGAAACCCAGACGGTACACGGGAAGCAACACCACCAGCACCTACCAAGGACGCAAGGACACGGCTCCCGATGCATCGCCAAGGAGACATCTTATTGGATTCTTGCATAGAACGAGTCATCTGTCGCTGACTAGTGAACTCAGCGGCGATGCATCGTTCTACCTTATTGGTCAGTGGAGAGAGAGAGAGAGAGAGAGAGAGAGAGAGAGAGAGAGAGAGATTAAATTTTTGTTCGAACTCTAGTTTTGTTATTTTGCAGCTTTTGCTGGTGTGAATCAGAGAGCTTTTGGTGTTCACCTGTGTCATTTCTCACGACCAAGAGTTCGTAAAGTACATCCAGCGTTCGGTGAAATGATTCATCAGATCACCTGATTTGCACTTTAATGTGTAGCTGCGAGGGCTGACGCGGGCTTTTTGCTCTCCTGAAAAATATTAGTAGTAAAGTTTTTAATTGAAAGTTTTGAAATATTCTAAATCGCATTTGCTTTAATATTCTGTTTTCCGAATAAAAAACTATTGAGTTTGAAGAACGTTGTCGCCAAAAAAAAATACCCGGCCCGTGAGAACTACGGTTATGAGAATGAATCCCCAAAATTTAGCGGTAGTCGGTGTTCTAAGCAGGGATGTCTTGATAGGGAAATGTTGGGTTGGGTCGATATTTTTTATATTTGTTTCTTAAACTTCTTTTTTTCAGGCCACCGCGGTCGTCGTTTCGAAGACTCTACCCTGGGATCCGAGAGTGACGCCCGCATCTTCTCCGACGAGGACGACAGGTGAGGAGGCCTTTTTGGGAATTCGTGGCAATTGATCCCGTTTGAGCGATGAGTGAGCTTAGAGAGTGTGCGCGAACAGAGCCCCCCGCGCGTCTTTCGATTGCCCCCCTCTTCGATGTCCGGATATTCCACCGAAGACGGAGACTTTGAAGGCAGCGACGGCAAAGCCTACTACTCGACGACCTCTAATTCCTCCGAGTACTACTGTGCCGTCCGCCACAAGTGGGCTCTTTTCGCGGGAGATCGATGGCTTCTGCTGTTATGTGATAGTCATAAATTGGCCGGTTTTTCGCGTGTCTCGCTCGGCCGTAAAACAGGCGAGAGCAGTTGCAGCAGACTGCTGCCCTTGCGCAATTTATTGCTGCCCAATCGGAGACAAATCAGCGGGAGATCTAGCACGGCGTGTCCTTTGAGGTTCGATTTGCAGGGGTTCCACCACAACAGACATCACCTCAGTGTCCAGACAACACGAGAATGCCTACAGGAGGAGGAGACGGAGAGGAAACTACAGAAGACCCTCCAGGGCCAGCTCTTTCTCCAGCATCACGGGTATGTCGGCTTTAAAAATGTATGAAATGGTCGTAGAAATGCGGAAAATTCTATCGTTTGGACGATTGTTCATTATTTTTGGTTTAATATTTACAGTCATTGGCTAAAAACTTATTTGGCAATTTATAACGGGGTTCTCAAATGACGGGCCAGGCCGAGAGATTTCTTTGGGCGGCCCGACCGACCCGTTTATGAAAATCAAAATTTTAAATTTTGTATAAATCGGTACAATAATTTTTTAAACTGCTTTAAATTATTTAATAATGTTTGTTATAACCATTGAAGTCAATATTTTTTGTACAAAACAGAATGTCACCGACCGAGATCGAACCCTGGTCGTGTGAGTGGCAATCTGAATGGGTGGCCCAAGGTAAACGGGCCGTGCCAACCAAATTTACCAACTGGCCCGGCCCGTGAGAACCGCGATTTATAACCTCCATACATCGTTGAAACACCCTTATTTTACAATTATTTTTCAAAAGACCCATACGTGATTATTCGGCATTAATGGCAGCTGGAGACACATTTTTCTTAAGTTTGCGCCAAATTCACAAACAGCGCGATAGAAAAACATCGATCGTGACAGTTGAGGGGGCGCCGAGCAGAATTTCTCAATTGGGGGTTTCGCGCCACATATCAGATGTGTTGTGGGGGTCACGCAAATGAACCCCACAAGTAGCTTGCCCATGAATGAACAGCTCCAAAATTTCTTGGCCACAAAATTTTCCCTGGTTCTGGTTCAGCCCTTCTGAGTTAACAAAAACCTAAACCGAAACTTGCAGAATTGCTGCAACTATGTGTTCCATATTAACTATTTTTCTTTTCCAGAATCATCGATGAGCTTGGATGTGATTACTGTAACTCTGAACATGGATACCGTCAGCTTCTTGGGAATCTCGATCGTCGGCCAGAGTTCCGCCAGAGGAGACAACGGAATCTACGTGGCGAATATAATGAAAGGTACCCTCTATTCCCTTCTTTTTTTCTATTTCATTCTTTTAGGTGGTGCTGTTGCCCTGGACGGTCGGATAGAGGCCGGAGACATGATCCTCCAGGTGAACGAGGTGTCCTTCGAGAACTTTACCAACGATCAGGCCGTCGAAGTTCTCAGGTATTCAGTTGTTCAAGTTCCAATGTAATAGGATTTTTGTAGGTTGGCCGTGGCGAGGAAGGGTCCGATCAAGTTGATGGTGGCCAAATGCTTCGAGAGTGGACCCAAGAATTGCTTCACAATGCCCAGGAACCACAGGGACGAGCCAGTGCGGCCGATTGACACGAATGCCTGGATCGCACACACCAACGCCATGAGGGGAATGCCTAGCATCATCGAAGGTAAGGACAGTTTAGTCTTATAAAGAGTATAGCACCCGCGAACCCTATTTTGACGGATTTTGGAAATGAGTAAGATTATTCTGATGCATACATGAACAAGCTACCTGTGGGGTCCGTTTTGCGCGACCCCCTACAATACAACTGAGATTTATGGCGCGAGTCCCTGGGAAACCAGGCTCGGCGCGACCGAAAATCAACCGAAAATCCCGGTCGATGTTTTTCTATGTTCTGATGTATACCTATGATGTATGGTCTCTACCCCCTTGACCTGGGCTAAGCTCACAATACCCTCCCGAGGTATGTGTTGATATTAGAATTTCCCATTATTACAGTTCGTTCCAAAACCACTTCGGAACAGCGTGCCAATGTTTTGATGTTGTTCCAAGAGAAAGCGCGCAATATAGGATACTCAGGCTACGTACGCAGTTAAATCTGCCGAAGTAGATTTAACGAGAAGTATACATCAAAATAGTGTGATACAAACTGCATTTTGGACAAAGTAGGATTGGCGAGAAACATAGTTTCGAGTGCAGGGGGCATTTCGAGTTCATGTTTAATTCGATACAGCTGCATTTTTCTCCCTTGGGTAATGAGCCAAATCTTGTAATCTATCTGCTTTAAACGAATGCGCTCCGTAATTCTGCGTGCCGTCGAAAATCCTAGCAAAATTTAGTGTTCTAGTCCAGCTACTTTACCCTGTCATTTTAGGCTCAGAAGGGGCGCCCACCCCCGTCCCCGGCGACTGGCCCCACGGCCGTCCTCCCAGCTCCTCCACAGTGACTTCGAATGGCTCGAACGGCCAGAACACGGTGGTTGGGAAGCTGACGACGATGAGCGACAAGAAGAAGATAGTGGAGGCGATGGCCCAGCCCACATCGGGACTGGAGATCAAGGACCGGACGTGGCTCAAAATACACATCCCCATGTCCTTCATAGGTTCGTTTTACAACAAATTCTACGTTCAATGGGGCACTTTAGGCACGGACCTCGTCGACTGGCTCCTGATGCACGTGGATGGACTGCGGGAGCGGAAAGACGCTCGCAAGTTCGCCGGCGAGCTGTTGAAGTTGAAGCTGATCTCTCAGATGGGCAACAGGATTACGTTCGCCGAGCCACGATATTACAGTTTCGGACCAGAATGTGCAGGTATGAAGGGAACAGAAAAAGCGTAAATATTCGTCTATCTCTGCACGCACTTTTGTGAAAATACGGGATTTTCATATGACGGGCCAAAAAGTACCAAAAAGAATGTCACTAACCGGGATAGAACCCTGGTCGTGTGGGTGCCAATCTGACAGGGTGGTCCAAGGTAAACAGGCCGACCCAAATTTTCCAAATGGCCCGGCCCGATCCGTGAGTTTTCTGCAGTAATTCCGGCCAGCCGGATGTCAATCAATGTCAAAATATCTTTTAAATGGAAAATCTAATATAGTAATGACCGAAAAATGGAAGTGCCTGATAACTTTGGCCACTTGTGGTTTGACTTTGCCCTTTGCCGATTGTTTGTTTCTCATTTGAGTTCAGTTTGGCGGTCGGTTTGAATCTCTTTCGGTTACTGTAGTTCCTATTTGCCGACTGACGTTGACTATTTGTTATATCTACTCCAACAACCTCCCTCAAGTGTAGCAGCAATATTTGCTCAGCTACTCCATGTTTTCCACAACATTCAGGCTTTGTTTCAGACTTTGTCCGCTACCGTACCCATCCGGAAGACCCGCACCCGTCGGGCGTCGGAGGCAGCCGATTCCAGTGGATGCAGCCGAAGTCGCAAGGCCCCGCCTCGATGGTAAGCGATTTGCACGGAAAGATGTATGTGATGAACATTTAATGTCGCCCGGGGTTCCTCTTTCTGTGATTCCTAGGCCTCCCCGATCTCCGCCCTCAGTTCGGTGCCCTTCCTCTCTCGGTGACCCTCGGCTGCTTTGCATGGTGCACCCCCTAAATTGCTCAATTGACGCTATTTTCATCCGGGCCCTCTTTCTTTTTTTCCTTCAATTCCCATGACCCATATTTTATTATTGTTGTTTAATTTTGTTGTATTTGGCACGTAGTCGAATAAACCTTTATGTCAATTGTCTTCGTTCCTCGCATGTCTGTCCCCGTGTCGTCCCGTGTCCGTAATCGTCCGCTTGTCTCTCTAACCGTCGTCATCCCGGTCGTGTTCAGGTCTCCGGCTACGCCTCCATGCCCGTCTCTCCCTTCCCCCACATGATTGCGAGGACCGGAGGACCCGATGTGCGATCCCAGGCTTCTGGAGGATCAGGAGAAGGCAGCGGCAGCGGATCCGACCACAAAAGGTTTGTTCACCTATTGTACCTACTCTGTGAAATACGTGCCTAAATGTAATCTATGGGTTTTGAAACGACGTCAATACTCGGGCCGGTGGAGGAGATATCCATCGCCAACGAAAAGAGATACAGCCGGAAAATGAACAAGTATAGTTGGGAATCTTACCCAGTTTTAGGGTCTGGATTTGGAGCGCATTTTTCCACTAAATACTTTGCCTAAAATTTTCTTCCCAGATGTAGACGAGGAAACTATGTTTTACACAACAGGTGAATTCCGTGTGGCATACATAACCACACACCCCTCCAGTCTCTTCAAAAACAGAATTAAAAATTGGCAAACCCTGTCATCTTTCTTGAATTTGGACATCTACCAATTCCTGAATTGACGGGTTCGGTGCCATCATAAAATGGTTAAAATCCACATGGGAAAGGATGGCTCAGGGCCGGCCGCGACCCAAATTTTATCATTCCTGGGTCTCTCTTTCTAAAAGTTAGAAATTTTTTACTTTCTCTATCATAGGTGGACTGGCCTTGCCCGGAGTTTCGGTTCGGTAGTGATTGGGCAATTTGTTTGGTGTTTTGGCTCGATGAAACCATCGGAATTTCAAATCGGCTGTGGATCCGCACAGGATCGGCGTGATATACTGCCCCCCTATGCTCTCTATGCGCAGAAATTGTATCTCTAGTATACAAAAAACGGGGGATCGAACTGGGGCAACTTTGGGCTGTCAGTCTCTTAGCCATAAAACATACAATATTTATACAGGGTAGTTCGAATCCTCCTTAATATCGTATGTTTTGCGCATTTCGACCTACGTTGCAAAACAAAAATAACGTGAAAATGTTAACTTTGAAAAGAGATTTGTAAAAAAACATGGGGCCGGTCCTTCCCGAAATTTCTCGGCCCGGCCGGCCGAATTTCGCCACCCTTGCACGCTGCTTTTGAATCACCTGCAGCTTTTCGTTGTGGTAGTTGTTTTCCTAAGTAATTTTCCCAATAGTGCCAAACCATTTTCTGTCCCAGAGTTTCTCCAATCTAAACTTGTAAGCTTCACATGGGTAAGGTTGTAATTTACCCATGTATCAGGGAAATCACTTTTCTGAGGCAGCCCTACATCCCCAATGAATTTCTTTTGATTATGCTTAATTAATCTGGTGTATAAACAAGGAGTGCTTCATGTTTTCGATCAAAATTAAATAAATTTTGAACATGACTTATATTTTGGGGCGGATGAAATATGCTCACCTCAAGTTGAAGGCGGTAAAATTTGGAGAATGAAGACTCATTTCGTAAAATTTAAGCAAATGCTTGAGGTCAGCTCATTCTGGCGTTTGCTTCCTTAAAATACAACCTCCGTTTTTCAGGCGAATGGTGCTGCTCCCTCCGGCGCCTCCCTCCTCCGCCAACCTGCCCTCCGGCCGTCTGGACGAGATGCCTCTCGAGTTGGCCTCCTCCCGCCAGTCATTCCGCATGGCAATGACCCAGCCATACGAGTTTTTCGTGGACAACTTGTAGCCCCGTGTACCATGCATCTCCCCGCATTTGTATCGCAGATCTGTACAATACGTAATATCCCTCCTTCGTTGGCGCTATCAGAAGACTTGTACTCTTGTTCGGGCAAGATTTGTATTTTCAGTGCGATAAAGTTCAATTCAAATTCAACAGACTTTACTTACAGTAATCGGAAAATAAATAAAGTGAACATAAATACTATGGAAGGGGAAGGAGACCAATTGCACATGTGCACGTCGCTGCAAACGTTGCATTCGCCGATTCCTCCGAGGGTTTGACATACGGACATCGCCTGAAGCAGCGATTAGAATATTGTTACAAGGACAATGTGTGCCAATCAGGGTTCTCAAATGACCGCCGGGTCGAATTTTTTTTGGGACGGCCGGGTATAAAAATTTAAATTATGTATAATTCGGTACAATTTTTTTTTAAACTACTTTAATAACTTGAAAACGTTTGTTACTAACATATAAGTCAATATGAGTTTTACGAAAAAGAATTTCGCCGACCGGGATCGAACCCTGGTCGTGTGGGCGACAATGACACCAAAATTTTTCAAATGGGCCGGCCCGTGAGAACCGCGGTGCCATTTAACCATGGAAAATTTTCGGGCAGGACCCGCAGAGGTTTTTTCGGGCATGGCCGCGGAAAATTGAAGTTTTTTGACTATCGGGCCGGGCCGAGAAATTTTGAGGGTTGGGCCCCCTTGCCGTGGTTGGTGCCAATTATGTGGAACATTGAAAGGAATAGCTTTTAAAATAAAACTTTTACACCGAATTGATCAGTGGGAGTACGCCAAAAGAAGAAGGGTTTAGAAAAGAATGTCAGTTTGGTCTATGTAACGACGGAATTATTTAAAATTGGCACAAGCGCGCGGTGATCGGGTGTCAATGCAGTTTTTTCCAACATTTTTTTAAAAGTTCAATTTGGGGTTTCGGTGCAAAATCAAAGTTTCTGGCAGAGTCGTTTTCACTATATCTCCATTTGAGTTATCTGATATATTCGTGATTTTTCAATTCTCCTTTTTTAAAACTACTTTGATATATATCTTTTTAAAGTTTTTCCCACCTGGTTGCAGCTCTCATTTGGCAGACCGGAGGCGGTCCGTGACAAGGACACTCCACAGCCGCGCGCAACGAAGCCCACTAAAGTGTGTGAGTTACACACGTAATGAGATTGACTCGCCTGTCACATTAGAACATTTAAACTTGAAGCAGTCGAGGGTACTCTCCTCACATTGACCAGGGGTGTAGTCCTTTCCGTCGCCCTGGTGGCACCATAACGGACCTAAAAGTTGGTAGTTAAGCATAATTGGGAGTACTTTTGAACTAACCCAGTTTATTCTGCGAGAGTCACTCACCATTGTATTTAGCGTGTGTTGCTACAAAAAGAAGAAGACAGAGAAAAATGAGCGAAGACGGTTGGAGTGGCATCTTCGATGCGAAAAGAGACACTCAGGCCAACAGAACATTTGCTCAAGAACAAACAGATTAGTCGGCGACGGTGCCACTTTTCCGCACAGACTGCAAGGCAGACAAGAACATGAAACGGATACAGTAAGTGATACGAGAAGGGGGGAAATATATGCTTCGAAACGGCTTGAAAATGGGACTTCTAGTTCTGAAGTCCCATGAAACTCCAGTGAAGACAGAAACAGAAACAGGGACAAATATATAAAGAGAGAGAGAGAGAGGAAGAGGCAGAGACACAGAGACAAAGAGATACAGAGACACAGAGACACAGAGACACAAAGACACAGAGGCACAGAGACACAGAGACACAGAGAAACAGAGACACAGACTGACAGCAAGACAGAAAGACAGCGACACGGAAAGATGCAGAGATTCAACGATGCATAGAGACAGAAAGTCAGAGAGGGAGGGACAGAGAGACAGAGATAGAGAGATAGAGACAGTTACACAGAGACACAGCAAAACAGAGTGAGAGCGAGACAGAGAGAAGCCGCAAAACAGAGATACAGAGAGACATAGAGGTAGAAATACAAAGAGACAGAGAGACAAAGAGATACTGAGCCAGAGACAAGGAGACAGAGAGACGGTGAGACAGAAAAACAGAAAGACAAAGAGATTGAGATACAGAGAGACAGAGACGCAGAGAGGCGAAGAGACAACGAGACAGAGAGGCAGAGAGGCATAAGACAGAGAGGTAGAGGTAAAAAGAGACAGAGGGGAAGAGTGACAAAGTGGCGTTTTACGGATACTTAGTGATGGAATGTCTCCTGAGGCAGGGCATGAGAACGGTATTCAATTCAAACTCCACCTCGCATAAATTCCCACAGCCCTTGGGAACCCCTCCCTATTCGAGGCCCGCATGGTCCCTTGGGAGCGCATTTGACTCGAGGCGTCGCAGTGATTTGATTTGTCGCCGCCTCGTTTCAGCCACTTTTACCCCGGCTACTTTGACTTTCAACACTTTCCAATCACAGCCACCGTCCTTGTGCCATTAGTCAAAGGCCGCTCTTCTGAATCCTCCAGGGACTGCGATCGAAGCGCCCAACCGAAGTCTTCCACTATCCCACGCTACTTTTTCACCGTTTGGATGTTTTCAAAACATGTTTGCTTCTTAGAAGAAATGTGTCATGCCGTAAATTGAGTAAACTCGATATGGGCTTCTATAATGCCTTGGCGCCGGTTCAATTTCGCAGAATTGGTGTAGCGGAGAGAGAAAGAGTGAGAGAGATCCCTCACTCAGCCAGAGTGTCTCCACTTCCCTGTCATCCTCCCAAATCTCATCGTCTTATCCTGCTAAACCGCCTGATGCGTAGAATCGGCTCATAGGAAGCGCGTGTCAATGCAAACAAGTGTATCGGTGTCCCTCTCTCCCTCCGTCTTCGCTAGTCTCCAACTCCTCCCAGTCGTCCGTCGTCGCCGGTGCTTCCGGCCTCTAATTGCCGCTTTCTCACGCCATGCGTCGTCCGATGGGCCCTTTGTTTTCGTCTGAAACGGCCGCTACTCAACACCCAACATCTCTTCATATTCAAACAGCAACAGTTGATCTAATTGGCACCCGGCCAAGTCATGCCCATATTTGTATATCGCTCTACCGCCTGTTTTTGATCTATTACATTTTTCAAACCTTGTTTCAAGACACTTTTTAACATTCGTCTTTTCTGGCTTTCAGTCGGCGGTGACCATGTTGCGGGTCCGTCTGATGGACGACCGCTTCTTGCGACACTCGGAATGGGCGCGCAGACTGGGGCTCGCCTCATCTGTAGGCCTCGGTCAGTTCAACTCCCAAGAACAAATGAAATGTTTTTAGTTTGAAATTTGAAATCCCAGGGGTCCAGTTGATTTTGAGTTGTGGCATGAAAACAGACAACTTCCGAATCAAGCAGTCCCAGAGGAAACGTCGCGTCGCGAATTTAAATGAACGCCCGAGCACATTCGAGAGACAAAAACAAAGAAAGTCTTGCAGGGAATTTGGCACTGCAGTGGGGAATTCAGTGGGAAATTCTGTTTATTGCTTAGAAGGAACTGATTCAGTATATCCGATGTGGTTCCTTTGAGCCAAATGATCCGTTGACGTTGTTAGGCCTCCCACAAAATCAGGATGTGACGACTGGGATGCTGACGAAGCAAAACAACACGTTACGAATCTTTTCGCGATTTAGCAATTTGAGTCCAATTGGAAAACCGAAATTGAAGCAAAATTAAGGAACAACAGTTTTTCCTTGCATATTGTAATAGTCGTGGGTGGTCGTAATACCTACCGCCAACCTTAACGGGCGTCCTCATACCCATTAACACTCAATTCCTTTTTGTTAAAAGGTTTTTTAACGATGATTCGTGAAGAGAATGCTTGAAAACGCTGCAAATTACCTCAGAAATTACTCATTTTTGCTACATAACGATTTTTTTCACGAAAAGCTGTACAATTGGACAGTATGAATGCAGCTGCTGTTTAAAACGTCGTAAGCCATTCTCCTGAATCTTGGATAGGGGCATTCGTAACTTTGAAAGTTGAAATTTGCTTCGAAATGGTTGTTTTGTCGGGGTGGCCGTATCATTTTTGCACAAATGATTTTGGATTATGCTAATTAAATTTTTGTCATTCCGCGCCTGGGGGTACTTATGTACGAGCTGTAATGGTTGACTGGTGTTATTCACGATTTCCCATACCCAACAATTTTCGAGATAAATTGAAAATCAAGGGGTGGTTGTATTACTTTTACACGCACTGTATGCGGCATACAGTATGCCTTGCTTAAATAGTTCAAAGAGAGCTGTAGTTCGCGCCAAAACTATTCGGAACAACGTGCCAATGTTTTGATGTTGTTGCTAGAGTAAAGCGTGAAATATAGGATACTCAGGCCGTGTACGCAGCCAAATTAGCCGAAGTAGATTTTGCGAGGAGTATAACTTGAACTAATGCTTACTTATGTTAATCCTACCTCGGCGATTCTTGGAAATAAGTGGCAATATTCTGAAGTAGTATTAATAGGATAAGCGAATTATAACGATGTTTAAGATTATGACAAATTACAATATATTTGTTTGTTCACAAAACCCAAACAAACGTTTTCAGCTGGAATTTTCTCCCTCCCCTTGCTGGTCTTCGTGCTGTTGCCCATTTGCCTCACCCAGCTCTCCGGTCCCTCAACCCTCCTCTCCCTCCTAGGAACATTCATAATCGTCTATCTCTCAGGTAATTTTTCCTTCCTATCTTTTAAAATAATGTTTTCTAGTGTGTCACCTGGTTGAGCTGGTCTGTGCCGTTCCTAAGAACTGCGTACTTTACCACTTTTCCTTCGGTTGTCTCGGAGAGTTACCCGCCTTTCTCGTAGGATTCCTCTGTCTCATCGACTCCTTGGGCGTTTCTTCACTTCTTTTATCCTCTTGGAGCAATCATCTAGTTTGTCCCCTTTTTTATAACAATATTCCGTTTTAGGACCTGCTTTTTCGCAAAGGAATCCACTCCTCCATGTCTGTTCCTGTTCTGGATAGACAAAATGACTCCTCCGTCTTTTCAGCTGATTTTGACCTTTTTGCTGCCTTAGGCGTTCTTTTTTCTCTTCTCATTCTTTGTTGCAGCCTCAATGTAAGCAGTTTTCAACTGGAGACTGTATTTTCTTCTTAGGTTGTATCAACCATCGCCATATGCTTTCTGAGTGTTTCTGTGCTAATCATCTCCAGTTGCACCATGGTTGCCTTTTTCCATGCCGACCCTCAGAATTGGATCGAAGCGGGGTTTTTCAAAGATGGACTCAAAGGACTTCTGAGAGCTAGTTCTGCAATGATGGTTGCCTTTGCTGGAGTCGATGCTATAACGACCATGGTGGAAGAGACTCAGGTATATCCCCATCATTCATTACATGTTGCTGATACATACACACACACACACACACATACACACACACACATACATACACACACACACAAACACACACACTCAGTATCGTTCAGAAACCCCGCAAGCGTCTTCCCACTCTCCTCGTGCTGATGACGTTTGTCCTTGCCGTGACCTTCTTCCTCCTTCTGATGATCTTCAGGTAAGTCTCTTCTCGTTCTAACCTTTCCTCAGTCTCTCTGTGAACGTCTCCACTTTGTCTCCCTCCATCCTGGTCCCAGACATCTTCTCTTCTCTCAACATCCCAGCTGCCAGGTGAGTTCCTCTCCCTCCCTCCAACCCCTCCTCAGTCCTTCGCACGAGCCCGGTTTCCGTCGCATCAGGTCGATCGCAAAATGAGTTGTCTCTGTCTCGCTTTGTCGTCGTCGCTTCTTTCAAAGACACTCTTCGACACTCCGCCAGCTGTCGTGGAAACCCGCTTATCTGCAAAGGCCGCGCAATGCACGCGCTCCTGTTCATGGCGCAACAACATTGAAATGTGCAAGAAGTGGGCGAAAAACGCACGATCTCTGTCCTTTCGAATGCAATGAAACATTTTGGAACGCAAGGGTGGCTGTGGCATGACGGGGTTTCAAGGAAAACTGGTTGAGTTGTTCTCAATACCATGTTGCGGACTTTGCTTCTGTTACAATATGTTTCCAACGGAAATACAGGGTTGATAGATTTTTGGTATTGGTTCACGCTATGATGACGGCTAAATAAAGAAGTTTGGAGAGAAAAGGCCCTAAAAGCCGTTTTTTGGCACTTTGCCCTCCGCGTGTGGTGCCCACACGAGCGATTGTCCTTTGGAAACCAAACATAGTACAAACCCCGGACAATTTAGTTAACGCGGAACACAATTGCAGTTTCTCGTGGTACGTTTATATAGGTTTATTCAAAATGAATTACTCAGAAATCTTTTGTGAGAATTAACGACGGGAGAAACACTCGACTAATTGAGAAATGAATTAATAGAGTAAAGGAACGGGCAACTATGAACTTTTAGCTTTGTTGGCCTCAGCCCTTGTTCGTCCGCCAGTCCGTCCTCCTCCTGTTTGTTTGTAACCTCACTTCCTGTTTCAGATATATGCTTACCGTTGCTTCAATTTGCGGCCTCTCCGGAGCAGTTCTCTCCTCTCTTCTCCCTGCCTCGAGAATCATCGAAGCAATGACTCGCGGTATTTTGACGATAAATTTATTATGTACACACCTCGAATATAGACGGATTTTTGCCTCTTCCACGTGACTCATCAACCAAATCTCCGATTTTCTCCATTTTTTCGGTATCTCTGCTACTTTGTGGCTCTTTATTAATAAGAAGGGATCTTGTTTTCGACGTCGTTTGTACAACTACACCGATTAAACTGTTAATCACGGTAGGGAAAAGTAATCACAAGGGAGGTCGTCTTTGTTTAGGTGTGTCTGACCTACTTACAACATTATCTCCCGGAACCCTTGGGAATCCCACAAGAGACTAGTCAATACAAGTGAGAAAACAAATAAATCACTGAAGTGCGCTCCATTGAAACCTAAACTGGATATACCGCACGCGACACATTCGCGTGACACACACCAACGAAATAGCACATCAAGTGAAGAGGCGCAGACACAGCCTCTCACACGGAAAAGTTGCGTCTGCGTCTCCTCGCATTCTATGCTATCTCGTTGAGTTGAAGTCCCTAGAATCTCTTGGGCTCTCTATGCGCAAAGCGCCTACTTTTCGATGAAACCTTTCTCACAAATTGGGATAAAATTGTCGTAACGAGAAGACCGATCTTCTGAAATTTGTAGGACGATGACTAAACGAACTACAATGTCGTCTTTCCCAGAGAGTCTGGCAGATAGTCTCTATTCCACGGATTCTGAGACTATGCTGCATATGAATGTGGCTGCTATTGAGTGCGATCGACTGCAACACAAACTCGAAAAGGTAGTTTTTGACGCAATGGGCTTATTTGGGTATTTTGTTACTGCATAATATTACGTTTTCAGAGACAGTGCATGGAATTTGACGAACAAGCTCCTTTCGTGAATTCAGGGGGTTCACGATATCAGTCAATCAGAAGTCCATCGCCAGATCGTCCCCCATCAGGACTGGCTGCTCTGAATGGAGGACACAACTGTGTGGCTGAGCCATGTTCTCCTGATGACGGTAGAGGTCCCCTAACTGGCATGAAGACTTACTTAACTTCAGACCACGGGCATATCTTTACTCGAGACGTCCCAGAACTCCCCTATGTGCATTCCTTCGACCACTGTCCTCGCCCGGCCACCCCTCCTGAAATGGCCGTGGAACTACGCAAAGCCGTTGGAACATTGATTCTGTTTGTGATCTCTTCCTCCATCAGTTGTTGTCTTCTGACCTCCATCGATCGGCATACGGTAGATATCCCAGGTTACAGTAGTATCCACTTTTCAGCTGTCATCGGTCGTTCTGCTTCTTCTCTTTCTTACCGTATCGATTGTGGCTATGGTCCTTTCGGGTACCGTAATCCGAAATGACTACCTCTTCCGCCGAGACAACACAATGCCTCTCTTTCCCTACGTGTCTCTCGCTGTCGTCTTTCTCCTTCTTTTAGTTTTAACCAGTACTGCCACAAGGGCGTGGGTGTCTTTGACATCGTGTGCTCTTTTTGGTAAGTTAATTCACTTTGAACAACACATTCAACCTTTAAGCCCTTCTACTCTACGGAACTTTTGGGAGGTGGTTCAGTTCAAGCAGAAGAGGAGGGATAGCTCCAGTGGCTGCGAATGTGGAAAATGAGGAATCGGAGGAATATCGGGCGATAATAAGCGAGGATTGCACGGAGATGTGATACGGGTACATAAATGATCTCTGCATTTTGGATGTTTGAACGGACCACACAGCCTGTGACAGAGGATATATTAATCGATTTATGTGCGATCATGACATTTTCTACTTTATCGGTATAGTGTGATTCCAAAAAAGAGACAGGGAAAATTGGATTTCCCTAAAGGGCAGGTACATTTGGCCCTGCCGCGATCGTTTAATCGTCTGCGCACTCCTTTGTTACTGTGCTATTTCGCTGGAAAACAAACGATCGCATGCCTATTTTTGAATCTACGTAAATTGCCCATTCCCAGTCTGAAAAGATTTTCCCGAATGCAAAAAATGCCCCTACGGTTCACTTTTGGTAGTGTGAAACTCGTCAAATAATGAAATAAATTCTGATTTTTCCCATGATTGAAAGAATGTTCGAAAAAATTGGCGAAAACTCCAAAAATTGGGCTTTTTTCTGTTGGTCGATCAAGACTATTTTCTCTGCAGAAATTCGGCTTTGGGCTAATTATAAATCTTACTGGAAATTGGAATATTCACCGTATTCAGAAACCTATCGTTAGCCGACACCCGAAAATTTACATGGCTAGAAAATTTCAGAAATTCATAAAGTATTTACACAAGTTGTCATCTAACCCGATTTTTTTCTATGTTTCAGGTCTGTTCGAATCTGTCACAAAGAAAGTGTAAACGACACAGAGGGGAAGGAGAAAAGTCTGGGTTTGGTAATAGTGTGTGCACAATGATAAGGCCATATGTTTTTTATGAACATGATAAAATATTGTTATACTCCTTGCCCACGGACCTTTCCTAAAGTTTCGATGACCTGCACATCTAACGCGCAAAATAGTGTGCAAGTCGCGGAGACGCAGACAAAAAGCCGCTTGTTTCCCGCTGCCGGCTAGGAAAGCTCGCTGGGCGACGAGTATAAATATATACCCTGTAATGAACTCTTAGAACAAAAGTCATGAATTGACTGTATCTGAATGGCTAAAACGGTTGCTCTTTCAAATCTTGAAATCCTAAACAGTGACATGTTGATGTCACATCGATTTCCATCCGTGTGATTAGTCGAGATGCGATCTCTGTCTAATATCGGTCGTAACCAAGGGCCTCATTTGATTTTTGGCCGGGTCGCGCAGTCTGCCGCCGGGAACGCCGACGGTCTGTCCTTCCTTATCTCTGCACTTTGCGCCGCCCCTCGCTCAGCCTCCCACCACCAGTTCACTACCATTCGGCACACACACACACACACGCTTCTTTTTGGCTTTTTTAGACCTTTGGATTACAAAGTCTTACTTAAAGGGCCAGTAATAGTGCTTTTCATTTCATTTTCGATCGTAAACGGTCGGAAATCATGCGAATCAAACATGCTAAATTGTCTCGTGCCCTCCTCTTTTTCAGAGCTATCTCATCCAATTAGAATGAAATTCGGCTCATTAGCATGTCTTGTAAATGTCGGATACGCAGGACGTACTGACTGTCCCTTTCATGTTAATTTCTTGTCAGTCAGTAACACAGTACCCGGTTTCAAATTGAGTTGACATTTTTATCATCATGTCTTTGCAATCCTTGCAGTTCGTTCTAGTTGAGATTCACACGCTTTGCAAGATTGTAAACAAGTTTCGTTTAGCCTCTCTCAGTCTCTCTCTCTCTCTCTCTCTCTCTCTCTCTCTCTCTTTCTCTTTCTGTCTCTCTCTCTGTAACTCTCTTGTTTAAGTTATACGTTTAATTATTTTCCAATACTAGAATAGTTTTGGCAAACAATTATATTGACCAACAACAATGCAACTAGTTTTTGCAAAAAGACCGGCTCAGCGATAACTCTATCGGTGCAATAAGTGTTCGAACAGATAGCGATAACGGAGAAAAACAATCAATCAAACGTTCTTTTTCTCAATAACAGTCCCACTGTTTAGCGCTTTTTTATAAGAAAAATTAAACAATCTTTGTCGGAGCGTGCGGCCAGAAGTAAGCTGTTGTGACCCTGTGTTTTCCCGTGCCACAATTTTACAAAGCCCAAAGACATTGAAATTATTCTTTCATTTTTTACCATTTGTCTTGAAGAAAGCCATATTTATTTGTTGTTTAGCCATGTCCTCGGATCTCCTGAAGGTCGTTCAGACCGAATCCAACCTCACCCGCCTTGCCGAGGGAAAGACCAAGGAAATTTACGCTGTCGCCGGTCATGATGTAAGCATTTTTGTATCATTTTTCTTACAAAATAATTTTTAGGATGTCGTCCTTGTGAGATCAAAGAACCAGCTGACTGCCTTCAATGCCGCCAGGAAGAATGACCTCGAGGGAAAGGGCCGCATCGCCAACAAGACGACCACTCACGTCTTCCAGTACCTGCAGAACCTCGGTAATAAAAGGAGAGGATTTGGATCAAATGGTGATTTAGGATTGGAAACGACCTTTGTTATGGGAGTGAGCGATACCGAGTTCTTGGCCAAGAGGTGCGAGATGGTGCCCATCGAATGGGTCGCCCGTCGAGTGGCTACTGGATCTTTCCTCAAGAGGAACCCTGGAGTGAAGGAGGGATTCCGATTCACCGACCCTAAGATTGAGACCTTCTTCAAGGTGAGAAATTCAAGAGAGAGAGAGAGAGAGAGAGAGAGAGAGCGAGAGAGAGAGAGAGAGAGAGAGAGAGAGAGAGAGAGAGCGAGAGAGAGAGAGCGCGAGAGAGAGAGAGAGAGAGAGAGAGAGAGAGAGAGAGAGACAGAGAGAGAGAAGAGGGTGTACTATGCAAATTTAACAAAGATTTTAAATTATTCCATTTAGGATGACGCCAACGACGACCCGCAGTGGTCTGAAGAGCAGATGATCAGCGTCAACTTTGTCTTCAACGGCCTGAAGATCGGCAAGCCCGAGGTTGCTCTGATGCGCAAGATGACCAGCGTCATCTTCCGTCTTCTGGAGAAGGGATGGGAACAGAATGAATGCTCTCTCATTGACATGAAGGTAATCGGATTTGAAACCTTGGTTCAGCATTAACTTCAGATCGAGTTTGGAGTGACTCCCGATGGCAATATCGTCCTCTCCGACGTGATTGACAACGACTCCTGGCGTGTGTGGCCTTCTGGAGACCGTCGTCTTCAGCTGGACAAACAGTTCTACAGAGACATGTCCGAAGTTACCCAGGAGTCCCTTCAACAACTCATTAAGAACTACGAGAAGGTTGGTGGTTTCGTGCAATTCTTGTATCAGAGTGCTTCAGGTGATGAACCTCACTGACAAGTTCTCTGCCGAGGCCAAGGCCCGTGTTTTGATCATTATGGGATCTGGCAGTGACGTCAAGCACTGTGACAAGATTGCCGCCAGCTGCAAGCGTCTCGGACTCAACACTGTTCTTCGCGTCAGCTCTGCTCACAAGGCTACCAGGGACACTTTGGATATTGTTTCCGAGTTCGAGTCTGATGGAGTTCCCACCGCCGTCATTGCCGTCGCCGGTCGTTCCAATGGACTGGGACCCGTCATCGCAGGAAACTCTACTCTTCCGGTAAGTAGAATCACAGAATGGCCTTGCATATCATTTTTCTATTTCTGAAACAATGTCTTACGTCTCTAGGTGATCAACTGTCCTCCCGTGGGACCGGAATGGGCCGCCCAGGACATCTGGTCGTCGATGCGTACTCCCTCCGGCCTCGGTTGCAGCACCGTCCTCGGAACGGACGAGGCCGCCCTCTGCGCCGCGAAGACCCTCCTCCAGTCGGACCACATGGTCTTCGGAAAAGTGCTCGTCGACCAACTCAACAACTACATCAACATTTACGTGAGTTTCTAACACTTTATTAAACTAACAGAAGGAATTTCAGAAGTCCGACAAGGAGCTGCTGAACCGCCATTGATTGATCTGTACATACAAATAAATATCACTTTGTTTTGGGACGAGTTGTTGTTCTTTCCAGCGAATGCAGGGAAAGAGCTTCGACCGGGCGTTCGGAGAATTTGGCGATGCTGATTCCATGACTGAATTGTTATTTTCTACAAAAAGAGGGCAGACGAAACTCACACTTTCGAGTTTTGTTTTGGCGCACTTTCGACGACTAACTTCTTTGTGCGATGTCTACCCGGCCTGAACTTTCAAATTACGTAATTTTATTTCTGTTCGTGAATTCCGTTGATGGGCATTATCCCACGGACCCAGCTTTTACGTTTTCGTTCACGTCTCTTGGCGCATTTGGATTTGGCCATTTCCACTGTCCTCGATTTGTAAACAGTCATGTACCTCGTTCTCTTCGGTATGTTCTAAACCCAAAATCCTTTTCGAGATTTCATACAAAACTACATTGAAATTCTTGTTTTGGATACAATTTTCATGAATTAACGAATTGGTAGTTTCTAGATGACAAAGGGTAGCAAAAGGTGGCTCAGCGTGTCGGCCCAAAACAATTGAGGGAACCTTATATTTGAGGGAACGGACAGTATGCAAATCGACTCATTTCAGTTGAATTCATTTTCTCGAACACCGCTCCAGACAACGGCCGTGCCCAAAATGCTTACCAAGTCTTCATTAGCATTAGATTTGGAAAAGGCATCTGATGCGCTCTTTAAAGGGACAGTCAGGCTGGTTTTGCAATTATGGGTCGCAAATCTACCGTTTTCGAGAGAACACACTCCAAAGTCGCCAAAAACGGCCGACCATCAGCAGATTGTGCTGATGACCAGTACGCCCTGCGGTCCGGCTTTTACAAGGTATGCTAATGAGCCGAATTTCATTCTATATGGATAAGATAGCTCTGGAACCTTACCTTGGCGTTTTGTGGGCAGTGGGAGTGAGACTTGCGAGGGAGGCGAGTGCTTCTTCCAGTTGATCTTCCACCAACTGTCGGCCCTATAACTCATCTTAAGAAGTCTCTTCTTCATGGTGCACCTCGGCTAGACTTAGCAAGAAGAGGAGGCCGAGGAGGAAAGCGACGCGCATCGGAATGGCCACGGGCAACCGCTTGCGAACGCGATTGGCGCCAGATAAAGCCTCAAAACTAATTTCGACGATCGAGTTTTTGTCCGAAAAGACCCGGAACAGGACGGAACGGTTTAATAGAATATGTACAAGAACGACACCGAAACCCAGAAAATGATGAGATGGGAGGGATTACAACAGGAGGAGGAGGAGGGAGGGGAGGAGGGAGAGCAACGGGAGGAACACGGAGGAGGCGTTGCAGTAGTCCTTGTCGTTGCAGAAACAGTAGCGCCATCTGGAAAAATTATTGTTATCCTCTATTGTTTTTGTGATCTCTTTGTTTTCCCCCGCCACCGTCCGAAATATTGAGCCTCAGATAGGCATGCGAATCGAAAGAAGCCCACCAATCGTATGCTAATGATATGTTTCCCGATCAGATTGAATCTGGTCCAGGATTATAGAGAAACCTTTTCGGAATGGCAACGACCCATTTGCTTTGGCACTTTTCCAAAGGAAAATTTATCAGAGCGCGGAAAGTTTTGGCGCCTTTTTCTGTGTGTCTTAGCGTGTTTTCTTTAGCGGTGGGTCATAATCATTACCTCGAAACCCAATAAAAATCGCATTCTTCGAATTACCGCAATATCGAAATCGGGTTCAAAGTTTCTATAAGTTTTATATTTGCTTATACATTGCGCTTTTAAATCTTCAGTTTGGTGGAGGAACCAAAGCAACGCTACAAACGAAGGAAACAAAATGTTTGCACTTGTGTGTTACTGGTAATCGTGGTGGGACCCACTGCCAAAGGCCTTTGTGACTGAATATTATATGTTTTCAATGTACAGATCACAATAGCCAAACTTTCAATCATCGCAGGATACAACCAAAATCGATTGGCGCGCCATGGCGGCTCCAGTCGATCAACACCACTTACGAAAATCGGTTTACAAGAAAAATTTGTGTGGGTTGGGGGAGGAGGAGGGCTCTATCGGTGTAGGGTATCCTAGATCCCGTACTATATTGATGCTCGCACGCCATTTAGACTTATCGTTAGAGAAATAGAAGCAAGTATCCGGGGGGTTCCAAGCTCATACAAATCATATGCTCATGATTTGAGGACTTGGCAGTCATTCTGTGAACTGCCGTTTTTGAAGCGGTTTTGGACAAAATCATTTCCATTGGAATGACGCGATTCGCATAGGCGCCTCATTTTCGTTTCGAAAATCCCTCTGATGGTCGCTTTAAGGATAATGTCACTGTGGTGTGATGACCCTCACTTCTTGCTTGGCACGGATGCGTCCTGGTAGTCGTAGCACTCCCTGTTCGTCACAGTGGTCAGGTTGGTTGGCGTCACTTGGAGGTTCGTCTGGTACCTAAAATGGCCGATTAATTGAGATAAGCATCGGTCAAACCAGCAGTCGGACTTGTAGGTGGTGTAGGGGGTGTGGGGAGCCATTGGGTCGACGATTTTCACACAGAACTGTTCGCTCTTAAAAGCAAATGTCATTTCTCAGGCAACCTTATAATTGAAATTTTTGTAATACCTGGCACTGATTGTTCCTATTGTCGCAAGTGTTGATTTGAGAATTGACCAGAGGGTGTGATCCATGCCAGCCGTTGCACTGGGCACACCTGAGGCCATTCGAGAGAGCTGGCAGCAACAGGAGCAGCAGCAGGGAACGCATCCGGCGAAGTGGCCGCGTCTCCGGGCGGTCGGATGGCAACGGCAGCACAAAAAAGAGGGCATGTGGAATGCGATGGGACCACAGAGCACGTTACGAAAGAAAAGGAAATATGGAGAAAGGGAGGGCAGGGGAAGGACCTCCGTTTGTCACGGACGATGGGCGAACGCCAGATGATTCTTGTTAGTTGGGATAACAGCGGAAGCAAAAGTGCGTCACTTAATGTTTTTCGCAATCGAAGCAAAATGATTAACAAAAGATAGCTAAAATATGAACGAGAAACTCGTATTCATCTATACATTACTCTCCTCTACCTTATTACTGAAAAATAGTATTATTTCGACTGTCTATTTCACTATTTGATAGTGTACGCGTTGGCAAAATTGCTTCTTTTTGTGATTATTCTCTTTTTCTTTTCGATAAAGTGGCATTTTTCGTTTGTGTACCTGGATACATCACGGCATGGTTCTCACGAAGCGTGCCAGTCTGATTTCTTTTAATCGCTGTTTTAGCTGACGTTAAAATTTGAAATCCCCGAAAATGATTTTATAATACACCTGTTACACATTTGAACTAATCCTGACTAAGCAAAAAAGTGTCCCGACCGGGATCGAACCTTGGTCGCGTGGGCGACAGTTTCACTAGGTGGTCCGAGTAGACGGGCCGAAGCGGGCCGGGCCGGGTCGAGAATTTTATTTTTCAAAGTCGGCCCGGCCCGTGAGAACTAATCCCGGTTCATCGTGGCTGAACCCAATATCAAAAATCTGTGAATTGAACAATGTTCCTCTAGTGTGATTTCGGTTGATTTTGGGTTGATTTTTCGGACTTTTTACTACCTCCGTCTTCCGTTTTCGCCGCTATCGCGTTGCTCAGGTTACTCCACGAAACGAAACGTTGGAACAACAAAGTAAGCATACGGAAACGTTGTTAAATCTGTAAAATAAGCACTGGATCTAATAAGTAGACAATCATCACATTTTTAGGTCTTCATTTATTCGATTGAGCAACGTAGATACAGTTCTTGAAATCATTAAAGCGCCGTTATGCTGAAATACGACGTGGGCAAACAGCTTTTCACCAAAGTTTGTGTTTCCGGGTATTTAAACTTCTTAGAAGAGTTTGGTTTCCGTTCGAAAGTCGTCTCTATTATGTTTTGTATAAAAGAGATAGTCAGGGGCCTTTTCAAAATAGAAATTGGATTTATTCTAATGGCGTCATTTCAATTGAAATCATTTTCTCGATCACTCAAAATATACTCAAAATGCTTGCCAATTCCGATTTAGAAAGAAACATGCAATTTTGAAAAGGCATCTGACGAGCCCTTTAAGTTGCATGTTGGTCAAAAGATTTTGATGTGAGTTTGTGATTTCAAGACGAAAAGTCTGTTTTCTAGTAGAAGAAGGCCGTGTGATCAGATACAAAAGAGAAAATCAAAGAAAACGGAAGAAAAAGAGTGATTTTCCGGATTGCTCGAGGTTTGAGATCGCAACTGGCGCATGGATTGCGGCTATGCCATTGTCTGCGTCTTCGACGACCTCAGGAGGATTTATGAAGTCGGCGAGTCGTGCCATAAAACAGTCGGGTGTAACATCTGTCGCCGTTATACTGATAAAGTGCTCGAAGATGAGGGTCCGTCCGTCGTTTACGAGGTGCGCGTAATTGGCGCCTCGGATGAAACGGCCGAAGGACGAGAAACACATGGAGGGCGTCTGGGGGACTCCCTCTGAGCGATAGTTTATGGCACGAACACAAATCAGCCATCAGCCACGATTGCGCATTTCACTCTAAGCACATCAGAAAGCAAAATGAGGCAGTAGAAAGATAGATATTAGCTGAAAGTGAGCTTGACAAATTAAGTGAAGTGTATTTGTCCAATAAATTGAGATAGCAAAAAAGTCGAAAATGTGATAAACGAATGGGAAAATAGACCGCCCGAGACATGTTTCTTTGTGAAGTGCATTCATACTGGGCAGCAATAATAGTTTCGATATGAGTCACTAACACAGTCACAGTTTGAAATCTACTTCAGTCCTTAGATGTGTAAAAGGATGGCAACGGGCCTCTCTCTAAAAAAATTTGTCCCGGGTCAGCCCCAGCCCGGCCCGCAGCCCGAGGTCAAAAATTCTGAAAGGTGAAAAAAGTTTTTCGCCAACTATGTGAAGGAATTTCGTCTCTATCGTTGCAAACGTATAAAACAACTAAGGAAAAAAGTTTTGTCGGCAGGGGATAAAACTGGGATAACTTCCGATTGCTTGTCCGACCTCTTGGTCACGAAAAACATACCAAAAATATATAGTTCGAATCCCCTTTAACACAGTATGTTTAGCCCAATAAGAACTATGTTTTGCAACAAAAAGAACATAAAAATAATGGCTTTGAAAAGAGTTTCATGTTAAAAAAAAAGATTTTCAAAAATACTCTGGCCGGCACCGCTGATCAGCCACCCTTGGTTGGGCAATAGGAACACTTTTGTCGCAGTGTCATCTCCGCAAATTAAAGTTGTCTTAGGCTCTACCGATTTATTGCTATGTTACAATAAAGAATTGTCCTTCGGAGTGTCGTTTCCTATCTCCAAAACTAAACACAACTTCCGTATATATACCGACGACGTCAGGACGTCCTTTCTACGGAGTCTTGTCTCAGCCACTTGAAACCTGCTTTTGAAACCTTCTCTGGCTTTCTACTCATTCAAATAAAAAACTAAAATTATCAACTTTTTCAACAGAGAAGATTGCAGAACACAAGGAACGTATGCATATCCTTGAAAAACTCCAGTGGCGAACTCATTCTCACTATAACGGAACCACTCAGACTCCATTCGTTCCAGATGACAATAACCCTCTTCAAATTTTTATATACACCGCCGCAAATCAGTTATTTTTAAAACCCGATTGTTTATCTATAAAAGTACGAGTAGTTTTCTGGACCAGTTTTTGTTTTATCCTATCACTAACGAGGGACACGACACGACGTACACGATGTCAGCCTGGGATTTTCAAAATTTGTCGATTAGGCGATATAAGGGACCCCTAGGGAAACCTAAAACCGTTTTTGAAAAGTGCCACGGACACTTGGTTTTCGAGATAATTAGCATATAATTAGCATTAGGTTGCCCTAGGGGTCCCTTATATCGCCTAATCGACAGATTTTGAAAATCCCAGGCTGACATCGTGTCGTAAATTTGATTTTAGCTCGAAATAGATGTGTATCTCATGCGATGACAAATTGATTAGGCAAAAGAGAACATTCTTTCTCTTTTATATGATGTTCTACTGTGGAATAGAAGCCAAATGAATTAAAAAGCTTTATTGCTGTGATGTTCCGTTGACTTCCTCTTCGTAGCTTCTGCAGTTGATAAATGTTTTCCTGGGTTTTTACACCTTGCAAATGGGCAACAAATCTTTCTCACGTGACTAGGCACACTCACAAGAGAACAAATAGAATCATGTTTATGAGGCAGTGTTCGTGTCTACTCGCTACGTACCCGTGCTCCTCAGAACGTCGTCTCAATGCTGTGTGAAGTCTCATTCGTGAGGGTGGAACTTCTGGAGCGGAACTCCTCCTTGACGAGTTCCCAGGTCTCTTCCTGAAATAAACATGCTCCACCACAACAACAAATACGACACGAGAGACAGGAAAGGCCACTGTGCAAGCTAAGCCATGCCACAAGCTAAGTGAGGGTGCGCTAGAGAGGCGGAGGGAGACTAACTACTCTTTATTAGCTTTGCACATAGAGATCTCTCAAAAGTGACTAGTGTGGCACGGGGGAAAGACGGGTCATACCCGGAAAGGGCCTTTCGGCTGATGTTGACGGGTCGCAGTCGTCCTACTCGCTCTCACATCCGTCACTCTTTCGAAGCGGCCGTTGGGACCACCCAGACGGCGACGACGTTCAGCCTCCAATTGGTCACGGAGGAGCGACAACTGCGACTCGAGCAGCTTTCGCTTGTGCGAGTAGTTGCTCTCTTTTTGGTCAATCACAAGTTCCAACTAGAAAGGAGTTCCTGAGTAATAGGAAGAAAGTGATACTCACGTGGCGCTTCTCCTGGATCAGCTTGGCTACCTTCGATTCCAAGAGAGCTTGTTCCTTCATTAGCTTTGTCACGGCGCGTTGTCCACTATCTCGCTCCAGTTGCTGGATCTGAAAATGAACGATTTTGAAAACGCTTAATGGGCAAATTTCAGGAAGTTGTAACTGAGACGAATATTAACCTTTCATGCTTTTTGCAACCAGGCTTTTTTTAAAAAGAGTTTTCCTAAATGTAGGCGGACTATTTGTCGGAAAATACTAATGGCATAGTTTTCTTTATGTTTTCAAACACCTATGAATTTTTTGCCTTATAACTTGAAGATACTGTTTTACCCAGAATTAAAAACTTTATTTTTGCACATTTATCTATCGATTGCTTTTTTAAAAGTCAAAAACGTTCAGTTTGAAGCGAGGTATAAAATTAAGACCGAATAATATGATGAAAAAAGAAAATAAGATGAAAGTAAGACAGAAAATAAGACGCCAAATCAGTAATACTCGAGCGAATTCGCAAACCTGCGGTCCCAGGATTTGAAAAATTCCTCCGATTTTTCTGAATCGGTAAAACTAGTATATTTGGACAAGATACAAAACTTGACAAATAAATCTTTTTGTACATAAAATTTTCTATCGATTGTTTTTATAAAAACTCGAATAGCACGACATTGAACCGAGTTATGATAAATTAATTACATCTGAATAACAGAACGGAAATTTTTTGTCCCGAACCAATGTTGTTTTTCGAAGTTTTAGGTCCAAATAGACTAGTTTTTATAGACTCAGCAAAATCGGAAACATTTTTCAAATCCTGGGAACGCATTGCTCTCGAGTCTTACAGATATCGCGTCTTAACGACTCAAAGACCTTGAGATTCAGAGACTTGCGACAATAGGTATGTTTTGCGACTAATTGGATCCTAAGCAACTAATTTTCGCAGTTTCCGCCAAATCCATTTTTTCCATTATCGCATCATGCCAAAAAAACGGCTCGAAACATAAGGAAACCATAGGCTAATGCGTCTAAAAACTAGCCCATATTTCAACCCTAGGTTACAATTCATCGCGGTAACATCTTTATCCGGTTGCAACACGGGAGTGTCTCAAATTGTCCCAAATTCAAGCTGAAATCACCAGAGGATCCGATGATGTCATCACTCAGATACCGAATCTTCTGAGTTTATTGATTACCTGTGTTTGCAGTTGTCCACAGTTCTTGTATAATTCAGAATTCTCCCTCTCCATCGCAGCCAAGGATTTATCAATGGCCTTCCTCTCCGCAAGTGTCTCCCTTACAGCTGTTTCAGTCCTCGACTTTTCTTCTTCCAACTAAACTTCTTTTTCATTTGTTTATCTTTGGTACCTACCGCTCCCATGTGTTTCTTCAACGCCGAAACTTCCCTCTCCAGTCTCGTTCTGCATCCATCCACCTCTTTTCTCTCAATGTCTGCTCGGGACACTCGCTGCCGCAGCTCCTCAACTTCAGCCGTCAGGATGAGTTTGTCTGAATGTATCCATACCAAAGCGTTGTCTATGAAACAACCTTTTCTCAAGATTTTCAGCTCCTCTCTCATTTCTTTTTCAAGCCTCGCCCAATCGCCCTCAGCCCGTTGGAAGGCGGCCAACTGTTGAGCCATGTTCGTTTTACCCTCCTTGTCGGAATTCGCCCTACGTTCCACATCAGCCACTTTGATGTTGAGGACGTTAATTCGCTGGTTGTACTCTCGCAGTTCTTGCCTGAAGCAAGAAGTTTTTGTGTGTGCGTGTGTGTATATGTGTGTATATGTGTTTGTATGTGTGTGTGTGTGTGTGTGTGTGTGTGTGTGTGTGTGTGTGTGTGTGTGTGTGTGTGTGTGTTCCTTTCATCTAAGTAGCAAGTCCCCACCGTAGCTTTTCCGCGTCGGCAGCCGTGGCGTTGTTCCTAGCGACAGCGGCGTCGTAGCTTGCCTGCAGGTTGGCAATTCGCTCCTCGTAGATGGATTTGTGATACTCCTCCGAGGATTTCTTCGCATTTACCGCCTAAAACCACTTTTACAATCTAAACCCCCGTTCATTACAGTCATTCTCCAGTGCCGCTCATCCAATTGCAACTTCTCCAACAAGTCTCTGTCTCTCCTAGCTGCTTTTTGCGCATCCTCCAGCTCCTTTCCAAGGCGTTGACGCTCAGATTCACTATCTTCCAACCGTTTGGAACAGGTCTAAACCCGTCTTTCATTTAATGCATCTACATCCCTACCTTGAACTCGTCACTGAGATCTCGCACAGTCTTCTGAATCTTGTGAATCTCCTCCTCGAGCATCCTCCTTGCGTCATCCGCCTTTCTGGCATGTTCCTCCTTGATCTTGTAATTGTTGGCCAATTTCTGACGTTCGCAATCCACAGTGGAGAGTTCCAGTCGAACGGCTTCCAATTGGGTCTGCAGATGAGCCACCCGGCTGTCCTTCTCGCGAGAGTGCATTTCAGCTGCTGCCAGTTTGGCTCTCAGAGACTTTTGCTCATTCTCCCTTCCTCTGGTCGCCTCTTCAGTCGAAAGATACAGCTGCCTCTGACTAGCCATTCGCTGCTCTAGTTGGTCTCGCTCTGAACCGTTATAATTATTTTCCTTTGACAAAAGGGCAAACCTGCTGACATCTCGGCCACTCTGGCCTCAAACTGCCTCAGGAGATCTGCCACTTCTCTCAGCTTCTTCTGAGCCTCTTTAGCCTCCTTCCTTTGTTCATCAGCTTCCGTCGAAAGAGAACTCTTATCTCTTTCCAGCTGAGCAATTCGCTCCTTCAGATAACGCAGTGTAATCTCCATCGAAGAACTCAGATCCAAATCCTTCACTTCATCTTCAAATCGAACCTAAACCTAAGTTTTTTGGTGTATCTAGGAATCAAACCGGTTTGGCCACAGGGAAGGAGACGTCATAGCTGCTTGTGGCCCTGGCAAGAGGATCAGCAGCTCCTGTTGAACTGGACCTAGGAATGTCGATGTAGGAGGCTCCGGGTCGAAGGTCGCTGTTTGATTCTGAAACGAGACTGACAATTGCACTAAGATAAAACTTACTGGCCATATGAAGAGCCATTTTGGCGCTTCTTTCGTATTGGTACAGCCGGCGTTTCAGTTCAGCGTTGCGAGCATCACCGTCATCGGCCTTTCTCTCGGCATCTCGTTGTTTTGCTTCGGCTCGTTCCATCTTTGCCCTGCAATAATATCTTTTACATTCACAAATCAAACAAAGATCCTGAATCTTACAAATGTAATTAACACACGGTCTCTGAAAGAATCGAGCCCCCCCCCCCCCCCCCCCCCCGTAAGACCACTGTCTTAGAAAATAGGTCAAAGCCTCAGAATTGGCACAAATTTGGTAAATAACTTCCTAAGGCCCTAAATCGATATTGACCTATAGCTGTCGCCAAACGAGCTTTCTGCCAAAACGGCCTTAGTGCAGCAGCCGGGCAATACTCAGTCGGAAATAGTGTGCGAGCAGCGAAGACACAGAGAAAAAGCGGCTTTAATAGCCGATGCTCGTTTGGAAACAACTATAAAACTTTTCAAATACCGTAAATTGGTCCTAAGAAAGTTATGGACCAAATTTGAGCCGATTCTGAGACTATGACCTAATTTTTAAGACATTGGTATGTTCGAGTTTTTAAGAGACGGCGTCTTAAGTTACATTCTCAGGCAACAACTTACCCCAGCGTGTGGAGTTGTTGTCTGAGTTGTTCACACTCCGTCTGAGCGTCTA
This sequence comes from Oscheius myriophilus, assembly GCA_964057215.1. Taxonomy (NCBI): domain Eukaryota; kingdom Metazoa; phylum Nematoda; class Chromadorea; order Rhabditida; family Rhabditidae; genus Oscheius; species Oscheius myriophilus. Next base: position 10,629,109 of record OZ059903.1, on the reverse strand, counting down.
CCAGCCGTCTGTCAGCCTCTTTGTAGTTGGCCAAGAGGTCAGCAGTCGCTTGTTTGCCAGCCGAAGTCTTCCTCTCTAATGCGACCCTCGTCTGATCCAATTCTTCTCCCAATCTCCGCAAATTCTTCTCCATGTCCTCCCTGGCTTTTTCCAATTCCGCCACCCGATCTTTCTCCCTTCGCAAGGCCTGAGCCATATTAACCCCTTCTCCTTCGAACTTCTTCAGGAGATCAGAGGTACTCTCGGCCTTTGCCTGTCGGTCGGCCAGTTGAGCCTCCAACTGTTTCACTCTGTTTGTGATTACGGCCAGTTTCTCCTCTTTCGTCATCCGCTGCTCCTGTTCTCTTTGAGCCTTGGTCCTCGCATCTTGTTCTGTTCTCTTCGATGCTCTCAATTGCTCTACCAGTTCAGAATTTCTCTTTTGTTCTTCTGAGAGTTGACCGGAGATCCTTTCCTTGGCCGTTTTTAGGTCACTGGTTTCCCTTTCGAGCTCAACGAGCTTGTCTCTGATTCCACTTTCATCCATTCTCAGAATATCCAGAGTGTCATTCAAGGTAGTCAGTCGATCTTCCAGCTCTTTAGCAACCTCAGCTTCTGAAAGTTTGTACGATTTTTCTCTTGCTCTCTCTCTCTCTCTCTCTCTCTCTTACTTCCTCTTCCAAAACATTTCTCTTTACATTGACTCACTCTTTGCCAGTAGTTCTTCCGTCTTCAGAAGTTTCTTCTCCACGGCCGTCGTCTGTCTCTGTGCCTCTTCCAGCTGCGTATGTGTTCTCGTAATCTTCACATGCAATTCCTCCATCTTCGTCAGATGAGTCCTTCTCTCTTCCTCGGCCACTTTCTCCTTGTTTCGGTCATCCTCCCTAGACATCACCTCAATACCTGACCATTTTCAAACCCACAGTTTCATCTCCTGAGATCTTGTGGCTTCCTTCTTCGCCTCTTCTGTTCTTTCGAGCTGTTCCCTCATCTCTTCTAGTTCAGTCTGGAGTGTTTTTTCTCTCTCCAGCGCCTTCTTGAGATCATCCTCCATCTTCTTCACCTCCTCCCTCATCTCTCCCAGCTGGCTTGTGCGCCTCTTTTCAATCTGAAAGGGGTTTATGAGGATATAAAATGGTAATGAATGCCTGTTCTCTCTGCTTGTCCCAGTCTTCTCGGTCGAGGTTGTTTTGAGACTCCAGGTGGCCTATCTCTTTCTTTGCCTTTGCCGTAGCTTCTTCCAGAGCCTCTCTGAAAAAAGGTATTTCTGTTTCCCTACCGATCCTTCATCTGCAACAAACGACTTTTCGTACTCCAACAGTTTTTGGAAACAATGAATCTCGCTCACTTGCTTTCATCCAGCTGTTGCCTTAAAGACAATTCCTCTTCCATGAGCTTTTCGTGCAACTTTGTGAGGCCTTCCAATCTGCCTTCGTAAGCCTTCGCTTCATCCGCCGTTTTTTTCTAAACCTCTATTGTTCTCCATTTATTTCATTCCCACCTTCTCCTCCCTGGCCTTCTCTAGCTGCTCCTTCCACTGTTCCTCCGTCTCCCTTTTCCTCATTCGGTTTGTCTCATCCTCTCTCATCTTGTCCGCTTTCCTCTCCTCCTCCTTCTTCAAAGCCTCGGCCTTCATACCCTCCACAGTCTCTTTGAGGTCTTCAATTGTGATGTTCTTCTGCTGAACTTCATTGGTTAAACGGTCGAAGTTGCTTCTAAGATCGTCCATCAGCGTGATTTGTTTTGATTCCTGAAACGATTTTTCATAATGACCTGAGAAACGGGGACTTACCTCGTCTTTCCTTTTGCCAAGTTCAGCCTCAAGACCTTCGATCTGAGCAGAGAGGGATCCATTCTGTTTCTTTCCCAAGGACAGGTCGTCGGCCAATGTCTCTTTCTCTCGTCTTGTCTCTTCCAATGTCCTCACTAGGTCGTTCAGCTCGCGAACCTTCGTTTCCAACAAATCTTTGTAGGTGCTCAACTCCTCTCGGCTGATTCTCGATTCTTCGGCAGTCTGGAAGTGAAATTTCAACTCAGAGAGTAAGAGAGAGAGAGAGAGAGAGAGAGAGAGAGAAAGAAAGAAAGAAAGAAAGAAAGAGAGAGAGAGAGAGAGAGAGAGAGAGAGAGAGAGACGGAAGGGGATGAAGAGTCTTTTTGGAAGCTTTACTGACTACACGTAAATTTACTCACCACATCCAGCTTAAGCTCCAGTTCGTGAACATTGTTCCGCAGCGTCTTCATAGCCACATCCTGATCTTGTACCTCTCTTTGGTGAACCTCGAACCTCGATTGGAACTCTTAATTGAACTCTGATCATAATTTCATCTTCTTCTGAACCTTGTTCTGCCTGTCCCGACCTCTCCAACTTCTCCGTCATTTCCTGTATTTCATCTCTCAGAGAACCCATTTGTTCCTGGAGCAGCTTGGCTTCGTCGCCCAGAACTCCGTTCAAACTTTGAGCCTAATTCATACATTAGAAACTTCTTTTGACTTTCTACCTCAGCGAGTTGTGTGTGTAGGTCTGTTTCTTTCGCCAGTTGGTCATCGATGCGTCCGTTCAGCTCCGCCACAGTTTGAGCGTACTCGTCGGCACGGGCGCTCTCTTCGTCCAAACGAGTCTTCATCCTCTTCAGATCCTCCTCCAGATTTAGGATTGTGAGGTCTAAAAATGAATTTATCTCAATATTTATAGTTTTAAAAAAGTTTGATATTCTCGTACCTCTGTCGTCGGCCTGTCTCTTGTGCGCATTCATCTCAGCTCTGGTCTCTCTCAGCTGCTTCCTCCCCTCCTCCAGTTCTGCTCTCATCTTTTGAACCTCATTTTCATTCTAAAACCCTCTTATAAAGCCCTCTCAATGCTTTCAAAACAACCTTATTCCTCTTGTCTTCCAACTCTTTGTTCTTTTCCTCTATTTCCCCAAAGTGCTGGTTGTCCCTTGTTATAAGTTCGTCTCGGTGACGATTGGTCAGTTCTTCAATAAACTCCTTGTGAGATCTGAAATATCTCATTCCTTTGCTAAGTTGTTTCATACCTGTGTGTTGTGGAGAGTGTCTCCTGCATCTGAGAAAGAGTCTTCTCCCTCGCCTCCTTCTCCTCCATCAACATGGCCAATCGGTCGTTCAGTCGCCTCATCTCTCCTTCCAACTCCCTGTTTTTCATCTCACTTTCATCTTCTCTCTCCTTCCTCTGCTTCGATCGGTCTCTTCGTTCCTTCGCTTCTCTTTCCACACTCTCCAGTTCCCTCGTCTTTCTCCTCACGTCGGCTTCAGCCCTCTCTCTTCCTTCCTCAGCCGTTCTAATGGCCTCCTTTTGTGAAGATAGAGCAGCCCTGATCCGGCGGATCACATCTGGAGCTGCAGCTGGGCTTTCACTTCTGGCTCTTTTTTGCACGGTGGCCAGTTCTGGCATCGCATCGATACGTTCTACTGCACTTTCGAGTTCTTCTTTCAGATCTTTCGTTTTGCGAAGTTCGGCCTCCATTTTGGCCAGTTGCCGCGTCTTTTCGTGAAGTTGGTGCTCTGTCTGGAACACAAATGGATTTCATTCGGATCTATCTTTCCTCTCTTTGGCTTTTCCCTCTTTATGTTCTCTATCTCTCTGGGTCTCGGCCTCTCTGTCTCTATCTTTCTTCTTTCTCTTTCTTGGTCTCCTTCTCTATATTTATCTGTCTTAGTGTGTGTATCTCTCTCAATCTGCCTCTCTGTCGCGATGTCTATATTTCCGTCTGCTTGTCTCTATTTCACGTTACACTCTTTCTTTCTTGCCTTCTCTTGTATGTATCTCCCTCGCTTTTCCATCGCTCCATCCTCCTCTGCCTCTCTATATAACTCTCTCTATCTTCATTCCCTCTCTTTCTTCCTAGTTAAACCACTGCACTTTACTCCGAACTCTCTCGGCATCGCGCTCTGTGTCTCTCGCTCTTCGCTCTCTAAATCTCCCTCTGTCTATTTTTCTATCTATCAATATCAGTCTTAGTCTCACTTTGCACCCATCTCTCTTTGCCTCTTTCTCCCTCACCTGCAGGGCAGTAGCACTGATAGCGTCATACTTCTTCATAACCTCCTCCACCACGTCGTCCCTCTCCTTCAAATTTTCTTCCTTAGCCATTTGTGTCTAAAAACAGCCAGTGTCATAATTCTGCTGTTGATACCTTTTGTTCGGCTTGTCTAATCGCCCTCTGCATCATGGCTGCACATCTGGCGAATTCCGTCTTCTGTCTATCCAGATCGTTTGCCGTCGAAGTGTGCAACTCCCTCACCTGTAGCTCATATAATTTTTCCTTCATAGTTCGTTTACCTGTCTTTTGACCGCAGTGAAAGCCTTCCAGAGGTTGATGAGTTGTCGGTGTTCGTTCTCCAATTTATTGCAGTACCTCTGAAGATAAAAAGGGAAGTCTGGGTCCGTAAATGGCACGTTGTGTAGTGAGGAGGAAAGTCTGCCTCTGCCGGAACTGCGGTCGAGTGCCAGCCGCTTCCGTCAAAAGTCTCGGTCACTTACGGTGTTTTCCGACTGGAAGCGTTGTCTGTCCTCATTCGACTGCCTATCCAACGCCTCCAAGGCCTTTGTGAGACCAGAGACATCCGATCTGAGGCCTTCGTTCGCCTGGAGGGCAGCGTCGTTCTCCTCCCGGAGGAGCTCATTCATTTCTTCCAATGTCGAGCTTCTGAAAACACAAGTTATTTTTCAACTATATGCGGATCAGAAGCTTTAATTCCAACCAAAAACGTTTTAAAGGGGAAAGACCTCGTAAAATATATTTTTCAAATTTTTATATTAAAAACTTCGTTGAATAGCTACCGTTGTCACAATTGTGAAACATATATATGTTTTGGACTGCAACCGGTGCAGGTGTACACGGCAGAGAAAGGCAAGAGAGTGCGGAAAAAAGCAAGACGCAGAATGGCGCGCTATTCAAACGATATTTTCGACAAAACTTCAGGCGCTCCTAAGTTGTTCGTTTTGCTCCAAAAAGAGAAAATAGGAAACTTTTCTGAGCCAGGGGAGTGAGATCTACTCATTTACCACAAGGCCAGAAAAAAACTTTTTTACACGGTTTTCCCAGAAGAACTTCATACTTACTTCATGAGTTCGGACTTCAGCCGTTGGTAGAGAGCATCTACTTCCTCTCTATCTTCATCAGAATAGTAATCCAATCGAGGAGTCGATCTATGCCTGGTTGGAACAGATTCAGCTGACCAAGTGGTATGCGAAGAGTAGTATTCATTCCTCCCGAGGCTCTTGTTTCTAGGTCTCCTGGGTGGAGATAAATCCACTCGGGAGATATGGGTCCCGTATGGAGTATCATCCCTAGAGTCATGTTTTATTCCAAATTCTTTTGTAATGGTTACCTGAATTGTTTTGGGTCGCTCCAAGGCGACGGCAGTTCTACATTAATTTGTGGCAATGAAGTGTTAAGTGAAACGGTTTCGGCAGCTCTCTTTCGCATACGTTGGATCTGAAATTAGGCGTTTTCCATGTTCAGAGAGATATATAGAAAGAGACAGAGAGAGAGAGAGAGAGAGAGAGAGAGAGGGATTACCTGTTCCGTCAGGTCCTGGACGGTCTCCCTATTCCGTCTCCCCTGCTCCACCCCCGCCTCCAGTCGATCACGGTACGCGTGCAGGTCCGACGGCACCTGCGACACGTCTGAAACACCAATTAAGAAAAAAATAAAAACCAAAAAAAATAATTAGCTGCCTATTTGTTGGAGACCGTATCTATAACTCAGATGGATAGATTTTAAGGGAAAAGTATCTCACTTGCCTCCAACGGGGTCGTCGGATTCCATAGTCGATCCCTATCACCGCCGTCCATTCATCTATTAAAACTAAGGTAACAAAGGCAGTCGAAAACGTTAAAGACCGATAAAGAGGAGAGAGTTTATGGGAAGCGAGGAAGGAGGAACCGGTATTGGGACAGCCTTGTACGTGGCACTCGAGGGAGGTTCAATTGGGGAGAGAAACACTGTTGCCTTTGAATATCTAACGATAAAATCTTATTTGGATTAAAACTTCTTTTTACAGGTTTAATCAATAATAAGCTGCATAAAGTTTTATTAAGATATTTTGATACCGTAGCTCTAGCCAGATGGCCGCGTTCCGGAAATAAAATGTCCATTTTATTGTTGGTTCAAACGTCATAGGAGGGTTTCAGGAGTGGTATGGGATAAGACATTCGATTGAACATCCTCTTCGGAACAGATTCATTTGTAAAAAGCCATAATGTTTTATCATTATTATACGAAAGTATCTTAACAAAGTATCATTTTGAAAATGCAATGTTGTTGCTAATTATGCCACTGAATCAGTGGCCCACTGATATTCGTAGGTTTTCTGAGGCAACAATAGCTGCGTCAGTCTTCGAATGGGTATTATTCCAGCTTTTCAACAGTTATAATGTTGATATTGTATAAAAGTCGTCAAAAAGTCTCACAAAGAGCGTTTTTTGCTGCCGAATCTGCCTATGATTATCACTTGGCGAAAGCTAAAGTTCTCGGTATTCCCAACGCTGCAAAATGGGCTAGTTTTTGCTCAGATTAAGAGTCACAATAGGAATTACGAGAATCGGCAGAAGCTAAATACACATTTGCAATAAAAGTTTTAAAAAGTCATTCTTTTCGCAGTTAGAACATTGGTCAAAACGTTGTGCAACTGAATTACAATAATTACACGTAAAAGATTTTCATTAATAACAAACTTTTACCTTTTTGTGACTATTCAATACAAAAATGTACCAAGGTGTCATGGAACACGAAACATCGGATGCAACGATAACATCAAAACAAGAACTCACTGGGAGAAAACCGGTATTCCAGGGAACGTATACTGGTGGAATGTTTGGATTTAGACATTTTCAGGCGAGAAGTGTTTGTTCTGCTGGGGAAAACAAGATAAAATGGGTACACAGAATGGAATGCGCAGCTGAGAGCAGGAAATTGCAAAGAAAACAAAAAGGAACATTGACTCTTCAAAATGTTCGAAACCTTAAAGTTCATAGTAAAACTTTCTATTTCTGGGGTTTTGCCCTTTCGAAAGAGTTCGAATGCTTTGGGTACAAGGCGTTCAGTTCTTTTGGGAGCGTTTCCTGAAAAGGCGTTGTCCGGAAGTAATTTCGACGCCACAAAGGCATTGGAAGATCGATCGAAGCACATCCGACAAGGACCTTTAAATCCTCCGTCTCCATGGAGACTCCGCCGCCGCAGAACCCGCTTCCAGCACAATAAAAAGAGATGTTGCGTGGTCTACGGCGTGTAAACACCACGATCGATCCTAATTTCGCCGCTATTTTCGGCAGACGCCACCGTCTTTGGCACCTCCACTCACGGTCACCATCACGGACACATGCTTTCGCCTATTCGAACTAAAACCAATGGGCTTATCCATTATTTTACAAAAATCACGAAACCTGGAGGTTTGTCATTAAATTTTTCGGTAAAGATTCGTTACGATATCAGTTTGAAGTTATTTGAGCGACATTTTTCAATCAAGTATTCTTTAAAACGATAGAAAGCTTTATTTATTTCTTGTCTTCTGTTTAAACTCAAGAATTGCCTCAAAGGTAGTTCTATTGGGACAATATCCTATGGTTCGAAATTCAAACTTTGAAAGAAAATTGAATGTCCAAAAACAGCTCTGGCAAAACGAACTTTCAAACAGGAGTTTCGATACGAAATTGAAAGGTAAGTGGTGGTGTTGACTGGCAGTGGTAGTATGCTGTGACTACGCAAACATGTGTATTTGTTTCCCGACCGGCCGGAGGCAACCGACGCCATTCAACACTTTCGGTAACGGAGATCACAGGAAAACATGATGTTGCGTTGCAGCGTACTGCACTTGTTTTTGAGAAGAGGCAAAACGAGTCTGCTCGTGGGGTGGAAAACGGAAGAGAGAGAGAGAGAGAGAGAGAGAGAGAGAGAGAGAGAGAGAGAGAGAGAGAGAATTCAGCTTAGTGCCAACGCAGGAGGAGGAAGCTGTCACTCACTAAAGAAACCACGAAAATGGCCCATTTTCTCAAAGAAATGAGATGAAAACATGTAGTTTCACGTGTGAAATGTTCCAACTTCTTCCGAAAACATGCGGAATAAGAGGGATCGGATCGCAACAGTAGTTGAGTAGATTTACGTGTCGGCGGGCAAAGAACGCCGCGGCCATTTCTGCAATTTTATAACAAACCGGTTGGAAAGTTTGCCAACCAGTAAACACTTCCTTGAAATTAAAACAAGCCCAAGTAATAAAAAGTCGTTTGCCTAACAGAGATCCGCCCGGCGAATGACTAAAATAAACCAAAGAAACCGGGTAATATAAATTCAAATATCTGTGTGCTTTGTGTGAAATTCCACGTTCGGTACAGAATGAAATTTTAAACATTTCATTATCATATGACACAGAAAAGCACATTTTCGAGTGATAAGAGGAAATTGGGAAATTATTCCAGACACAGACATGATTTGAAAATTTTGTATTTTGTAGAATTGGCTTCATAAAACAATTTCGACAATTCATCGAAATGAGCGATTTTGCTGATGTTGAAACTCAAATTACTCATTATAACGCCCTTTGTGTTGGCGTGGAGTTTACGTTTTTGAAAATATAGTTGGGAGAGCGGCCTAGATAATTAAGAATCCCTCTTCTAATGAATAGGGAGGGCATCAACAAAATATTGCTTTCCCAGTGAGTAAGGAAAACAAGTTTTATTTCGTTTACTACGTGATGAAGTTATGCGAACTGAAAAGTATCAGCTACCTTTGATGCACCGCGAATTCTCAACTTTCTCGGAGAAAATAAACAAGAACGTGGTTGGTTCACTGAAAACCCGTGTGGGCATACATACAAACGCGGACTCTTTTTTGCTTTTTCGAGATCGGACCAATTTTACGAAACTCACTTTCCGTGGCCATCGAAGGAGCAGTAGGGGCTACGAAGGAAGGCACCTGGGGACTGACTTTGCCGGGGGCGGTCGCCTCGTGCTCGACCGGAAGACGGCCATTTTGAAACGAATTGGCGCCATTCGTCGCCTCTCCGGGAACCCGTGTCGACAGAAGACGGAAGAGTACTAAGCCAAAGGGAAACTAGCGATTTAGACGAACAAGCAAGCAATCGCAGCAGAGGCGTTTTCTGCACGGAATGACAATCAGGAAATGCCTGCGGAAAATATGTTTAAAATCGAGTTCAGACTTATCCATCAACAGTCGCATGTTCGTTTCCAACAATTGTTAAAGGTTTCAGCATTGGGTCCCGTCGCGAAGAGAGAGAGAGAGAGAGAGAGAGAGAGAGAGAGAGAGAGAGAGGGAGAGAGAATAAGAATTAGCAAATTGCGCAGTAGACAAGAATGTTCCGCATTAGTCCTCAACGTGTTCTATCACTGTAAAAAAGCGATGAACGGTCTGTATTCGTCTATGTAAATGTAAAATACCCCTCCATTCACCCAGTAAATCTATCAGAAATTGAAAAAATAAGAGAAAAACCGAGTGAGAACGCCGCAATACGCTCTCCGTCGGCAATTGGCATATGCAACTGTTCGCAAAAGGCCATACAGGCGGGAATATCGAACCAGCTGGGTGCATAATTGAGAGGGCGAGATTCGGTGAGGACAGATGGCAGTCATGCGAGTGGCGCCCACACCACCCGGGGGTCAGTCTCTTTGCAATTAGACAAGCCGAAAGGGGTGGCAGAGGTGCTCTTCGGCCGACGACAGCCGGCTGGCGCCATTCGGAGCAGTCATGAAAAGCTGAGCGAGCGATGGCTCTTGTTTTTGTTTTCTTCAGACACTTGAACTGGGCAAGGCTATTCAGATCGAATGCCTTCACATAAAAATAGCATTTCAGGTTTAACCTTTTCATCATTCTAAAAAAAGTTCGAATGGTGTCTGATGCAGGGACGAACTCCTATTAAGGTCGTACTTTCCGAAAATGGATTTGTTTATGATAATGGAATAGAACATGAATATCACCAATTTAACTCCTAATGATAGTAAGGTGACTTGTCTAAGTAGTGGTTTGCCTAAGAACTGTAACTGCAGTACTGCTGTTGCAAAGCAAAATTCCTCACTATAATCGTTTTTAGGCGTTTCAGGCAGTTTTGCGATGAAACGGCACTTATTCTAACGTATACTAGCTAGACCGAGTAACGCTCACATACACTGGTCACGTGGAGCATTCTCCTTTTGCCGAATGGAAGCATTAACACGTTCTTCGGCCCTTAAATTTATCAACGGGACATGCGGAATAGCCACCCCCAATAATTTAGAGCTTCACCTTATTTTTATTCGAAAAGGTAATAAAAATTAATCTGGGAAGCAAAATAGAAATCGGGAAATACGTTGCAAAATCCCCCCTTTTGAATTCTCTCTTTCGAAGATTCAGTATGGGCATAGTACATTAGCATACATTGGTTAACCCAAAGCGAGAAAATAAGCCTATTGAAGGAATTGGCATAACCTACGAAATTAGTGTATCCTTTGCTACGTCAACACTCAGTCGACACAGCCATTCATAGCATTGGTCCTTCCAGCAGTCGGTTGCCTCTCCTCTTCCTCCCTCTTATTCTTAAAACATTGTGAAGGAACCGGCTCGAGGTTTGTTTTTAATTCTGTAAAACTATTTAAAAGTACTTGTTTATTGGCAACACTTAGTACGTTACAAATGATCATTTAACGATTAGAAGGTGGATTTATCTTAGCTTAAATTAGATATTCCAGCAGACGACTAATTTATTTTAGTGGAGTTTCGTTTGAATTTATTTCGATTAGGAAAAGTTGTTCGTTTATTTCACGATAAAATCTAAATTTTGACGGGAAAAATGCGTTTTGAAAACATTTGGGCAGAATCGCGCCCCATCGCCAACAATCCTTTAAACAGTACTGTAATTTTGAATTGTCATCGTGGAATTTTTGAGATGTGTTTTGGTTTTCTCTTTGTCTGTATTTCATGTTTTCAAATTTATTTTACCGCAATTGAATTCGTTCGGGATATTTACATTTTTGTAAATAAGAAGTAAATCCTTATTAAAAAAAAATAAGAAGTAAATCCTTTCTTGGACCATTTCCATTTATTGAGCCGCTCATTTACCCCCTTTGCTAAACATTTGCTACTTTTTCCGCTTCAATTGTTCATGGGAAGCACATATTGCAAGTTGATTTGACTGTGTGTACAGAAGCTTAGCGAGATAACACGGTGTGGGGAGACGGTATGTGAAGCGACCGACTCTGCTTCCTCATCGTTTGGCGTAGTACTTCGTCGCCGTCTGACACGCGAGCGTGTCGCGCACGGCTTTTTTTCATTTGAGCGTATTTGCCCAGATATTACATGATAAACTCTTCGGAACTTAATTTCAAGTGTATTAAGAGTTTTTTTGTGATTAAACTTTCTTTTTTATGCTAACTAGTCGTGCTTATTTTAGACGCTGTCTCTACGATGCCCTCCGCGTCTCCGTTGTCGCCGCCGGTCGTCTGCGCCCTTCGTCTCCCCTGCTGCCACCCATGGAATGGGTGGCTCCGCCTACAGCAACTGACCCGCTCTTTAGACTAGGCTGCCCTTCTGGGCTATAAACTGTGCCTCTAAATTGCTGGGTCAGTTGCTATTTTACTCCTAGTAAACGGATAGCAGAGCACCAGCTCTGTCCGCGAACGGGTAAAATGTTAGGGCGGACCCCATGGACTCACTACTAAGGACTAGAACTAAGGTAAATTATTTTCCTTAAAATTGTTCCTTTAATTCGCGCATCAAAAATGCTGGGCCTTTCCAAGTCTGCTGGAGCTTTACCGGAGGTAGACTCAGGCTGCAGTTCGCATCTGCAGTTCGGGAGGAGGCACAAGTCCCGTAGTTTAGGTTTAGTTGCGACACTAAGGTATCATAAGGACTCTTAACACATAGTTTATACCAGCTTTCTTGTCAATGGACCACCGGTGTAGCTTTGGAGCCATTGGGGGCTGGTCAGTAGGTGCCTTCTCCTTGCCCTATCGCAGTGCTTTTTATGTAGTTAGTTTCGCGCGTTTGAAATTTCACATTTGACGGAACTTTCCGTTGGCGACTTTTTGCGATTCGCGCAACATTAACCGCGGAATTCTCTTGGAATTCATTGTAAATTAAAAATATCAAACTAAAATTGGGATAACTTCACTCTTTCTTTTCATCATGGCTGTTGTCTGCACGATCGACTACGAACGACGTCTGGAAGAAGATTGATGTGGTGAATGTACCATTTGATGATCATCGCCCAACTGAGCCGTGGCTTCCCGTCTGTCTCTACAGTGTTAATCTATATGTTTGGAATTTCGAGACAACACATCTTCTGAAGACCTTCGAGGTTTGTTCTTTTTTCCCTGGCACTGCTTAATCGAGTATTTTAGATTGGGGATCTTCCGTTGCGAACAGCCAAGTTCGTGGCTCGTAAATCTTGGGTGGTTGTGAGCAGCGATGACATGCTCATTCGCGTTTTCAACTGTAACACACTGGAGAAGGCCCACCAGCTCGAGGCACAATCCGACCGTTCGTGCTCAGTTCCAGTGACGATATGATGATGTTGTGGGACTTTGAGGCCAAGTGGAGCATGAAACAGACTTTCGAAGGCATGTTTCCTATTGGGCGTGTTATTAATCTTTGCTTCAGGACACACTCGCTATGTTATGCAGATCGCCATCAACCCCAAGGATAATAATACCTTCGCCACTGCTTCTTTGGACAAAACTGTGAAGGTTCGTAATCTTTTTTTCTTTTGTTGGGAATTATTCTTTACCTTTGCTCATGATACCCGAAAAATTCTGTGTTTAGGTGTGGCAGTTTGGAAGCCATGCGGCCAACTTCACCTTCGAAGGTCACGAGAAAGGAGTCAACTGTGTGGATCACTACCACGGCGGAGACAAGGCCCTACCTCATTTCTGGAGCTGACGACCACGTTGTGAAGATCTGGGACTACCAAGTACGCAATCATTTATGAAAATAGAACAATTGATTTTTTTTTAGAACAAGACTTGTGTCCAGACCCTGACAGGTCATTCGCAGAACGTCTCGGCCGTCGCCTTCCATCCGGAGCTGCCCCTGTCCGTCTCTGGCAGTCCAACACTTACAGGTATCTCATTTTCAAGTGTGGCCTTTATTTTAATTTATCACGCTTGAGTCCACCTTGAACTATGGATTAGAGCGCGTCTGGTGCTTGATGGGGAATGCGTCATCGTCAAGTTGGGAAGAGACGAACCAGCTGCCACCATGAACGCTTCTGGAAAGATCTTTTGGGCCAAGCATTCCGAGATTCAGCTGGCCAATTTGAAGTCCGTCGACGCCGACACTCTTGAAAACGCCCAGGGTGAGCGTTTTTTTTTGTGTTTTGACTCTTATGTTAACAGCTTTAATTTCATTTTTTGTTGCGGATTTAGCATGAAACCTTTTCAAATATTTGGTTTTAAGATGGAGAGCGTCTCACGCTCTCTGTGAAGGACATGGGCTCTTCCGAGGTCTTCCCCCACTCGATCACCCACTCGCCCAACGGCCGTTTCGTCACCGCCTGCGGAGACGGTGAATACATCGTCTACACCGATCTTTCCCTTCGCAACAAGGACTTTTGTTCGGTAGGCTTGCATTTATATTGGTAAAATTTAAATGATTTAGGCCATGGAATTCGTTTGGGCTCCCGACTCGAACTATTTCGCTATCAGGGAGAGTGCCAACAGCATCAAGAAGAACTTCAAGGATTTCAAGCAGATCCGCTTCGAGACTGTGCTCGATGGCCTCAATGCCGGACCGCTGCTCGCCGCCCGTTCAACCAACAACGTCTGCTTTTTCGACTGGGAGACCTCGAACCTCATCCGAAGGATTGAACTCGCCAACCCGAAACACGTCGCGTGGAATGGCGCCGGAAACTTGGTCAGTAATCTTTTTCTTTAACCCGTATATAGAAGAATTCTTTTTTTTATCCTGTACAAACGAAGAATTCAAATTTTTCGCTTCTTTAGGTCGCTCTCTGTGCAAAGGACTCTTTCTACATCCTGAAGTACAACGCCGATGCCTTCAATGAGGCCACCGCCACGGAAATCACTGAAGACGGAGTCGAAGCTGCCTTCGATGTCGTCGGTTCGTTTATTTCTTTTATATATGTGACCTGTACTATGAACACCAATAGTTTTTTTTACTTGTTTTCTAAAACCTACTTAAGGAGAGCACAGCGATGCCGTCAAAACCGGCTTCTTGGTCGGCGACTGCTTCGTCTACACGACTGCTGAACAGACTCAACCACTACGTCGGTGGAGAAATAATCACCATCGCCCATGTCGATCGTCCCATTTTCCTCGTTCGTAGCATATCCCTATTCTCATATGTTTTTTTTGTTTAGCTCTGCTACATGGCTAAGGAATCCCGCGTTTACGCCATTGACAAGGACTTGAACGTGATTTCCTACAAACTGCTGCTTTCTGTGCTCGAGTACCAGACGGCTGTCATGCGCAGGGATTTCGAATCGGCCGACAAGGTAATCAATTTATCCCTCCGTTACGCTACGGAATAACTTTAATTTCGAACAGTTTTGCACATAACACTTTATTGGTATTAGCGTAAATAATGCCGTGACAATAACAACAAAACAACCACCGTATCGCCGGGAACAAAGAAACAATCTGACAACAAGGCGCCGGGAGAAACTAGGGCGCAGGCGAAGGTGGGCACGGCGAGGGACCGAGACAGGTCCAGAGGAAATCACAGAAAAACACAACCTGCGGAGACGAGTGAGACAACCTGAGAAGAAAAAGGGGGAGTGGGTACCCTAAAGAATAAAACTGAGAAAGGGACGAGAAAACAGCATAAGGAAGACAACAGAGGGAGAGGGGGCTAGAGAGGAAGGAAAGGACAGAGTTTACCCCTGGTGGTGGAGGGAGAGGGAGGCTGGGTCTGCATACCTCTTAAAGGCCTCTACGGACTTCCACCTCCCTTTTAGCATAACTGCTCCCACGGACATGCCCCGCTTGAGGAGGAACGAGGCCCCGCCGCCTCGGAAGGAATGAGGGGTGAGAAGAGGAGACACCCCCGTGTGTTGGATGAGGGTTTTGAGGTTTCGGGCTAGGAGGTCGTTGGACCCCCGGTTCCTTTGCACAGGAGCCAGTCGTCGGGACCTTTCCCTCTCAGAAGTTCCAGGAGGAGAGCGTCTTCTATCGGATCCTCTGTGTTGAAGGTCACGGAGCAGCCTTCCCTCAGTTGGTCCGTCTTAGACTGCCGGAGGAGGACCTTCCAGCCGCCTTCGAGCGTTTGCTGCAATAGGATACTCAGGATAGCTCGGCCAGGTGCAAAAAGGAATGCGCTCGAAGAATCGGGAAAAACACTCACCCCTAGGTCTCGTACTCTGAGTGCCAGCGTCTCTCCGAGTCGGAGTAAGGCCCGGAACATGAGGACACAGGCCGCTCCTGCCCGCCAGAGGGCCCAAATGCCCGTCTTGTACGACCATTCGACCAGGACCCGCATCTCTTCTGAGTCCGTCTTCTTCTTGGACGTCGTGGGAGGAGCCTCCCTGGCCGCTGAGTCCAACAGCGCTTGGAGCGCTTCGGCATCCTCTCCCGTCAGGGGGCCCGAAAAGTGGTTTAAGGCCGCCACCGCTACTGGAATTGAACTGGAAAACGTGAAGACCGTAAGTTAGTCTCAGAGCAGGGCTTACCGGTGTTTCCCAGCGTCCATCAAGTGCGCTACGTAGACCTTTCGGGCGTCAGCTTGGGGGAGTCTGTTCCACTGGGGGCCTTCCCACCACGCACAGAATCGCTTGTAGGCTCCGGCGTAGGCTCGAACCGTGGATCTAGGCCTGCTTGAAGTCAGACAGCGCTCCAGAATATCCGCCATCTGGCCGGCTCCGCCGCTTCTAGCCAGTGAGGGCGTCCTTGCGAGGTTACGCCAGCGAGGAGCTAAAAGAGACCAGTTTTCTCGTCTGAATACTTTGAGGCCCCGTGTATCCGAGCTTTCTGGGGGCGGGCGGTCGGGTTGATATAAAGCGAGGATGAATAATTTTGCATTCGAAAAGCCGCTAGGGGTCCGCAGGTTAAAGGACTGTCGCCGGTCGCGGCGGGACCAATAAACTGCTCTGTGCTCACTGCTCAAAATTCCAATTATTGATTAGCCTCATATTGTAATATTTAGGTTCTTGGCAGCGTGCCTAAGGAGCAGAGAACCCGTGTGGCCCATTTCCTCGAGAAGCAGGGATTCAAGCGCCAGTCCTTGGCTGTTTCCCAGGACCCGGACCACAAATTCGACCTTGCCATCAGTTTGGGCGACCTGAAGGTGGCCTTCGAATTGGCCAAGCAGAGCGACAGCGAGGAGAAGTGGAAGCAACTGGCCAATGTACGGAAATTTTGAATAGGGATTCAACTATTCGTGATTTAGGTTGCTACCGCAAAGTCTGAGATCCGTTTGGCCGGCGAGTGCCACCGCAGGGCCCGTGATTTGGGAGCCCTCCTTCTTCTGGCGACTGCCTCTGGCTCCGCCGATCTGCTCAGCCAGCTCACCGAAGACGCTGCCGCCGCCAACCTGCATAATGTCGATTTCATGGGTAAACTCCTCCTGGGAGATGTGAACGGATGTTTGGGAATTCTTATCAGGTGGGTTATTTTCCAAATCTTTTCTTGAACATTGCTTGTTTTTAGCTCCGGAAGCAGCCTTCTTCGCGCGACCGTGCCTGCCAGCGTTCGCCCGCCTCCGGCCTCTGAACGCGATGTCATCGACGAAGTCAAGCAGGATCATCGACGAAGTCAAGCAGGCTGTCGAAAGTGGTGCGTACCAGTTTGAGTCATGAGGGTACTGTATTTTAGGCGCTCTGACTTTCAACAAGAGTGGAGAAGCCATTCTGCACGGAGTGCAGCGCAGCCCGAAGAAGCAGTAGAACGAGATAGTTCTCGACGACGAGCCTGTTGTGGAACGGGTGGCCGTGGCCCCTGTTGCCGCTGCGCCTTCTCGCAGGCAGCCGACCCCTCCTCCGCCGAGGGAACCCACACCCGAGCCAGAGCCCGAAGAGGTGATATATCCCTCAATTTAGTTACTTGTGAATTCAGGAGAATGAGGAGCCTGTGGAGGAGCCCGGAAGATACGTGGAACCTTGTGGCCGAGCGGCCGAAGCCTGACGTTGTTCCCGTCGATGAGGCGCCCGATCCCGTGCACCACGAACACAGGAGTTAGCGGGCTCATTCACTGGTCTTCTCTCAAGTGGTTAGTGGTTTTCTAGTGT
>OZ059903.1:10591469-10611900 GCA_964057215.1 Oscheius myriophilus | reverse complement strand
ACACTAGATCGCGTGTTTAGGCGCAGCAATTTTTATGTTTATTCACAAAAACGTGTTCTTCCTTTCTTTTGGTCACCCCTTCCCTAGCTTTGGACCGGAATTGACGATCGCCTCTGCCTAGAATAGAACCCATGGCCTTTCAGCCAGATCGCGCTACACCGCATTACGCTATCCTAACCATGAAGCGTTGGTGGTCATAATATCACTTACTAGGGAATGGCTCCAACCGACCTCCGGAGATTCTGAACGAGGTATACCTTATTCGATGAGTTACCGAATGGAGAGTTCACAAAAAAATTTATAGCTGCTGAATGGCCTTTAGCGCCGAGAAATCATCGATTTTCTACCCGCGGTGCCAACCATTTTTGGAAGCCGGCGGCACAAAAGCGGCGCCGCGGCCGCAAAATCCAGCAGCTCGGTGGTCCAGTGCCAAGCGCCTCCCTTCATAAGCCGACGGTCGTGGGTTCGGTCCCCCTCCCTTCCAAACTTTTTTGTCTTTCTTTTTATTTTTTTCAAATGTGATATAACAAGATAAAAACGTTTTGCCGACATATAATTCGTATTTCAGTGAAAAATAAGCACTTTTGGACCATTGGACCAAAAAAATTATTTTTGATTTTTCACCCCAATCTTGCAGTCCTGACCGGTCTCTGAATGTTACAACAAATTTTTTTTATGCAACAAATTTTATATCCATTTAAAGAAACGTTTTCGCCATCACGCCAAAGTTAATAGTCTGTATGTTCAGATATACAAATTCCGGGAAAAACTTTTTCTCCGAAACACGTTATATTCCGTCCGCATGACAGGGCAACAATTTTGCCGCTGTTCGTTGCCTCAAGGTATTTAAAAAGCAGAAAAATGCAAACAAAAGTCGACAACAGATGCTTCTTTAAATTGATAGGAAAATTGTTGTTAAACAAAATTTGTTGTAACATTCATAAGGCAGAGTCCGGTCAGGACTGCAAGATTGGGGTGAAAAATCAAAAATAATTTTTTTGGTCCAATAGTCCAAAAGTGCTTATTTTTTACTGAAATACAAATTATATGTCGGCAAAACGTTTTTATCTTGTTATATCACATTTGAAAAAAATATAAAGAAAGACAAAAAAGTTTGGCAGGGAGGGGGACCGAACACACGACCGTCTGCTTATGAAGGGAGGCGCTTGGCACTGGACCACCGAGCTGCTGGATTTTGCAGCCGCGGCGCCGCTTTTGTGCCGCCGACTTCCAAAAATGGTTGGCACCGCGGGTAGAAAATCGATGATTTCTCGGCGCTAAAGGCCATTCAGCAGCTATAAATTTTTTTGTGAACTCTCCATTCGGTAACTCATCGAATAAGGTATACCTCGTTCAGAATCTCCGGAGGTCGGTTGGAGCCATTCCCTAGTTAGGAACCGACCGGATCCCTTGAGCATTTGATCATTAAACTAATTGACAATATGATAATTTGCATACTTTGTGGTTCTGAGAAATTAAACTGATTATCCTTTTTCAGATGTCGCCTTATCTACATGCTCAACCTACTTCGACATCAATTGATCTCTTCAGTCCGGACATCATTTTTATTTGTTTATTGCTCACAATACTGGGCCCACCCCGTAAAAGCGGGTGGGTACTGTTTTTGTTTGTGGAGTGGGTAACATTGGGGGGGGGGGGGGGGGTTAATGACATCACATTGGATCCAATCCGTAAAAGCGGGTTGGCCAGGAGTGCTCGGGGCTTCGCTCGGTAGCGGATACTGGGGGTCCTGAATATGCAGGTGCGCGTTTGGATATTCGTTATGCTAGTTTTCACCTATAGTCTTCGCCAATTTTACTTCTTGGCCGATTCGCACATGTAACCGTAACGCAGTATTGTGTACGTATCCTAAAACACAAAATTTTTGTACGCAAATTCGCGTCTGGTGTCATTTGCCCAACGCTAAGAGCGAAACTGGGCGAAGTAGCATTGGCGAGGACTATATGTGCTTTGCAACAGTACAATTATGTTCGACCCCGGGCAAACTGCGCTATGAGTCACGTCTTGCGGCTGGTACAACTGCGCACTCGAAGTTCCTTGAATATGTCGCCAGGGCTGGTAAATTTGAGGGCCAGCTCTTGTCAGGTCCGACTTTTAAGGAGCATGCCGACCCGCTGTCGTAAAAACAAACTACAAAATTGCGGCATATTTGAGGCCTGGCCCTTTGTCAGCCCTGGTCGCATGCAGCAAATCCTACTGCGACAACTACGAAGGAAGGAGATCATCTGCTTCAGCCATAGCTGCGGGCCCCTTAAACTCTCTTACTAATAGATCACTTTATTAATGCAATGCTATGCAACTACATTTTCCGATTTTATAGTGCCTCATTATGTAATAAGTTTCGAATTTGTTTTGGAAAAGAGTATTTAGTAGCAGAGATGTTTTCGATTGTTTCTACTTTCTCTTTTTCCAAAAAATGTCCGCAATTTGCGTGGGCGGTGTTCAAACGGGTTTCGCGCTCTCTCAAACACCGTCACCCCCGCGTCCCCCTCGGTTCCTGTGGCAGGTGTCCCCTCTGTGGCCGAACGACTGGTTTCTCGACCAGGCACCACAAAGATGTGTATCGTAGCTTGCTGTGCCCAGCCCAGACGAACTCACTGCCACAGGCGGCGCTTATTTGTTCTGGCAGAGGATGGGAACGGCCTTCCTTGGCAACAGGATCCCGCGACCTCGATCCGTTCGACAGTCTTCGATCCTCCTTCCCTACTAGCCCATCCTATTATTTTACTCTTGGAACTGCGAACAATGTTTTCAATTTTCTCGAACTTTCTCGTTTTTTTTGGATTCGTACTTCCGGGTCTCTTTTTCAGCCTCCTCGTTTTCTTGCTCCCACAGCTCTCTTTAAGTAACTTCTCCTATTTAGAGGCAAAAAAGTCTCTTTTTATATTTCACTTTATTTGAAAAGTGAGAGAAGCTAAACGGGTGAAATTGTTCCTTTAGCAATGAAGATCGAGATCTATCTATCCTCTCTCTCTCTCTCTCTCTCTCTCTCTCTCTCTCTCTCTCTCTCACTCTCTCTCTCTCTCTCTCTCTCTCTCTCTCTCTCTCTCTCTCTCTCTCTCTCTCTCTCTCTCTCTCTCTCTCTCTCTCTCTCTCTCTCTCTCTCTCCTCTCTCTCTCTCTCTCTCTCTCTCCTCTCTCTCCTTCTCTCCTCTCTCTCTCTCTCTCTCTCTCTCTCTCTCTCTCTCTCTCTCCTCATCTCTCCTCTCTCTCTCTCTCTCTCTCTCTCTCTCTCTCTCTCTCTCTCTCTCTCTCTCTCTCTCTCTCTCTCCTCTCTCTCTCTCTCCTCTCTCTCTCTCTCTCTCTCTCTCTCTCCTCTCTCTCTCTCTCTCTCTCTCTCTCTCTCTCTCCTCTCCTCTCTCTCTCTCTCTCTCTCTTTCTTTCTCTCTCTCTCAGATATGTGTTAGCCGAACCCCCTTTTCATATCCACCAACTGAACAGCTGGGCCGCCGTAGGTCGCACTATCTTTGCCGGAGTTCGCAAATTTCAATAGGGGATAGCCCTCCTGACATGAATATGGAATGGGAAGTGTGTCTATAAAAAGAGAAAGCATTTTGAGCGATGGCTCCGTTCTCCCCCTTACCCAGTCTCCGTCGTCGATGTTTGTTGTTCACTCACTTCCTCGGAAGGTCAACTGCCATCTCTCGGTAACCCAACCGCTGTAACATTCACCTTCTCATCAAGAAAACTGCATTTGCCACCGCAATCAATTCCCTTTCTCGTCTCGCTTTCGCTCCCGCTTTCACAGTTTTTCAAGTTCAAGCCGGCTGCCGTGACCGCGAACACAGGGCACCATTGTTCCATTAGCAATGAACATCGGCCACTCTGTCTGTCTTCCTCGGATTCGGAGAAATTATTTTATTCCAACTCAGTCGACGATCAATATTTCATTTTTCCACCAGTTACCATTTCCTAGAGCATGTCTGCATCCAAAGTTTCCAAGTTAGACATGTTTAGGATGCAATTTTTGCTTTCTCTGCTTCTCTCTTTTTCCCTTTTTTACTGCTCTTTCTTCTATTTTCATCCAGTTTGGTTTTTTGTTTCGAATAGTATTATATCTCCCCTCAATGCTTAATTTAAGCCCCCATGTGGCGTCCTCTGTCGCTGTTCCTCGTCTCCTCGGTCGCCCTCTCCTCGACCGCCGGTCTGTCGTCTTCTCTCTCATCAAAACGAGTGCTGCTGACCTCTGCGGCCGTCTCTTTCCCGTTCCCGATCATATCTCCCTTGCTTAGCGCGTTCTCAGGATTTCCATCGCCCGCAATTACAGATGTTGCAAGAGATCTCTTCAAAGTCGCGCCTAACCGTGACCAAACGAAGAAAAAGAATGACGCCGGGACGGCCTTTGTTTAAAGCGATTCAAGAAATTTATCGAAGCGCAAACAATGCGAATTACTTGCTTTATTAGCTCATTCAATGGGTTTCAGACGACTGTCGAGACGTAGATAATAACTGCCGAGACTGGGTGACGGCGAACCCCAACAGCTGCACAGCCACAGATTATATCAGGAGGAGTTGCAGGAAATCATGTGGAGTTTGTGGATCTATTGAAGCTAGTAAGTGTGTGCGTGTCAAAACGCTTGCATGTGCGCACGTGTGCATGTATGTACGTGTAGGTTTGCGTACGTGTTTGCATTCGTAGATTTGAATGTGCCCATGTGAGAGTGTGTACAATTATATACCGTGCAAACACATACACACACGTCTATTGGTGCGTGTGTGTATGTGCATGTGCATGTGTATGTGTTTGTATGTGTGTTTGTGTTTGAGTGTGTGTGTGTGTGTGTGTGTGTGTGTGTTTGTTTGTGTGTACGTGTTGTAATGGAGATAACTTGATAGATCGGATCTATTCACTTCTGACAACATGATTGATCAGAAAGATTTGCAGTGTTTTCAGTTATTTTTAGACTGATACCATTAAATCTTGTGGTCCCAATTTAGGACTCATTGTTTCTTTTTCAGAATACGACGTCCGTCGTCTTCCTCCCCTCCTCCTGCCCCTCGCTTTCCTCGTCGGAAAGTGGCGTTCTGAACACGGTGGAAAGGCCATTTTCCCCACAATTCCCAAGTTCACCTACGGCGAGGAGGTTGACATTAGCATCCCAGACGACATGCTAGAGGCTCAGAAGGCGCTGAATTACACGTGGGTCCACGGGAAAAAGAGAAAAGACTATTTCCAATACGGCGTTTTAGAGCAGTTGCATGGACAGTGGAGAAGAGAAAATTTCAGGGGAACGAGAGCAGGTTGAAGGGTGTTTTGGGAAAGAGAGCTTGGGAGGAAGGGGCAGTGTGGAATGGGATAACCTCCTCGGTTCAAACACTAACACGGGTCTCAGTTCGGGAATTTGGTGGTTAACAGAGAAAACCGGGAATTCAGTGCCTTTGCCTGGTCCATCAACGAGAAGGATGAACTGCACAGCGAGTACGGGTACATTTCAGTCAAACCCAACACGAGGGAGGCTGCTTTGACGACTGTCATGAACAACGGTGGGGAGAGGGAGTTGGAGAGGTACTTCTCTTTCAGGTTTCGTAACCGTCGAAGAAGGACCTGTCAGAGGTAACCAAGTCCGATTCCAGCTGAAGGATGTAGGCCGTATTAGCTTCAGTCGCGATCTTCCCGTTCACGACGTTAGTTCTCTCTCTCTCTCTCTCTCTCTCTCTCTCTCTCTCTCTCTCTCTCTCTCTCTCTCGCTTTCTCTTACCTTCATATTTCTATCCGAATATCGCTGTTTCCGTATCTCTATGTGGATGTGTCTATACTACTCGCCCACGGACCTTTCCTAAAGTTTCGATGACCTGCACATCTAACGCGCGAAATAGTGTGCAAGTCGCGGAGACGCAGACAAAAAGCCGCTTGTTTCCCGCTGCCCGCTAGGAAAGCTCGCTGGGCGACGAGTATATGTCGCTGGGCCTCTCTGTCTCTCTGTCTCTCTGTCTCTCTGTCTCTCTTCTCTCTGTCTCTCCGTCTCTCTGTCTCTCCGTCTCTCTGTCTCTCTGTCTCTCTGTCTCTCTGTCTCTCTGTCTCTCTGTCTCTCTGTCTCTCTGTCTCTCTCTCTCTCTCTCTCTCTCTCTTTCTTTCTTTCTCTCTCTCTCGCTCTCTCCCTCTCTCCTAATACACATTTCTTTCAGTTGGTCCGCGAATGGACATTGCTCGACAGAAACACTCTACAAGCCCGTTTGAATATGGAAACATTGACACACGGAATGCAAGAACACACATTTGTAAGATACGAAAAGATAGCTCCTTAAATATAGTTGTTGCTTTAATAAAAAAGAATATTATTGTCCACAATCCTTAATATTACAGACACTAAATTGTTCTCTCGTGATCTTCAGTGGTTTCCGAAGATGTAAAGAAATCCACCGAGTGGGAGTGAGCATAGTGAAACCATTGTCTGAAAACCATCCGAGCATATCTGCATCGAGGGAGAGCCACGTAAAAGGCGAAATGTCCGTTGCTTTGAGAAGAATTCTGTACGTCTTTGAATCAACAAGCTAAATTAATTGTAGTTTCAAAAGCTGTTTGGCTGTTTCACTTCTATCTGGTCGATTGAAACGGTTCCAGCCAGATAAAGTTGGGATTCGTAGAGTTTGTCAGGGAGAAGGACTGCCACTGGGGCCAAGGATGTTCCATCGGAAGACGTCAATTCAGCGGAAAAGACGTAGTCACTGTCGTAGTCGAGAAGTTGACTAAAGCTAATGTTATTTACCTTCTTCTGTACTCCTGTGAAAGAGGAAGGGCCAAAGAAATCTTTTTCCGCATTTTAAGGGGAGAAATGTTTCGAAAAGCATGCGAGTCAATTGCGAGAAATTTGTGGTTTTTGGGCTTTTTTTTCTCTCTTGCAGAATTCCAAATCAAAACTTTTGTTTATGTTTTGAACAGAACAGGTTTTGCTGAAGAATTTGAAGGTCTCAAATCACCCAACAAACCAATGAAATGATCACATATCTTTGTTCGTTGGCGGGGGGGGGGGGGGGTTGCCCTAATTTTCCAGACCATTTTTGCTATTTTTTTTTTCAAAATTTGAAAACAAGACCTACCTCTGGTTCATTGGCACTTCTGTTGCCGTGGCTTTGTCCACCGTAATATTCCTTTGCATTACATAAACTGGCTCAAACTTGGAGCCCCAACCAAATTGAGAAATCTTCAGAATGGAATTTTCATATTTCGCCTGTCCATCGTTTACAACCGTAACTGCCAAATCGTCACTGCCCGTGGAATACTGAAGTGAAGGATTAAATCTTTTCAACGGTTCAATTACCAAGACGACAATAATTTCAGCAAAGAAGCGTTTGGCTTCATAATGAGCCATCTTCCAGGAGAGATTGAAGTCGACTGTGGACCAGGTGGGAGCAGCCCAGACGTCGTTCAGCTGCCAATACAGAGCACACATAGTGTTTCCTTCTCCGTCTTTTGTCAATTTTCCGCGGAATCTAAAATGCGGTTTCAAAAACTATAGTTTTAAATACCTTCTATAGTGTTCGGTTTGTACTTTGTAGGCTATCGCTTGATGAGCCTGGGAATAGAAGGCATAGCGATCGATAAAATGTTCGTCTGATGTGCAACTGTGGATATTATTCATGGAACACCCTGGAGCAATCTGAAAGCATTTAATGTTTAGAAAAGAGACGCACAGGGAAGTGAGAGAAGACTGAGAGGAGATTCGAGAGAACGCCGCCGGGGTGATGTTGACGGCGGAGGAGGGAGGGACTGGAGTAGAACCAGTCCGTAGCGTTTATCCATTGCAGCATAGTGCGCCTAAAAAATATTCGATCTTTAGGGAGAGAAAAGGAAAGAGGCGGAAGAGAGGCCAAGTGATATATGCCGAACGAACGAAGGATAGATACAAATGCGTCTAGAGAGACATACAGACGCAGTCAAAAATAGAGATCGAGACAAAGACAAGGAGACCAATAGCTAGGTATAAATGGAGACCAAGAAATAGAGAGAGACCCAAATGCACAAAGAGCGAAAGAGAGAGAGAGAGAGAGAAAGAGAGAGAGGGAAAGAGAGAGAGAGAGAGAGAGAGAGAGAGAGAGAGAGAGAGAGAACGCTGTAGATGAGAAGATAGGACCGAAGCTGATCCTAGACCTACCTGAACGGCATGGACTGAACCCCATATTCCGTTGCACATCGCGGCGTCATGTACACAAAATCTTGCCACAAATCGATAAACTCGTTGTAGAAATGAATATCTCCATATCTCGAGTTTCCAGGATTTTTCGCCACACCTCCTTCCCTGAAAGCAATTTTCTTTATAATTCACACATTCCCTCACTCTTCTGTTTCAACCCCGTTGCTTGGACTGGATAGTAAGAATGGTCTCGTGGCGTCCGTTGCTCGAACCAACGGAGCTATCGTTTCTTTGTACAAAGTTATGTAGTCATCCACTTGTTCTTCCTCTAAAACAGAGAAATCACCAGCATAAAGTTAACCTCACCTTTGTAATTAGCTGGGTTCCACCAGTTGCTCCTAATTGCAATTTCGTTTTCGTTGTTTCCAGCGTAGAGCACCACGGACGGGTGTTTTCGAAGACGCGTTACCTAGAGAATCTGTTTATTAGAAATTTTCAGTGTCTTACCTGTTGAACGATTTCATCCGAAACAGAGCGCAGAAAAGCCTTGTTAGTTGGGTACAGAGCGCAGGCGAACATCATATCCTGCCAGAGGAGGATGCCCTTCCGATTGGCCATTTTGTAGAAATCCTCACTCTCGTAAATGCCTCCTCCCCATACTCGTAAAGCGTTCATGTCTAAAAATGTCTTGGTTGAAAGGAGGTATCCCGAAAAAACTATGCTATAGCATGTTCAGGTTCAAACCCAATTTCAAAGGGACTTCACAGTATTTTCTACCAATATTTCGATTGTTTCAGAATATGAAACTCACTTGCTTCTACAGTGGAATCCAGAAGAAATTCAATTCTCTGAGTCACATTCTCTCCTGGAAACATCGAAGCAGGAATCCAGTTGGAACCTGAAAATAAAACTTTTTTTTCCTTTAGTGTCACTTGAAAACCTTTCAGGAAAATGGATCTGCCGTTAACTTTGACATAAAAGTTGCGACCCCACTCGGGAACACTTTTATCAACGAAATCTTGAACGAGTTCTACCTCTCGGAAGCCGATTTCTTCTTTTATTTCTGAAATATAAGTTGTATTGTTGTACACATGGGTCGTAAGTTTAAGAAAAGTGTATTTATACTTTAATTTACTTGCCTGAATCACCACATGTTACTTTAAAATCGTATAGATTCTGGGCTCCCTCAGTAGCCGGCCACCACAGCTCCACCTGGAATAGTAAACATAGAAACTTCATTATTTTGTGAAAACCTTTTCCAACAGCACTTCCACCGTAAAATCTGTCATTGCTACAGTTTCAGATTGGTTTCCGGACATGGTGAAAGAAACCGGAGCCAGTGATCCAATCGACGCTGTGCATGTTTTTGGTAATCCGGTCGAAAGTGCCTCCAAGGAGGCTTCTACTGTCCAAGAAGAAGGAGACTTCTTGGTGATCCAAGATAAACTCAGGAGACTTGGTTCCTCGATTGCATGGAGAGTAATTGGACGCCAAATTCCAACCGCTGGGATGGAAGGGCCCCAGTCCCAACTGAAGCTGTATTGAGCCTTTCTGAAACATTAGCTTCACAATGTAATATGATTTTGCAGTTTTTAGAGTGCATAGCCAGGCCTGAGTGAGGAAAAATTCTGTACTGAAAGGCAGAAGCCCGTGAAAAATGAATGAAGGGACCTGTCCATCTTTAGCATAAAACTCTCTGCGTCTCACAAAATGACTCTCTCTCTTTCTTCGACGTAACGCCATGGACAGGTCTTTCTTGATTTTCGTGGGCCTTTGCCTTTATATTCGTCGGACGGCCACGTTTCGTTTTTAACCGCCTAGTGAAACTGTAATCCACATAATCAGGTTCTATTTCTGTAAGTGTATGTTTGTGGTGTAGGTGGACGGTTTAACCCGTTTCAGACTGACCACCCGCTTCGGCACACTTGGGCACAGTATATTCCGTGATTCTGCGGTGTCCCCCCAACTCCTTTTGGCAGATTACGGCGCAAATAAAAAGAGACCTGTTCACATAATTCTATGTTAAAATTCAGATGTTCTAAATTTTTATTTCCGTGCCTTTCAGACTGTGTTCTTGGCTGGAAACGGAGCATACCTGATAAAGTTCGGATGGCATTCGCCATGGTACACGCCGGGAGGACAGTCGGGTGGCAGTTCGTGGCCCTTCTTTTCCTGTAAATCTCCCATAGTAGTTGTCTCTCTCATATCTACCTTGTACTTGTCGGCCCTTCTCTGCGCGAACTCAACTGGGGACTCAAATTCCACCTCCAGCTGATTTTCCTCTTTCACATACTTGTCTACATTCACAATATTTCGCAAAAATTGATTGTACGTCTTGAGAATTAAATTCCCGTTGAGACGCACGGAAGAAACGGTGTCCAACCCCTCAAAAACAATGACTTTTCTCTTCTGAATCAGTCTTTTATCAGCTGTTAACAGTGAAACCAACAGCCGTTAACTCCTGTTTTGATAAAGAAAAGTTTCTGGAGTAGGTCCATGTTTCCCTTGCAATCCAACCCAGAGATAGAGAATTATCCCCGAATAGAGGGTTGGGAATGACTCCTGCTCGATGGAGATCGGTAAAAACATCTCCAGGCACGGTGGCTGAAAAATAAACGTATCAAAAATGGCAAACTTCAGTACCATTCCAACAACGATTGTCAGCAGAACAAAGAGTCCATTTTCCTCCGAGATCGAGGGAAAAAGAGACGTTGAAGATGGCAAAGAAAAGGCAGAGGAGACGAGGCATGCAATGACCACCGATAGCGAAGGAAGATAAGACGTCGTTTTACTGACCGACAAGATGCAGGGGCGATAGGAACACCTGGAAAGGTGGGAATTACACAGGGAAGACATTTTCTTGTAAGGAAATATGATTTTTCGCCCACTTCATCGTATTGTACACAAAACGTTCTAAACATGGTGGTCCAAGAATGAGAAAAACCCGCACTCGGAAAGCTAATTCTTTTGAGAATTCTTTTGTCGAATTCATGTGTATGAAAAGTGAAAAACTCATTGCGTAAAAAATTAAGCACCATTGTATTTTCTGGGTTTTCAAAAAGAACTGCCGAACGGTTTTCTTCCTCTTTTATTGAAAGAGTGCCAGACCCATAATGACTTCCGCGAAAGCAGACCATGCAAAGTCACTATTAACAACGTTGAAAATGGCCAAACGACTTGCATATTGACTTCTGGGTAAATTTGATTCTTAATTTTTTCAAAAGACTATTCATTTTTATAATTGTTTTCGCCTCGCGCTCTCTCTCTCTCTCTCCCTCTCTCTCTCAACATTTTCACTCTTTCGGCTCACGGTTTCACGGTTTTCACGCGGGGGCCAAATGCCAAAATACAGTGGGACCAAGATTCGACCAATGCCAATGTTATATTACACTATACTAAAATTAGCCGTTTCGATGACGATTTGAAAAAGGTATATACTTTTCCGAAAACCTATTTTCACTGCTTATATTTGGCTCTTCAAAGTTTTCCCGCGAAATTTTTGAACTTCAATTAGCATGCCGCTCATTTCCTATGGTGAGAATGGTTCTCTCGTTTCCCGGTACGCTCGGCACAGGTTCATCCGTAAATGCGTTCATTTTTCATGACACACTGCCTTTAACACTGGAATATGTAACAAACACACATAAAATAGAAATGCATTGGCTGCACACTAACTCCATGCAAATGCCGTTTGCAAAATCTCTGAAACGTGTCGTTAACTTAAATGTGTAAACCTGGACAATGCCCCCAATTATTTCGGAAATCCTATAAAACTGCAACAAAAAATAGACTGACAACGAGAGGCGAGGGATAGGGCCTCATTGAAATAACAATTGGTTTATTGACAATAGAATGCGGTCATGAATGGGGAGTTATTGTATTCTGGATCTATTTTTGCACCACTGAAAACACTATCGTGCTCAACCTGGGCGGCAAAAGGTTTTTAGTGCGGGCTGGCCCGTATTCCGTTTCATATTCCCTTTCGCTTTCTTTGTTTGTCTCTATCTCTCATCCATTGTGCCCACCGACGGAGGAAAGGACTGCCACAGATGAGAGCACACGCAACTTCCCCCAACCCCTAATTGTCTCTTCGAATCCCTCTTAAAAGCACTCAGTCTGATCCCCGTTGATTCGTCTCCTTTGTGTGGGTGCCGCCTGTTCTCCGACATATCTCCCTGGATTACTGGCCGCAAAGCGCCGTAAACAGCGGAAGCTAGTCTCCCTCGCATCATGCTCCGTTCTCAGACAAATTCTTTATTACTCGTATTAGAGCATCGGCTGTTGCTCCCCGTAGAAAATAGAGTTCTCTGGATGTTTGCTTGGCGACGCCAGATGCGGTGGGATCTGAGGCAGTTGTCGCCTCGGAATGGTCGGAGTGAGGAGAGGGAAGGCGACGCCAGGTACGTTCATCATCAGGTTGATGGTGTGGTAGGTCTTCGGAGGAGGACGACGCTTGGCCAACCTCTTGGCCAACCATTGATCCAAGGGAACCACCTCTGGATTCAATCTGAAGAAAAGGTTGAATGGAAAACTGGAAATGAGGTTACAAGATGTAGAGAAAGGGATTCAACAATGGAGTAACTCTGCTGATGATGGCCGGAACCACCACGTACGAAGGGACTTTGAAATCTGACTTCATCGGATTCAAACAGACGACTGAGTAGGCGAGGTAAGGCACAGTCGACGACAGCAAACAACCAAGGCCAACCTAAAAAATGGAGTGTTGAATGCCGTTTTTCGTTTTTAGGAAGGCGTAATTTCAATTAAAAACTACGAACGTAAAAAGGTGTAACCTAAAGTCTTAAGGGCGTAACTTTAACCATTCAGTTACCTTAAGGCTTAAGATAAGAATGCTTTTTTGTCGTATTTCTATAGTATCAAATTCTCCTGGATCAGGACAACTACAGACAGTGTTATACAGTCCCAAAAACTTTGCGAATTAACAGAAAGCTGTTATTACAATGTCCTACTGTATTCGATCGCTTGTTTTCACAAATTCCTGATATTTTCCTTTAACGGATATTTAATTCTTGCCTTAGCTATATGATTCCTTGGCGCCCAAGAGCAGACGAACCCCGCAGTTCCTGTGCCATCTTCCCTTACATCTGTGTTCAGTCTAAATCCATTCTTAGACTTATCCGTTTGTGATGAAACCTGTCAATGTGATCTATGATCGAGTAATACAAAGCTGAAGCAATGCAGACTGGAATAAGAAAGAAGACCAGGCAGGTGGCTGTCAGGAATCCGATGTAGTTCTGAGCCTGTTCTGATGCTTCTGGAGAAGCGTCGATGTCGCCCTGAAGGTTTTATGAGATATGGTCCATACCGACGGATATTTGAACTTTCGAGAGTTCTTGGCATTTTCTTCAGCCGCGAAGACTCGTGATCTACCGTTCGCGCAAAAAAGACAACACTCGGAGTGGAGAAGCGCAGAGAGCGAAAACCGCCAAAGGCAGGAGGCAATGGGAAATTCATTATAAGCAAATCCCCCTATTTCGTAAAGCTAAATTACCTGTTTCCAATCCAAAGAGCAGAAGTGCCCATCTAGGAAAGTGTCGTATCTACCGTAACCCAGAACTGGAACGGCGCTCCAAAGGGCTGACATTGCGATGGCAAAAAATACCACCTTAACGTAGTTAGAGTGACATCTCCATTGACCTAAAAAGATAGTTTAGGGTGATAGGTAAGGTATTTGAGAGTACCCCATTTTGGTGCAAGGGAGGCAACGTAACGGTCGAAGGCGATGATGCAGGCGAGGAGGAACTGGAGCAGAGAGAGACCCATGTCCAGGGCTCCGTAGAGCTGACATGTACCCCAGGTGAAGAAGGGTCTGAAGAGAATGTAATTAAAGTGGTTAATGAGTCAGATCTATAAATCTTCCTTTCTGCAAGTGTCCTGCAAAGTCTCGAGTTCTTGCAACCTACTCGCATCAGAATCCCCCGCAAAGCGCACTCTCGTCCTCATAAGCGCGCAATAAGCGAAGCATCGCCCGGGGCACTAATTCCTCTCTCTCTCTTCCAAAAGCCTCCTCCATTTCGGCGTCTCTCATTTCCGACGGCCGTCGCAATTGCCGTAATTGGCTTTTGTTTTATTGTAACCTCAAAGTACGTGTCGCTTGGGCAATAATGACCTGGCGGGACGGCGATGGGATGGAGTCACTCTACGAATACGGAGCACTTTGGCACGAAAAGGGGTGGTTTTTCAAAGTAAACGAAAACATTCATCACGTTAACCTTCTGATGACTGGAATATGATAAGGACTTGTCATGGGAAAGTTTTCTAGAACGCACAATTGACAGAACTTTGATCAACTAATTACTTAATTATGCAGTTTATTGCAGGGCAGTCGGTTTATGGGATGCTCACTGAACAGTTTCATGGAATCCAAGTCTTTAGAGACATCTTGCGATCTATGCCTAACTAAATCCGCAAAAGCGTTGAATATGTGGTACTGATGACCGGAAAGCAGATGAAAAATGTTCACAGCAACCGACATTTTCGAGTAGAGAAAGTAAAGGGAATGGAGGAAACGATACTTTTGTATTTCGTCGTTTACTGGGATTATCAGAAAAAGTTCTGATATTCTAGGTATACGCTACCTAAATAGCTTAGCAGTTACACACAAATTCGTTGCCGCGCTGAAATAAATTTTATCCCTTAGTTTTGACAGGATTCTCAAAAACTACCTTTTTTGGAAATAAGTATAGGTCCACTTTTTATAGACTAAAAGTCATTTGAAGGCTCCAGAAGTGATATGGGCTAACTCATTCGATTGGTCAAAGTCTTAGGACTAGGAGACGGTGTAAAAAACTAAAATTCATTAGCACTTCATAGCCTTTTGGCAAGATGCGCAAAATCGGGATACGGATTGGAATTTTTAGGGCACCGAGACAGACAACATTGGAAAGCCTTTAAAAAGTTGTATGAAAAATGTTTTTGCTGCAGTTCAGAAAAAATTTCAAAAGTTTTCTATCCGTATTTCATGAGTTTTGGCAAACGGCGCCGGTCTGTGTCGTATGCTAATAAATTTTCGTTTCCAATACCGTTTTCTACACCTAAGACTTTGGAAATCGAATGGGTTAACCCAGATCACTCCTGGAACAGCATCGCCGCGACGTCTTCAGCCTAATCCCGCTCTCGTCATCAATCACCCTCCTCCCGTCGCCTGCAACTCACCGCTCAGAGAGAAAGCTGTAGAAGGGAACCACGAAGAGAGCGGACAAACCAACATCGACCAGCAGGAGAACCGCCAGAGGAACCAGACTCGGGTTGTCCCTGAAACTGTCATCTACGGCTGGGTCGAAGACTGATTGGAGACGTGCACTTTTGATGTCATTGAGCCAACGTCATTATTGAGATACGGTAAACATACCACAGCGTCCGTCCTTTGCGTAGGAGACAGAGGGCGGCCAAGGAGGCGACGTTGAAGAGAAGGGCGAGTCCCGCTGAAAATCGGCTTTGAGGCAATCTCACACCTGGCCATTACTCAATCACTCTGCGTCAGAAACGACGCCCACGGACTGGGAAATTGCCGCTTCGGAAATTGCCAATTTACGGTTATCACATACGCGTATTGTGCAACCTACGCAGAAAGAACAATGTGTTTTGGAGAAATGGAATTAATTAGAAACCCCAAAGTTTGTGGTATCCGAATGGCAAGCATTGAATCAAGAGTGTACAGTGATATGCAAAGAAGCAAAAATACTACTATCAAAATGAGTTCTTTGACCCTTAGCCTCTCCTGATTCCTGAGTTTATCTCTGGCCTCCTCCCTCCACCCTCACTCTTAATTCCGTTCCGTGTAACTATGAATATGCCCGGGCTATTCCCGGTGGCAATTTCCATCCTCGCGTGATACTTCCCGGAATACGCCCCTCTGTTGACCACCTCGGAGGAATTCAGATTACAAAGAGTTCGGTCTCCATTAAAATCATAACAATGTTTATAATTCAAGTAGTGCGTTCATTGAAAACCCACAAAAGGGTTTCAGGGGCCGTGGAATGACTTTCCCAAAGCAAATTTGGAAGCATGGGAAAATAACGCGCCAAAGTGCGAACGAAACCACAAAACATTTTGGTGTCTGATGAAAGGAGGAGGCGCCCGGAAATAATTCTTTCTGTATATAATCCTGTCAATCCTACTTCGGCGATTTTCGGAAATGAGAGAGAATGTTCTGACGTTGTTAGTCATGTTTTCGCCGGAGGAATATTGGCGAAGTCTCAGTCATCCACTTTTGCTCCGAACTGTGTAAGGCCGGAAAGCGGCCTCGGCCCGCCTTAAGCGTTGGCCGCTGAGCCACCTGATGCGGCCGAAGGCTGCTCAATTCAAACGGGAAAGACCCACAAAACGGCTTGTTTCCATTGCTATTTTCCAGTGATTTCTTCCGAATCATTTTCTCATTGTTCATTCTTCCAGTTGAACCATCGGCGGATTCCTAGGTACAACCGGAAGAAAGAAGCCGTCTGCCTTGTCCTGTCACATACATATTCATGCCGGCGTCATTTTGGAACGCAGTCTATAAAAAGAACGAACGAGCGCACCGGGTGCAATGAAAGAGTAATGAAGACACCGCTCCCTTTGGAGCCATCCAGCACATGTATCATTGAGACTTTTCAGCAGTGTTTACCTCAACAAGATGCCTCACACATTTCCGTCGGAGCGGAAATCTCTCGAGAGAGACAACAAGCTGGGAAAGGGAGGGCGACTTGTACCAAAACACAGTCACACGAGGGGAAAACATTTCACAAGGTAGAATGTAGTTTGGTTGACTTCCAAAGGAGAGTTTAATGTTATAAAGGACGATGGCCAACTGATGTTTTTGTGAGTACTCGTTTTGTCCGAAATCCACAAAAAAGCCGTTTTGAAATGCATCGAAGTGCGTCGAGAGAGGTGTTTGAATGGCTGAGGTCGCAGATCGAAGAGGCGTTCTTCCTTAATTTCATGTCTGCCACCTGTGAAATTGAGGCCGAAAAGTCATCGACCATCGGCCAATCAGAGGGCTTTTCTCTTGCAATTAGACGGCTATTCCGGGAGAGACAGCTGATGATTTTTACCCATTCAGAATGAGAAAAAAAGGAAAAAGTGGCTGTCTGTGGAAGACCAAATTGGAAAAGCCCGCTGGAATCGATCTAATTACCTTTGCTTTGCAGCTAAAGCCAAAGTTCGCAGACTTTATATCAAGTTTGCATGTTTACGGTTAATATAATATGGCTACATTGGCGCTTCCAAGGCATTTGTTCCCTATTTTTAAAAAGCGATGATTTTGTACTAAAAGTGAAGTCCCACTCAGTGCTCCAGACAAAGCATTTGACCCGAATTCGTCGACCCCTTGTGGCTGTGGAGAGAAACACTCGATGCGGGTGCCCCAGAAGGCGCAATCACACAAACAGCGGCCGCCGGAAAGGACTCGTCACTACGTGGGAGACGGGAGGACAAGTCGCCTCACAAGGAGGCAGAGGGGAGGCGGTGGGAGAGACACTTATGAGAGGATGTGGATACTCTCTAGTATCTCTTCTAAAAGAAACGAACGCCATTTTCCCTCTAACAGTCGTCCATTCAACCTTCCGATGCCGACAAATATTGCGTACGGTACTCTATGTGTTTGTGTGAAATATGTATGTTTTTCTCTAAAGTGTTCAGAGCAAAAAGCAAAAATGAATAGTTGGGGAGGGAGAATATGTTGTGTGATGATATGCAAAGGAAAAGCTTCAAAAGTGGCAATTCCCGAACAAGCCCTTGTTATTTTCTATTACAAGTATAAATACTCTGTTACCAGCCATATAGGGTTAGTTAGAAGATCATCTAAAGCCTTTGCGCATTCACGAGAATACTAAAAAAGCCTTGGGTCTCAATTTACGAGCAACCGTTGCTTGGAGAAGCGTTGGGAAAAAATAGCATTCCGTTCCGAAATGCGCGGACCATTCAAAAGGCTTTGTGGTATCTTAAGCTCAAAATTTTTATAGGCGTATTATTTTTTCTGCTTAGCACCAATCAGCGCCCTTATTGAACACCTATATCATCGACAAAAAATTTGTGGGACTAAAAGCGCAGATTCTGTAGCGTCATTTCTCGATCTTCGACATTTTCGTAGGGAACGTGATTAGGGTGCGTCGGCGGTTAAAAGTGCGACGGAAGTGGCGTCCGGTCCGCAGCGGACTAATTCCGGACACAACGCCCGCTGTTTACAAGACACGACCATCGCCAATCAACGTGAGTAGATAAATATGTTTTTGGCCAAAGTCGGTAATTATTATCCAAATTGTTCGGCGGTCGTGCGCCATTAGGCAAAGACAGGGACACGGGGTGGAAAGACAAAGGTTGGACATGAATTTTGTAAAGATAACGAGAATATATTTTGCAAAGGTAAGTAAACAGGTAAAAAAAATTTTGTTTGGAGCTCCTAGACTATAAAATTGGCATATTTCCTTGAATTCACAGAGGGAAGATATAAAAAGCCCGTTAATTGGAAAATAGCCCGGGCAAAAACTTTGGAAGATGATTGGCCAGGCGAAGCAGAAAACAACAACCGAAAATTGAAATATGAACAAAATATAAATGTGCTGGAAATCGCAAAATTCTCATTTTATTATGCAAAAAGCACGAAAAATGGAATTCGTCTGGATCAAAGGAGAACTCTAATGTTTGGTTCTTCTCATCGCGTGTTGAACGTACTTCCATCCGGTCGAGAATCTTTTAATGGAACCACGTCAAGTCAAAATAGAAGCACAAAAACATTCAGAAACTCTCCGATTTTTATGGCGAAAATGACAAAATACATATTTCTCGTTTCCTACAGATAATCCAGCGTTATATATGGGTTTTGGGTATTTGGTCCCACCACGATGATTTGTGATCTACCGGGTGTAGAAAGAGAGAGAACGCTGAATTAAGAGGAGCAGAGAGAAAGGCGCTAAACGCGGTCCTTTCTGTGCGCAGAGGAGAAATGGTACTTTGGAAACCAACTATAGTGCCCGCCAACCCTACTTCGGCGACGCTTGACAATGAGCGAGATTATTCTTATGTTGATATTCCAATTTTCCATTACTACATCATAATATTTGGCTACAAAAGTGGCGTGGCCCCATTTTGGCCAAAGTAGGATTGGCGAGGAACATATGTAGGGTTTCTTTTTGTTGCCAGGTACCGAGAGAACCATTTTGTGTCACCTATTGGTAAGATCTATCGGCACATATAATTCTAAAACCAGAAGTTCAAAGGCCCTGATTCCGTCTCCCTTCGAACTTTTGCCTCCGTGCCCGCTGACCCTCGCTGCGTCCGGTGTCTTTGCCCGACCGCCAACCGAATTTCCTTCGACACTGCGAATTCTGCCGCGTTCGCTCGGAGGGTTTCCTGCGACGAATTCCGATGAGACGACTGCCTTCAAATGTGAGATTCCTCCTTTGCCTCTCGCAAAGAGAGGATTTCTCTTCCCCTCCCCCACACATAGATCCCACCCCGGTATTATAGCGCAGAATTAATGTTCGCCCATGCGTCACGCAAAACAGCTATTTTGGAAAGGCGAAGGGTGGATGGGAGAGGGATCGGGGCATGGTGGAACCCCCGCACACTCATAGGAAAGTTTTCCTAGGCAGAAAACACCGAATGTTTGTAAGCCAAAGGTCTTGTTTCCTTCAATTCCATCATGTGAAACCTGCACGGGAAGAAGTCATTTGTCAAATGTGTCAGGGCTCCAAAGGTTGCGCTGAGAGTAGTCGTCAATGACAAAGTTCGTGGTTTTTGGACATTTTCCCCAGAACTCAAAGGTCACTCGGATTGAATTAAAATGGAGTGAAACAGGCAATTGTTCTAGTGGAAAATAACAAATAAAAATGGTGAAATCGAACAGAGCGAATCCAAACTCTGACCATGAGGTTTAAAATTGTTGTATCGGAATATGTTTATCGAGAAAAGCGCCGTTAAAAAGGAAAATCTACAAGCATGTAGAAAAGTTATACGGTCTGCACGTCTGTTTTTTTAAGAGCATGCTTATATTTAAAAAAATCTCTCAAAAGACGGAGATATCGGTAGAAAGGAGAGCTCAAAAAAAGCATTTTCCCTGACATCCGACTGTGTCGAGTCAAAAATGAAGTGGAAATGATCCGGAGAAAGTTTCAAAAGAATTCGAAGTTAAACCGCAATTTTGCATAATTCGTTTTGACGGAAAATTCAATTTTACATAGCTTCGGTATTCGGTCCCGCAACGAAAACCCGTTATCCGTTGCCCCGGATGCGCAAATGAGTTGAAAAATGGCGCCAAACTCAAATTTCTTGCCCTCGCCGTGAACCGAAAAGAAGAATTTGTCCCTTGAAACCAATCAAACCAAATTTAACATTTTTCAC
>OZ059903.1:10248059-10591269 GCA_964057215.1 Oscheius myriophilus | reverse complement strand
CTCTTTTCTCTCTCTCTCTCTCTCTCTCTCTCTTTCTTTCTTTCTTTCTTTCTTTCTTTCTTTTCTTTCTTTCTTTCTTTCTTCTTTCTCTTTCTCTCTCTCTCTCTCTCTCTCTCTCTCTCTCTTTCTTTCTTTCTTTCTTTCTTTCTTTCTTTCTTTCTTTCTTTCTCTCTCTCTCTCTCTCTCTCTCTCTCTCTTTCTTTCTTTCTTTCTTTCTCTTCTCTTTCTTTCTTTCTTTCTCTCTCTCTCTTTTGCTTGCTCTCTCTTTCTCTTCTTCTCTCTTTTGCTTGCTCTCTCTCTCTTTTGCTTGCTCTCTCTCTCTTTTGCTTGCTCTCTCTCTCTTTTGCTTGCTCTCTCTCTCTCTTTTGCTTGCTCTCTCTCTCTCTTTTTGCTTGACTCTCTCTCTCTCTTTTGCTTGCTCTCTCTCTCTCTTTTGCTTGCTCTCTCTCTCTCTTTTGCTTGCTCCTCTCTCATACTCTCTTTTGCTTGCTCTCTCTCTCTCTTTTGCTTGCTCTCTCTCTCTCTTTTGCTTGCTCTCTCTCTCTCTTTTGCTTGCTCTCACTCTCTTTTGCTTGCTCTCTCTCTCTTTTGCTTGCTCTCTCTCTCTTTTGCTTGCTCTCTCTCTCTTTTGCTTGCTCTCTCTCTCTTTTGCTTGCTCTCTCTCTCTTTTGCTTGCTCTCTCTCTCTTTTGCTTGCTCTCTCTCTCTTTTGCTTGCTCTCTCTCTCTTTTGCTTGCTCTCTCTCTCTTTTGCTTGCTCTCTCTCTCTTTTGCTTGCTCTCTCTCTCTTTTGCTTGCTCTCTCTCTCTTTTGCTTGCTCTCTCTCTCTTTTGCTTGCTCTCTCTCTCTTTTGCTTGCTCTCTCTCTCTTTTGCTTGCTCTCTCTCTCTTTTGCTTGCTCTCTCTCTCTTTTGCTTGCTCTCTCTCTCTTTTGCTTGCTCTCTCTCTCTTTTGCTTGCTCTCTCTCTCTTTTGCTTGCTCTCTCTCTCTTTTGCTTGCTCTCTCTCTCTTTTGCTTGCTCTCTCTCTCTTTTGCTTGCTCTCTCTCTCTTTTGCTTGCTCTCTCTCTCTTTTGCTTGCTCTCTCTCTCTTTTGCTTGCTCTCTCTCTCTTTTGCTTGCTCTCTCTCTCTTTTGCTTGCTCTCTCTCTCTTTTGCTTGCTCTCTCTCTCTTTTGCTTGCTCTCTCTCTCTTTTGCTTGCTCTCTCTCTCTTTTGCTTGCTCTCTCTCTCTTTTGCTTGCTCTCTCTCTCTTTTGCTTGCTCTCTCTCTCTTTTGCTTGCTCTCTCTCTCTTTTGCTTGCTCTCTCTCTCTTTTGCTTGCTCTCTCTCTCTTTTGCTTGCTCTCTCTCTCTTTTGCTTGCTCTCTCTCTCTTTTGCTTGCTCTCTCTCTCTTTTGCTTGCTCTCTCTCTCTTTTGCTTGCTCTCTCTCTCTTTTGCTTGCTCTCTCTCTCTTTTGCTTGCTCTCTCTCTCTTTTGCTTGCTCTCTCTCTCTTTTGCTTGCTCTCTCTCTCTTTTGCTTGCTCTCTCTCTCTTTTGCTTGCTCTCTCTCTCTTTTGCTTGCTCTCTCTCTCTTTTGCTTGCTCTCTCTCTCTTTTGCTTGCTCTCTCTCTCTTTTGCTTGCTCTCTCTCTCTTTTGCTTGCTCTCTCTCTCTTTTGCTTGCTCTCTCTCTCTTTTGCTTGCTCTCTCTCTCTTTTGCTTGCTCTCTCTCTCTTTTGCTTGCTCTCTCTCTCTTTTGCTTGCTCTCTCTCTCTTTTGCTTGCTCTCTCTCTCTTTTGCTTGCTCTCTCTCTCTTTTGCTTGCTCTCTCTCTTTTGCTTGCTCTCTCTCTTTTGCTTGCTCTCTCTCTTTTGCTTGCTCTCTCTCTTTTGCTTGCTCTCTCTCTTTTGCTTGCTCTCTCTCTTTTGCTTGCTCTCTCTCTTTTGCTTGCTCTCCCTCTCATTCTCTCTCTAATTCTCTCTTTCTTTCTCTCTCTCTTTTGCTTGCTCTCCCTCTCATTCTCTCTCTAATTCTATCTTTCTTGCTTGCTCTCCATCTCAATCATTCTCAATATAACTCGATTCCTCTCTCTTTATCGTCCCTGTTTCTAGAATTTGCTTTCGCTTTCTTTCTCTCTCTCTCTCTCTCTCTCTCTCTCTCTCAATCTCTCTCTTTCCCTGTTTCTCTCTGTCTCGCTACCAATAATTGCTTCAATGTAGTCTTGTCTCTTTCTCTGTTTTTTCTCTACTCTCTGTTTCTCTATGTTTTCTTTTTCTCTATTTCTCCATTTTCCCATGTTCCTCTCAAATTCAACAGTTTAAGTTTTCCGATGAAATCAAATTTCCGCCTTTTTCAGCCATTCTTTGATTTTTGCTCCAATCCCTTTCCCTAACATTATACTTCTGTGTGTAGTAATAATAAATAAACGTTACCCTTTGGCCATTTCCCGTTTCCGCCAGTTGAACGACCGCTGCCTTGGATACCAACGCTAGTTACTCGTTCAGAGGGTCCACCATGTGTTCCATTCGGGGGCGGCTTACTTCACCAAGGAGTAATAGAAATACTCTGCGAAATGTTTTTGTCTGCCCCAACCATTTTGAGGGACTTTTGATTAACCTACGCATCTAATTTCCAAAAGAGTGTGTAAAATATGGAAACACAGGCATATTGTGAAAATGTTATTTGCAAAAAAGTCCTACATTAACCGATTCACCACTTTAAAATTAGTGCTGTTATTTTGAAGGTCCCAATTGTTTAGTGTGCAAATGTCCTTTTTCGGGCGGTAAAATCAGATGTTTGATCGGTGGAAGCTAAAATTTAAGAGCTCGCAGAAATAAAGAGAAAGGATGGAGTGTGTGTGTGTGTGTGTGTGTGTGTGTGTGTGTGTGTGTGTGTGTGTAACCTTTTTTTCAGATTTTCAAATTGCTTGACTTTATTAATAAGTTATTTGCGAGGAGTCGTTGGAAGTATTATCTTGTAATCACAGTGCGTCGAGGGAAAAACAATGGCCAGCCGCCATTTATTCTGTTTTGTGCTGCTTGGCGACCGATCGTTCGTACAAACACCGGTCTCTCCAGAAGCCATCCACAACAACCGCTGGCTTTCCGCTCTTTTTCTCGAAAACAGTGGAAACAACCCGAGTGGGGAACATTTACAATAACAAGAGTTTTAAGATAAAAAGTTATTTGTGTCCTCTCAAAAACAATTTGTTTCGATTATGGTAAAAGCTTCTTCTAGCGGAACAACTAGACACAGCCGTCATTGGTATCCTGTTACGAAAACACAGAAACCCCGGTGGAACCCCAAGGAACGTAAAATTAAGATCGGGGAGATGTAAAACAATAGCGATGATTAGGGATTCTGAATCTCAGATGAGGAAACAACTGGAGCAGAGACGACAATCTCGGCAGGTAATTGGAATCCCACAGAGCCAATAGAAAGGGCAGTGGAAAGTGGGATTTAGGGAGACCGAGTAATAAGTTTTACTCTTTCTTCAATAAAAAAAATGTATTCGTTATAGAAATACAGCTTCTATTGCTGTACTTTGATAGTTACGGGACGATGGTACCCGATGGCCTGTGAAGTCGACCGAAACAACCGAAAGCACCTGATCTCAGAACACCAAGCGGCTCCGAATCTCCGTTTTCGGTTGTGCGTAAAAATCTCCGGTAAGCATTGTTCGAATGGCTTTCCAGGTTGTCTTTAGTACATATAGCTGTTCCAAAATGGGAATCCGACCAATAACAGCCTTAATGCAGCATTTGTGCGATACACAGGCAAAAATCGCATGCAAAAAGCGAAGACGCAGAGAAAAGGTTGTTTTTTCTCGCCGATTTTCGTTTGGCGACGGTTATAATATGTTCAATGTGCCTGAGTTTCTCAGTTTCCAATCCCAAGTTTCGTACGTGATACCGTACTTTCCGATTTCACACCTTTCGGCTCCGATTTCATTCCTTGTGATAGGCTTATGAAAACGCGAGGGTGAGATAAATATCCCAGGTGTAACCCCTTTTGACTATACTCTTCGCCAAATCTACTTCGGCCGATTTGGTTGCGTGCACACCCTGAGTATCCTACATATATGTCACACTTTACTCTAGGAACAACATCAAAACATTGACATGGTGTTCCGAAGTAGTTTTGGCACCAACTATGTGTACCTTGAAAACCGAGCGGTCTGCCGGAACCCCCTATGGGTTAGAAGGGAACCAGCCGATCTATTAATCGCAAATCACAATACCACAAAGAACACGACGTTTTACAAAATAGGAACAAGGCACTAGCACGAATTGAGCAAACGAGGGCTCTATTCTGTCTTACCCGTCCGAAGCAGTTTTACCCGTCCGACATTTGATATACCCGTCCCAACCCGATATACCCGTCCCAATCCAAAATTAATTTATTCGCTGTGTACTCTATAGATCAACTATGCAGCGCCACGATTCTCTCCTTCCAAGTCCTCTTGTCACTTGCTGCTCGTAGGAAGTGGGGCCCTATCTTGGTCACGAACTCGTCTCTCCAGCGAACTCTTGGCTTTCCTCTTCCTCGCTTCGGTCCGCGTGGGTGCCACTCAGTGAGCACCTTAGCCCATCTCCAGTTCTCCATCTCTGCCAACCGCTGACACCACACGTATTTTCTCTTAATACACTCCGTCACAACGTCCTTCATAGCTGTCGCCAAATTGAAATCATGCCAATAAAATTAGAATGTTCTAGTGATCCTCTGTTGACATTAAAGTTCGTAGTCTAATCAGTAGACGACAGAGCATGCTTTGCACATTTCCGCAATTAGCATGATTTCATTTTGGCTACAGCTATAGCTTTGTTCTCTCCCGAACCCACTCGTTTGCGCGACGGTCTAGCAGAGAAACCCCAATTCGAAATACCCGTCCCAATTCGATATACCCGTCCGAAGATTTTTAGGAGATTTTTTATATGCAAACTTATTTTTTAATCGGCGAGTCTTACCCAACACACTTGATATGTCTTACCTTACTGTTAGTCTTACCCGTCCCAACGATATAGGTATATTTTGGATTGGGACGGGTATTTCGGATTGGGACGGGTATATCCAATGGGACGGGTATTCCTACCTTTGGGACGGGTAAGACAGAATAGAGCCCAAACGAGTATTCACACTTGTGACAATAATACTAAAAAGTTAAGAACCCCTGTAAGAAAAAGGCAAGAATTGTTACACTTCAACGTTAAAGTTAAACTAACACAGCAAAGACAAGTACTACAAAACAAACACATTGTCCACAAAACGTTAAGAAAGCACCTCCACAGAAATACAAATCTCTTGATACCTTGGATTTCGGAATCCTCCATTCATAGTAATTTTATTTTTCTGCTCTGTTTATTTCAATGATCGAGCATTTAGTGAGCAGCGTTGTGTTTTTTCATGAACGCCTCGTCCTCTCCCTCGACCAGCACAATCGGGCGTCCGTCGCCCGGCTCCTCCTTCGGCGCCATGTACTCCTTCTCCATGTCCCAGTCCAGAGGGTCCTCCCACTGAATCCCATTCGCCTGAAGGCATTTGACTCTAGGGATGAAGCTGAACCATACCTTCAGGGCGTGCTCCACACATTTGTAGACAAACTGGTAGTCCGGGATGGAGAAGTAGGTCAATTCGTCGACGTACTTCAGAATGCGGGTGAACTCCCTCTTGGGGCAGTTGAC
Source organism: Oscheius myriophilus (assembly GCA_964057215.1). Lineage (NCBI taxonomy): Eukaryota > Metazoa > Nematoda > Chromadorea > Rhabditida > Rhabditidae > Oscheius > Oscheius myriophilus. The sequence continues at coordinate 10,585,617 of OZ059903.1, read as the reverse complement.
CAAAAACCTCTCCAGCGCATTTTCGTCGCTGCGCAGTTCCTCCTTCATCCGCTGCACTTCGTCCCGATTGTCGGCCGTGTACTTTCTCCAAGGCAGACCTCCAGAAGTCCACTCGACCACCATGTACAGCCAACCCTCGATGTCATCCTTGCGCGACTGGTCCGTCTGACGCATCGCGGCGAGAGGCGCGTAGCGGGTGGTTCCTCTGAAGGAGGCCGTGTCCCTCTGCTTGCGGCAGTCCTTGTCCTTGTCTTGGAACTTTCGGCACAGCCCAAAGTCCAGCATGAAGATCAGATGGTGTTCGTTGTTCTCCTGAAGGCCTGCGGCAAAGTTTCCGGGCTTGATGTCCCGATGGAGGAAGCCAATCTGGAACCTGCCAATAGGGCACTCTACAATCAGGTTACCCTGTGGAGTTCTTCAATGCACAACAGACACTGGAGGGCCGCCTTGAGCGAAGTGCCCATCGTGAACCGCATACTCTCCCTCTCCACTCGCAGATCCCACAGGTTCTTGCCGATCTGATCAAGCATTTCAGCTTCAGTCCATGACAAGTCTCACCAATTCCATGACAAGGAAGGCGAACCGCCCATCCATCTTCCCTCTGTCGGCCACCACGCAAAAGTGCTTGCTTTTGATCTGCTGAGCACCGCAGAGCACACGGCAGTCCATCGCCAGCACCTTCTTCCTCGCACTCATCTTTTCGCATTTGATCGCGAATTTTTTGTTATCGATTTTTCTGATCACTTCAAACACGGCGCCGTAGCCTCCCTTTCCGAGGAGTTTCACAACCTTAAAAAGAGACGTTGATGTAACAAGAGAGAGATGCAATCAGAAGGAAAGAGAGATAGAGAATACCTTGAATTTGTGATGGCGTGTTGGCAGCTCTTCGCCCTCCCTTGGCAGAATTCCATCGTCCTCCTCTTCCGTTGACATGACCGCTTGCTGGCGACGGCAACTGCAGAATGAGTTGACCAAGTGAGATTGTTTCGCGTGGCCACCGATTCACGTAACCTCACACATTCTCACGCACCGAGAGACGAAGCTCAATTGCAATTCTTCAAGGCTTAAAAATTCTTGAACTTATGCAAATCAGTTGGGTCCGGTCCGTCCTAGGGCTTATTTTTTGGGACGGCCCGTGAGTGAAAAACAAAATTTTATATTTTGTATAAATCGGCACAATAATTTTTAAAATTGTTTAAATCACTTAATAGTTTTTGATATTAACATATGTAAATATGAATTGTACAATAAAAATTTTCCCAAACCGGGATCGAACCATAGATGAACAAGCGCCCGCAGATTCGGTTGAGGGGGTCGCGCCGAGCCTAATTTCCTATTTGGGGGACTCGCGGCACACGTCTCATTTGTATTGTGGTGATCGCGCAAAACGGACCCCACAGGTAGCTTGTTCATGTATGGATCGAACCCTGGTCGCGTGGGTGGCAATCTGTCTGTCCAGGGTAAACGGGTCGAACGATCAAAATTTTCCAAATAGCCCGTCCCGAGTATCCCAGGTTCGGGGTGTTCGAAGTGCTTCCTCCCACTCTGCACTGCCTTCTCTCTCTTGGCCATGCCGCAGCGTGTTTTAAAAGCGTAAAGGGAAAAGGGTCGACATAAAAATTCATTCTTTGAATATATTTATATACGAAACTCTCACACGAAAATTATTGTGCACTCTAATTATGTTCATATCACATGCGGCGTTACGGAAACTCGGACGAGTATCCGTTGAAAGGCGGAGTGAGTAAATAAAAAACATCCGTTGTTACTCGTGGGCAGAGGGCAAAGAGGCGGTGGAAACGAAGGAGAGAATGAGTTCCACGTGGATTCCCCTGGAGACGTAGTCGATCACATTGTACAGAATGGGGATCAACTGAAACGGAGGAATTCGATGTCGAGGCAAAAGTTACCTTGTCCATGCTCTCCTTGTACCTGTTGTTCTCTTCTTCCAATCCCAACCATGGGGAAATGTCGTACTCGACGGAATCGCGAGTAGCCAAGAAGCGAAGGCTAACACAACTGAATAGGATACTCAGGCAAAGAAAGACAAAAGGGTACCTGATGCCCAGTTGAAGAAGCATCGGGAGAAAAGGGCCCAGAAGACCACTGCATTCACGAGCCAACATCTCCACAATACTGAAAAAATAGTTTTAAAAAAAACGAGGGTACGGAATGAACCTGAAGACTTTGGGTTCATCCTCTGGCACCAATCGACCCTCATTGAGATTGTAGACGTGAGAGAGACGGACTCCCACTCCTGGCACATTCGTCACCTCGAGCACTGCCGTCAACGCTCGCTCCAACGACAAACCATACTGATACTTGTCCTGAAGGTTGAGAGAGTCAACAGAGGAACAATGGAACATACTTGGAGGAACCGTCCATCAATCAGGGAGCGGATGGCGTAGGGAGACGCGTTGTGGTCACTGTCAACCCATTCGATTGAGAGCTTCGGTCCGGAGGGATCTTCCACGGAAAAGTCCAACTGATCCTTGTTACAGAGGGCCTCACAGAGAAGACGGAACTGCTCGGCTTGGAGACGGATGGCCACTCCGTCTTCCACCACGGAGCTCTGAAAACAAAGAGTATAGGGAGGGGAATCTATTGGTAAAATGGGGACATCTGACGGTAATTTAACTCTACCCTGAGCATAGGGGCTCAAGGGACATACAAACATACAAAGTTGGATTTTTCCACCTTCACAGTTTGGTTTTTCTGTAAATTTCAGGGCCGGCCCGTGCCCGAGTTTTTCTCGACCGGGTCGGATCGGCCCCGAATTTTTACAGTGCGGACCGGCCTTTTGCCATCCATGGTCTTCTGTGCCGAATATGAGCTGAATTTTGAGACAAAAAATTCTGGTCCGACACCCCCACTCTCCCTATTCAGAAATGGTGACCTAACAACTCATTCGTTAAATTCTTCAGAGTTACCTGTACTTGAGCGTGGGACTTGAGTCCTCCGTCGAGAATCACAAAAGAAGCCCCGGTAGCTAAAACAGACTGTTACCGTAGCCCATAAAAACCACCTACTTTCCCTGGAGGAGCCCTTGGCCAAGAGACGGGTCGTGTACATTCCGTCGGCGTCTTCACAAACCAGATGGCTGTCGGCTGCGACGTTCAGATCGCAGCACCAGGCGATCATCGAGCGATTCCACTCGACGATCGAAATGATCTGTTGATGGCGTTTTTGAGAGAAGAGAGCGAGAAATTCAGGGACAAAGAGGGAGGAGGTCGAAAGAGGAGAGAGCGTTGCTGCGAGAACAAACCTCGGCCTGCGCCATACGAGGGATTCGGATTATGGTGGTGTCGTTGGACAAGGTGACGTAGGATCCGGCGACGCGGTTCATTCGGTAGGACCAGCTGCGGAAATCAGTGAACACCTGAAAGCAACCCAAATGGCTAAAATCTTGACGGCTCAATTACGCTTTATGAGTACATTGGAAAAATACCCGGCCCATGGTTTCTTTTTCAGGATGTTCGGAAAAATTACCCGGCCCACGGGCCCTTTCCGTTATTGGGTCAACCACAAGACCACCATCGTGCATCCAACCGACAAAACCATTCATACCCAAGGAATTGAAGCTACGCGACCGTGTCTCAATAGAGCGTTGTATAAGGTGAATAGTGAAAGGGAATCGATGGTTCAGGGCTATATAACCAACCAATGCTGGTCTTGGGCCATACTTGGGCAACCCACCGCGGGGGTTCGTTTTGCGACAGCCCCCTTAATTATCGAAAAGTTCGAAGATATGCGACGGGCCTCCTTCTTTAACAAAGTTGCCGAAAATTTTAAATTGCGACGCCCCCTACGGCCGCTTTTGGCGGAGCTTGACAATGTACGTCTTGGGCCGGGCGGGCCCGTCTCAAAAAATTCTCGACCCGGCTAGATTTGGGATCGTTTTCAAAACCGATCATATATGAACAAGCTACCTTTGGCTCCGTTTTGCGCGACCCCCCACAATACAAATGAGACGTGTGGCGCAAGTCCCCCAAATAGGATTAGGCTCGGCGCGACCCTCTACTGAATCTGCGGGTTCATCTATGAAATCGATTGATCAGTCAAGGTAAAATATTCGGTCATCTTGGGATATACTTACTTAGAAATATAAGTTTGAGCAATTATATAAATAAATGATTATAAAAACAACACTTTAACTATAAATAATACCTTACAAAGGAATTTCGCGTCATTTGCTCCATTTTTCTCGGCCCGGCCCGGGCTCAGCCCAATGTTTGACTAGCCTTGTTACCAACTATCATATTTCGCCGTTACTAGGATAAAAACAACATCTCCAAGAATTTTGATAGCCACCGCGAATTTCTATGTTATTGGTCGGGTAAAGCGAAATTGAGCCAATCTGAACTGATGAACGCCTCTGTTAAAATAAGGCGTTTACTGTAGTTTTTTTCGACTGAATTACTGTATTTTTTTCCTAACCTTGAGTACTGTGTAGTTGGTCTCCTGGCTGAAAACGGACTCCCTCGTAGGATCGTTGACAATTGGGTGAGGATAAGCTGAACAGAAGAATTACAAGAGCGTTTATACTGAAAACTGACTTCCGTATTTAAGTCCCAGGCAGAAGAGGAGTCTGTTGGGACAGGCCATGACCCAGGAGAGCTCAGAGTCACAGAGGAAACAAGCGAGCACGAAAGAGTGAGGAGGCAGCCTCAGAGCACCAAAGTCCTGAAGAAAGGGGGTAAAAAAGGGATCATTTAGAGAAAATTACCTGTACAGTAGGACGATAGAAGAGAATGTGTCTCGGAAGGGGAAAGACGGGAGAGGAAACTGAGTGAAGAGTGGGGAAACGGAAGGACACTTGGTAGACTCCGTTGGAATTGGCGTCCAAAGCGTTGAAGAAGATCTGCAAAGGGAGGATTAGAGAGAGAGAGAGAGAGAGAGAGAGAGAGAGAGAGAGAGAGAGAGAGAGAGAGAGATTACCTGGGAGATTCTGTCAAGAACAGGCAATGGGAGAGAGAAATCGGAGGGGTCTCGTTTCCAGACGAAGAGCAATTCATCGAGGCCAACGGAGAAGAAACCGTCGCTGGAGACGCACCAAACGGGAGAGGAACCCACTGAAAGAGAGATTAAAATAAGGTTCTGACGATAAGCACACATACTTGGGTTCTCAAATGACGGGTCGGGCCGAGATTTTTTGGGCGGCACGGCCCAAAAAAATCAAAACTTTAATTTTTGTTTAAATAAATCGGTACGATAATTTTTTAATTGGAATTTTAGTCGTACTGAAAAGAATGTCACCGACCGGGATCGAACCCTGGTCGTGTGGGTAGCAATCTGACTGGGTTGTCTAAGATAAACGGGCCGGGCCGACCAAAATTCTTCAAATGGCCCGGCCCGTGAGGGACATACTAATACATAGCTTTCGCTTAAAATACTAATACATATCGATCGCTCAAAACCATAGGTGGGCATGAGGTGCTCGCAGTACTCACGTAATTCGGCGTTTGGCTGAAAATGGTGACAGATATTACATGGGGCTTATGCTGCACAAGGGACGCCATTTGGGGGGCTTATGGATCGAGCCCCCAAATGCTCCCTAGGCTCAAAACCATGGTCCATGCTTGAACAAGCTTCCTGTGGTGTCCGCTTTGCGCGACCCCACAATACAAATACGACATGTGGAGCGAATCCCCCAAATTATACATTTGGCTCAGCGTGACCCCTCGAACGAAGATCACTATCATGTTTTCCAAAGTCGGCCTGCTGCCAAATTGGCAGAAAATGGGAACTTATTTTATCGTAAACTAACCGTCTGTCGCTTTGACAACGCAGCTGAGGTTCTTCCTGACCATTACAGTAACCTCCACATTGTCCTGCAGTCTCTCCGTAACCCAATCGAAGCTCTGATAGGCCGTGGTGCCATCCGACGCCCGCGCCAACAACGCTTCGTTGCTGGTTGTGGGAAGGACCGAAGCCAATTCGTCCTCCAGCTTCATTTCCGTGATTTTCCTCACAACCGAAGGCCTCTTCCGCGACTTCTGAAGAGTTATTTTGGAATTGAGCAAAGTGTGAAAACTACCTTCTTAGGCTTCAGCGCAGTCGTCTTCTCAACTTCAGCTGCTCCACCGGAAGATGAACCGGGCTTGACTCCATCGCTAGAAATATAATATTAGAAGTTTGTACAATTCTCAGTAAAATAGCGGCGAAATAGCTTAACGTTTGGGCAAGAGTATAGAAAACTGGAGAATGTCTCAAACTGGGTTGTCCAGTTAAGGAAAAGTCGTAAAACCAACCGGAAAGTGACACTTCGCTTGGAAGTGGTAGGTTCAGCCGTCGAAGGCATTTGATTTTCCTCTGAAGCGGCCTCCCTCGTCTTTAGAACTCCACGAACCCTGGAGCCACTGGAGGTTGATTCCTCGGGTTCACTGAATATTTAATATTACGGGCATTTGCGGAAACATACACTTCGGGGCGGCTGCGATTGTACTCTTCGATTCGATCGAGCATCGTCAGACACGGGGCACACACGCGCACCATCGCAGGCTGAAAAGGGGGATTTTAACAGAAATTGGGTTTTAAGGCCCTACCTTCTTGGCGTCGGGTTCATTCTTCATATACTCCAGGGACGCCTTCTTGTTGCAACAATTCGAGCAAAGAACTCGACCACAGGCCCTGAAAAAAAATGTCTTTGAAAAGTACAGATATCGAACGCGCTTCACATGGATTCACGAACGTTTGCAACGAGCGAACAGGACTAAACTACAAAAAACTTGGATGTGTAGTATTCTTTGCCTCGGGCGCCTTCGCTTTTTCAAACAAAAAGAAAATTTTTTCAATTCCCATCGACTACTTGAGTAACCAATATTGCACGCATTTCCAGGCACAACAACAAAACACTAGTATGATGTGACTAAGGAGGGGGTTGTCACGAGCTGGCAATTTATTTGGAAAATTTTGTTCGGCCCATTTACATGGACCACCCAGTCAGATTGCCACCGAACACGACCAGGGTTCGATCCCGGTCGGTATCATTCTTTTTTGTACGACCTATATGGACAATATTATATGTTAGTAACAAACACAAAATATTAAAAACAGTTTAATAAATTATTGTACCGATTTATACAAAGATTAAAATTTTGATTTTCATAAACGGGCCAGCCAAAAAAAAAATCTCGCGGGCCGGCCCGATATTTGAGAACCCCAACGAAGGAATTTTGCCATCAACTGCTAGAAGCCAAAAAAAACAGTACATAGGCAACCTTCCATGGGGGCAATTTTGCGACCCTCTCGACCATTGTGAAAAACTTCAAAAATTTGCGACGGGCCTTTTCCTTTAACAAAATATCCCGAAACTTCGAATTGCGACGGTCCAAGAAAAAAAACTTCTTCTCTCTTTTGAAACCCTACCTGCAGTGGTGTCTTCTGATTATGAGGGAGAACTTGACGGTACACAACATGCAGGAACCACAGTCGTTGTCGGGAATCCAGTACGGTTTCTGCTGAAATTCCAGAAATTCCTCAACGAAACTTGAAACAGCACCTTTCCGAGCATCAGTTCGCTCTCCGTAAGACGGCCGGAATCCGATTCTTGCTCCAAATCGTGAACAGTTGCGATGGGCTAAAATAATGTTCAGTAGCTTCAGAAAAATGAACTCACAGTCTCCTCGCCATTTTCCTCGGGGTAAGCAGTCGCCTCATCGGCGGATTCCGCACTGCTCGTCTCGTTGTGATCCTCCCTTCCCAGTTCAAAGTCTTCCGGAGCCACCAACTCCACAGCGGCCTCAGGAGGAGGCTCCAAATGCTGTGCGTTCCCAGAAACAACTGAAGCTTCGACGACAGGCTCCTCGGTAGCAATGTGCTCCTCAGGCTGAGAGTGAGTGTCTTGTAATGCCTCCTCGGCCAACTCGACGGTTGTACAGGAGACTTGAGTGGCATCCTCGCCCAAATCACAGGACATCCTGAAAAAAAACAGAATTAGTTAAAGGGATACGCCAAAATAAAACAAAGTGCCACTTTTGAACAGAATTCCAGTTAAAACCAAAAAATAAGGAAGCAAAGCGGCTAAAGTTTCAAACAAATCGATTGCGTCAAATAAGGAAATGGCACCAAAGGGGATTTTGAATACTATTTAATGAACAAAATGTTACTTTTAGCTGGGTCTCACCAGTCGCCTTTGACCCGTTCAACCATGGCTGCGGGCCGGCCCGCTTCCAAAATTTTCTCGGCCCGTACCAGCCCGAGATTCTGGCATGGTTGGAGCCGTTCACCCTAAAGCGCCCATTTTCAAAAAAAAACAATTACACGGCGATTTATTCCAATGGGAGGAGTGCACTATATAATTTTACAACAAGAAAAGCCAAAAAAAGTATTATTCCGAGGCACCAGAAGCGTTGCGGAGAGTTTGCGTTCGGGGACCCGCCGATTTTTCATACAGGGCCGAGTGCACTCGCATATCGCAGTGAATATCAATTTCAACACTAATTAAAAGGCATTTTTGTGGTTTTGGGCGCCGCCACTCGGCCAAGTCAACCTAAATCACACGCAGCGCTGCGCGCGATTCTGTTTTTCAACCAGCCCATCGTTGAGCATCCCAACAAACGTTTGCGTTTTGTTAAATACACTATGCAGGTTAGCAAAAATATGGAGTCTTTGAAAAGTACCTCTCGTCGTCAAATTGTGGCTCCTCGTCCAAATTCTCCACAGCGGCAGGAGGCTCGGCGTAAAAACTGTCCGCTCCCTCGGAAATTCCGATTCTAAAAGTAAAATAAAATTTACAAATAAATAAAACATACCCAGTCAAGCAACTCTCGACGATAGAGTCGGCCACCGATTCGGCGATCTTTTGAAGTTCTTCTGAAACAAAGGAATCAACAACCGTTTCAGAAGAAAACACACCCTCGGGCGATGCTTTCTCCACAATTTCATTCTCTTCGGCCTCGTTGCTCGTTCTATCCATTGTCTGAGGTTCTAAGGAAATATGAGTCATACAGATGAAAAATATTACTCACCGATGACTGGGATACCATCAGAGGCCATCTTGGCGACTTCGGCGCTCGGGACAATGGTGTTAGTAGAGGTACCTTCGGGTGCTTCAACAGACTTGTTTTCAATTTTCTCGGCGACAGTAGTTTCAACGAAGGATTTCGAAGCATCTAAGCGAAAATTAGAAGAAACGGGCGGTACTAACCAGAATCGGGGAAATTGTTCAGATAATCCAATGCGTCGTCATAGTCGTTGTGTTCGATAGGCTGGACAGAGACTGCCTAAAATAGCGAAAGTGGATTTAAAGGTCTAGACTTGGTCTTACCGTAACTTCCACTACAGGATCTACAATTACGTCATCAGGAGGGCAGGCCTTTATATCTTCCTCGGGCTGAAAGTGCGAGTTTATTATGTTGTGGGCACGGAAAATTGGCAAACTTTGCGCCAGAGGTCTGGAGGCGTGTCGATGCCATAAAAACGAACCTCCACAGTATCCTCTGCACTGGGAACAGTATGACCATCGCTGAGTACTGTATCCTGGCCATTAGGTACCGTAATCTCTCCATTTTCCTCTTCCACGAGAGCTCGAGGCGATTCGCTCCTGACCGGACTGACTAGGATTGGCGGCAGAGGAACGGTCACAATCCCTGCGTCGTCCGCCACATTCTTTACCTTCAAAACGTCTATTTCCTGAAAACAATATAAATCTAATAAATATTTGCAACTGACCTTGTCTATTTTAGCCAATGTCCTCGGGGCTGTGATGATGGTTTTCGTCTGAAGTTGAGGCCTCTGGGGAACGGAACTATGCACTGAGTCCTCTATTTCGTCTAAGAGCGTGTCCATATCCGGAACGCTCTCCATTTTTACTAAAAAAAATGAAAGATTTCATCGAACGACACTGGCGAAAAACCGATAAAATGTGTGAAAATATCGGATATGAGTCATATCCAAAATGTTACAAGCCTTTTGTCAGCTAGGCCGAGCTCTTCAGAGTGGAGCCAAATCCACAAGTTGCACAAGGTTCAGTAATACGCGTATAAAATCACTTAAAAAATGAAGAGCAAGATTGTCCAAAAAACAAGGCGATTTTTCAATCACAGAACTTCGGTAAACTGATTATTGTCCTCTCAAACTCTTCAATTACACGATATGTGGTCCTCACAACAATGAAAAACAGCCACGAAAACATATTCAATATGCATTAGCGCTAAACAACGTTAAACCAAAAGTTTAGAAGAAAAAAAATGTTCCTTAAGTTGAATGCAGTTCGTGCATGTTTCTCAAAGGATGTTCGTTTCGGGACCCAACTTGAGGAAGAAGACAGGAGAGGCGGAGAGACAAAGAAACAGGAGAATATATAACCTTTTTTAGCACCAGGTGTTTTACGATGAATACTGGGGGAATTGGGAAATTGCCGGAAATTTGAATATTTATGGGAACAGATATTTTCCATTGTCTTCTTACAGATTAGTCTAATGTGGTTCCGTAAGTTTCGCAAATTCACCCAATCTCTTCACTCCCGACATTTGTCTACAGTTGATTGAGATCAACGTTGTTTTTATTTTTCAGATATTCAGATAATGATCCATCTGGAAATAAAGAACTAAAATTGGAAAAGAAGGTTGGTGAGGTGTGTGTGTGTGTGTGTGTGTGTGTGTGTGTGTGTGTGTGTGCGTGTGTGTGTGTGTGTGTGTGTGCGTGTGCGTGTGCGAAATGCAGAGAGACAGAGAGAGAGAGAGAGAGAGAGAGAAAGAGAGAGAGAGAGAGAAATCATTCTACTAATCTTGCTCTTTTCAGTTTTCGCATGTAAGCAGATGGTGTTTGGAAATTTTCTTCTGTCCAGGGAGACTCCGGAGAAAGACTTTGCAGCTACTGAACATTTAAAGGAAATCAAGGAAATGGTTGTGATCCAGGACTACCGAGATCTCATTCAACAAGCTCAAGTGTGTGGGCTACGGAGAAGGAGTTGCGGGTATGTTTAGTGTCACGGATTAATCAGAAGTGTTTAGACATTCCCATTTTCATCTCCAAAAACAACAACCTCTCCTCCGTCTCATTCCCCGCTTTGACCACCATGGGCGGCTCGAGCAGTGTCAAGGTCTTCTGCTACGACAATGAGATCTCTCTGGATTGAGAACCAAATGAAAGGAGTGAAGCTAGTCTCCGTTCCCCCTTCAACCATTAAACTGCTTCAGGAATTCTTTGTGCCCTGTGAGCGATGCGACCTTGAGCAGGCTCTCCAAGGTGGCTAGGAACTGCAAGTCGGCCGATGACGTGGATATGCAAATCCAGAATGCCCTTCATGCTCATGTAAGTCTGTCATAATTTTCAATTTTCAAATGATTGTTAAGGCTATGTATTAATTTTGAAGTATACAATTGACAATCGGCATATTCAGGGTCGCCTCGTCATCCAGTCCAGCATCGACAAGAAGAAATACGAGGATATTACAGCCATGGCTGCGGTGATCGGTCTCCAGCACATCAAGAGTGGCCCCATCCCCAAGGAGAAGGTATGCATTTAGAAAAAAAGTTCGGCAAAATCATGTTCTAGGCATTGACAATCAGGACCATCATGCGTATTCTGATTGACTGCAGGTTCCCCAAGAAGAAACTGAACAGGAAGGAGATCGACGAATTGGTGTCTTTTCTCGAGAACTACCACTACATCAGCCCCCACGAAAACTCGTGCGCTAGCCTGGCTTGTTGCTCCTCCGCTATCGACAGATACGTCCTGCCAGTGATGTGCTCTGGAGTAAGTTTTTGTTTTATGATATGTTATTCCGAATCTTTTAGCTTGGACTCCGCGACAAGAAGCACTCGTGGTATAAGATCATTCTCGCCTTCTTCGCCAAGGATTCTAACCTTGTCGATGTTCTGCGCCCCATTAAAAACTCATCCGCGGCTTTGGAGAACAAATCGCAGTTGTACGAGCAGGTAAACCCCAAATTTCCCACTTAGACGGGAATTTTTTAGGCGATCGATGCTCTGCCCGAGGTGAAGGAAGACCCCGAGAGATAAAGCGTCGTATCCGTCTCATCGTGAACGTCTTTTATCGTAGATGTCTTATGTCTCCAAGTGTATTTCCTGTACAATTAAATATGAGACACTTGAATTGTTCTTTCTCTTTCGAAATTGTTTTAGTTGACAGGTTTTCAATCATTTGCTTAGAGAATCATAGAGAAGAGAGAGAGAGAGAGAGAGAGAGAGAGAGAGAGAGGAGAGGAGAGGAGGGGAGGGGAGAGATGAGACGTGCACTGAAGAGAGCAAGGAACTGCTTTTTTGTCAAGATTCCACCCGTGACTACAGTCAGATATCAATCATCACACTCCTCCTCTTCCCCCTTCCTCTTTTCTTCCTCTACCTCCCTTGACTCATTCACAACTCGGCTTTCGGCCGAGGAATTTACGTAGGTTCACGCACGCAGCGTGAACTCGGCCTACGGCCGAACTCACCCTCCCTCGCTGGGGAAATGAACGCGTGGACCTACGCTGACACACTACACACACACATACAAACACAGTAGGGTTTTATTAAAAGGGATAAGAGTAGACGGCCGGACCAAGGGTTGAAAGAGGGTCAACTCGGACTTTTCATTTGACAAGTTTACAAACCGGGCCAAAATTTTTCTCGGCCCGACCCGCTTCGGCCAGCGGGCCGCCCCATATTATATTTCAAATAAGCGATGAATCCCGCAACGAAAAACGGCTGAACTACGAAGAGGCCAAAAATAAGGGCGGAGGCAATGTTTCCTAAAATCCATCTTCGATGGAAATCTGCCTCAAATCGACCAACGCCTCTTTTTGATAAATTGAATGTCGACAGCCGAAAAATCACACCCACTTTGAAGAATTACCGAAGTATATACTCCTCGCCAATCCTACTTTGGCCACAATGGGGCCACGCCCCTTTTGTACCCAAATATTACGATGTAGTAATGGGAAATTTGAATGGCAACATCAGAATACTCTCATCATTTCCAAAAGTCGCCGAAGAAGCATTGGCGGGCACTATAGCTTCCGCCAAATGGGAATCATGCCAAAATAAATTAGAATGTTCCACCCACGCTCTGTTGATATGGATATTCGTAGTCTAATCAGTCATCGACAAAGCATCTTTTGCAGGTTTCCGTAATTAGAATATGATTTCCGTTTGGCGACAGCTATAGGATCAGCGGGAACTTTATGCAAAACACGTACTGTTGAGACAAAAAGAAACGTAAATAACATTTTTAACATATTTTGTTCTTATCGTGTCTCATTTCCACCTCTTGCGTTGCGGAGAACGGTCGAAAATGTGAGTTTAGTTTCGTTCCCTTTGTGAACGCTCTAAGTTTATTATTGTTTTTGTTTTAGGGATTCTGAAGAGCTCTTTGTTGGCTTCCTTCGCAAGATTAATCTCGACGGAAAGAGAGGTGTAAATTATTTTGAAAACAAACTTTAATTATTTAGGCGCCTTCGAGGCTCGAGGTGGCTCTACCCATGCCAAGAAACGCACTTGCATAGTGTGTTTTGAGGTTGTCGACGGAGCCCACCAATTCGACCATCACTTGAGGCGTCACCAACTGGTGGTCGGAAGGCCGCTCCTGAGAGAGGTTCAAATGTCTCCTGAAAATAATCTTATCTTTTTTAGTTGATTATCGACGCCTCAAAGAAAGTGCGAATCGTCGACCTCTCCACTCTTCGGCCACCGAGGGATGCCAGCGATTGCGACTTCCTGCAGACAATCCAACTTCTCTGCAACGAGGAACTTGTGGGATTTGCCCATGTAATATTGTTCTAATAACATACAAATGTACATTTTAGGCGCCTGAGCTCCAGAATCCTGGTCAACTGGTCATCCAAGACCAGCACAACGTGGAGAATGCGATGGAAGGGCTGGGCGAGAAGGTCGACGAGTGCAGGTGGGAATTATTTTTAGACGCTGCCTCCATCAAGATTGATCCACGCGCATTTATGCAGTGTCTTATGTCTTCAAATCAATATTTTCGTTGCAATTGGCCTAAAACCCCCCAAAAGCTTTTGAAGCGGGTTATTTTAGGTGCGCAAAGGGAACTGGAACATTTTTTTGTTGTTTGCATTATACTACATTATACTAGTGCAACAAAAGTGCAACAAAAAGCGAAAACTAGCCCTATCCCTCAGTTCATTTACGAAAATAAAAAATTAGGCGCTGTTAATTTGTTTATATGAAGAATTGCAGTATGCAGAGGATCGCCGCTGGGCTGGAGGAAAAGGAGGAGAAGGCGGAGGGACTCGCTCCCAGGTAAAAATACCATTAAGCAGTAAATATTCCACTACCAGGTTTCCCGCCCCTCTGCCTGATTCGCCCTTTCCCGCCCGCAGGGTGGACCGCCATCGGCGCGATCGCAACCTCTCAGGTCTGCAAGATCCTCACTATCTTCCTTTCATACCTTTTCAGGTTGATGCTCTTGCCAGTCGCTGAAGGCACGGAGGTCAGGCAGTCGCGTTGGGACGAAGATTCATTCAACATGGACTAAGACAACGGACATGGACTAAGACACGGGAACTAAGACAATAAATACATCAAGTTTTTGTTTTATATGATTTTTGTGATATAATGGTTGCCGCAATGAAATTAGTACTAAATTGTTGTTCAACCAGAGAGGCAGAGAGAGAGAGAGAGAGAGAGAGAGAGAGAGAGAGAGAGAGAGAGAGAGAGAGAGAGAGAGAGAGAGAGGAACAATGCAGAGAGACAGAGAGGTCAATATTCAGAGAGTTAGAGTGAGAAAGATAGAGACAGCGAAACAGAGACGCAAAGGAGCACAGAGAAACAGAACGGAACAGCGCTCATTTTGGAAAAAAACTGAGGATACAGATTTGTGTTAACGCGCAGAGCAGGAAAACAGCAGAACTGACACCCAGTGAGGTCATGGATCGCCGGCACCTAATGTCTCTTTGCATAACAGAGATTGTCTTTTTGGAACCCTGAGAAATCTTTAATTTCGTCGATAATAAAGCGATCATCTTCATTCGTATCTCTCTATTTCCTTCAGAAGGTCTCCGTTCCAAAACAACATTTCTCCCAATCTTTTCTGAATTCATCGTTAGAGAATGACGTTGTTCTTCTTTTAGAAGATTTTGCAATAAAATGTAGTTTTTTTCCCTTCCTCTTATATTTCTTCGATTTGTCCTCTTTCCTACAACTCCACCATGAGCTGTTAGAAGCCCAGGTATGAATATGAAGGTTTTTTTGTGAGAATGGGCTTTGAGCAGTCTTCCACTGGGCAAAGTAGGACATTCCACTGCAGTACGGGGGAAATAGACTGTTTCGTTTAACTCTTTCTTACTCACGTGTTTCTAAAACATAGAAAAATGGCCAAAGGCGGTGAAATAGGTTCGGAAGTACGTTTTGAGTGACACTCCACACTTTATACTAAGGGGATTGCACAAGGAAATCACTACTGAAGGTCGTTTCTGCCGAAAGTAATGGACTCTTAGGCAAGGAAGGTTCTGGAGACAACTCTAAAAGAACTTCTACGCAGCTGAATTGCAGATCCACAAAGCTCTTCTGTCCCATGTCAGTTTGACGTAATTTCAGAATTTTAAAGGTCCCTCTCGCTCTCCCTCTTCCATATTAATCATCTCCATGATATCCTGAGCTGCCTTCTTTTTCCTCTACCAAAATCCATTTTAGTCTCACTTTTTCGCCTCTTGTATGTTTTGGTCTCACTAATCCTCCCTTTCCCTTTTTTTACTCCTCTGCGTCGCTTTACTCAGTCACTGACAACAAAGGCTCACCGAAGACGAAGGTGTACTGTACATCACTCGTGCCATACCCTCACACACAATCTAAAACGGAGCTCATCTGAAGCCTTATCTGCAAGACAGACAAAACGAAGAAAGAATCAGATCGAAGGAGGCGCTGCTATTACTGATGTGGACATTTTGAATCTTAAAATAAAACATATTCAATATTTGCAAAATACTGCAATAGTGTTAAATCAAAGGTTTACGATATATTCTTTCCTCTTTAAGTTGAATGCGGTTGACGCATGTTTTTCACCCTCTGTTCGTTTCGAGACCCAACCTCGACGTCAGCTGGTGTTTTTGTTCCACTCAACCAACCACACCGTCCTCTTCGGGTAAATCCACTTCCTCGCCTTATTTATGTCGCAATTCAACACTAGAAGTGCTGGTTAGTTATAGATATAATTTTAATTTTAATTTAAATCTTTTAGGGGTCAGACGGCTCATGAAGGAGGCGCAGGAGATGCAGGATCCCACGGACATGTACGCAGCCCAGCCCTTTGAGGTATTTTCTTTTTACAATTGTAGAACTGTCACTTTTTAGGATAATCTTTTCGAGTGGCATTTCACAGTGCGTGGACCGCAGGACTCGGACTTTGAGGGAGGGATTTACCACGGAAGGATCGTATTTCCCTCCGACTACCCCATGAAGCCACCGAATCTCTACGTTCTAACGGTTTGTTGTTTTCGCGTTGATTTATATTTGAGAATTAACGAGAATTATTATTTCTTTTAGCCAAATGGTCGTTTCGAACTCAACAAGAAGATTTGTCTCTCGATATCGGGATATCATCCGGAGACTTGGCTGCCATCCTGGTCCAGTGAGTTTCGTTAATCGAGTTATTTTCTTAAATTAAGTGAATAAAATGAACGCTTTCGTTGGATTTAAGATGGTTAATTTTCCCTGTCACGTGGTTCTATATCATCGTACATGTTCCAATGGTTTCTGTGGATCGCTGCTTGTTAAAAAACGGCGCGACCTAGCGATAATGACTCGGGTGATAACGAAACACCCTATGGCTGTAGGCAAAAGTATATTTGGGCAAAATAAACTCCCAGGGGGAGATATCGTTGTACAAAAAGCAAAACGACGGGCGGTACTTTGAAATACCAAGCTGATATTGTCATTGTTTTAATTCAAAAGACCGATTCAGTGTGCGTATTTAATAGAAGTCCTATTTCGTACTCTAATTTCAAAATGAACACCCGCAGAACATAATTTTTTCAGTTCGCACGGCTCTTCTGGCGCTGATCGGTTTCCTGCCAACCGAGGCTGGGGGTGCCATTGGCGCCTTGTCGTACCCCTCGCCCGAACGTCAGAAACTCGCGAAGAGGTAGTTTTTCCCTCATTCTGTGTCAATAAATCTTGTAGGAGCATCTCCTGGACATGTAAGGAGTGCGGTCTGTGCATGAAGGACGCCCTGCTGCCCTTCGACGAGGAAGACGCCAAGGCCTGTACCTCTGAGGCTAAACAACTCATCACAAAGGTTTGATTTATTATTCTTTTCTTTGAATTTGCTTTGCATTCTAGGTCGAAAGTGCTGAGAGTTCAGCTAATGCCGTCATCTCTTCCCCTGAAGAGGCCCCCGCCGCTGCAGCAGAGGAGGCACCTCCCGCGGACCCTGTCCCAACGCGTCCTCCGCGTACTCGGAACACTTCGGGCGACTCGCTCCACTACGTCCCCTACTTCATCTTGCTTACTGTAGTTATGTGCATCTTCAGCCTTCTTTTGGCTCGTCGGTTCTACGCCTAATGTCGCCGTTTTAAAAACTTCCGGGTCTGTATATTGTAAAAACGTGGTTTATTAGCAGTAAAGGATTATTCGTTCTTTTCTTCCGTATTTGCCTTCGTGGCGACGAAAAAGGCACACTCGTACTGGTTGTGGAGCATGGACTTTGGGTTCCAAGTGTACTTGCTCTCGATCCGTCGTTCCTCTTCTAGATTGAAGCCCGAGGCTAGGATGATCCTCCTCACTTCGTTGAAAGGCAGTTCGATGGAGAACTTAAAAACAAAGGGTACAAACTACAAAATGAGGGAAACCTCGTCGGCGTCTTCGTAATGATATGTCAATGGACCCACGTTGATCCACACTCCCCCCGACCGAAGGATCTTGTGAATGTGATCTGAAACCAATGGGAGTCGGTGAGACATTTGAGACTATACACACGTGAAAGTGTGTTCAGTGCGCACATGTGTCTGTGAGCGTGTCCCAACTGACCTATATACTCCATGATGTTGTTGGCTGTGTCGATGAACCAGGCAGTTACCACCACATCCCACATTCCTTCGTCATTCCGTGTCACGTCCAGGAAGTTTCCCGCACACATTGCGAATGTATTCTTTCTCTGAAAAATTTGTTCGTGGAGCCTGGGAAAGGGGGGAGGTGCCCCATAGGGGGACGTGATGTGCTTGTGGTACCTACGTAATTTGGCGTTTGGTTGAAACTGGTAGCACAGAATTAAAAGGCGACCAACATTGCCTCCGAGACACAATTTGGGGGGGGGGGGGGCTTACGCATTGAGCCCCAAACGGCCCCGTTCAGCCATGGGGTGCCCCATGAAATAGTGGGTAGGGATAATTCTCACGGGCCGGGCCGCCTTGAAAAAAACCTCGGGCCGGCCCGCTTCGGCGCGTCTACAGGGACAACTTAGTCAAACACCAACGCGACCAAGGTTCTATCTAGGCCGGGACACTTTTTTTTGCTAACTTAGAAATATTTTAAATGTGTAAAGGCAGTATTATAAAAGGGGTTGCGGGATTTTAAAATTTTAACATAAGCTAAAGTAAGGATTAAAAGAAACTTTAATTTTACAAGTTTACAAACCCGGGCCAAAGGGGGCAGGCCGAGACTTTCCTCGGCCCGGCCCACTTCGACCCTTCTCGTGACAACTATGGGTAGGGGGGCTCCAAAACCCGGGGCGTATAATATTACCATCTTACCAAAAGGGATATAACTCCGGATGTTACAAAATAGTAGTAATAACAATTAAAAAGGATTTTTTTTGTTGATTTTTGAGTATCATCGTTACAGCCGTCGTGTCATCGCCCACCTGATTATTGGTGCCTGAAGGACAAGTGTCGGGGAACTGAACTGCCTGCAACTGGTCTTCATAGGACCAGCTGTTACTCTTGTCGAAGAGGTACGGGTGCAGGGTGAACTCATTCGGCTGGGTGCAGGCGTTGAGCAGGTAGCAGGAGATCATTAGCATAAATAGGCTGTACTCGTTGCCAGTGACGGAGAATCCAGAACAGACCAAGTCCCACGGGAGGCGACCTCAAATGGTATCGTCTCTGCCCCTCTCTCACTCACTCACACACACTCAAAATCCACCTAACACACACACACACATACACACACGCAGAGGCACTAAACCCACCTAGACCACATCCTGGCACGAAAATGCGCACATCTGCCCGTTCGCCCTGCTCCGGGAATTTCCTCTGAAGCGCCTCCAGAATCGGCAAAAACGTGGTATCTCGATCGGCCTTTCCTGAACCAATCCATTGGGTCCCAACGCGAAAAGCTCCTACCATTGGTTGTCCACTCGCGTACAATCTGTCTGATGGTGCTGCTCACTTTGGCAGTATAATTGGCCTCCGGTCGTCTGAGTTGTGTTATCCGCAACGCCTTCTCCATATCTTCGCCAAAAGCACCGACTCCGTAGGTCACCATCTTCTTCAAGATTCTAAGAAACTTTAAATTCCGAGCGGAACTCAACCCACTCGTAATCAGAATCCAGACGTCTTAGTACCTCTTTTACGTGCAGTGAATGTGACTCGGCGACCAACTTCTGATGAGGAAGGGGCAGTTTACTGTAATTTGTGGTTGAGACAAGTGGATGAAGTTCGTACCGTAGCTGGGAAATCATCACGGCCGCTTTTTCTCTGCCGAACCGTTTGTAGTAGAAGAAGGCGTTGATTACCTTCTCGGTGGCCAGGATCTCCTCCTCCATCCGAGTCGCAGCTCCTCCCTGAACTCCATTTTCAACAAAGAACGTGATTTTTAAAGCTAGACTACATTAAACTTCGCGTAGCAATAGTCAACGTGCTGTTTTCTTCGACCGGGCCCACTGAGAAATTTCGGGCAGCCAGGGTCTTTCCACATTGGACCTCCAGTGTGGTTGAACCGAAAAGCATATGTGGACATAAAGTGCTTATAATTCGGCGTTTCATTACAAATTGTAACAAGAATTAAAGGGGAGCTTATGTTGCCTCCGTGGCACCATTTTAGGGGCCTTACTCAACGAGCTCTCCAAACGCTCGCTGTCCAGCCATGCCGATAGGCAAAGTTCTCACGGGCCGACTTGCAAAACATCTTCAAACCGTCTACTCCGACAACCTAGCCAAACTGTCACCCACGTGACCAAGGTTCGACCCCGCTAGGGGCACTTCCTTTTTAATTCGACAAGTTTACAAACCGGGCAAAAAACGGACCGGGCCGACACTCCTTCTCCTGAGAACTATCCCTGTCCGTAATTTGAGAATGAATTCAGCAACTCAAAAACAGCCAAGTTTGCCCAAAAATTGCCTAAAAATCGTGCCGGCCCCAAATTCACCCGCGCTGCCCGCATTAATCTGAGAACAACATCGAAACTTTTGAACGTTGTGATGAACAAGTTATACAAGGATAGCAAAATAACTAGCGAACCTCATGATTATGGGCTGTGTGCCCTTCCCCACAACAGCCTCCTTCCGGATTATCGGCCATCTCTCTGAGGCGAAAGCCATTATAAAACAAAACTTTGGGAAACTGCATAGACACGGAAGCCCGACTTGATAAATAAAGAATCAGAAACAACAATAGATCGATAACTTTATATTAGTCGAAATCGGAAAAATCACTGTCGTCGTTGGCGGTGGGGAGGGAATTCATCATTTCGCCCAGACTTGGCTTCGGCGAAGAAGTGCAAATCGGTCTGCAAATGTTTTGTTTTTCAAGTGTGGCAAGATAAAAACCTAGAAATTTCGGCCTTTTTCGGTTCCTCCTTCAGTAATTCCTTCGAAACGGCGGATTGAGCAAAACAGTTCTCCTCGAAAGAGTCGTCCAGGCAGATGGTTTCAGTCAAAATCGGACTGAAATCTTAATTGAGGCGATACAATCCGAACACTTGCCTCTTTTCCTCCTTGATTCCGGGCATTTTACTGGTAGACGGCTGGTCCGTAGGCTTCGCGACGAGATCTTCGTCCAGCCACAGGTCGTCGGCTTCAAAGGAATCCTAGAAAAGTGGATTTACTGAAGAGTTCACGCAAAAACAACCTTGTCGTCGTTTTCCTGCTGCCCGGCGTCCACTTTAAGTCTGCTCGATGGCTTAGAAGACAACGGAGTAAGGGGCTGGAAAACAAGAAAAGTGGGGAGAAATAAAAGCTAACTTACAATGTGCGGATTGTTGTCACTCGCATTCGAAGACTTTTTCGTAGGACGGGGAGTAGAAGTGGACGACGAGGGAGCGGAGGGGTCGGCGGATTCTGCAAAGAAATAACGGTTATTACAACCCGGCTGGCAATAAGAACGGAACAAGAGAGGCTACGGGCCATAGGTGGACGTGAGGTGCTTAGGGTAGCTACGGAAACCGGCATTTGATTGAAACTGGGTGGAAAACTTAAAGGGGGCTTACTTTGCCACCGAGGCACCATTTGGGGTGCTTACGCCCCGAACGCTCCCTGTCCAGCCATATTACGGTCCGGGCCGGCCCTCTCTCCAAAAACTCAGCCCGGCCGGGCAAAAAGTTTTGTCGGCGATCGAATTGGGATAACATCGCGTATGACGACAATTCCGCCCGAAAAACACGACAATTCCCCCGTCAGTGTGAAATGTTTAAAAACCGCGACAATTCCCCCGACTATAGCGGCAGTTCAACATGTTCGGGATCTATCGAAATCTACTACATTTCATTATATTTGAGGGCATTTTTTGTTACTCTAACTTTATTTTTGAAATGTATCAATTTAACGGTTTTCCCTCTCCAATGTCTAATTTGGGCATTGATCCTCATATATTGTTCTTGTAAAAATAGACATTAAATTTTCTCCGAAGGAGGCTTAGCCTAGTTTTACGCTAGGTCCCTGAGGGGCTTAGTTGACCCCTAAATTAAGAGCAGTCGCGTAAATGGGGGGGGGGGGGGGGGTGGGACATACGCGGGGAATTGTCGCTCATTCCGGTCGGGGGGAATGTCGGGGAATCATAACATCGGATTGCTAGTCCCACCTCTTAGCCATTCGGTCATGAACACCATACAAATTTCAAATAGGGCAGAATTTGCTCTGCCCGGACCGCTGATCAGCCACCCTTGCTTGGAAAAAAAGGAGGGATATCGGCAAACGGCGTCCGTCCAGTATGTGACACGAAAAAAGTTGAAGAAAAACTCACTGGGCGCCCTCTTATTCGAGGTAGCTGCTCGAGGCCTTTTCACTCCGCGTGATTTCGTCTGATCAGCACTGATCCCCGCCATTTCTTTGACCAATCCTTCCTAAAGAGATTCATTGGATTAAAATAGAGGGAGAATTGAGAGAGAGAAATGTACCCACCAGATTCGTATTCCTGCGCATCAAAAGCAAGGCATCGTCTACGTTGGCAGTGAGCCGCGAAGCATGTCTAAAAATGGCGAATGTCTCCCAATTTCTTGAAATAAACTCACGAAGAGAAGGCAATTAGATCGTTGGACCAATCCTGAGTTACCGTATCCCAAATGAACGAAGTGACCTGAGACAGAACCTCATCGCTGAATTTGATATCTGAAGAAATAAAAATTAGGTGGAAAGTGGGACCCCTCTTGCCTACTTTCTTCTCATCGGAGACTGAAGCAGCGACGTCTTCTGAAGCCTTGATCACGGAGAAATGGAGCGATCTCATTAGCTCCTGGAACCTTTCATTATGGTTGTAACCCATTTATAACCTAATAAATGCATTCACATAGTTTATTTACAGACGTTTCAGTATATACAGACAAGGGATTTCATCGTCGGGAACTGTTTTCATAGAAGATACACTGAATTCGGGGACGATTTCCGCTACAAAGCGGCCATCGGCTTCCACAAACTTCAGGAAAAGATCGAGACTGCCTTTACGTTTGGGGGAACAAATGTACACTAAGGAATGTGGAGACGAAGAGAGGAGGGAAGTACAAGTGTCGAGGAGGGGTTTATGGCCATCGGGGAAGAAAACACAGTCAGCCGCCAAAATGACATCGAAAGTGGAGGATAAGTTAGGTTTAGGCTCCCATAAAAGGAGTTGACTGGAAGTGTTGGGAAGGCTATTTGATTTAATAATACGAGATATAGAATTGACTGAGAACTGATTTCCATCTGAGATTACGACAGATTGAGCCAGGGAGGAACACACAAGTCCGGGGAGACCTACAAGTCCGGAACCCAGTTCCAGAACCCGTTTTCCAGAGAAAATAGAGGGGTTTGAGAGGAGGAAGGCGGCGAGGGACTCTCCCCCAGACCACAGCTTCATATTGCCAGTATTGTCAAATCCAGTCAGATGTTGCTTATTGTTTCGATCTTTCTCCACTTCGATGGAGACGCTGAAGTCGGCTCGGGAGATTGCGTACTTTTCAAAAGACTCTTCTGTTCCGCTGCGGGAGATGGTGAAAAGACCGAGGGAGGACTTCAAGCCGGGACAACGACGCTTCACGGCGTCCTGGAGTTTCTTCTTTAAAACGAACCACGAGCGACGAGCCGGCGACTAAAGACAGAAACATAAGCCAAAAGCAGGGTGAAGGAAGATGCGATGACCGACCCGAGGAATAAAATAACTCCCGCACAAGTCCTCCGCGCATGCCTGCTTAGCTTATAAATCGCGGGTTTGGCCTAAGATTCAGTTTAGAAACCGATTTTCAAAACATTATATATTCGTCCCAACTAGAGCTTGACAATGATCAATTAATATGTTTTTGTGGCGCTGTGGCTATTCGTTCTGGGAAGGTTAGATGCACCGGTTGCGACCGGAGTTCTCAAATGACGGGTCGGGCCGATGGATTTTTGGGACGGCCCGGTCGGCCGGGTATAAAATTAAATTTTCTATAACTAGGTACAATAATTTTTTAACTGCTTTAAATTACTTAATAGTGTTTGTTACTAACATACAAATCAATATTAGTCGTGCAAAAAAAAAAAGAATTTGATTTGTTATTTCGCGTTGGTTTACTCATTTGTAAACTTACATATGTATTTTTTTCTGTTTTCAATGGTTGCGGAGGAGCAGTGGTTTATTTAACGCTGCGACAAGTCCGGACGGGGCGGGGGCTTGTAGAGCGGAGGGCTTGTCGGAGAATCGAACACATTTTCATCACCTGGGTGTCACCAACATGCGGACGAAATTCAAAATCAAAAGTCTCCGATCGGAATCCGCGACTCGATTTCCCTTTTCAGCATTTTGTTGTCAAATACGACGTGCACTCCCTATTTGTTGTTGTTTTCATCCACTACCCACCTGTTCATTGACAAAATCGGACGTCGGCTTCTCCGAACTGCTCGCAGCCCTTCTCGGAGCGGGAGTCTTCGCTGCGGAGCACGGCGCGTCCTCCTCTGCCTCCTCTTTGACCCTCTCGCGCTTCATCCTGGAATTTGTTTATTAGTACACCTTTCCATAACAAAACAAGAGAGTAACAAGCAACAATAACAAAGTACAACGAGAAAGTGAAAACTGAGACTATAAGGGTTCCAGTCCCTCGGAGGCGAGGATATCTTCGGTCCACTGCTTGGCACAGCCCTCCCTCACAATCTGGTACCCTCCAGGCTGCGAAAGATCCACGATAGTGCTTCCGGCTGCAGATTTCTCGGGAATCGGGCCTCCATCCAGGACGAGGTCGATCTCGGGCCAGAGTTCTTCGAAATCCTCCACGCAGAGGGGGTTCAAGGCAGCTCCGCTGACATTTGCAGACGTCTGGGCGAGGGGTTGGTTGATTCTGGCGCAGATGGCCTGGACCAAGGGAGAGTCGGGCACGCGGATTCCCACATTGGAGACGTCTGGGTTGAAGGTCTGCGGGAGATGAGCACTCCTTTCGAGCAGCAGAGTGACGGGGCCGGGGAGGAGACGCTCGGCGACGGCGAGGACGGGAACATGGGCGAAACGGGGCAGGTCGGCGACCGAGGGCAGGAAGAGACCGAGGGGCTTGGTCTGAGGACGACGCTTCAGTTGGTAGAGCTTGTCGCTGTGCTGCAGAAGAGTGGAAAGGCCGTAGATGGTGTCGGTGGGCAGAGCGATGATCCCGCCGCGGAGAAGCACACGGACAGCTGTGTCCACGGCATCTTCGAAGGATTCAGGAGACACGCGGAGGACCTTGGCTAGGGTGCCAACCATGCTTAAAATTAGAGAGTAAATGGGATAAATGGAGGAGTGAATCAAAACAAGCACAATGATGCTAACTACGCTTAAATTATGGATTTGCTGGTAGAAAATCTATTAATTCGCTAAAAGCTGAAGAGAAAGTCAATAAATATGTGCTATTTCTACTTTAAAACCCTCGATTACAATAGAAAATTGGACCGGATTCGCGAAATTGCAATGAGAAATTGTTAAAAATTTCAAAAGCGAATTTTTCGTTTAAACAAAAATACATTTGTTGTATTTTCGTCCAAACGCCGAGACAAAGATTCGAACCAGCTGGCTGGTTCAAATTTCAGTTTAATTTCAATGTAAAATAGTCGAATTCCATTCAAAATGGTAGTTGTGAAGTCGAAAGAAAAGTTAAATATAGCGTAAGTCTTTATTATTGCGTATTAAACCGAGAATTACAGCCTGGTCTCCGATTTCTTTTGTCCGAATGCGGGTGGAGTGGAGACGCATATCTATTTCCTGTCGCAGTGCCTGCTCAAACTGGGACACAAGGTGGGTTTTGATGCTAGCATTTAGCGTGGCTGTGAGTTTGGGTGCAAAACTCACGCTTCCTTAGCAAACATACTTTTTTAGGTCATTGTGATTACTCATCAATATGGGGAACGCCGTGGTCTACGGTATCTTTCAAATGGTTTAAAAGTAGGTGTATCTCTGCTTTTTCTTTATTTCTTTATTTAAAGGTCTACTACCTGCCCTTCCTCGTCGCCTACAACGGCTGCTGCCTTCCAACCATTGTTGGCAGTCTGCCATGGCTGCGGAAGATCTTCCTCCGCGAGAAGATCGACCTTGTCCATGGCCATTCCGTTGGTTCCTTCCTGTAGCCATTCATTTCTCCCTTTAGACGTTCAGTTCCATGTGCCACGAGGCCATGTTCAACGGCTGGATCCTCGGTCTCCGCACCGTTTTCACCGATCACTCCCTCTTCGGATTCGCCGATGCCTCCGCCATCCTCACCAACACCCTTGTCCTACAGTACTCGCTCGCCAATGTGGATCAGGTTATCTGCGTATCCTACACAAGGTTTTTTTATTTGTTTTTGTAATACATTCTATTTTAGTAAGGAGAATACCGTGTTGAGGGGGAAACTCGACCCGGAGACCGTGTCCACCATCCCGAATGCCATCGAAACCTCTTTCTTCTACCCAGTTTGCACGCACATCTATTTTTTTAACGTTCTTCTTAGGATAAGGAAAAGTTCCACTCGAACCCCACAACTATCGTCTACCTGGGTCGTCTGGTGTACAGAAAAGGCGCAGACTTGCTGTGCGAAATCATCCCCAAGGTTAGTTTTTTTTCCCGGATAGGGTCGCATAATTTTGTGTTAGATTTGTGCGATGCATCCGCAGGTTCGATTTATCATCGGAGGAGATGGACCGAAAAGGGTGGATTTGGAGGAGATATTGGAAAAGCACAATCTACATCACAGGTATTTACGGAGTTTTGAAGGTGACGCTCAGTGCGCACAATGTTTAACAAGCTCTGGAAAAGTCGCGCCCCTGAATTCTTGCGGCCGGGCCATTTGGAAAATATTGTTTGGCCCGGTCCGTTCGGCCCGTTTACCATGGACCACCCAGTCAGATTGCCACCCACACGACCAGGGTTCGATCCCGGTCGATGACATTCTTATTTGTACGACTAATATTGACTAATATGCTAGTAACAAACATTATTAAGTAATTTGAAGGAGTTTAAAAAAAAATTATTTTGCCGATTTTACAAAATTTAAAAATGTATTTTTGATACCCGGGCCGACCGGGCCTTCCCAGAAAATCCCTCGGCCAAAATTTCGATATACCCGTTAAACGCCGGTCGAACTACCGCCGCCGTTTGTTGGAGAGCGAATTCAAAAGGGAATCCTATCCCTTATAATAAACGCTATGGTTTCTGTGTGTCTGTCTGTGTATGGTCTATCAGCGTAAAACCACGCGTTCATTTCCCCGGCGGGAGAGCGTAAGATCGGCCATATGCCGAGCTTCACCATGAAGCCTTCACGCCAATTTCACGACCGAAGCCCGAGTAATGAGTGGTCGTAGGCCATGAATATTTGCGGCCGAAGGCCGCGACCCAGGAGGGTGCGCGACGTTGGCGGGCGTACCCTCCTGGTTTATAAAAATGTTTCTACCCTTAATGAATTTTTCCAGGGTGACGATGCTCGGAATGGTTCCCCACGACATGGTGAGAGACGTCCTCGTCGAGGGCCAGGTTCGTCTCTTTTTCCCCTCAATTTAATCTTTCCCTCCCAGATTTTTATCAACACCTCCCTGACCGAGGCCTTCTGCATGAGTATCGTCGAGGCGGCTAGCTGTGGTCTCCACGTAGTCTCTACCAAAGTGGGCGGAGTGCCTGAAGTCCTTCCCGACGACTTTATCTCTCTCGAACACCCCGTGGCAGACCGTTCGTTTGTCTCACTTACCTCAGCCCATTATCCTCTATTAAGTGCTCATTTCTGCCCTCTCAAAGGCTGTGGTCAATCGGGAACAGGGCCGGCTGATGGACCCAGATGAGAAGCACAAGGCAGTCACGCAGATGTACAATTGGCCCAGCGTAAGTTCAGATGAGAAGGGAGAGGGAAATTCGACTGATTTAGGTGGCTGAACGGACTGAGAAGATCTACGAGGCGGCCATGAAACACGAGAGGAGGAGCTGGACTCAGGGCATTATGGGGTTGGTCCTCACAAGAGCGCTAAATTTGGGGCTCGTCAACTTTAAGGAGCATTCCCCCACATACATTGTCAAGCTCCCCTATATGTGGCGGTGGGGCCGTCGCAATTTTAAATTTTCGGCAAATTTTGTAAACGAAGGGGGCTGTCGCAAATTTTGCAACCATTTTGGAATAGAAGGAGCTGTCGAAAAATTGACACCCACGGTAACTTGCCCAAATATGCCTCCCACTGTTTTTTTACCCAAAATTCCGGCCTTTATCGGGTTGAAGTTGTTTTCGATAGTATGTGCCACCCTGACTACTACTCCTTGTATTTAGAGGCATAGTTCTCACGAGAAGGGTCGGGCCCAGGGCTGGCAAAGGGCCGGGCCGGCCCGCTCGGTGAAAAGTTGGGCCCGGCCCGGCCCTTTGTTAAACGATAGGGTCGGGCCGGCCCTCTCCTTGAAAATCGGGCCCGGGCCCAGGCCGGGCCTCAAATTTACCAGCTCTGGTCGGGCCCGACCGAGAAAAATGTGAGCCCGGCCCGGTGTGTAACCGTGTCGAATTAAAATTTCTTTAAATTGCTATTTCAGTTTACATAATTTTTTAAACCTTCGAAACTCTTTCATAATACTTCTATTACATATTTGAACTAATTCTCAGTTTCAAAAATTAAGTGCCCCGACCGGGATCAAATCTTGGCCGCGTTTATGCACCCCGTGTGAACTATTGTTTAGGGCCCACTTCTTTGGCTTACCCTCCCCCGTTATTTGACCCCAAGTTAGGGCATGCCTCTAAATTTCTTGCCCGCCGTGGCGTAAGTCCGCCTTTTCGGATGAGCGAGTTTTCTCTTGGGTGATATTACTTAATGGTGCCCTTAACTGCACATTTGCTTGATATCTCGAATCTATCGAATCTTTCTATTGAAAAAAGGATTACAAACACCCAAATGTGGGTACGGTGGTTTACGTCCTCCCCGAGGCATAATCCTCCCCTCTTTTCAGCTACTACCACCAGGGCCTGAGCTTCGGAATCCTCTACATCTGGGTGGCCCTGCTCTGCATGATGTTCATCCGCGTTCTCGACTTCTTCGACCCTCCTCCTCCCCTTCGGTTCGTTTCTCCAAAATACTTTATTCTCTCTCAAATCTTCTCTGCCGCAGCACTAAATAGACCCGTCTTCAGAGCTGTGCGAGTTCTCGGTCGAAAAAGAAGGAGAAGCACCCGTAGACTTGTTGCTGGCCAGCAGCGACGGCGGCAGCTGCACCCCGATCGGCGATCCGTACACGCTCAACCACCTGAAAATTACGAGTATTAAAACATTGAGTTTTCATTTTACTTGGCGATGTAGTTGCCCTCCCCACTCATCTCCTCCATGATCTGCATCGTGTTGCAAGGGTGGATGTTGTAGAAAAGAACGCCCAGGACGGGGTGTTCGTTCTGGGAAATGTTCTTTACCAGGTCCAGGCCATTCGAGTGGTTCGTCAGCTCCAGGGTCTCTTCAGCCGTCAGAGGAGTGCCGTCTGAAAACAATCGAGCGTTTTGCAAAATTGGAGCAGAATTCACTGAAGCCTCTCGGCATGCCTACATTACCCGCTCGCAGTGGACCAGTTGGGTCCCGCCGCGAAAATCCCTGTTTGGTAACCCGTACTATGAATTAATAGGATATTCGTGCCGGGACCACCTAACTTCGCGTACACCGTCGGTCGCTTTGTTGTATACTAGAGTTCACGGTATTTCCAATTGATACTTCAAAAACAGAACGGGAATTTTGCCAAACCCGCCCTGTTTCCGGCATTTACGCCACGATAAGCGCTGAGAAACCGCGTATTCAACCCATTCTAAAGTTTGGGCACTTTGCCAAAGCTGTTCCTTGTGGGACCAGTGCAACCTATTACCCTTTGCCTTGGCCGTTTGCCAAAGTGCCTACGTCGATTTTTGGCAGCTGGATTTCCTTTAAACGCAAGGACTGGAGACCGTGCTTCAGAAAAGTCAGATATTTACCGTATTACCTTGTTTCTACCGTACCTCTTTTGTAAATGTTGAACCAGAGAGCGGGTACCCTGTAGACATTGTTGTAGGCGATGTACGCCTGTCGGTTGACGACGCTGTCCCTCCACTTGACCATGACCGACTGCTTGGCGCAGATCGCATGGGCGCCCTGAAACTTTAGTTTAAAAAGCATTAAATCTTAACTTTCATTGTTAAACCGACTAAAGGGAACTGACCTTATGTAGTGTCCATTTCTCGGTCGACTGGGCGTTGAAGGAGGTGACGAAGTCGGCTAGCGCCTGTGAGAACTCCGCTTCGCTGAGCTGCGACATATGACGCTGATCATCGGAGTGCGGCTGTGTAAAATGAGGGTTAAACGACGGGCCGTGTGGCGTCATTCGGAGAAAAAGCGCGAAATACACACAAAGCGAGGCAAAGAACCGGGGTCAGTGGGAGAAAAGCTGTGACAAATAAATATTTTTGAATTTTGCAGAATTTTTTTGGGAGAAGATAAATCCACTGCAATAAAATTTTTAACATTTTTGAATAAAAGGATTTCACATTTCAAAATTAGGAGAGTTGTGCGAAAGGGAAAGTGTAGTGCGCAGCGGGCGCAAGTATTGCTTTCGGCATGCCCATCCATACCAAATGATGGCGTTGTTGGTCGTCGAAACGAAGCATATCAACGTCTGCCCAACATACTAATCCGATTGCAGGCCGGGGAACGGACTCTGCATTTTCCCTCTGGGACTCCGAAAAGGAGACGGGGAAGAATTTTCAGGAAGGAGATGACAATGAAGGAATTAGATCCATCAATAGATTTTTATTGACCCTAATTTGAAGTAGAACCAATGCAATTTTAGGTACGGGTAGAAAATGGAACTGGGGAAAAGAGAACTGCCAGGGAATAGAACTATATCTTGCTAATAAATGGTAAATTTAGCCACATAACTTAGTATTTCACAGTTCTATTTTTACGTAGTTCTATTTTCTAGCAGTTCTATTTTCCACAGGCATATTTTCTACCTGTCCCCAATTTTAATCTCTCTGTTAATCTGTTCATTAGTTCGTGTGTTATTCGTAAGAACGACTTTCACTCTACTTGTGGGGCAAATGTCCGCCACCCACACAAGGCCTACGCCGCTGAATCAGCCGTCTTATCACAGGGCTATTCAAACAAGGCGATGATCAATAGAGCCTGTCCGACGCCTTCGGAATGACCCGCACAGCCATGACACCCAAACGATACGGACGGAATTCGCTGACTTTACTAAACTCCATATTTCTCTTTTTGTCTCCCACGCTATGAACCTCGCATTAGTTTCACTGCTTTCAACAAACTACTTCCGTTTAGTTCCGAAGACCACTCAATGAATCGTCCCTGTCTCTGTCTCTCTCTGTCTCTCTCTGTCTCTCTTTGTCTCTCTCTCTCTTTGTCTGTAGCACGCCAACTATACTGCCTTTGAGAAACTATTTACGACGCACGTCCTCCCAGCGGTCATTTCCTCCCAAATCTCCGCCAACTCAAAAGAACTCCCTCGACTAATCCCTCAATGGGAACAGGTTCAGGGAGTGCGGCTGAGCGACTCGTTGAAACAGCGATTAATCGGTGTCAATCGGCCAACACAAACAGCCACTCGGTCGCTTTATCCTCCGCTATTTTTACCGCTGCGGTTTCCGCCGCACGCGACGTTTACCTTTCACCCGATCCGCTCGAACACGCCGGACAACAAGGCCGACACGACTACGCCGCCGTCTTTACTTTACCCTACCACCACTTTTACACACTCTAAAGTATTTAAGCTATTAAGCGCTCTAACAACTTTACCATGTTTAGAAGTGACCTATCAGTTTACGAAGAAAGCATGTAGGTCAAGTGAGAAAAGTAAGGGAGATAGGGTATAAAGCCAGCTTTTGAATACGCACTGAGCGAAACTGCCGAGTTGAGTGTTTTGCGGACGTTGAATTCTCGGGGCCTTCGGAGGCCGCGAGAAGACGACAACGCACCTGGCGAAGATTGCCTCGGGCGCTCTATTTATGGCCGAAGGCACAGACAAAGCCTTAATCCGGACGGACAGATGCCAGCCAAGAGAGAATGGCAAAACATGCGAGCACAACATGGAAAGAGGGGAGAGGACTTTTTCTGAAATGAGAAAGTGCGTGTTTGTGTGTGTGTATGTGTGTGCGTGTGTGTTTGTGTGTATGTGTATGTGTATGTGTATGTGTATGTGTATGTGTATGTGTATGTGTATGTGTATGTGTATGTGTATGTGTATGTGTATGTGTATGTGTATGTGTATGTGTATGTGTATGTGTATGTGTATGTGTATGTGTATGTGTATGTGTATGTGTATGTGTATGTGTATGTGTATGTGTATGTGTATGTGTATGTGTATGTGTATGTGTATGTGTATGTGTATGTGTATGTGTATGTGTATGTGTATGTGTATGTGTATGTGTATGTGTATGTGTATGTGTATGTGTATGTGTGTGCGTGTGTGTTTGTGTGTATGTGTATGTGTATGTGTATGTGTATGTGTATGTGTATGTGTATGTGTATGTGTATGTGTATGTGTATGTGTATGTGTATGTGTATGTGTATGTGTATGTGTATGTGTATGTGTATGTGTATGTGTATGTGTATGTGTATGTGTATGTGTATGTGTATGTGTATGTGTATGTGTATGTGTATGTGTATGTGTATGTGTATGTGTATGTGTATGTGTATGTGTATGTGTATGTGTATGTGTATGTGTATGTGTATGTGTATGTGTATGTGTATGTGTGTGCGTGTGTGTTTGTGTGTATGTGTATGTGTATGTGTATGTGTATGTGTATGTGTATGTGTATGTGTATGTGTATGTGTATGTGTATGTGTATGTGTATGTGTATGTGTATGTGTATGTGTATGTGTATGTGTATGTGTATGTGTATGTGTATGTGTATGTGTATGTGTATGTGTATGTGTATGTGTATGTGTATGTGTATGTGTATGTGTATGTGTATGTGTATGTGTATGTGTATGTGTATGTGTATGTGTATGTGTATGTGTATGTGTATGTGTATGTGTATGTGTATGTGTATGTGTATGTGTATGTGTATGTGTATGTGTATGTGTATGTGTATGTGTATGTGTATGTGTATGTGTATGTGTATGTGTATGTGTATGTGTATGTGTATGTGTATGTGTATGTGTATGTGTATGTGTATGTGTATGTGTATGTGTATGTGTATGTGTATGTGTATGTGTATGTGTATGTGTATGTGTATGTGTATGTGTATGTGTATGTGTATGTGTATGTGTATGTGTATGTGTATGTGTATGTGTATGTGTATGTGTATGTGTATGTGTATGTGTATGTGTATGTGTATGTGTATGTGTATGTGTATGTGTATGTGTATGTGTATGTGTATGTGTATGTGTATGTGTATGTGTATGTGTATGTGTGTGCGTGTGTGTTTGTGTGTATGTGTATGTGTATGTGTATGTGTATGTGTATGTGTATGTGTATGTGTATGTGTATGTGTATGTGTATGTGTATGTGTATGTGTATGTGTATGTGTATGTGTATGTGTATGTGTATGTGTATGTGTATGTGTATGTGTATGTGTATGTGTATGTGTATGTGTATGTGTATGTGTATGTGTATGTGTATGTGTATGTGTATGTGTGTGCGTGTGTGTTTGTGTGTATGTGTATGTGTATGTGTATGTGTATGTGTATGTGTATGTGTATGTGTATGTGTATGTGTATGTGTATGTGTATGTGTATGTGTATGTGTATGTGTATGTGTATGTGTATGTGTATGTGTATGTGTATGTGTATGTGTATGTGTATGTGTATGTGTATGTGTATGTGTATGTGTATGTGTATGTGTATGTGTATGTGTATGTGTATGTGTATGTGTATGTGTATGTGTATGTGTATGTGTATGTGTATGTGTATGTGTATGTGTATGTGTATGTGTATGTGTGTGCGTGTGTGTTTGTGTGTATGTGTATGTGTATGTGTATGTGTATGTGTATGTGTATGTGTATGTGTATGTGTATGTGTATGTGTATGTGTATGTGTATGTGTATGTGTATGTGTATGTGTATGTGTATGTGTATGTGTATGTGTATGTGTATGTGTATGTGTATGTGTGTGCGTGTGTGTTTGTGTGTATGTGTATGTGTATGTGTATGTGTATGTGTATGTGTATGTGTATGTGTATGTGTATGTGTATGTGTATGTGTATGTGTATGTGTATGTGTATGTGTATGTGTATGTGTATGTGTATGTGTATGTGTATGTGTATGTGTATGTGTATGTGTATGTGTATGTGTATGTGTATGTGTATGTGTATGTGTATGTGTATGTGTATGTGTATGTGTATGTGTATGTGTATGTGTATGTGTATGTGTATGTGTATGTGTATGTGTATGTGTATGTGTATGTGTATGTGTGTGCGTGTGTGTTTGTGTGTATGTGTATGTGTATGTGTATGTGTATGTGTATGTGTATGTGTATGTGTATGTGTATGTGTATGTGTATGTGTATGTGTATGTGTATGTGTATGTGTATGTGTATGTGTATGTGTATGTGTATGTGTATGTGTATGTGTATGTGTATGTGTATGTGTATGTGTATGTGTGTGCGTGTGTGTTTGTGTGTATGTGTATGTGTATGTGTATGTGTATGTGTATGTGTATGTGTATGTGTATGTGTATGTGTATGTGTATGTGTATGTGTATGTGTATGTGTATGTGTATGTGTATGTGTATGTGTATGTGTATGTGTATGTGTATGTGTATGTGTATGTGTATGTGTATGTGTATGTGTATGTGTATGTGTATGTGTATGTGTATGTGTATGTGTATGTGTATGTGTATGTGTATGTGTATGTGTATGTGTATGTGTATGTGTATGTGTATGTGTATGTGTATGTGTATGTGTATGTGTATGTGTATGTGTGTGCGTGTGTGTTTGTGTGTATGTGTATGTGTATGTGTATGTGTATGTGTATGTGTATGTGTATGTGTATGTGTATGTGTATGTGTATGTGTATGTGTATGTGTATGTGTATGTGTATGTGTATGTGTATGTGTATGTGTATGTGTATGTGTATGTGTATGTGTATGTGTATGTGTATGTGTATGTGTATGTGTATGTGTATGTGTATGTGTATGTGTATGTGTATGTGTATGTGTATGTGTATGTGTATGTGTATGTGTATGTGTATGTGTATGTGTATGTGTATGTGTATGTGTATGTGTATGTGTATGTGTATGTGTATGTGTATGTGTATGTGTATGTGTATGTGTATGTGTATGTGTATGTGTATGTGTATGTGTATGTGTATGTGTATGTGTATGTGTATGTGTATGTGTATGTGTATGTGTATGTGTATGTGTATGTGTATGTGTGTGCGTGTGTGTTTGTGTGTATGTGTATGTGTATGTGTATGTGTATGTGTATGTGTATGTGTATGTGTATGTGTATGTGTATGTGTATGTGTATGTGTATGTGTATGTGTATGTGTATGTGTATGTGTATGTGTATGTGTATGTGTATGTGTATGTGTATGTGTGTGCGTGTGTGTTTGTGTGTATGTGTATGTGTATGTGTATGTGTATGTGTATGTGTATGTGTATGTGTATGTGTGTGCGTGTGTGTTTGTGTGTATGTGTATGTGTATGTGTATGTGTATGTGTATGTGTATGTGTATGTGTATGTGTGTGCGTGTGTGTTTGTGTGTATGTGTATGTGTATGTGTATGTGTATGTGTATGTGTATGTGTATGTGTATGTGTATGTGTATGTGTATGTGTATGTGTATGTGTATGTGTATGTGTATGTGTATGTGTATGTGTATGTGTATGTGTATGTGTATGTGTATGTGTGTGCGTGTGTGTTTGTGTGTATGTGTATGTGTATGTGTATGTGTATGTGTATGTGTATGTGTATGTGTATGTGTATGTGTATGTGTATGTGTATGTGTATGTGTATGTGTATGTGTATGTGTATGTGTATGTGTATGTGTATGTGTATGTGTATGTGTATGTGTATGTGTATGTGTATGTGTATGTGTATGTGTATGTGTATGTGTATGTGTATGTGTATGTGTATGTGTATGTGTATGTGTATGTGTATGTGTATGTGTATGTGTATGTGTATGTGTATGTGTATGTGTATGTGTATGTGTATGTGTATGTGTATGTGTATGTGTATGTGTATGTGTATGTGTATGTGTATGTGTATGTGTATGTGTATGTGTATGTGTATGTGTATGTGTATGTGTATGTGTATGTGTATGTGTATGTGTATGTGTATGTGTATGTGTATGTGTATGTGTATGTGTATGTGTATGTGTATGTGTATGTGTATGTGTATGTGTATGTGTATGTGTATGTGTATGTGTATGTGTATGTGTATGTGTATGTGTGTGCGTGTGTGTTTGTGTGTATGTGTATGTGTATGTGTATGTGTATGTGTATGTGTATGTGTATGTGTATGTGTATGTGTATGTGTATGTGTGTGCGTGTGTGTTTGTGTGTATGTGTATGTGTATGTGTATGTGTATGTGTATGTATATGTGTATGTGTGTGTGTGTGTGTTTCCAATGCTGCCTGTTTATTTTTAAAGTTGCCCATATTTCTACGTAGCACATAAGATAGTCAAGCATCTTACCATTCAAAACGAAGAAGTTGGCTTTGTTGGAAATCTAAACGCGTAAAAGAATGCTTTTGGCGCTGAAACTTTCCCACTAATCAAAAATTGGATTGGTCATCGCAAATGTGACGCACCGTTCCCAATTAGAAAAGAAGCCGATTCTCGGCAATAAATCTCCGACTTGTGAGAGACCAGCTGGCAGCATAATTCGGGGCTTAGGCTGACAGCCGGTGACTAATCTGCGCCAATCTTGGCACAGTTCCTTGGAGAGAGAGTGTGCGCAAAGAGAGACGCAGGGACGGTCTGTACGATCGATTGTCCTTAGTCAACACTCGGAACGCCTGGCCAAAACAGACCTGGATTCTCACCCCCTCAGGGCACTTGCCTAATGGCCTTATTTCTGTAGTTCTATTGGAGACCTTCTTCTAGTTATTCTATATTCAAATCTCCTTTTCCTGCTTCTTTTCTGCTTCTCCAAAAGTAAAAACTGGCGAGTGTCTTGGGTGTAAAGCTCATGTTTCCTGCTTTTCTACACGCATTTGTCCCAAAACACGGCCAGCTGTTCGGCTAGTATTATGTCTTTCGCCAGGCACAAAAACCACGCTCTTTTGTTGCTTTTAGTCGTCAGGTGGGAGCATAAAACGGGATTTGCGGTCGCAAAGTTTGTTTTAAAGCACACACCTGTCGCCTGCGAGACTGATGCACTTCCAGCCGCTGGCAGGCGAGCGTTTATTTGTGGCACGTGCCGACTGCACTAGTATTTTTTGGAATTGCGGGGGGTTATATTACGAACATTTTGGGAATTGCTCTGTGCATATAGCTGTCGTCAAGCGGAATCATGTCAATAAAATTTGAATATTCTAGTCGTGATCTTTTGACATGGAAAATTCGTAGCCAATCAAACTTCGAAACAACATTCTTTGCGTATTGCCACGATTAACAGAGGATTTCCACGTAGCGATGGGGTACGATTTCAGCACTATCTAGGGAACAAATTATCGTTTTGAAAGGGAGAATTCATTCAAGTTATACTCCTCGCAAAATTTACTTTGGCCAATTTGGCTGCGTAACCTGCCTGAGTATCCTATATTGCACGCTTTACTCTAGCAACAACATCAAAACATTGGCACGTTGTTCCGAAGTAGTTTTGGCGCGTGCATCATAGCATCACACAGCCAAACATATTGTCGCTGAAATACATTCGCATGTGCGACAAAAAGAGATGTCACGCATTGAAACATGCAGCATTAAAACTAGCACAATCACTTCTGTTGCAGAGTGTTTTAGGTTGATGAGAATTCATAATTTCCTAACTTTAAATTTTTTATCCAAGGCGAATTTCCTTCGTCGAATCAAAACTTAGTGTTCTTAGCCGAATCACGATTTCGCCGGTTTTTAATAGATTTCCACCGTTTCAAAGGTAATGCTAAATTGAATGAATAATAATAACAAACGTTACAAAAGTCTTATTTAACTGTTACAAGCTGAATGTGCAATTTGCAAGCTCGATAGACAAGATGTATACCAAATTCTCGATACGCTCCTTTCTTTATAGCTATTTTTATTATCACCAAAACATTGCGTGCTCATGAGAGAGAGACAAAAATAAGCAAGAGAATAAGCAAGTCCGAACAAACCTTCACTCGTGTTTATACTTAATGCCAAAACTACTTCGTCACAAACGTGCCAATGTTGTGATGTTAATCCTTGAGTAGTGCATGCATTATAGGATACTCAAGCAATGTACGCAGCCGAATCGGCCAAAGTAGTTTTGCAGAGAAGTATATACGTTCTTAGAGAAATCTTAGCAAATAGGAAAACAATGAAAGGGTCAGAATGCACAAAAGTGATACAGAGACAAAGAGAGAGACAAAAGAGGCCCACGTGGTCCCACTTCGGACCACGTTGTGTGCAGGCGGTGATGTGGAGAGAATCAATAACTCAAGCGCCCAATTTGCGAGTAAGTCTAGCCTCAGGCCACAGACTACTCGCTTATGCATCCCGACGCGAAAGCACAGGCAGGGAAAACAGAGAGAAATGCAATTTGTGACTAATCACGCGGCAATCATCCGCCCTGCCCAAACTCCTTTCTGATCCCTCGCCGCCGACGATCGATCGCCTCTCGCCATAACAGACGAAGCGTCTTCTGAAGCACAGACCAACAAAGGTCACTTCAGATTATCCATATACGTCGCTTTATGCTAATTCTTATGGAAATTTTTTATGAATTCAAAGCGAATTCTTTTTGAATATCTTTTGCAAATGAGCTTTTAATTCGTGCCTTAATTTTTTAACTGAAATTAATGCATACATAATATTTTGAAGCAATATTTTCATAAAACCAAAATAAACTGATTTTTAATGAGCCTTCTGCGAGATTCAGTTGCTTTTAATTTGGGAGCTTTTGCATTGCAGCGAATAACATGAAAGCCAAAATAAAAACAGGAAAAAATCGGCTTTAGTATTTTTATTGAAATTTTTTCAAATTACAATAAACTTGTGTTGAACTAATAACACTTCTTAAGAATAACATTTTTTACCGCAACCCAGCTCCAAATTCAAGATGTCTCCCAAGTCTCAGCCTTTTAAAGCATTTTAAACTCAACTTTAATGTTTCCTCTCGTATTATTTGTTCTCCCATCCTCAAAGTCACTTAGTTTCTAGCTCAAACTATGTTTTCGTGACCGAACCCGGCCGATCGAACCAGTTTCATCCGTGGGATTTATTGTTTTTTGCACCAGAGCGGAATAATACTTCTCCCCTCACACTGTCCACCGGGCTGGCAGGAGTGACCACTGCCAGTCGGTCATTTGAATATTCGGACACCCCGCTGTGGCGAGGACAGTGCCAGCCGGCTGTCTCTTCGAGACTCCAACCAGCCGCCCACTCTGGTTCCATCGCCGATAGTAGGAGAGTACTTTTTGTGCTCCGCGGAGGCCAGCGAGACTGAGTTCCAGGTGTTCTGTGCCAGCCGACGTGTGCATTTGTCATTTTGTGTAACCCGCGGATATCAAAGCGTTCCGCCCCTTGGGGGACCAGTGCGAAATGCGACACTTTACCCGGTGTAATCGAGGAATTATTGCATATTTGACACCTGAGGGCATTCTCTCTCTCTCTCTCTCTCTGCCTTTCTGTCTCCCTGTCTCTCTATATATGTCTCACTCTATCTGTCTATGTGTCTCTCTTTATGGCACCCTCTCTTCTTCTCCCTCTCCAAACATCTTTCTTCATCTCTCTCTTCATTTCTCTATGTCTGACTCTCTTAATCTCCATCTCTCTCGTGCCTCTCTTTTTCTCTCCCTCCCCTCCCACCTATATTTTTCTTTCTCTCTCTCCCTCTCTCTCTCCCTCTCTCTCTCTACTTTTATGCCCAAGTGTTCCGCATAAACTCGTGTTCGCGCGGTTCAAGACGGGTGAACGGTTGACCTATTTGGCTGTTTCGCTCATTCGTCGCCGTCTCTGCGGGTGCCGTTTTTCCCTTGCAACACCCCTCCGTTTCCGCAATGATTCACCCATTCCTCCACTCGTTTACCATCTTTTATTGGATTTCCTTCCACAAAGAGCATGGCTGCTATTTCAATGCTCCATCTGTTGGCCCTTTGTTTGGCTTGCGCGGCGCCCAAACACGAGCTGGAATGTTTTACCCTCCAGCGCCACTTCCTCAATTGGTCTCACCAAAATTTAGTAACTTTAGTACATTTGGAACGTATGGCCTTATTTTCTGCAATTACACTATAGCTTGTTTGCCCCAACGCTCTCATTTCTCGATAAGAATCTTCTAATTTAACGATCAATAGCGCATTCGGCTAAATCCGATTGCCTACGTTTTGTCGGTTGCAATTGCTTTCGAGAAACCGTGAACATGGTTACCGATTCATCATTCAGAAACTCAACTGGCCTTTTATTTTTGTTATTCGGCACCTCCCACCTCATTGTTTGCAAAAATCTGGGAGCCATTGAGCTAGTTTCTCATATTATTACTCGTTTCTGGTCGGTGTTTTTACCCTCCTCGCCCTGGATGCCCTTTCATCCTCACAATCTGGTTTCCGACCAATCATTCCCGCCGCATCCCCGCGTTTTCCGGAAACTTTTGTGGTTCTCGATCGGTCGACGCTTTCATTAGCTTTTTCATTTACACACAGACACAAAGACACATACAGACACACACACACACACACACACACACACACACACACACACACACACACACACACACACACACACACACACACACACACACACACACACACACACAACACTTACACTAGTTTTCAACCTCTACGTGCCTCTATGTTTTGCTGTTTTCCTTTAAAATCTATAAACTGTTATATTTTTTTTTTATGAATTCTTGACAATATTTTATACTTCTTTCTGAACAGACCATTTTCAGCCATGGCGGCTACACAAACAACAACAATAGAAACAGTTTCAGTCGTCAGACCATTAAAGGTAACCCTTTTGGCTAACCTCCTAATCTTTCCTTTCAGGTAATTTCATTAATCTGTTTTGTAATTGCAATTATATTGGCAATAGTATCAATATCTTCCACTTGGTGGCTTCGATCAGGTGACCTTATTTATCTGCATTATATTTTATATCGTGTTTAGGATCATTCCACACTGGATTATTCCAAGAATGTACATTGGAAAGTGAACCGTCGCATTCAACTCCTTTGCCTTTGGCTCCTATGCCCGGCCATTGCCACGCGCCAGCCAGGGACAGTGGTCAGTGACACTTTTATACATAATCTGCAGAACGATTGCTAAAGTTCATGAAATTCCGATAAGAACCGGCGTAATAAGAGAAAGGATGAAAGTGTTTTACTATGACACTTTGCAATTAGAACAACACATACGCACGA
Source organism: Oscheius myriophilus (assembly GCA_964057215.1). Classification (NCBI taxonomy): domain Eukaryota; kingdom Metazoa; phylum Nematoda; class Chromadorea; order Rhabditida; family Rhabditidae; genus Oscheius; species Oscheius myriophilus. Next base: position 10,544,418 of record OZ059903.1, on the reverse strand, counting down.
GCAGACCCACAGCTGACATCGTTAAAGCGTCAATGTGATCCAAACAGCGTCACGCCTACGTCTGCGTTTGAATTAGGGTTTAATGGGGGCTACTTATTCCGATAATAAAATAAACTTGATGGGATATTTTTACTCCTTGTCAATCTTACTTCGGCCAAAATGGGGCCACGCCCATTTTGTATCCTACTATTATGATGTAGTTATAGGAAATTTTTATCACCGCTCAAGATCTAATTTTATGATCCAGCCGTGATTCGGGAGTAAAATTGAAATTGAAATAGGAAAATTGAATATCAAAATCAGAATAATCTCACTCATTTGGAAGAGACCGCGGAAAATAGAGAGACGCAGAATGGCGCGCAATTCAAACGACATTTTAGACAAAACTTCGGGCGCCCCTGATTTGGTTAATTTTACACCAAAAAGAGAAAATGAGACACTTTTCTGAATTGGGAGAATGAGATCTATTCATTTATCAAGCCTCATTTTTTTGTCCTTCCTCATTAAAACATGACAAAAATGGGACAAATCAATCCCACAGGAAGGATAGTCCGCGCGCCCGCCTATCCCTCATTTCCCCGGATTTTGAACAGACGCAGCGATTTAACCAACAGAGTTTCTTTCCAATAAATTCTCAATTTCAACATGATAATCTCTTTCATTGGGTCATTGAACCCTTTCATAAAATCCATGCCGCCTGGTCAGCGGGAAAGCGTGTGGGACGGCCCAAGGTTACCTTAATCTAAGTGTTTGCTGAAATGAAACTGGAGGACACTCATTGATCCGGTTGAAGTAATCGATTCTTTCAGCTTTCATCAAAGCAGTCGCTGGGTTGATGATCTCAGCCACCATCCTCACAGCCGTCGCCTTCGTCTTTAACATCTGTGGCCTCAGTCTCTCCGACACAAGGAGGAAATACTTGACCTACAGGATTGCAACATGGCTTGCGATTCTTGCAGGTAAGGCAGTTTGAACAATCAGCTTACATGGATTAGAGTGTTAATTATGCTAATATATTCAGTTCTCCTCGAACTCGTAGCCCTCGTTGTCTTCCCAGCTGTCTTCTACTCAAAAATGAGAGAGTACGGCTCCAGAAGAGACTGGGAGGTGAGAATATCTTTACCCAATTTGAAACAAATTGTCCGTTTCAGGTCGACTGGTCTTATGGAATGGCTTGGGGAGCGACGTTGTTCACATTTGGAGCCACTTTGTTGTTAATCTGCGACAAAGACCACGAGGAGATTCACTATAAGGAGAAGACTATCTACCATCCACCGCCAGAACTCGCCTAAAGATCTCTACGAGTACAGATTTCTATGCGCCCTACTTATATGTGTACAGATGTGCTAGTAAAACACTTGAACACATTATTTGTACTTCCGGAGGAGAGAGACACACAAGGATTCCACATGGGAAGGGTGAAGAGAGACAGAGAGAGAGAGAGAGAGAGAGAGAGAGAGAGAGAGAGAGGCAGAGTGTGTGTGTGTGTGTGTGTGTGTGTGTGTGTGTGTGTGTGTGTGTGTGTGTGTGTGTGGTGTGTGTGTGTGTGCGCGATACCTTTCTAGAGTTTTAAACGACAACAGATAAACTTAAAGGCGAGAGCGACCGCAAAAATGAAAATGAACAAATCCATCACGCAACGTTTAATCGTAATTTTTACGTGAGATCGTAAATTGCAATGATAAAATTAGGACAGCTTTATGCACCAATGGCAAGGCCCCTGGACATTTTCGCAGTCCCCATCCTTTAAAGGGCTCGTCAGGGGCCTTTTCAGTATCGTATGCTAATGAAGACTTGACAAGCATTTTGCATATAACCGTTGGCTGGAGCGATGTTCGAGAAAATGATTTCAATTGACGTGACTTCATTTGCATACTTCCCACTTTCAGTTCGAAAAGGCCCCTGACGGTCCCTTTAGCATGTGTTGGCATTGCGGGCTTAAGTCGAAAATGGGCCGTTCAAATAGTATAGTTACAGAAGTGGTAAAATCACTCACTTCAGATATGCCAATTCATTTTCAACGACCCACGTATCTTTGTTCAAAATCATTGATTGTTAGCAGAACTAAACCAGTCACTTTGCATGTATTTAGTGCCCTAATGAACAAACCCAAAGGGGTCATTTCTTGCGTGTGTGATACCCGGCGAAGGTCTTCCTGTTCTTTTCCGGGAATTTGCATTGAAATCGATCAAATCACACACGTTTCTTTCCAGCAAATTCTCAATTTCAACATTATAATCCCTTTCACTGGGTCACTGAGCCTTTTCATAAAATCCATGCCGCCTGGTCAGCGGAAAAGCGTGTGTGACGGCCCAAGGTTACCTCACTCTAAGTGTTTGCTGAAATGAAACTGGAGGACACTTTTGCAATCGATCCGGTTAAAGTAATCGATTCTTTCAGCATTTATTAAGACAGTCGCTCTTATGATGATCTCAGCTATTTTCGTCTTCACCAAGCTCTCCTCTTCATATGTGGCTTTTCAGAATTTCTATGCGTCCTACTTATATGTGCAGATATGTGCTAGTAAAACACTTGAGAACTTTATTTGTACTTCCGGAGGAACAGAAGGTCATAAGGTTTCAAATTGAAGAGATAGATAGAGGCAAAGAGAGAAACAGAGAGAAAGAGACAGTTGGAGAGAGTTGGAGAGATAGCATGATGGACACAGAGATAGAGAAAAAAGTGGGAGGCAGAGGATAGGCTTGCTTTGAATCTATTGCTATCTCCAATTACACTTGTTTTTTTAAGAAACCAAAGATACCGTAAGGTTCAAATGAAGTTTGATCTTTCAAAATATCCCATAAGCAACTTTAATTCTCAAAGACAATGTTTGTTTGCGCTAATAATGATATCAGTTGTTTTTTGTTGGATCGTCGGGTTACAAAAAACCTTGTTCACCACTCATTATCTAGTACCATAAATAAATGTAGGTTAGAGTCATCACAATGACTTTTATTTATTTTAGCGGCCAAATTCACATAATCCCTTGTCTTAAGGCGTTTTCCAGGGACCGGACTAGGATAGAGGGATCGTTTTCTCTGCCTGCAAAGGACCTTGGAAATGAAGCCCAGAATATTTCCGCCTGTGTCTTTAGTTTTTCATATTTTCACGAGGAGAAATGAAAAACTCAAGAGAGAAAGAAACGGATCCTATTTATGCAGCAGTGCCTTTCTGACCAATCGTTTTCTCTGCCTACAAAGGATCGTTAAATCGGACTTCTACATGCGTTCAATAGTCTCCGCTTAGTGAATGTTGCATAATGTTGCATGGGAAAACACAGGTTTTTCCGAATTTCACAAATAGCCGACAAAGAAACTTCCCTAAAAAGACAAACTCCGCCGGAAAGAGTCAGACTTTCCGGCTTGCAAAAGGGCAGAAAGCCTTGGACCGCGAATAAGCCCCCAGGCAATCCTGTCGGCATTGGATTTGGTAACCGGTACAAGTCCCCCCTTCGAGGCAGGCGCGCGCTTTTTACAAATAAAGCCCGCCCAGTTGACAGTCGCTTGTGCGATGGCCCTGCGCCTGTTGGCTATGGCCACTGTGGCCACTGCGGCCACAGCACAGTCGCTTCCCTTCAGAGAACCCCTTCCTGTCTTCTACAGAGACCCTCCACGGTTATCCTGCTCTCCCGACGGAATTCAACTACATGTCACTCCTGTCGGCAATTTCTCCGGACATGTTTACGCCAAAGGGTTCTTCTTCTCAGAGTAAGTACGCTAAAATGAGCAGATTTATACAAAAACTGTATCTCTGTCTATTTGTCTCTCTATCTCTTTATTTCTCTGTATATTTCTCTCTATATGTCACATCTCTCTCTCTTTCTTTCTCTCTCTCTCTCTCTCTCTCTCTCTATCTCTCTCTCTCTCTCTTTCTCTCTCTCCCTTTCTCTCTCTCTCTTTGCTTCTCAATCTATTTCTCCCCAACCTGCGCCTTTTTAATTTTTTCCTTGTCTGCTTAGTAGAAATTGCTGGAGTAACAATCAAAGGCTTCCACAACCGATTTCCTACTTTTGCCCTTGTTTGAAGTTTTCCTGTTTTCTGTGCCTTCGTTTGATTGAAATTCTGTTGAAATTTCATAATTTCGCATCAAACTCAAATGTCTGAACTCTGCTCCCTGTCCTTTCGATCATCTTCTCACAAAAGGACAGTTTTTCTCAGCTCTCAATTTCTCCGCGATGGCACATCTTGACCTTCAAGACATGTTCCATTCAAACTACAAATTTACCTAACTCACCGATAAAATGTATTTTTTCAGTACGTGTCATTCAAATTTCGTTTCTTCTCCTGTTTCATCTCCATTTGTTGTGAATATTCCGTATAGAGGAGACTGCAATGTGCGAAGACATCACACGGTGGGTTTCCTTGAGCTATCTTATCTATCGTAAATAGAAAAACTTTATGATGCACGAAAAAGAGGCGCTGAAACTTCTTATATCAAGTAGAATAAATTTTCGATCCACAAGTTTTCAAGATAAATAGATTCAGCGTTAAATGGAAAGGACCGCGTGAAACAATTTTACCTGGATTGGTGATAATTGGGGGAATCTCATTCTCCCGATTCAGAAAAGTGTCTCATTTTCTTTTTTTTTGAAGCAAAATGAACCAAATTAGGAGCGTCTGAAGTTTTGTCGAAATTATCGTTTGAAAAGAGCGGCATTCTGCGTCCCGGCATTTCCCGCGCTCTCTCACCTTTCTCTGCCGTGCACACCTGCACCGGTTGCAGTCCAAAATATATAAAAGGCGTATGTGTCAGAAGCGTGACAACGGTATCTATTCAATGAAGTTGTTATTATAAAGATTTGAAAAATCCAATTTACGAGATCCTTCCCCTTTAAAGGTAATAGGCAAGTCAATTTTGTACGTTTATTTGCGCGTAATATAATTTTCGGCCATATTCAAAGAAAAGAAATATGAATTACTACTTTTTCAAGGAAACGTTGAATTATATATCTCAATAACGTTTCGTGAGTACTTTTCGCATTGTCCAGTTTAAATCGCTAATAGTCCTCTCATTTCCGTCCCTCCTCTTTTCTTTTTTAGCTGTCGTAGCCAATCTGTCACGTGGGGTCCGGTTGCCGCTAACGGTCGCCGGTCTCAGTATACTTTTTTTCGTAATCGTCTCCATTCAGAGTAATCCGCCGTCTGTCAGCTATGAAGTGACCGTTGTTATACAGAGACATCCACTGCTGGTGACAGCCGGCGACAGGGCCTACCGTCTCAGCTGCGTTTACAGACAGATGGACACCACTGTCAGCCAACGCATTGATGTCAAGTGAGGGATGACATAGATGGAACGAGTGTGTGTGTGTGTGTGTGTGTGTGTGTGTCTGTGTGTCTGTGTGTGTCTGTGTGTATGTGTGTCTGTGTGTGTGTCTCTCTGTATCTGTGAGGCGGAAAAAACCCAATTTGTAGAGATCTCACCACCATATCCGTTGATGAATCTTCCAAACGCCTCCTCTGTCGTTACGACGTCCTTGCCCAATCCCTCGGCGGTCAGCCACTTCGTTATGCTAATGTTGGTGACACAGTTGTTCATCAATGGACATGTGATTCAGGCAATATCAAATTAAAACCGTAATAAAGTCGTGTAATTCAGAGCGTCATGGTTTCTTGGTGCACAGTTGTGTTGTCCGCAACGACGCAGGGGAAGAGTACCAGCTGGTTGACGAGAGAGGCTGTGTTGTCGACAACGAACTTGTCCCAAATCTCCAGTACAACGACGATCTAACCCTGGTCCACACAACAATCAAAGCCTTTCGATTTGCTGATCAGGTAAAAAATAAACATTAGGGTCTACTCTCCTTGTTAAGGTGATGGTTCACTTTTCCTGTCAAGTGACTCTGTGTCGCAAGGCCGAGCAGGGTTGCGAGGGAATTGCGGTAAGGGATGTTGTGATACTGAAAAATTTTTATTTGAGCCTCCGACGTGTAACCAGGAGGATTTGAAGCCTGTCAAGGTTCAATACAGACAACCAGAAGAGGCGACTACCACGGATTGGCAGAAGGTTATTTCTGATTCTTTATTGGAGTTGGCCACGGCTTCAACCACTCCAAGTACTACGACAACAGAGGAGGTTCCAACTACAAGATTCAGGTAAGAAAGCTAAGGAATATGTATGGAATCACCTTTCATCATTTTGAACCCCTTTTAACGTTTGAAGGAACTCCTTACGTCGGTTTCACGGCCGAAGGCCGGATAATGAGTGGCCGTAGGTCAGGAACTTTGTGGCCGCTGCTAGCCTCATTGAGCGGCCGTAAGCCGCATATCAGTGCGACCGCAGGCCGCTAACCAGGAGGGTGTGCGCCGTAAGCTCGCGTACCCTCCTGGTTCGTAGAAGTTTTCCTGGCTGCGCAGTGGAAGGAGATTCCAACAAAAAGTGCGTGCCTCAAGCAAAGTCAAGCACGAGGCATCCTAAAAATAGGAATTTTAATTTATATTAGCGAAAAAATATAGTTAGGCACCACAACGAAATTTTCAAAATATGTTGTTGCTGCTGAATTTAACATCTTTAGCTAGAGCTTGTCCCAACTAAGAATTCTTTTTTTGAAAATCCGAATTTGGTTCAGGATGAAGCATGTAGTGACTGTCTGAAGGGCTAGCTCAAAGGCGGCAATTTCGGTCAGTGGCCCGCTGGCCGGCGTTGACCACGCCCACTTTCGGCGGCTGTCAGGTGCAGCTGCGGGAATAAAACCGTTTCAAACGACGAATTTCGTTAAAATTCTTGAAATAACGTTATATGCCGCTCCAAAAACTTCTGTCAAAGTTTAAACGTTAAATTACACATCATTACTCACTATATTCAGCTAAATTGCCCAGAATATACGAAAAACTGCTTTTTTTGCCAATATTTCTTTTTTAAAAAATCCAATATTTCTGTGGTTGCTTTTTCGATGTATATAGTGCATTTGAACACTATAAATGCCACAGATATGTCTTGGATAGGCAATAACCGCCGAATATCGGAAATAATCATTTTTCAGAAGTTAAAAAAGTCATTTTTGAACGAAGTTGAGCGGGGGGTACCACAAATTGCCGCCACTTTTTGCATTGAAAGTGGGCGGGGCTTGCGGTGCCTAAATATAGTGTAGAAAATCTATTTCTCCCCAAACTTATCTCCGGCGGAGAAAACGGCAATTTCTTAGCCCCAAACGACCGACATTTCCTCCGAAAATGGCGACAATTTCTCCGAACGGGCATAACAATCAAAGACGACATATTTATTGTCAAATCTAGAAGGGGCGTCAAATTTAACGGAAATAATATTATCCAATAAATTATCCAGAAATCGAAAATAAATTATCCAGAAATCCGGAAATAAAAGAATTATTATCCAACCGATTCTTCGGCCAGTTTCCCGGCCGAAAAGAGCGAAACTTCCCCGCGTTGAATTTTCACCTTTTTTAACTGAGTATTTCGGACTTTATTATATCGTTAAAATGAATGGAATTAAAAGCCTGAAATTCTTGGGTATAGTCTGTTTCCAAACAAATGTCCGCGGGTTTTGAGCGGCCTTGATGCTTTGCTCCTTTTTGATTTGAAACATTGATGTAAATAGAAATAAAATCAGCGAAATAGCACAGTAAAAGAGGAGTGCGTAGACAACTACAAAATGATTGTGAGATCGCGGCGGGACCCAACATCCTTTGAGGTTTTTGGCCAAAGCCGGTACAGTTTTTTGGAAACACACTATATTTCTTTTAATTTGGGGGCCACCCAAGGATAAGCCCCTGAGGGACTAACCGTCAATCCAGGATTGGTGGTAATTTTGAAATTGTCGCTTTTGTCGGAGAAAACGTCACGATTCTCTATTTCAGACCCCTTCATCACTTCTCTCACTACACTGAAACAACCTCCCAGGTATGATAAAAATATAATATCAGCCGTATGCGCAATTTTTTAGAAAACTGAACAAACAACGTTACCATTTGATTCATCGAGGATCTTCGAGAATGACTTGGAAAGAAAAGAAGATAAAGAACATTACGGATTAGAAATTGTAGATGCTTCGAGTATTGGTAAGACTTTCCTTGTAGTTACAACAGATTGTAGAACGAGAGTCGGGTCTGCCTTCATCTTGGGCTGACGAAGGAGGCTTCCACACGCGGAGACTTTCGTCTTCTATGAATGGCCAGCCTGAAGAAGAGCCTCTGCCTCTTCCGGAAGCAGCCAACGTTTACTACGGCCACAGAAGACCCAGAAGTCAAATGAAAGGAGGAGCAGACAACCTCACAATGGAGGTAGAGGCTGCTGAGGTAAGCAAAAACAAAGATAAGAGACTCAACTACTCATTTAAGCTAGCCGTGTTCACAAGTGAGAGTTCTGTGGGAGACCCAGAGTCTCCTCCAGTCCGTCCGGTTGTCTCAGAAGCCTCCTCCCTCCGTCTCTCGGCCCTTCAGTCGTCGCTGCTGGCGGTGGCGCTGCTCTCCGAGGTGACCACACACCACTCCTTTCAAAGAGTTCTTTGTTCGTTTCAGGTCGTTTTAGTGGCCGTGATCTTCCTTCAACGGCATTTCTACCAGAAATCCATCCAAAGGCTCAAAGTCAAGCAGGGTTCTTGTGATTACGAATGACAGTGTGATTGGGTCTAAATTATTGTATAAATATCATCTAATGAAATGTTTTATCAGGTAATGACACTCTCTCCCGATTGTAACAACAGGCGTAATCTTTGACCCAACTACTCATTGAAGCTGACCATGTTCACAAGTGAGAGCACCATGGGAAAGATCCGAAGGGCCTTCTAATTTTTCTCCAAAAACAGTGACCGTACGCAAACTTTGCGTATAGTGGTATGCCAGAACTTGCTACATAAAAATTGTGCCCTAACAAGGGAATGGGGTTTCATCAATGTCACAAAATGAATGGTATAGCTGTCGCCAAACGGGCATCCTGCCAAAACCGGCCTTAATGCAGAAGTCGTATGATATTCAGGCGAAAATAGTGTGCGAGAAGTGCAGACGCAGAGAAAAGCGGCTTTTAATAGCCGGTGCTCGTTTGGCGACAACTATATAATGCAAAGTGGGACCCACCCATGACAACGGGCCGACCCGACTCACAAATTTTCTCGGTAAAGCCCGAAAAAATCTCTGCGGACCAGGCCTGGCCCCAAATTTTGCCATGGTTGGTGGAGCTCAATGCTTCATAACTGTTTTCAAAATCTACTTACGTATCTACTTATCTACTTTTTGAGAAAACGTGATTTTTCGTTTATTGTTTATTAAAATTTTCATTGTCTTCCATACAAAAGCAAAGATAAAAACATTGGAAAGATTCGAACCAAGAAGCCTTGAAGGCTTCTTGAAGAAGGATTGCTCACTGGTCAGACACTCGACCATTACAACATCAAATTTTAATGAAATACGCGCGCCGGCCACTTTAGAAAGAGAATTTGACAGTAGGGTTGGTCACAGAAAAATCGTATTTTCTCCAAACCCACGGGTCATAAGCAAATTTTTAAAACGGTTCCTTAGAAGTGAAGCATTCAGTTTGCGATATACCACAGTTAGTTTCTTCACACTTTTTTTTTGAAATTCCATTCAATCGTAAGATAAAACTATCTTGCAGGGCGAGCCCATGAAAGAATGTTCTTGATCTAGCCGTCGCCAAACGAGCATATTTCGCAAAAAGCAGCTTTTTCTCTGCGTCTCGGATAGATGTACACTATTTCCACCTGCGCATCGCACGAATACTAAATTAAGCGCCTTTTTTGGCAGGATGCCAATTTGGCGACAGCTATACTTGAAAATATTACACATTGTACTCGTAGCAAAGTAAAAACAAAATGAACATCTAGGTTAAAATGAAAGAGTAAAAAATAACAAAATGAGTACCTCATCTCATCTTCAAAAGAGAAGGATTCAACGCAAAAGTGAAAACCAGATTAAGAAAAGTCGGACAGAAACTGGTTTTATTTCAGTGAAGATAGTTCCTTAATGCTTCGTGGCGAATCCCTCATTCGCCTCCCTCCTCCTTGTTCTCCTCCCTCTTCTTCCTCGCCGACCTCCTGCTCTCCGTCGCCTGTCTGCTGGCAGCCGCCCTCGGTTCCTCCTTCTTCAGATCCACCCTCCTCACAACCTCCGCTTCCTCCCACTCGCTCTTATCCAACACCGTCAGTGTCTTGTAGCCCGCGTCTTTTGCCTCCCGCGTTTTGTCGATCTTCCTCCGAGCGTACCTGAAACCCAAACTCCATTTAGATTTGAGTTCAAACTCACATTTTCTTGGGTGGGTCGACGAGCACATGTTGCAGAGGAGTCTGTCTCTCCTCCTGCGTCGGAGTGCTATTCTCCCTGTTTTCCTTGTTTGGTCTCAGCACTCCCGAATCCTTGCTCTCCTCGTTCACCATAATCGAAGACTTTTTCTCCGTTATTAAGGAGGCAGGCTTTTCCACATTCTGCTTAGAAGTAGATGTGTGGGAAACAGAGGATTGACTGATTCGTAGTGTTTTCGGAAACTTTGTGCTTGAATTCTTCACTTTGAGTTTTTGGGAGGAGATGGGTTTGAGGGAGGTCTGGGAAGCAGTCGGAGCCACGTGGTGTTCCGACAGGTGTCTGTCGGTTGGTTCGATCGACTTCGAAGGGGGAGAGGCGATGGTGTCGGGGTTGACCTTCTTCTTCTGGACACACATCTCAAATGAAGAGAAAATGGATGGAGATTCACGTCGATGTTCACGTGACTTCCTATCACGTACCGACAAAAATGCAAATAGGTGCAAAGTGTGCTCCCTTCCAGATCAGTTTTGGCTCTTTTAGAGTAGCAATGTTCCTAGGATTATAGCTGTCGCCAAACCGAATTCTTATGCTAATTGCGGAAACATGCAAACCGTGGTCTGTCTACAATGATTAGACTACGAATTTCACATATCAACAGAACATCACTTGAACATTCTAATTTTATTGACACGATTCCGATTTGGAGACAGCTATATTGGGTTTCCAGAATATTCTATGATTCAATCGGAGTGTTCTACGAGTTAATATTTAACGCAATTCAATCAGTAGTGGTTTGTTTTCCAATTCCATGCAAAGGCATGGAAAAGAACTCGTTGTTCGTACAAGTTTTAGGCATTTTAATTGTTCCCTAGCCGCAAGATGGTCTTGGGCCAAATTGGTCGGGGGTTGGGGCCTCAAAATGATCCCACAATGTACCTCAAGGTAAACCTATTGTAATAGAAGCCCTGGGGAACCCTTTGAGAAACACCGCAAAAATTTTCAAGGGGTTTTTTATGACTGGGATGGCAAGTTCTGAATAGGATACCTGTATGATCGAGGTGACGCACAGGGACCTCGTTAGTTCCGAAGCAATTGTAATCTGGCGATTTAAACTCGATTTCCTTTCCAAAAAAGTTTTGCCTCTATTAGAGAAGCAGCGTTCCTGAAATGTTCTGGGATTACTCGAAAATTCCTAAAAGATGACATAGATTACGGTGACTCGTCGGTTTAGAAACAATTCCTGAGACCCAACATCCCACATGATACCTCGAAATTTTAGGCTATGAATGCTAGGAACCCTTGTACCTCTGAAAAACTTTTAAACCTTTCAGTATTAGGGCCCCAACTTGGCGTTTTTAGCTTCGTCACACTTTAGGGTTTTTTCAAAAGCTCGTTCACCTGACTCTACTAACTCTAGACCGCCAGGAGAAAAACTGTGGGCTTTTTGATCTTGCAGGGAGAACCCCAAGACTTTTGGAAACCCTTGAATAGTAGAAAACGTAGAATTAAGCCAACCGTCATACATCGAAAAGCCCAGTACTAAAAGAAGCCTATATTTCTCTTTTTCGAACCTTCCGATCTCCGATTTTCCCACGAATTCTCCAGGATGCCGGTCTTCGCCAAGTGCCCTCGAGGGTGTGGCGGGCGGCGCTTTTTCCTTTACGAAAGGACAACGCAACGGCCGCTCACTATCAAATATCAGTGCGCTTCTGGACAAACAAAGTGTTTGTGGGACAAATAAAGTGACCGGCCGCGCGAGGAATGTTTGTCTGGGCGGCGCCCTCTGTGATAGGGAGAGGATCCTCCGATCCGGAAGAAACAGCCGCCGACGAACGCCGAAGAAAAAGTGACGGCCTGGAGGTCGCCGCCGGTTGCAGTCTTTGTGCAAAGCTTCCGAGCGGGAAACCACACAGAGTGAGAATAGCTGCGAGAAAGAGGAAACAAGACACGCCGAGGACGAGCCAATAGGGTTCAACGAGCGAAAGGGCAACCCGAAATAGCTCAGCGGAAGAACGCTTGTGGAAGATTACCCTGAAGTGCAATAAAATGGCCGCAAACAAAAAATATATTACTCGCCAATCCTACTTTAGCCAAATGGGACCACGCGTCTTTTGTTGCCGAATGTAGTAATGGGAAATTCTCATTTCTGAGAGTGGCTGAAGTAGGATGGACGAGCACTATGAAAACCGTTCGAACAGAATGGAGGAAAAAGTGGTTCGATGAGTTTTCTAGAACCTTTCAAAGGCCAATGTGTGTTTGTATGTATTTGTGTATGTATGTATGTATGTATGTATGTATGTATGTATGTATGTATGTATGTATGTATGTATGTATGTATGTATGTATGTATGTATGTATGTATGTATGTATGTATGTATGTATGTATGTATGTATGTATGTATGTATGTATGTATGTATGTATGTATGTATGTATGTATGTATGTATGTATGTATGTATGTATGTATGTATGTATGTATGTATGTATGTATGTATGTATGTATGTATGTATGTATGTATGTATGTATGTATGTATGTATGTATGTATGTATGTATGTATGTATGTATGTATGTATGTATGTATGTATGTATGTATGTATGTATGTATGTATGTATGTATGTATGTATGTATGTATGTATGTATGTATGTATGTATGTATGTATGTATGTATGTATGTATGTATGTATGTATGTATGTATGTATGTATGTATGTATGTATGTATGTATGTATGTATGTATGTATGTATGTATGTATGTATGTATGTATGTATGTATGTATGTATGTATGTATGTATGTATGTATGTATGTATGTGTGTGTGTTTAACAATATTTCCACAAACTGTATTTTATGTCTTCGTCCCTACATGAGAACCCCTTTCTGCGGCGTCTGTAGTCTTTGGGCTTTGAAGAGCTTGCACACCTTTTTCGAATTGTTTCTTCCTTCGGGCGCAGCCTGCGACAAACAAAACAAAAGGCTTATAGCCTTTGAACCAACAAGCGACACCTTTGGAACAGCTCAGTGAGGGAAAAGAGGTATGTGGACTTTTGATCAAAGATGAGCTTAGTTGGTGTACTGAAGAATTTCTGGTGTCGCGTGAAACAAGTGGTAACTTAGGAAAGAGGAGGCGTTCCTTTGAGATGCGCCATATTTCACGTTCCAACTAGTGTGTGAATAACAGTCGCACGTCATTTCCAAGTGCCCTCAGGCATTTCCTGAATGTTTGATCACGTAATGCGGGCTTCCGGAAGAGCTGACTCACCTACGTCGGGTCGCGCCGGGACCGGCTTGCTCGGCGCGTTTAAAAGCGCCTGCGGCAGTCTGCGGACAAGCAATGGTCCGACGCTCCTTCCTCGCTCTCTGTCTATTTTTCCTAGCGGCTCCGGCCGTCTTCGCAGCCGACAAGTCGGAAGAGGTGTTTTGCTTACTCATTCCCCTTACTTACTTGTCGTTTTCTCCAGAAGCAGGTGGCCTTGCCCCGTGCGAAGCGACAGTGTTGCAACGGAGGATCCAACTCTTGCTGTCCTCAGCAACAGCAGACCCAGTGTGTTCCGGTGTGCATTCAGCAGTGCCAGCAGGCCTGTGCCACTCCACAGTGCCAGCAGACATGCCAGCCCAGCTGTAACAACCAGTGTGGAGGCAACAACAACCAGCAACAGGTCAGTCAGCTCACGCGAGTCTTCAGAAGACTCGGTTCAGATCATCATTCTCCAGCAGCAACAGCAGCAGTGCAACCAGTGCCAACAGGCTTGTACCAACGTCTGTTCTGCCCCCAGCTGCCAGCAGTCCTGCCAACAGTCGTGCGAGCCTCAGTGCGGTGGCCAGCAGCAGCCAATCATCCTTCTGCCTCAGCCGCAGAACCCGTGCAACGCCTGCCAACAGACCTGCCAACAGACGTGCAACAACAACAACAACTGCAACTGCCAGCAAGCCTGTGCCCCGGCCTGTGGTCAGCAGAACCAGCAGCCGATCATTGTGGTGCAGCAGCAGAACAACCAGTGCCAGCAACAGTGCACCCAGCAGTGCAGCTCCTCCTGCAACACCCCCGTCTGTCAGCAGTCCTGCCAGCCGTCTTGCCAACAGGCCTGCCAGCCTCAGTGCCAGCAGCAGTGCATGCCTTCCTGCCAGCCATCTTGCACCCAGCAACAGCAGCAACAACCGATCATTGTGGTGGTGCAGCAGGACCAGCAGTGTCAGAGCCAGTGCCAGAGCCAGTGCAACAACCAGTGCCAGACTCCCGTCTGCGCCCAGTCTTGCACCAACCAGTGCCAGGTAAAATATATATTTTAAAATTCAAACTGAAATCTCTTTTAGTCGTCCTGCAACCCCTGCCAGGGATCTTCCTGCAACAACCAGCAGCCTCAGCAGATCGTCGTCGTTCAGCAACAGCAGCAGAACCAATGCCAGAATGCCTGCCAGAGCAGCTGCATGAACAACTGCCAGCCGACTGCCACTGTGCAGTGCCAGCCCCTCTGCCAGCAGACTTGCCAGCAGACCTGCCAACAGGCCGCCCAGATCGTCGTTCCTTGCCAATCGAGCGGAGGCTCCTGCGGATGCAGCAGTGGATTCTCCCAGTGCGGAGGCTCCTGCTGCAGGAGACGCTAGACCAGTCGTGCACGATACGACCAGGTTGTCTGTACAAACGCCTAGATAATAATAAAGTATTCTTCTTTTATTCTGTTTCTTATTTTCCTTCTTTACACATCGTTAGGGGAAAAGGTTCCAGAGTTCTTGGTAGGTTCCTCCAGTAATATAGGGTTTGATTAAGGTTTTCTGAAGACTGAGGGATTTTATCTGTTAGTTCTAGACGATTTTGGGTTTTAAGTATTCATGACCCCCAGAGATGTACAACCCTGGAATATTCTAGAACCCTGAAATGAAATCATAAAACTCTCTGCATTTCACAATGGACAATGACACGCTGTCACCTACTTTTCGTCATGGACAGGTCCATTTTTATTTTCGTGGGCATCTGTCTTTAAACTGAAAAGTGTGAGTTTTCTTTTCCAGTGAAATTTACAACCGAAGTTATCAGCTTCAGAATTAAGAACGGGAAGAAGTCTTTTTCTCAAATGTTCTCCAACCATTTTTCCATGGTCATAAGCTTTCGCCAGCTAGTTCTCAGATTTTCTGATCTTACAATTGTGTGTTTCTGTGGGGATAATTCGAGTGAGGCTTATCCTTATTCACATAGTAGACCACACTTATCGTATTGAATGAAACATTCACAGATGATCATTCTGCATCCCTCATAACACATGGCTGTTTCAATGGCTGTTTTCACTATGTAGTCAAACATCCTATAGTTAAGTCCTTAAGGAACTCATGATAGCAACACGGGATCAGGGGTCAAAGGTTTAAAAAAAAATAGAGGGGTAATTCCTCGAGGTGCGGCGTCGGGAGATCTTGTGACGTCATCTCCCTCCTAGGAGGCGTAGGCGACAGTGTAATCCATTACCACGATCGTCGATAGGAAATCCGAAAGGTTCTTATTGAACCTCAACATCATGTTCAAAAGAAAAATATGTTTTCCTTACTGTTTTGAACGGTCACTAGGAGGATAGCTGGAAAGTGGTAGCCCTTTTCACTACTCGAGTGTTTGTCAAAGGTTTATGTAAGGCGGATGCAAACAACCCAGCAAATATACCAGAGTTTATTCTCTGTAAACATAGAGTTGAACAAGCTTGTAAACTTTTCTGTATGAACAAAATACAACCACTGAAGGAGCTACCAAATCAATATCATTAGGCAATGGTTTCTCATAGATTTCCGAAAGAGATACAATTCTGGGGTACCTGAATATAGTCTGAGATCCTAAAACCTTGGTATAATACGTTAATAATGAGAAGCCTTTCTTAAACTCTCTTTACATACTATAAAACACGTGATCAGGAAAAAACAAACATACAAACCCCTACAATCAGAAAACTAAGGAAAAGGAGAGAAAAATCTTATACTACTAGAGAAACCTCTGAAGAACTCTGGAACCTTTTCCCCTAACGATGTGTAAAGAAGGAAAATAAGAAACAGAATAAAAGAAGAATACTTTATTATTATCTAGGCGTTTGTACAGACAACCTGGTCGTATCGTGCACGACTGGTCTAGCGTCTCCTGCAGCAGGAGCCTCCGCACTGGGAGAATCCACTGCTGCATCCGCAGGAGCCTCCGCTCGATTGGCAAGGAACGACGATCTGGGCGGCCTGTTGGCAGGTCTGCTGGCAAGTCTGCTGGCAGAGGGGCTGGCACTGCACAGTGGCAGTCGGCTGGCAGTTGTTCATGCAGCTGCTCTGGCAGGCATTCTGGCATTGGTTCTGCTGCTGTTGCTGAACGACGACGATCTGCTGAGGCTGCTGGTTGTTGCAGGAAGATCCCTGGCAGGGGTTGCAGGACGACTAAAAGAGATTTCAGTTTGAATTTTAAAATATATATTTTACCTGGCACTGGTTGGTGCAAGACTGGGCGCAGACGGGAGTCTGGCACTGGTTGTTGCACTGGCTCTGGCACTGGCTCTGACACTGCTGGTCCTGCTGCACCACCACAATGATCGGTTGTTGCTGCTGTTGCTGGGTGCAAGATGGCTGGCAGGAAGGCATGCACTGCTGCTGGCACTGAGGCTGGCAGGCCTGTTGGCAAGACGGCTGGCAGGACTGCTGACAGACGGGGGTGTTGCAGGAGGAGCTGCACTGCTGGGTGCACTGTTGCTGGCACTGGTTGTTCTGCTGCTGCACCACAATGATCGGCTGCTGGTTCTGCTGACCACAGGCCGGGGCACAGGCTTGCTGGCAGTTGCAGTTGTTGTTGTTGTTGCACGTCTGTTGGCAGGTCTGTTGGCAGGCGTTGCACGGGTTCTGCGGCTGAGGCAGAAGGATGATTGGCTGCTGCTGGCCACCGCACTGAGGCTCGCACGACTGTTGGCAGGACTGCTGGCAGCTGGGGGCAGAACAGACGTTGGTACAAGCCTGTTGGCACTGGTTGCACTGCTGCTGTTGCTGCTGGAGAATGATGATCTGAACCGAGTCTTCTGAAGACTCGCGTGAGCTGACTGACCTGTTGCTGGTTGTTGTTGCCTCCACACTGGTTGTTACAGCTGGGCTGGCATGTCTGCTGGCACTGTGGAGTGGCACAGGCCTGCTGGCACTGCTGAATGCACACCGGAACACACTGGGTCTGCTGTTGCTGAGGACAGCAAGAGTTGGATCCTCCGTTGCAACACTGTCGCTTCGCACGGGGCAAGGCCACCTGCTTCTGGAGAAAACGACAAGTAAGTAAGGGGAATGAGTAAGCAAAACACCTCTTCCGACTTGTCGGCTGCGAAAACTGAAGCCGAAACGAGGAGAAGGAAGAAGAGAGGACGAGAGAGCATGGTTGATGGGAACGGTGGATGCTGCGAGACATTTATACGAGAGAGTGGGACCGGAGGACGGGTTCTCCGGAAAACGGCGCGGGCTCTTTTTCCTCGATTGCAGAAATGATTACGTGCACGCACTATATTTGGTTAGCGGAAGGGTGCCCTCTGCTCGACGGAACGTGTTCCAACAGGCGAGTCATAGCCTCAGCATGACAACTGTTTGTCTCTTTCGAAATCAACTGGTCTTTTTGGTTCTGGACTTGTTCAAAAGCACTTTTTACGTCATCTCTCGTGGGAATTCGAGGTGTAATGAGCAAATAGTGGTGGAATCCACTGCAGCCGGCGGGTGCAGCGGGTTCAGAATAGAGAGAAAGAGAGAGAGAGAGAGAGAGAGACTGTGCCTCCCCCTGTGTCCAATTTATGAAATTTTGGAGATATTTCAACTCTAAGATTGGAGACAAGCGTCTGTTGCTCACCTCTGACGCCTGATATTTCGTTGAGCTCCGTTGAATCACCATTTAATCAAAAATCAATTGTAAAAGTTAATGGTAACTCAGCAAAACACAATTTTTCACCTTTTTATTAAGACTGAAAAAGTTTTCAACTGCTGATGCGCAGAAGGAGGCTTGAAAGTCTTTGTTTTATCGGTTTTTATCGAAAGTGGTCAGTTGATTTGGTTTGTCGTTAAAAAACGAACCTTTTCATGGATGGCCCTACACTTATTGCCCATGTGATTTTTGCGAAAATTTTGACTTGAATAGCATATTTGGAGAAAAAAGTACTGAGGTTTTTCATGTTGGCGAACCCGAGGCACGGCCTTTCGAATAAAGGTCACTTTCAAAACACATGGAAGAGTGCCAAACCCAGATCCTTTTCCTGCGTTTGAACAAAGGGTCCCGTCACGAAAAGCCCCTGGAGATTTGTAAAAAAAACGCGTGTTTAAAACATTCGAGAGTTTTGGCAATTTGCAAATGCTATTCGTGGTGGGACCAATACAACCTATAACATTTGGTTCTGGGCGGTTGGCAAAATGCCCATGCCTGTTTTTGGCAGCTGGGGTTCTTTCAAAAGTTAGGGAGGGAAATGTCGTAGATAGTACCCATTTTAGCTTTTCATTATTACCAAATTTGCATCAGGACAAAAATATGGGGTGTCTGTATGACCCTAACTGTATAGCGGTCGCCAAACGAAAATCCTGCCAAAAAACGGCCTTAATGCAGCAGACGTGCGATACTCATGCGAAATAGTGCGCGAAAAGCGCAGACGCAGAGAAAAAGCGACTTTTAAGATCCGATGCTCTTTTGGCGGCAGCTATAGATATAGAGAAAGATAGAAATAGAAGGAGAGAGAGGAGAGAGAACGGAAGAAAAGTAGTAACACGTAACGAGCGCAGCAGCAGTCTTGGACAGAATTCACATACGTGAGTTCTCCCTTTCTCCTTTCAATCGACCAGAGGCGGTTGCTTCGCCATGTCGCGGGCATCGAAGCCCTCAGCTAAAACTGTAGAAGACCAGGATTACTACCATGGTCTGCTTCCGAGGTAAGCCTACTTGAACTTCTTCTATGTGATGCGTTCTAGAGAAGATGTGGAGTTGCTCCTGGCCAACCCTGGAGACTTCCTCGTGCGCTTCACTGAGACCAAGGCCGGAGACCTTCCCCAGTACGTCATCTCTGTCTGCACTGCGAACGTAAGTTGATTCATATGAAACAATGTTTACGGGTTTAGGAATCTGAAAAGAAGAAGCCCAAAGGGTGCAAGTTTACGATCAGACACCTGGTGGTCGAGTTCAAGAACAAACAGTTCACTTTCGATCAAAGAATGTACTTCCACGACATTCCGGAACTCATCAGCTACTATTTGATTGGGAAAATTGGGTTTTCCGTGAACAATCCGAACAACAAAGACTACCTGAAGACGCCTGTCTCTAGGCCTACGTGGGAACTGAGCCATGATTGGATTCAGCTGGGAGAACAACTCGGAGCCGGTCAATTTGGAGAGGTGATGAAGGGAAATCTGACCTACCCCAATGGAAAGTCTCACACCGTGGCTGTGAAAGTGGCGAAGACTTCGGAGAACCCGGAAATCAAGAAACAGGTGGGCTTACATGGAAAGTTAGGGAGCGCAACCCGAAATTGTGCGCGCGCGCCCAAAAAAAACCAAAATTTTTTATGGATTCGGTCTACCCGCGCCGACCGTTCCTTTGCGGAAACTATTTCATGTCGAAGTGGCCGATTGAAACGAGATATGTGTTATTCGGTAGCCCCTTGGGTGAAACTTACAGGGTCGATTTGAGTTCCTGTTAAGGAGCCAACCATTTTCGAGAAAACCGGTTTTTACCACAAGTCCTAGGATATTGTGGTTCGGTGGCATAGAACAACAAGCCCCACAGGGTCGGGGGGGGGGGGGGGGGGGGGTAGTGGGGTGGCGCCGAGGGGTGGGGATCATGGTACACTAAGAATGCATTTTTGAGGTGTCGTAAGGTGCATTAGGATTGTGAGAGTTTATTCAAAATTTGACTCCAAAAGATGCACGTTAGAGAGTCGCGCGAAGTTCTGCCCACATTTCGAGTGCGTATATATGACGCTTAAAGTTGAGATGTCAAGGTGAAAATTTGTGTGGTAGAAGAACATAACCGTATCCAACTGTCGGAAAAATGTCACCCAAATCTGTAAATTGATTTCCACTGGGGGGGTCGCGCTTTTCCGGTAGGTACCATGTTCATGCATGTTTGGTGGTCAAAGGGTTAAGCCGTTGGACTGCAAATATGAAAGTTTTCGATGCATGCGGTTAAAAACTTTTTTTTAAAATTTTTAATGAAATGGTCAATTTGAGACTTGGTGTCGTTATTTGCAATTGGGTATCTCCGTGAAACTCGGTTGCAATTGGAACTCAAGACAAACAGTTAATTAAATTATTTGAAGAAGAAAAAAGTTTCCTTTTTGTTAAACTTTGCGAAGCTATCATAAATTACAAGAAAACGGAAAACAGTGAAAAATGGGAGCGAACCAATACCCTTAAGATTTGCACTCCAACGTCTTAACCATTCGACCACAGAACTACGCTGACCCGGCGCCGTAGACGGATGATTAAAGCGCTGGACAATCCACCTGTGTTACAATATATATATTAATCAGAAATGGCAAAGTGTTTGAGAATAAAATGGCAAAATGAAGACGTTTGTTAACAGATTGCGGAGATGATGAGAGAGGCGCGCACAATGAGAAACCTTCAACATACGAACATCGTCTGGATGTACGGAGTGGCGGTGGATGAGGAACCGCTGATGCTGGTCATTGAGTACGTGCCTCACGGAGACCTCAAGAACTTCTTGGCAAAGAACACGGTGAATGGAGAGGTTAAACAGAAGATTGTCGTACAGGCAGCCACTGGGATCGCATATCTCCACACTAAGAATTGGATTCATCGGTGAGACGGTGTACTTTCTCGCTACCTTTCGCAATTAGAGCCGAAAACGAGTAGAAAGACGTTATAAATCGTGTCATTTTTTCAGAGACATCGCGGCGCGTAACTGTTTGGTCGGCGGAGAGCCCATCGAAGGAGTCATCATCAAAATCTCCGACTTTGGTCTCTCTCGCGAGGGGGATTCCTACCACATCAAGCACAACAGACCCCTGCCCGTGAAATGGCTGGCTCCTGAAGTTCTGAAGAATAGCACTTTCGACAAGAAGAGCGACGTTTGGACCTTCGGCATGCTTTGTACGTTTAGTGGGCAATACTGATCTCTTTTTATTCAGGTTTTGAGATCTACTCCGGAGAAGAGCCGTACACCAAACTGAGCAAAGACCACGCTAGGGAGGAGATTCTGAAGCACAATCCGCCAGACGAGATTTCAGAAATGCCGAAGAAACGTGAGAAAATAGAAATAGGTGCTCCTAAGGGTATTCAGTGTGGTCTCTGCTGATGAAGAGTGTCTGGGTTCCGTTGAGGGAGCGCTCCACCATGATGGAGGTCCTCAATTCCCTGAGTGGCACCCGGTCTACCGCCAAAAACGCTCCAACTCAAGGCACCACGGGCAATTCCAAGCAGACGGGAGTGACGAAGGCACCGAAGAAGAAGAACACGAATCTGAAGAAGGCGGGAAAGAAAGGGGGCAGTGAACTGAAGCGGAGGGGGCCCTGAATGGCCTAGAGGAAAGAAGAAAAAAGAATAATACTAGTCACTTTCGAGTATTCAAATGAAGGTTCTGTCGAATCACATTTTTTTTCTTATATTCGAGTGTATGTGTAGCTGTCGCCAAACGGGCATCCTGACAAAACGGCCGTAATGCAGCAGTCGTGCGATACTCAGGTGTGTGTGTGTGTGTGTGTGTGTGTGTGTGTGTGTGTGTTGTTTCCTTGCGGATTTGTCTATAGGCGCAGTTCCTGGGAGCTGTTTACGTTTAAACTTAGGGGTAACCCATGGCCAATTTTGTTTGCAAAAATTTCAGTTTTTCCAAATGTATCAACCGTAAAAGATACGAAAAATTCACAACGCGCACTTTAATTAAGTTCAAACCGTAGTTATAACACCCTAAATACGTTTTATAACGATAACCAATTATAACAACTGCCACAAAATATAACAAGCCTGGGTTTTAATGATTCTAAAACAAGCCTACAGTGAGCAAATGGTCACAAGTTAGTGCACACGTAAGTAAACAACCATAAACAACGTATAAGTCATAAAAACATAAATCACAAATTGAACACAACAATAGCAAAACCCCAAAATGAGAACAAGCCACCGATTCGACTTTATCGATTCCTGGTGTAATTGACAACTGTATTCAGGCGGAGACCTTGGCCTCTCGCAGTTCCTTTTCCTCCCTCTCGACCCTCTTCCGGAAGTAGAAGATGTTTCTGTACTTCTCGATCATGTAGTCCGCCTTGTGCTTCATTGTGAAGAAGAGCAGCGGCCAGTCGTAGTTGGTCGTGGATTTGTACGCGTACTGTGTTCCATCCAGAGGCTTCAGAGCCTCCTTGAGGTGTTTCGTAGCCTCCACCAGGTTGTAGTGAGGAATGCGCATGAACAAGTGGTGGACCAAGTGGCCGTCGGGCACGTGGTGCCACAGCTCATTCACTCCCATTCCGTACTCGCGGTCGATCGTCTGCAGCTGGCCACGGAGGTAGCCCCACTCCTCTTCAGCGTACGCCTGAGTGAGTGAGTGAGAGGGAAAAAGAGAGGTACCTCGGTCAAGTTGTCATCTGCGTGATTCAAAAGAGTCATCAGATTGATGAACATTCCACTGAACAGCTCCGGAACCAAGAAGTACTTGACCCAGTCTGTGAAGGAGCCGGTGACCACGTAAGCCAAGTAGGCGATTCCCAGACAAGAGCCAGAACTGAAGCACATCTCCCTCTCTCAAATGGGCTGAAGTACCTGATGATGCACTGGATCCTCTCCTTGTTGTTGGTGTAGAGCCTTCCAATTGGCGCGTAGTGGGTTCCATCTCTCAATCCGAACATCAGATACACAGGGTTCAACATGAAGAACTGGGTAAGGGGATTTCCCAACAAATAGCGGAAAAACTCGTCCATTCCGAACCACTCCTCCTCGGTGTAGAACGGATGCACTCCGTCGCGGTCGACGTTGTTCGTGTGCTGAAACCCTCCAGTTTTCACAGATGAAATTCTGTAAAACGTACTGCATGGTGATGTTTGTGACTGGTTTTCCAAGGGTAGAAGGGGACCATCACGGACCCCATGAGGCAATGCCCCATGATATCGTTAACGAGCCAATTGTTGACGAGAGAGTTGTGGATGGCGTCGTGTCCCAGACAGAAGACTCCGCACAGCACCATTCCGACCAGCCAGTACCAGACGAGGAGACCCAGCCAGCCACCGTAGCCTTCGAGGATCGGCAGAAGAGCCACGTAGCTGAGCAGGAGGAGGGCAAAGTCCTTGACCAAGTAGTACACTCCAAGGTTGTCATCCACCACGAACACATGGGACGGCATGATCTTCTTTATAGAATCCATCGAGGGGAGTTTGGTGCGAGGTTTCCGAGGAAGGTCCTTGGCCGAAGGCCTGCGAAGACTTTGGAAGGGCGAATGGGTTGTCTGTTGAGAGGCCGAAGAGGAGGTGGGCGAAGTGGCAGTTTTCATCTTGGAAGGGTCGTTTCTTATGGATCCCTTGGAGAGGATAGCCGTTCTAGTTGAGGCTTCAGAAGGCCGGTTCGCCGTCAAAGCCACCGCCGTCCGGGTAGACGACGACATGGCCGTTCTGGTGGATTTATCCATGAGGACGACCGGTCGCGGAGGCAGGCGAGTGAAGACTGACTGCCAGACGGATCACGCGGGTTACTTGGACGAAGTACAATTAAAATATAGTCAAAACACTACGTTTATTTGCCATTTTATAACCTTTTGACGAAAAATAAACGTTTTCCTGGTTGAATGACCAAATTACGCATTCCTGATGAAGAGAATGGCGGCGGCGGAACCGCCGCCATCCCACGGCCTTTGATATGCAACTGCGGCGTCTCAAGAAATTCGACACTTTGCATTGTCAAAAAAGCTTCATATTTCATGGATTCAGGATTCTGTTTTTATGAATTTATATTTTAAATAATAAAAATCGTATTAAATTTAAAGTTTTATAAAACGAACACCATGAATTTTAAAAATATATATAATTATATTAGAGTAACCCCAGGTTCCAACCGATCGGCTGGACAAAAGTGCCACCAGCTCCATTAGGGTTCGATCCCGGCCGGTGGGCTTCATTTTCCACAGCTTAAGCAGTGCTGGCTATCGTTTAACAATCGTTTAACAAAGGGCCGTTTAACAAAGGGCCGGCCCGCTCGGTGAAAAGTTGGGCCCGGGTCGGCCCTTTGTTAAACGATAGGGCCGAGCCGAGCCACTCCATAAAAATCGGGCCCGGGCCGACCCTCAAATTTACCAGATCTGGCTTGAAACGATTCTATCGAACAAACAAGTGATTGTATGGATGTTCACAATTTTTTATCCGTGATTTGGGAGCAGCGAAGAAATTCACATATTGTGTCGCCGAAATGTTTTATTGTTTCACTGTTATTTAAACATTAATCCTCTTAAAAAACTGAACCTGTGAACTTTCAAATCGAGCCAACCGGTTGTCGCTCTTGCCAGCCGGCTGGCCGTGGTTCGCGACAATCGGTCTCTGCGCCCTCTCTCTCGTACTTCAAGCGCACGTGATTTGACAGCGGCTGTCTTTTTTCCAACATTCCTCTTTTTCTGCAGATTCTATCACTATTTTTATTATGTAACTTATAAACATTTATTCATATTAACAATAAATAAGACGAAAAGACCGTGATCTCTGCAATAATTCGCCGTCCTTTTCAAACAATGCACTTTGCCGCCATGGGCCGTGTTAACAACATGTTTACCCCAGTCTGCGGCCATTTTCATGCCATTTTCTGCTCTTCTGCCCAATTCCTCTCATCTTTCGATGATTTACTCGTACACGTGGTGAGCTTAGATCTGTGAACTGCAACATCACAGTTCATTCGCTTCTTTTAGCCGCTGCTATCACCCTTCCCCCTCGCAAACGGCTGTCACCGCTACTGCCAGTCGGCCGGTTCCATAGATCTTTCTTTGTTTCCAACCTCCACACACAAATATTGTCTTCTCTTTATTTTCTTTGGTTTCATCGCCACACTTTCTGTTTTCGACGCCTTATTTGTATTTTCAGTTTTCTCGTTTGGGATGTTGAGCCGCCTGACCCTCCGAGGACCCGCTCTTTCCGCTTCTGTAAGTTTATTTTTCTATACAAAATTAATTTAATAACATTAATTTTGCGTACAGACGTTGTATAGTGCGACTTCTGTTGAATTTAGTTTTAATTTTATATTTATTTTGGTACGATTCAGTATAAAACGTGTTAAATATTCTTCCATTCTTTTGTTACATTAGCTTTTAGCTAAATCACAGCTAGACTATTCAGAAAAGCACTGTTAAAGCGAGAGTGAAATGGTGTTAATGACGTCACTGAGCTCTTATTGACAGCCGAAGCCGAGTTAGTGTTTTGCGAGAAATCCGGGGATTTCCCCTCGGAATTTATTGATTTTTCGCTTTTTTAAACAATCTATCAGCTACAAATTGCAAGAATTTATTTTGCTGTAATAAATTAAATATTTTTAGAAAGCGCATCTACAGTTCTTCAAGAACTTCTCCATTTCTTCGCAGCAATGCGTCAAGATCTACCCCAGTGCCGTCGAGGCCGTCAAAGACATTCCGGATAATGCGAAACTCCTCGTCGGAGGTACGAATTTCTCTTTTTTTGTGACAAAAACGCCTTTTTAGGCTTCGGTCTCTGTGGAATTCCGGAGAATCTCATCTCCGCCATGGCCGAATGCGGCCAGAAGAACCTCACCTGTGTTTCGAACAACGCCGGAGTGGATGACTGGGGACTCGGGATTCTTCTCAAGACCCGCCAGGTTAGGATTTTTTTAAAATTTTAATTATGTTTTCTTTGTTTTAGATCAAGAAAATGATTTCTTCCTACGTGGGGGAGAACGGAGAATTCGCCCGACAGTACCTCTCCGGAGAGCTCGAGCTCGAATTCACACCTCAGGTTGGTTTTGAAATATTCGTTGCGGGACCCAAATGGTCCAAGACCTCGAATCTTTATTATTTGGTAAACAGAAGACAAATCGATGTTTAGGGAACCTTGGCGGAGCGAATTCGCGCGGCTGGTGCCGGAGTTCCCGCCTTCTTCACTCCCACGGGTTACGGTACTTTGATCCAGGAGGGAGGAGCCCCCATCAAGTACAGCCAGACTGAGAAGGGAAAGGTCGAAATCGTCAGCAAAGCCAAGGAGGTGGGTCTCTCTCTCTCTCTCTCTCTCTCTCTCTCTCTCTCTAACATTTATCTCTTTAGACGAGGCAGTTCAATGGCATCAACTACGTGATGGAGGAGGCCATCTGGGGAGACTACGCTCTGATCAAGGCCTGGAGGGCCGACAAGCTTGGAAACATCCAGTTCAGGTGGACTTTCCCCTATTTCTTAAGACTTTTTTGGTGTTTAGACAGGCTGCTGGTAACTTCAACAACCCCATGTGCAAAGCGAGCAAATGTACTATTGTGGAGGTCGAGGAGATTGTCGAACCCGGCGTCATTCCTCCCAACGACGTGCGTTTTTGTGTTATTTCTAGCTATTTTCTTAGCTTATAGAAGTAGATTTAGGCGTAGCTTAGTCTTTCAGGTGCATATTCCGTCCATCTTCTGCCAGCGTTTGGTTCTCGGAAAGGACTACCGGAAGCCGATCGAAAGACCCATGTTCGCCCAGGTTTCCGTGTTTTTCCTCTTGTTTTTCTTACAGATTCGCACAGGAAGGTCCTGTGAAACACGACACTTCGGCCGGAGGAAAGACCCGCGAAATCATCGCAGCCAGGGCCGCTTTGGAATTCCGCGACGGCATGTACGGTAGGCGATTGTGCGTTTCCAAAGAAATGGTGGTTCCAGCCAATCTCGGAATTGGAATCCCCACCCTCGCCCCCAACTTCATTCCCAAGGGAATCACCGTCCATCTCCAGAGTGAGAACGGAATCATCGGAGTGGTGAGAGAGGGTTTGGTTCCCTTAAGGAGTAATATTTTAGGGCCCTTACCCGCGAAAGGGACAGGAGGACCCCGATTTGATCAACGCCGGAAAGGAAACGATCACTCTGCTGCCTGGAGCCTCGATTGTGGGAAGCGACGAATCCTTCGGAATGATCCGCGGGTGGGTTTTTGAAGGCCTCGTTTACGACGTGCCAAAGTGTATCTGTTGACACTGATTTCTTGCAGATCCCACATGGATATCACCGTGCTCGGAGCCCTTCAAGTAGCGGCCAATGGAGACCTCGCCAACTGGATGATCCCTGTGAGTTGCCCACTTGTAATACCCACAGTAACCCAATTTTCAGGGAAAGTTGGTGAAAGGAATGGGCGGTGCGATGGACCTGGTCTCCGCCCCCGGAGCCAAGGTAATCGTTGTGATGGAGCACTGCTCGAAGAACGGAGAATCGAAGATTCTCGACAAATGCAATCTGCCCCTCACTGGAAAGGGAGTCGTTTCCAGGATCATCACCGATATGGTCAGTTTTATCTTTGAGCTTACAATGAGAAGCTACTTTTTGAAGCACTTGGGCCACTGAAAAATCAGATTTTTCGCTTTTGAATGTATCACGACCCTACATGGGCGTCAGCCCGACTTTGACAGCTGGGGTCGCGCTTAGAAGAATTTTATATACGAGAGGGGTATCTCTAGGTTCCCCGATAGGCAATTTTTAAGAGCAGGGGTCTCGCCACGACCCAAGCGACGGAACTGTGTATGATCACGACTTCAAAAACGACAACTGGGAATTTGCCGATCTCCACTGTGGGTAGGGGTGGCAAATTTGAGGGCCGGTCCGGACCCGATTTTTTTAGGGAGTGGGCCGGTCCTGTCTCGAAAAACTAATACAAAAGTCGGGACGCCCACGAGTTGTAACATGAAAAGTTGTAACTGGGTTACTTTGCTCAACGCCACTAGTTGCAATCAAAACCCTTTACACCAGGGTCTGGTGGCGATCTTCCGTATTGCACATATATTGGATTGCAATTGATTAAAATGCAACCGGCATGAATTGCAGATAAACAAAATCACATCGTATTCAAATTACGACGTGAACGTAGTGTAACTGGGTCGTTTTGTAACACAATTAGAATAATTAGGCATAGTGAAAGTATCTCAAAAACTTAACAAAAGGCAAATCCAATGAAGTATATGTATTCTAATTTGGTTACAAAACGACCCAGTTGCAATTCGCCCACGTTGCGATTCATTCAAATTGCACTAGCACCATTTTTCATTCAGTCCATCTTACACAGTGCCTGAGTCCCAAAATGTTAGCTTGCAATTGCATTGGTTGCGAATTGACCATGATACAAATTTGCCAGGTGTCAATTCTAAGCAAAAAGTTGCAATTCGTTTTGATTACAACATTTCATGTTACAAGCTGTGGGCGTCCCCAAAAGTCGGCCCAAGTTAAGGGCCGGGTCCAAAATTTTACCCCTTTGCTAGCCCAGCCTGTTGCTGCACACAAATAAATGTTCAGTGTCCAAGTCGGCAACCCACCGTTCAGTTTTACGACAGCCCCTTTCTATTACAAAAAAAAATCGAAAATTTGCGACGGACCCCCTTCTTCAAAAAAAATTTGCCGAAAACTGAAAATTGCGACAGCCCTACCGCCTTTCAGGGCTGGCAAAGGCCCGGGCCGGTCCGCACTGTGAAAATTCGGGCCTGTTTGTTATTTTGGTTTTCGGCATGGCCGAGAATTGCCCAAAACTTTTCGATTATTGAACCCAAGCTTGGCAAACTTAAGTCGGACCGATACAATTTGAATTGTGGGCGGCTCTTTGGTGGTTTCGTTTTCGCCGGAATACCACGTTTGCAAGGCGGAAACAAGCTCTTTGCAGACGCACCTTTTTACCATGCTTTTTCATTTTGCGAACTGAAGGTCGTTGAATAGAATCCGGTCGCAACCCGAACTGTCAAAATGATTCTTTCCCATAGGGAGACATACAACACCAAAGAAACCAAATCTTTGCACGGATGAAAGAGTAAAAAGTTAGCGTTCTTGCCCCTTTTTGCTTCCTACCGTACCTATTCCAGGCCGTGTTCGACGTGACCAAGGACGGTCTCGTGCTCATCGAAGTCCGCAGTGATTTGACGGTCGACGACATCCGTGCCAAGACGGCAGCCTCTTTCCAGGTACCCCCTTGTCTGTTTATGCTAATGTCTCTTTTTGCAGGTCAGCGCCGATGTGAAACCTATGGGTCAAGCTCCTCTGAATCAATAAACGGGCACGCCACACGCACCTCTACATTCATGTTTATACTAGATTTCCTTACCTTTGTGCCCTTTCTCAATTGTTTGAGCGCACAGAAATGCATAAGCTCTCGTTGTTTTCGTCGTTTTTTTGTGTCAGAGTCTATATCGCTCAATGAATGTGATAACGTTCTTCCACACTTCACTCTTGGCGGCAAGGGGCGGATCACAGATGACTGGTTTGTGAACTGGGATTCTTGGAAAAGTGATAACGGCCATGTGACTTGTATCGTAGTGTGA
Organism: Oscheius myriophilus; assembly: GCA_964057215.1. Taxonomy (NCBI): domain Eukaryota; kingdom Metazoa; phylum Nematoda; class Chromadorea; order Rhabditida; family Rhabditidae; genus Oscheius; species Oscheius myriophilus. Next base: position 10,514,792 of record OZ059903.1, on the reverse strand, counting down.
CAACAGCTGAACTTCGGCACACAAAAGGGAACTTGGATAACCGAATACGAGGATTTTCGCGTCAAAACCAAGGAAACGTGATCGGTGCGAATTTCTCATGTAAACACCACCACAAAACGTACTACGGCGCGTTTTTCATCCTCGTGATCTCATTTTTATATCTAAAATCGTTTAAAATGTTACCTCTCTGTGAAAAACCATTTACCGATACAAATTTCCGAATTTTGAGATTGCAAAGCCGCCCAAAATAATGTCGGGTTGGGAACGATAATTGAGAGACTTATTAATAAGGTAGTACCCTTTTTCTTCCCACACAACAATTCTGCGACGTGTCAAAGTGTATCTGTTGACACTATCATTCTTCCGGATCTCGCTGAAAAACAGACGCGAAAACAGCTGAAAAACATAAAAATAAGACGTTAGACTTTATGAATTCCAAAGTTATTCACAGTTATGAGCTTATAGATGTTGGATATCCCATTTCAACGTGACTCCGGGCCAGCCCGCTGTCCAAAATCGCAATTTTTAATCGGGTTTTTGAGCGCAAAAATCCAAGTGTCCAACTCGCGCCCTAGTGCGAAAATCCACCCCGCGAATTTCAAATCCGATTATTTGCTGCGGCCTGGCAGTCGATTAGGCTTTTCTTTTTTGTTATTCTCGTTTATTTCGCCATCTTCGGACTCTGTCTTTATGTAAACAATACAATTAAATTAATATATAAGGCTCTCCTCATGGCTTCGAGTGTCTAATAAAAGAAATGCACGGGAATCTTTGCAAACGTGCCTTGTCGATGTAAACCTTTCTCCCCGTTTGTTGACGACATTTCGAGGCAGTCCGCATAAGAGAGTTGTTTCAGCGTGTAGCTGTGGAATGCCTCTGCTCCACAAAAAGCCATTCGAGCCTGTTCCGGAGCCAACGCAGCTGAATCCAGATGACAAGGTCTACTACTTGGCAGCCAGCAATGAGATGTTCACCAGTTACGAGTGAGTCACCAAAATGGCTTATTTTTGGGATTTAAATTTGAAAAGGTTACTTGGGTTAATGAAGGATTAAGTGAATCCTATTTGATTAATTCTCTAAATTTCCAATGTTTGGCATTAACACACAGGGTGGTTGCCCAGATTAAACAAATCGATTGGGAGTGAAAACGAAGTGGCACACTTATGTGGAGACTTAAAATCCCTTGTAGAAATGGACTTAATTGTGAAGTTTACTTCGGATGGTACCATTTACTACGAGTAGCCTCGTAGATTCTGCCAGTATGGGTTCAAAACTTTAATATTTCAGTGATTTCTTCGACCGTCAGATCCAGCTGACTTCCACAATCTGGTCCTGCGAATTCACTGGCAAGTCTGGATTGACGTTTCACGAAGCCGTAGATTCCGAGAAGGCCGCTACTGTAAGTTTCTGTCATTCATTAGAGCTATATCACTTCAATTCTCGAACTTTATTTTTCTTCCAGGAGGCAATCGGCAGTTTCCCCAGCTGTCTCGAAGTCCCTATTTTGTACATTGTCCAGAATTATACCTGTCGCGGTCGTTTCGACGACCTCCTCAACGACATCGCCAATGTTCTTAAGGTTCGTTTTGTTGAATTCGTGGGGTGTGCACTAGGGGTTTTGCAACAAAAAAACTTAAAAATTATGACTTTGAAAGGAGTTACATAAAAAAAATGATTTACAAAAATGCTGTGGCCGGCTCGGTGACGGCCCGAGCATTTTCCACGGCCATTCCAACTGGTAACTGGGGTCACTTCAAAATCAGAACTTGAATTTTGCCAAGCCCGTCCCGTTTTCGGCATTTGGACAAAGAGTTCCGTCACGTTAAGCGCTGATGTCTTGATTAAAACCGCGTATTCATTGCAATTCGTTGTCTTGGCACTTTGCCAATGATATTCGTGGTGGGACCAAGGTAACCTATACCACTTTGTTCTTCGCTGTTGGCAAAGTGCCTATGCCGTTTTTTTGGCAGCTGGGTTCTTTCAAACGTTAAGGTGGGAAGGCTTACTTGGATCAGCCTCCCCTGGTGTGCACCAGACCTACATGTTCTGAAACTATGAATACTTGTGGCTTTATAATCCGTCGCTTTTAGGGCCGCTACTTCATCGGAGAGGAGTGTTTTCTCACGGAAAATGGTAAAAGAAAGGCGGTCCAAGTGATGGCCTGTTCTGTGGAAGATGAACAGTAAGCCCCGTTTTCTAACACTCTAAAGTCTATTTTTAAGGGAAAAGGACGATTCCACGGGTCTGCCAGTCGCTCAGAGCTACCGTTACGACGTCCAAGTCATTGACGAAGACGAGGAGAGTCGCCTTCGCGAGGGAGTCCTACACTCTGCCTTGAGGTGGATTTTAAACTTATCCTATGTTTTTAAAAGGACTGTTTCAGTCGATCGAAACAGACCGTTCCCAAGCCCAAACTGAAGCTGTTCCTCAAAAACGCCTGTTGTATTTCGGAGGGAAAATATAATCTCAAGGTTGGTTTGTACGGAACAAGTGTTCATTTGCTGTGTTCAGGGACGCCACGAAGAGGAGGGAACAGTCCAGGGACTAACGTGGGAGGAGGTCCTGGGAGGACCGGAGCCAGCCTTCAAGCAGACCCCCATGCTCAGCCGAGGGCGACAGTCGAAAGTCAATGGACACGACAAGGGTCAGTTTTATGGGCTAAAATTTTGCGCTATATTCGGTGTGCAAAATTCTTTGTAAACAGTTCCAAATTCAACGGGTAGTCGACATCAAATCGTGCCAGTCTGGTGTCACTAGGGCTCAAAATAACGTAGTTTTGTCCGTTAACGCCCTTAGTAATGAAAGCTTAAGGCAAGATATTGCTGGCTCATAGCTGACCGTAATTTTACTGTAATTTAATCGGCTCACCCTCGGTTAGGGGAGTGGGTACGTACTGGCTTCTCAAATTGTTCCGGCCCGGCGAGGGATCTTTTAAGACGTCCCGGCCCGGGTATATAAATTTTTGTATTAATTGGTACACTAATTTGTTAAACTACTTTAAATAACTTAATAATGTTTGTTACTAATATATAAGTCGTCAATATTAGTTTACAAAAAAGAATGTCACCGATTGTGATCGAATCCTGGTTGTGTATGTGGCAATCTGACTGGGTGGTCCTAGGTAACGGGCCGGGCCGACCAAAATTTACCAAATGGCTCGGCCTGTGAGAACCCCGCCACCGGTTAGGGGGAGTAGATACATATTAAACGCAAAATGTTGGGGAGCTTTGGACATAAAAGTTACGAGTGCACCAAATGACGAATCTTCGGATGTATGAAGACCGCGGATGTGACCTTGACCGCATCTCGGCAAACTGCCGGTTTTGACGCCAACCACCTGACTTGCAGCAAATGTTCAAATTCAATTCAACTTATATGTCTATTTTAATATAAATATAAAATTTTAAATAAAATTTTAATATACATATAAAATATATTTTAATAGACATTTAAATATCTCTTTTTATTAACATTTTCCAGAGGATCAAGATGACAAAAAGCTGTGCACTCCAGAGCCCGGAGGGAGGAGAAAGAGCGAAAAGGGACGGATGATGAGTGAGAAGAAGAGGCAGAGGATCATCTCACAACAGGAAGAACTGGCCACGATGTTCGAAAACGCCAAGAAACTCAATGTGGATGTGACGGAGTAGGCATAAATCCTGTGTTAAATATAAACGCTTTTCAGATACGAACAAACGGAGAAGTTCCTGTCGACGTCTGACATCGCCGCACTCAAGGAGACTATGAAGGCCGCCAGGATAGAGGTGATTGAAAGATTTTTTTTTAATATAAAGGTTTTAAAGGAAAGAGACGCCCAGAGGGAGCTGAAACGGCAGAAAGTGAAGGCGAAGAGCGAATGGGGCAAGAAGAGGGATGACTTGGAGTGCGACGATCTCAAGGTTAGTTCATTTTTGCTTCAGAGCTCATTTTGTCTGCATACTAATTGTAGGCATGGGCTTGAAGTGTACTCTATATTCAGTGCGTCCCCTTTAACTTTTTGTTGTCATTTCAACCAAACACTACGTAGGTGGCGCTAGCACCTCATGTCCAGCTTTTTTGACACGAACTCAATACTTCGTGCAGTGCTACCATTTTTAGTGCCAGCCGGGCGTCATAAGCGCCCCAAAAGGGCAAATTCGGGTTGCGTTCAAAAGAACAAAAATGGAAACTATTCCTCCTAAAAACTTTCTAAAAATGCTTCATTTTCATCTTTTTTTTTTTGCTAAATAAACAAGATGATAACCTTCCTTTGCGACAATCTTACTTCGCTCCAAAAATGGAGAATCTGTGTAACTATTACCAAAACTTTGTAGCGGTAAGGTTTGGCCCATCGGATCCCTTCTTTCTCTTTACGTTAACGCCAATTCAAAATCTGGCGCGTTTTGGGGAGCGCAACAGAATTGAGTGAACGCATAACTGAATTTCACTATCTTTGTAGTTTTTGCAACATTTTTTTTCATCAATTATACTATAAAGCCTTTTTTCAGCCCCTGCCTGAGTTTTCCCCTCTGCCGAAACCTGAGTGGCTCTCCGACGAAGAATTCTCCGACTACCTCACAATTCTCCAATTTTTCAACGCTTACTCTGACCTCCTGCCCACGAAGGAGATTCGCGGTTTGTCAATTTCTCTCCCTTTTTTATTCTCTTGATTCAGGCACCTCCCGTATCACTCTGAACGACATTATCATGGGAATCCGCTGTCCCGACCCCCAGAGGAGCCCATTCGCCGATTTGATGAGAGTCCTCCTCGCTGCGAGATCCGACCGCGCCGATGAAGAAGACGGTGACGAGGGTGACTCATTTTCCCTTTTTTCTCTTTTCTTTTCTATTCTCTTCAGAAAGTTTTCTATTTTCTATTCTTACAGCTGACCTTCGCAATAAGGATGAAATTACTCTGATTACTATGCAAAACTGTGACCCTGCACATAATATTTACGGAGATGATATTAAGGAAGCTAGTCTATTGCATAAATCCATTCGAACTACACACGGTGAGTGGCCACCAGAGAAACTTTGCGGTGTTCGGCTAGGAAACTCACCTAAACTAACCTATAAAATAAGACTAACAAACTACACAATTAAAGAACTAATCTCTTTCTCACTGCCTGCTTTGCCTCTGTTCGTCTCTTTCAGCTTCAGAATCCATTCTAATTGGCTGCTTTAGGCGAGTCTGTGCGTCATTTGCCAGTCGACTGGATGACTTTGACGGAGATTCTGCGCTTAATTTTCACCACTTCTGGCTATTACACGGGGCAGAACACCCACAGGCATCGTCTTTTCGCGAGGGGATACTACCGTGGATACGAGGACCCTGGCTTTGTTTTGGCTCAGGAGGCACCGGAACTCATCGAGAAACTACGAGTGGTGGGCTGGGAGGATTGGGATTGCGCAATTTTGGGTTTAGGGTACTGTGTTCGATCTGACGGCCAAGGAACGATATATGGTTATGGACACCATCATTCGGCAGTTGCTCTCCTACAACAAGGTGAGGGAAAAGAGAGAGAGAGAGAGAGAGAGAGAGAGAGAGAGAGAGAGAGAGAGACCTATATGATAAGGTCTCCCAGGTCTCCCTCAAGTAGCGAAAAGTTCAAAACTGCCTCTCTGGGAACAGGGGTGGGCCACATACCTGGGCGGCTGTCCTACTATGACAGGGGTCTCGCCTAGAAGGGTTTTTCCTAAGAGGGAGTCTCGCTAAGCTTCCCATAGGTAATCCCTTATAATAAAACGCTTTGGTCTCTGTGTGTGTCTGAAGTGGATCGGCGGAGGTTCATGCGTTCATTTCCTCACAGGGCGAGGGTGATATCGGCCGGTCAATGATTTCATTCTAGTCCGTTACATGACTGATACGTGATTAAAGCCGATAGCCGAGATTCACGTCCTTCACGGCGTTTTCATAGCCGTAGGCCACGAATCTTGGCGGCCGCAGACCGCGCTTACTCTCCTGGTTTTCAAAAAGGAGGGGGTCTCGCCGCGACCGAAGCGACGGAGCTATGCCATATTTTGTAATTACAAACTTTTTATGTCAAGAGATGGGTGCCGGCGGTCCAAAACATCGATCGATACCCCAAAATCGATTGATTTTACATGACAATCAGTCGATAGTACAGTATTTGTCGAAATCCTACCAAGGGGGGGGGGGGGCAGTAGAATTCAACTATTAACTTATAGCTCGAAGAGTACTTCCGATCGTATCAAATCGTTACCGTAGCATTTGGACAACCACCGTAACCCAAACCAAAAATCGATATTGACCCTAAATTCGTATTTTAAGGTTTTAGGCGATGGGAAGGTTTAAAGCCATATTTTGGCTCATGTAAACAAACCATGATTGTCGTTAAGAGGTTCGCGTCGAGCCGCATTTCTTACTTGGGGGACTCACGTCACACGCCGCATGCATAATTTGGGGAGGGGGGGGGGGTCGGGCAGAAGGGTCTCCATAGGTAGCTTGTTCGTGCATGTTTTGGCTCAAACGAAGCTTTTTGAAATGTTTGAACGCGGTACACATTTTAGTGCTATTTTGAACCAAATAATCTCATATTTAACGGCAGCCATCTGTAACTGTGATGGTTTGTATAGTTTCTACGACCAATGTTACCGCGTAATCCAATTTAAATCCCCATATTTATTTGAAAAAATGAATCTCTCATTTTCAGTTTCGCTCCGTGCAAGAGGAAAAGCTAAATACGCTGTGGGACCAGAAGAGAGAACTGCGAAAGCTGCGTCTGTGGGATGAGCAACAGGAAAGAGAGGCCAAAGACTCCCGTCTGGCGCAGGAGTACGAGATGGACAAACTGGCCGAACAGGGCATCACCACGAAGCCTTCTCCTCCAGAAGCCAGTAATATTTCAGCCCCTTTCTCTCTTAACGGTCTCTTTTAGGCGACGAAACGAAGCAGTTGCGCAATATGCTCCGCGCCTACCGTAACCAGACAAGAGGTGGTTCCAGCGAGCTCCTAAAGGAGGTATTTCTCTTCTTTCATGTCCTTCTCATTGTTGTATTAGGTGCTGCTTGCTGGTGTTTCCTACATGGAATTGGTCCATGAGGACGTGGTTCTGGCGAGAGATCTCCAACGAGCGGAGGCCAAGGAGGTTGAGAACACACTACAGACTACAATCTTCGACATGAGCAGTGAGAGATTCTCTTTTTATTCTCTCAGATGCCCCTTTTAGCCTCATTCGGTCCCCTGCACCTCGGAAGAGATCGAGCCTTCAGAAGCTACTTCCTCGTCGAGTCTCTGCCCGCACTTTTGGTCGAAAACACCAGCCAGAAGGACAACATCGGCGTTTGTGGGGAAGCCACTGTGGTGGGCAATACGGTAGGTGTACTATTCATTCTAAATGGGACGATCGGGGACAGTTATCATCAACGAAAAAGTACCCTAATGGTAATGGTAAGGCACGGCCCACCGCGCCTTTTGGAAAATGTTGGCCGGCCCGTGTACCCTGAACCACCCAGGCAAATTGGCACCCACACGACCAGGGTTCGATCCCGGTCGGTGACTTTCTTTTTTGTAAAACTAATATTCGTTTTCATGTTAATAACAAACATTATTACGTTATTTAAAGCAGTTTAAAGAAATATAGTTCTGTTTTATACATAATTTAATTTTTCTACTCGGGCCATCCGCACCGGGCCATGGCTCGACGAGAAGCGTTATGGGGCCCGTTACGAAAGCCCCCAAATGGTGCCTCGGAGGCAAAATATACCCTCTTTAATTTTTTGTTACCCTTTTCAACTAAACGCCGAATCGCGTATTACCGCGAGCACCTATGCGCCAGGCCGTTCAAAAAAAAATCCCTCGGTCCGGCCGGTTATTTCAGAATCGAATCCGGAATCCGCCTTTTTAAAAAATCCCAACTCCATTTTTGTATCTTGCAAATTTCCTATTTCAGACCCTCTCCGTTGAAGATGTTTTGGGCTGTTCCGGTGACATGGCGACCTGCGTCGTGCACGGAGAGGAGTCTCAGAAGAGGCCTCACTGGCTGCACGTGGACAGCGCTGAAAAGTTGACGGAGGTATTTTCAACTGTAACATTTATATTAAAACAACTTTTAAGCTCTTATCTTCTTGCAACCCGAGAGGACTGAGGGAAATCGAACTTACGGACGAGTTACAGTACTTCCGCGGCCGCATCAACGAGATTCTGGCCAAAGTGGTCGGTTCATTGCCAATTTTCGCTTTTTGAAACTACATTTTAGAACACGAAGGTGGAGAACGGACAATTTGCCGGACTCTTCCTCCACGAGGAGGATGATCCGGTCACCATGCCTCAGACCCTCGACTGGGACATTGAAATGAGGGAATTGATGCTGGATTTAGAGGAAAAGGTGGGAAACATTATGAATTTGAGCATTGGTCGCCTTATATGGCGAGTTACGAGCAAACTACACCATATTACAAACCGCAGTGGCCCTCCTAGCAATCACACCTTGTTTAACGCTGATAATGGGCGTGGCCGGGCATAATTGACATTTTTTTTTACAAACTTTTATATTCATAATCACCCCTTCCTTTTCCAGATGGAGCAGGGTCAGTTGGGCCGCCTTCCCGTGAACCGCGAGAAATGGCGCGAAATGCTCTACGAGTCGGGTGACGTGTCGAGTCTCATCACAGAAGACATCCTCACTTCCGGAACAGAAGACGACGTCATTTGCGCAGTTGCCGATATTCCCTCACTGACCTCCGTTCAAAGGTACGTTTTCTTACTTACTGCATTTACCATTTTCACCCAGATTGGCGTTGGCTTTCCTCCAAATCGCCAAGGCAATCAACCCCAAGTTCCTCAAGCCGCCCTTCGTTCTCGTCAAACTGGACGATGGTGAGTGATTTAGAGAGGAAAGAGAGATATTGTCTCTTTTCAGCCGGAAAACCTTCCGTCTCGCAGACCTTCCAAAACTGGCAAAGGAATCTCCTCAACTCTGGCTCAATCTCCAACATTGCGCTGTACCTCTCCACCTTCGAGCCTTCCATCCTTTGGGACAAGAGCCGTCTTCGGGTATTTTTCCCCATTCATTGGTTATAAATGCATTTGTTTCTAGGGAAAATGCCGTGTTTGTCGCAGAAAGGGCACGGCGGAGTCCTTGATTCTCTGCGACGACTGTGACAAGTGCTTTCATCTGGAGTGTGCTCATCTGAAGGAGATGAAACCCGATTGGGTCTGTGCCAGCTGTTTGGGAATTAGGAGGAAGGAGGCAGCGGCTGAGAAGAGGCGGTTGGCCAAAGGTAAGAGAGGCATAGTTATTACGCGAAGGGCCGAGAAAAGTGTCGGCCCATTTCGGCCAAGTTTGTAAACTGGCCAATTTAAAATTTTTTTTCAACGTTATTTTAGCTTCATAGGTGGGGAGTACATCACGCCGATCCTGTGCGGATCCACAGCCGATTTGAAATTCCAATGGTTTCATCGTGCCAAACCCCGAAAACAATTGCCTAATCATTACCGAACCGAAAAATTTCCGGCTTTTCGGGCCAAAAGTCGCTTTCCCACAACTGAATTTCCAAAAACCCCTTCACTCCGGGGGAGGCCCAACCCACCTATGTTTCGCTTACATCAAAATTTTTAAACTTAGCCAACAATTTTATATTAATTCTATTATATATTTGAACTAAATCTAAGTTAGCATAAATAAAGTGCCCCGACCGGGATCGAACCTTTGTCGCGTGGGTTTGACTAGGTGGTCCGAGTAGACGGGCCGAAGCGGGCCGGGCCGTGGATTTTTTTTCACGTCGGCCCGGCCCGTGAGAACTATGAGGAGAGGGGGTTTAAGAACGGCAGGGCTGGCAAAAGGCCCGGCTGGCCCGCACTGAAATTTCGGGCCCGAGCCCGGCTCTCAAATTTGCCCTAATTTCGTATTGTTTTTCCCCAGTGCGGATCGGCCCGGCCCGCTCCCTGAAAAACCTGGCCCGATCCGGGCAGCCCCTTAAATTTACCAGCCCTGAAGGACAGCGATTTCCAAGTTTCATTTTGAGGCGTGGAAAATACAGAACTTTACATTGAGAGTCGGGGAAACTCTAAAGCCACTATTTTTGGCAAATGTTTTGATTTTAAATTTTAAAAATATAAATTGTAGCTCTCAAAACTTTCTTACACAAACGCTTTTTCAGAAGCCAAGGATTCAAAGGAGGAGGAACCGAGTGAAAACGGAGAGTACGACGACGACGCGGATGAGAACAGTGTTCTCGAAGGCAGCATTGACTCCACTCACTCCGGCGACGTCACCAGGACGAGCAGTGGAAGGGCCGTGAAGAGGGTCAGCACGTATCGGGCCAGCCCGGTTGCCGCAACGCCTCCTCTCAAGGTACCGCCCCTTTTAGACCTTTAATCTACCGTGCTTTTCAGACCAGCCGCAGACAGTCATCCCGTACGAATGGCGCTATTCCGCATCAGTCGGAAGAGGAGGACTACGACAGTGACGCCTCTGCCAGGAAGTCGAAAAGGAGACGAACTGGTAGGGAATTATCACATTTGTTTGGCAAAGAAGGAAATTTTTAGGCCCTAAAGAGGAGGTGACGACGCCTCGCGTCTCTGGACTGAGGGACAACGACCCCTGTCACAAGGAGAAAATGTCCAAATTGGAACAGACTCTGAGAGACGCCATGAAACAGGAATACGCGTGGCCCTTCCTGGAACCTGTCAACGAGAAGGAGGTGGGTTTATTTTGTTTCGGTTCATACTCTTTTTGAAGGTCCCTGATTACTACGACATCATAAAGAATCCTATCGACCTGCAAACGATGATAACGAAGTTCAAGAACATCGGCTACGACCACCCGGAGGAGGTCAAGGAGGACATGAACCTCCTGGTGGCCAACTGCAAGCAGTACAATGAGGATGGCAGCGAGATTTATGAGGTAGGCAACCATGGGCCATACAAAGCAGCGTCAACGGTTATGATAACTTTTTAAGGCAAAACAATAATACACACTCTTTAAAACTGCTCACAGTCCTTATAGTACCACTGGCGGGTTCTCACGGGCCGGGCCATTTGGAAAATTTTGGTCGGCCCGGCCCTGGTCGGCCCGTTTGGCCCGTTTACCTTTGACCACCCAGTCAGATTGCACACGACCAGGGTTCGATCCCGGTCGGTGACATTCCTTTTTGTACAACTAATATTGACTTAAATGTTAGTAACAAACATTAGTAAGTAATTTAAAACATTTTTCATACCCGAGCCGGGCCGTCCCAAAAAAATCCCTCGGTCCGGCCCGTCATTTGAGAACCCCGACCACGGGTTGCACCGTCTGAAGCATACTAACATTAGGTATTTGGGACACCTACGTAAATGTACTTCTGGAGCAGTGTGCGGGAGGGTCTCCAGTGTATGAAGAAGCCCAAACCATGGCAAAATATGCCAGTGGGTTTGCGAGTTTTCTTACGTTCTCGTTCAGGGACCTAATGAGTAATCCCCCGTAACTCTGGGACCTTTTTGGCGGTAACATAACGAACATTGCCCCTAACCACACGTAACAGTTGGGTTTTCGTAGTCCCTCGTAGAAAGCAAACGCAGAAAGCAGGTTGGGGTGTCCGTCCCAGTTAGGGGGAGGGTTTCCAGTGTATTGCAAAGGAAGTGAAAGCACATCATCATAATATGAACTTGGATCGTATCAATGTGTGTGCCAAGTCTTGTTAGAAAATTTTCACTTTGTGGTGTTGCCCGGGGTCGCATCCGCATTACGGGTTAGCACATAGGCGCCGCCCGTAATTCGGGTGCAACCCCAGGCAACTCCTTCAATAGAATATTTTCGAGCGAATTTTTGTATACACTTTCACATAATTATATATGATAACACACTTAGACAACTTCCTGTTTTAGTTCATGGGCGAGGGTTACGACTGCTGATAGTGGGATTCGCGCTTTTAGGGGGTTGGTCTATGTTCATATGTGTAGCCCCTTAACCTGGGGGAAATCCTAACATCCGGCTCCGAGTAATGCTGTAATCTACAATATTGTAATTGACACTTTCCGAAATTTCTACGCTGTAGATATTTAAGGCGTTTTTGTTTCAATTTAACCGTCACGGATACATATTTAGACTTAAGTTTTAAAAATATCTGCCGAGTGTCTCGACGGCGTGTGCAATGTACACCTCATTTCCATGTTCTCTTCAAAATCCCCTTTTTTCAGTGCGCTGAGCAAATCGAGGTGTTCTTCGAAGACCGTCTGAAGCAAGTCTTCGAGAACAAGAGGCGACGTGTCTAATCCTTGTCATTTCCTTTTCAACCTGGGTCTCTTATTGTTTCCCCTATATAATCACGTCTTCTATATCACGTTGACAGGTTGCGTATCGCTTGTTCCACGTTTGCTGTTTCATAACCTAATTATTATTTTCCTCCATTTTCCCCATGTTCCTAGTTGTTGTTTGGTGTCTATTCCATTTACAGGTCTTGGTTTCATTTGATACTCCGCCAGACGAGTCTTCGTCAGTTTTAAAGTAGCGCTGGTCACTCCGTAGGTCTCACAATATCCCATTCAATCAATAAACGGTTAGATAAATTGTCTTTTTTGTTGGAAAGGAGTAGATTCTGAAAGTATATCTTGTGAAAAGCAGGAGAAACGGGTTATTGTGTATTTTGTCAGGAATTTCTGATGGGGGAAGGCGCTGCGTGTCGAATGAAGAACGGCGAAAAGGTGATCTCTCTCTCTCTCTCTCTCTCTCTCTCTCTCTCTCTCGCTCTCCTTTTCTCTCTCGCTTCCTCATCTCCTATTTTCTCCCTTTAAGGTCCGTCTAATCAGCCGCTTACGGCGGATTCTGGAGACTTTGAACGAAAACTCTGATGACCACTACATGTTGGTCACCGCCCATCCGGTAACCCCTCAATTTGTTTTTATAAATGTAACAGGATTCGAATAAACACCTCTCCTTCTACGGATCTCGCCGTCTCGTCAAGGCCACCTACCAGTCGGATTTGCGCCGCCAGCTGAACGATAAGGAGTTAACCACAAGCAAGGTGAGACTACCTTCTCTAATAAGAATTTTCTGCACTGCAAGGCGATAACATTGAAGAAAAACTCCTTTTTATGATAAAAAGCCTACGTTGTATTTTCCATACGTGCCAATCGGGTGTCAGTAAGGGGCAACCTTACATAATGGTGACTGCCGAACGATCCCTGCGCCATATGCGGCCTTTTTATCCTTAACGTTAGAAGGAACTCCAACGCCCGAAAAAACGGCCGTTTGCCAACAGGCCCATTCCAAAGCAAAGTGCCAAGACTACCGAATGCACGTTTTTTTTTTCGAATGCACGCAAATCACCGGTTGCAAATCACCGGTTGGGAAAAAAAATTTGGAAAGGTCGCGCTTAATGAGTCGCGAAGCTGGCTTAGATTCTCATGAAAGGTTGAAGGTATCCATAGCTTTTATTTCGTATCCATCTTTTAGCGCCGGGGTATGTTTGAACCCGACGTGTCCCTGAATTATACTCTTCGCCAAATCTACTGCGGCCATTTTGGCTGTGTACACGGCCTGAGTATCCTCTATTTCACTCTTTACTATGAACAACAGAAAAACATGGGCACGTTGTTCCAAAGTAGTTTTGGCACGAACTATAGAACTTATTGACACCCGGTTGGTAGGTATTCCGAAACACCATAGAAAATATTTGGTTTCATTGCAAAAAGGTGTTTGAAACATATAACGCCAACTTTTAGCAAGCAGTTGCGTTCATGTACCTCTTTTTCAGGCGAATATTTTCATGCCAGTTGTCGACATTTCCGAGAAGCCCGAGGAGTCGAAGAGCATCGGGGAGTCTGAGTTGTATGGCTATGTGAGTTTTTCTGCCTTTATACTGAAAAATAAGAAACTTTTTGTTATTAAAAAAAGGCTAAGGATGTGATTGGGAAGTTGTGGTCAAATCCTTTAGTTTTCGTTTGAATCCGGCGCCCTTGCGTTGTTCGAGCTTTGCGCGTTTACTCGCAACAAACATTCCCATTCTCGACCACTCGGGCGATTCGCGGCCGCCGCCGACTGTTTGTTTTCTAATCCCCTGCCCATTTTATATTCTCTTGTAACTTTCCAAATTCTATTTTTAGATTACGAGCCTTCTCGACCTCTACAACTACCCTCAGAAGGAGCACTTTAGCTTCAAATCCAAAGGCCAACAGGTAGATTCAGCCACTGTTTTTCGTATTTTTCACTTTGCTTTAGTGCCATCTGCGACCGAAACCGAACTTCTGGCCGAGGGACATCAAATACATCTCCCTTATGGGCTTCAACATTTCCGAGATTATCGAGCCATGTGGGTAGATAAATTTAGATGAAAATAATCCATTTTCCTTCTGGAAAAATCACCTATTTCTTACATTTACCTGTAGATTTTGTCTTTTTTCAGTTGCGACGCAGCAGTATTTGACTCGGAAGGACATCATGAGGAAGGTGCTGGCTGCGGCCAAAGCACACTATCAGACGTTCGTCGATCACATGGACGGAGTGGCGCCGGTCGAAGAAATTGTGGACATAGAACACGTTAATGGGTCAGTTGTCATTAATTTTGTTTTAATGGGTGTTCAAGTATTGACATGAAATGAAGGTTTCAGCGTGGACATGGACGGTGAAGGGAATTGTTCAAAAGCGGCTGGTTACAAGAGGGATTCTCCATCGAAACGGGCCCCTCAGGCGAAGAGGCCAAAGTGCGATGGAAGTGGGAAAATCACTTATTTTTGCAATTTATCTGTACTTTTAGACTCTGCTGGCTGTTTAGCTGTTCCTCCGTCCACGAGCAAGTTCATCGACCCACTGGAATCCGTTGATAATAGGTATATTTCGAATGACAGCTATCATATCACCGTCGTTCATTTCCACGGTCGGATGCCGTTGCACCGGTTGGGCTAAGCTGCCAATTACTCAGCGATGCACGCGTAAGCGCCTAGCACTGGATAGTGTGTGGATAACGCATTAAAACTGCTAAAAATTTCAGCATAATTAAAACTATGTCAACAAAGTGGAATATTACTTGTTAGGAAATTGGGAAATTAAAAGAAAAACCACAACAACACATATCTTTTTGAGATCGACGAACAAACAGTCAAGAGAAAAAACTTTCCTTTCATGGAACCTCTTTATGTGTTTCACATAGTGATCATACTGGTTCCCGTCTTGTCGTCCACCGTCGACATGGCAGAAGACGTCGAGCCTCCCGTCGTTCCCGTCGTTCCCATCGTCGATGCTCCGGCCGTCTCTGCTCCAATCGTCGTCTGTCCTCCACCCGTCGTCGCTCCAAAGTCCGCTCCAGTTGCTCCACCCGTCGTTCCAGAGGCATCGCATCCGTAGCGCTGCAATTACTACCCTAATCCTGCTAGAATTCCTCTTGCTTTGTACACTCCACGGTACCAGTTCTGGTAGATGGACCGACGGCAGAGGTAGAAGAAGATTCCGCAGATGATGAATCCAGTGGTGGAACCGGCCAGAGCTCCCCAAAAGTAGGCATACGTCTTCCATCCGATTTTATTACTGGCCTCGTCCCCTTCGCCTGTTCCTCTGGGACGATTACTGTCCATGGAAGATAGGCCTAAATAATCGGATCATTTCAAAGCACCCCGTGGTTCCTACCCTGCTCGACAGTGATCATCTCTATCTCTTTCGTCGTGGCCTCTTCCGATGCATTCAAATTTTGAGGTGCTTGAGTGGTACTTGCCGTGATCTCAGTCATATTGTTTTGGGCTACTCCGGAGAGGTCAGATTTTTTGCCATTGGCACTGTTTGCAGATGCAAGTTGTTTGAACTCTGTATCGTCGGGGGTCTTTGTCTCTGGGTTATTTCTGTCAACCCCATCTCTATCTTTCTCATTAGTTTTGATAGCGACGGCGTGTCCTTCGCCAAGATTTGTCTGTAAAACATTGCTTTCTTTTAAATGAACAACAGACGAAAAGCGGCGCAGCTAGGCAGTCGTGGTGAGACATCAATATGGAAATGTGTGCGGTATTAATTGCGTCAAGGACGATGCGGTCGTTGTTGTCCGTGGTGATGTAGAACTGAAGAAAACATTGAATTCTGCGGCAGCCTTTAGTACCTTGTCTTCTCTGCTTTGAGGTCTATCCACCTGGATCATCTGGGCATCGTGCAGAGGAATGGAAATGGCACTGTCTGTTAAGAATGGTTATTCGAAACTGAAAAAGTCCCACTGTATGTGTGCGGCAAGACAATATTCAGCTTGAGGAGGAACATGATGCGGTCCTTCTCTTTGCACTCATCCTCGTGTTTGAAGCAAATAGCAATCCTGCAGGCTTCAATGAGATATAGTCATAACTTCCTACCATTGGCATTTTGCGATGTTAGGGTACATTTTGATTGTGAACAGTTGGTTGGCTTTCACTTGATCGAACACCAAATGAGCACCGTATTTAC
The DNA here is from genome assembly GCA_964057215.1 of Oscheius myriophilus. NCBI lineage: Eukaryota > Metazoa > Nematoda > Chromadorea > Rhabditida > Rhabditidae > Oscheius > Oscheius myriophilus. The sequence continues at coordinate 10,498,455 of OZ059903.1, read as the reverse complement.
ATCTAAAGCGTGTGATCAGAAGTCACAAAACTTCTCACCCGTGGCCACAGGCATACTTAGGGTTCCCTCCCCAAGTGAATGTATCACCGAAGATCATGTTATGCTGTACACCATCTTTATAAGTTGAACTAGGAAGGTCATCATCCTTCAATAACGCTGTATAAGTGGTGGGTATGAGCTTACCCGCTCCAGGTAGTTCGCCACCGATGCCACATACAGTCCTTCTTCTGTGGCAATTGTTTGAGAAGCATCTGCTGGCCTGTCGTCTTTCATTGCAATCTTGTATTCTTTAAAATGTTTCGACTGTTGGAAGCGGTTGTGGATCGCGATCTTGTCAAAGCCTTGATTCACAAACATTTGACAATTGCTTGAGTCGGTGAAAACAGCGTGTTCGGCTTCAAGAGTGACCGTTGCTTGTTGGACTACTTCCACTTTGCCTTCGCAGATTTCCTCGGTGTTGCCGCTGGCATATTTGCAGGTGTATACCCTCCTGACAAAGACAGATTGTTAGAAACAGGCTGCAAACTTACGATTTGCAAAGACCAGATATCGTGGGCTGCAATTGGTCGGTACCTATGTTGATCACGAAGCGCTTGCTCATGTCAATCCAACACCTAAATCTCGTGTTTAGGCACATAAACCTCCTGGTTCTCACTCAGCGGTTGTTTTATCATTGTCAAGGGACGTGATGTCGTTTTCTCGACATTGTCCTTCGGCGATTAGTTTATCATCGGTCTTCGGGTCGACTGGCAGATTCACAGCCGCATCGAGGAGTGGAAGAAGGAAGAGGAGTAAGAGACGCATGGCTCTGCGACCAACCAGCCACTGGGGAGGACGGAGAGCGAATGACTCTCTCACTGACTGAATGGCGTTGGGATACCTAACGGAACGACTTCACGGAACGGATTTATGCTAATTATTGGGATATCATTTGCAAAACCGATATCTTATGCTAATTGGGGAAACATGCAAAGCATGCTCTTTCGACCATGATTAGACTAAGAATTTTCCATATCAACAGAGCATCATTTGAACATTCTAATTTTATTGGCACGATTCCAATTTGGCGACAGCTATGTACCCCCTGCCAAATGACATCAGGCTCGACATATTTAAAGTCCTTATACTCTCCGCCAAATCTACTTCGGCCGATTTGGCTGCGTACACGGGCTGAGTACCCTATATCGCACGTATTACTCTAGGTTCCACATCGAAACACTTGCACGTTGTGAGGAAGTAGTTTTGGCGTCAACTATAACTTTGATAGGTAACATTAATAAAAAAAGGCATGGCCCACAAACGCGTAAAGGTAATTGGGCTTTATTCAGCCCAAGACAACCACCGTATCTTAGGGTGCTTGGAGCAGAACTCGACGTCAATTGCTACCTCAATGAATGGTGTGTTAAGTCGGCAAAACTTAACAAATAACATGGGGTGCAGGGTTACGGTATAGTCCTTGCGAACCCATCGATTGTACTCTAAGCCGGTATCGGTCCAGCTTTATGCTGGATACCTAGGTTAGGAAAACTAGTTCCTGACAATTTATCTCCGCCGGGGTTCTCACGGGCCGGGCCAGCTGGAAAATTTTGGTCGGCCCGTTAACCCTAGACCACCCAGTCAGATTGCCACCCACACGACTAGGGTTCGATCCCGGTCGGTGACATTCTATTTTGTACGACTGCATGGTTTCGGACTTATATGTTAGTAACAGATACTATTAAGTTATTTAGAACAGATAAAAAATGTGGTAGTCGATTTATACAAATTTAAAATTTTTTTTTTGCCCGAGCCGACTGGGCTTTGCCGTCTCAAAAAATTCCTCGACCTGGCCCGAGCCCGGCCCGTCATTTGTGAACCCCGATCATACATTGTCAAGCTCCGCCATAAGCGGCATTAGGCCGTCGCAATTTTAAGATTTCGGCAAATTTTGTTTAAAAAAGAGACTGTCGCAAAAGTGCCCCCCCGCGGTGGACTGCCTAACTATGACCCCAATGTTTTTTTTGTATCTGTAAGGCTTTCTATCATGTTAGCGTATGGTTACCTGGATATACCCTCCCTAGGTATAATTATGACCATTAACGATCCCAGACTCCGGCCGCTTCGACCGAATAAGGGCCATTTTGTCGCATGTGGATCTCCATTAATTGCACAAAATTCTATTCAAAAGTGCGTCTTATTCGGTTTCCCATTGCTTACACAAGTTCCAGAGCTTTCAACAATAAAAAACGGATTACAAGACCCAAGTATCTGGTGCCCTTCAACAGTGCTTAAGTCTTTTTTAATCATCTGAAACCATTTCCTTTCCAACCTCGTGTTGTTGTGAGAAATCGGGAAAACCAGATCTGTTGTTGATGGGTTGCATTACAGAGACGAGAATGGATTGCTCTCCTCGCCGGCCCTCAACAGCGTCTGGTTCATGCAGCCGGGCACCTCCGCCGCCCAAACGCCAACGAACTCTGGCTTCAACAACAGATGGTCGGCTAACACGGTGCGGTACGAGATCAAGCGGCCGAAGGATTCGGAAGAGAAAAGTGCGACAATACAGGCATCAGAAGAACAGGCCGAGGTTTGGTTCATAAAGTAGTCAGTAACAACATTTTGTTCCAGGAAGGTCCCTCCAAACGGTACATCATCGACGGCCAGGAGTACGCCGTGGTAGACAGTTTGGACCCAGCGGATGAAGTTTTCTACGAATACGACGAATCGGGGCTCATGAGATGGGATCCTGGGAACACAGAGGAGAGCCAGGACGATCTGCCGATTGCTCCAAACGTCGGTTGGAAAACGACAGGTAAATATGTTTTTTTAAGAAATGGCGAGAGCGCTGGGGTGGCTCTAACCCTAAAAGGAGACTAGTTTGCCCAAAGACATTCGGCGGTTCTAGGAACATATATGAGGGTTATTTGGGGGCCTAGCGACCTCCTTTCCCCTTTTTACTATCAAGCATAATGTTGATGCTGGGCCGTAGATGAACAAGCGCCCGCGATTTGGGATGGGGGGGGGGGCGCGCCAACCGGCGGAAGGTGTGTCAGGGTACACTAAAACGAATTTCACCGAGAGTGGAAAGAGAAGTTTACAGAGGTGGGGTGTCAGAATGTACACTAGGGTTGCACGAAAGTGTATGCCAAGTTTTACTCCAAAAGATTCGTATTGGGGGCTCGCGCGGGGCTCTGCCCGCGTTTCCTGTGCGCATAAAAGGTGCCGCCGGATTTCGGGGCAGAGCCCCTCGCGACCCCCCAATGGTGATATATCGAGGTAAAACGGTGTAAGGTAGCAATCGTACGCTGATATAGGGAAAAGTTCACCCAAATCTGTAAATTGCCATTGGCGATACATCTAAACGTTACGCTAGCCGGGGGGGGGGTCACACTTTCCCGTTGGGGTACCCCCTCGTTTTTGAAATTCTTGTTGGCGAGACCCAATCCCTCAAAGCCCATGTATAGCTAGGCCCCCCAAATATCACCCGTGCATGCTTTTCGAACCTTTTCTTTTTTGGTCAGACTTGGGCCGGGCCGTGAATTATTTGGGAGCGGGCCGGCCCCTTGCTACGGTCGTTGTTAACATTGTGCTCTGTTTATTTTTACAGACAACACTTTTTCAGATGGTAAAGCGAACACCTCCTCGACTGACTACATTCTCAATCGAACCAACTACGTTTTGGATGAGGTTGTCCCTCTCTATCTCTCTCTCTCTCTCTCTCTCTCTCTCTCTCTCTCCTTATTTAATCCCCTTTTCAGGCTTCAAAACACCCCCAGTTGGTTCGAACGGTCGTCGTGAACAAGGAGTCCGGTCCGGTGCTTCAGAAACACGTCATCAAGCTTAAGAAGCAGTGATTCCTCTTTTCTAAGCAATGAATGTTTTGTTTGTTTTGCGATGCTGTCTGATATCAGTTGCCTCTGCTTCCCTATCTCTCCCCATGGTCAACCTCCGCTTTTGGGTTCCCTCCGATCGCGTAAGTGCTCGAATCAATGCATTGTTTTGGAAAAAAATCTCGCGCCAAAGCATAAAAAGGGTTGAGTCATCGTCCGCATTCAGACCCGAAGCGCCGAGGATCCGCCGCGATTGCCCCAGGCGACCAGGGAACAACCGATGTACGAGGAATGGCCGGTGCTGGAGTTTCCAGCTATCGGCAGTACCATTCTAGACTTATTCACCAGGTTCGATTGGGATTATTGTGGTTTAAATAAAGAAATTGTGCAGAGGGACGAGTGAGTCGGTGGCAGTTGCCCTGATTCAGGAATTGTCCAGGGAAGACCCAGTGGATTCCCCGAATGCCATTCGACTGCAGACTGAGGATCAGCTGCGATGGTGTATGCAGGTGAGCGAATTTACATTTTACGATGTATTTACATAAAATATTGTATATTTTGATTCGGAATACTAAAAAATATGGCTTGGCTTGATTGTTTAAATTTTTCTTCAATGAATGTGAGAATATCGTGGTAGCTAGTTGGGCGAAATTTCCTTGGCAATACGGGGCCAAAAAACGGAGAGCTGGTCGGGTTTTTCATTGTTGGCAGAAGCGACCCTAGTAAATACTACCTTATCGTTAGAGCGATATCTAATGCTCCAAAGTTACTAAAACACCATGGTTATGCAGCTACTAGCTGAGAATATAAATTATTTTTCAGGCGAAGTAAGGGTTTTACCTGTTTGTTGGGTTAAATGTGGTCAAAGTTTGTTTTCTTCTTGTTGTTTCACTTGGATTCGTACATAAATATCAGTAAACGCCATCTTGATACACATTTACGGAAATATGATCCCGTAAATCTGCTAAATTACAGTGTTTTGTAACTACTGCTGGTGTTACCATATTGTTACTACAAATGTTACCATATTTTGGATGTAGATGCGTAGAAAATACATAAATTAAAGAAAGGGGTCCTTTTTTATAAATTTTTGCGGACGGCCATGGGAATCAGAAAAAGGACCCTCCCGATACATATGTACATGATACCCCAGGAATTCTCTTTTAAAATTCTTTTATTCACACAGAAACTTCTGTCCTTATAAATTCATATTCCAGGTGTTGAACCATGCGATGTGTTTCTCCTTCTCCACAAAACGCGGTGCGGACAGTGTGCACGGGGCGGTGGCCGTCTACGTCCGTTGGCTGCGCGCCCTCACCGACCTCCCCGATGCGCGTATTCCCACTCCTCTCCTCGACACTCCCGAGAAGTACTTCAGAAGCATCATGGACTCCCTCCGTAGCATTTTCTCCTTCCGAGGTGGAAATGGAGATGTAATTTTTTCCATGTTTTTATCCCATTTTCGTCGTTTTCAGATATCCAGAAGCCTCGCCGTTGAACGTCAAGTGTCTGAAATCGAAGTGGTTCTGGAGAGCATTAAGACCCTGGTTCAGTCGGCCAGTCGAAAGTATCAAGACGAGGTAAAGTGCAATTTCTCGAAGTAAAAAATCGTTTTAAAGGTCTGGTCAAGATCTCTGGGATTCCTTCTGAACTCGGCGGATTTGCTGCTGTTCGACTCTCCTTGTACAGGTATCTGAAATCTTTTTAATATTAAAATACATTTATAGATGAACTGTGTATCCGTTCCAGCCACCAGGTGGTGAACACTTTGTTCGACCTGTGGTCAACCGCCGTTGCCAATGAGGAGATCCCTTCTCCTGCCTACTGGAGGACGCTCGCCGTCCTCTGTCGCAGATGGAGGCATCATGTTGGTTTTTTTTTCAATTTAAAGGCAGTATGGCATGAAACATGAACTCATACACGGAACTAATGAACAGCATACCGTTGGGCGAGACAGCCGTTTTTTTACCATAGGAAATAGAGAGCGGCATGCTAATTGCAGTCCAAAAATTTCACGGGAAAACTTTGAGGAGCTGAATATAATCCATCAAAATAGGTTTTGGCAAATATATTTTGAAAAAAAAACGTCTTTACCGCTCTAATTAAAATCTTGACTTTACCACGCTCACTTTAATTCGCATTATTTTCAAATGAAATTTTCCATAATGTAGCCTTCTGCGAAGACAAAGAGAGAAAGCCAAGAAAGTTAAGAGGTTCGTGTAGAGGGACGGAGCATGCCATGGTACAGTACTAATAAATTTTTGGGGTGTCGCTGCATTAGGATTGTGTGACTGTGTATACAAAACTTGACTTACAAAATTTTGCCTTTTTTCGGGCTCGTAATGGACAGAGCCGCGCGCGACCAGTTTAAGTGGGGATATCGAGGTGAAACTTTGTATGGTAGAAGAATATAACCGTACCTAACTGTCGGAAAATTTTTACCCATATCTGTGAATTGTCCCGGACGATATGGTTGAAAGGCTAAGATACGCTTTTCGGTAGGTGCCGTGTTCATGTATGAATTCAATTTTTTTTTCCAAATCACCCTATCGTGGGGACTTTTGCTAGCCAAAATATGTATCTTGCACCAGCTTGAATCGAAAATATACATTTTCTGTCATTTCCAGGTATCGGTTATCGACGTGTGGTCTAGAAAAGTGCTTTCCCTGACCGTAATGGTGTGTCGGAAGATGTACGGCGACGACTACAACCGCACAGTTCTCCGTAAGTCTCTCATGAATAATCAACATTTCTGGCAGATGACGAAAGTTTGCTGGCCTTCAATAACATTCCCGTGGCTTCTGAAGACGGCGGAGTTAATCTCCTCTACCAGAGCTGGTATTTATTCTCTTTTTTCCCTTTATTTCCGTGTTTAGGTTCTACTTCCTCTCCCTTTTGGGCTCTCCTGCCGATATCCTCAATCACTCTACTCAACTGAACACGCCTCTCCGTGAGTTGTTTCAAAAGAAGCCGTCGTATCCTCATTTTCAGACGAAGGAGTGTCGTCTCACTCGCCAGTCGGTCCTCCCTCCTCTTTGCCTCTTTGTTTCTTCCTCACAACCACCACTCTTCAGAAAATGGTCGATATATTCTACGGTAGTAGGAGAGGTCGACATCGAAAACGTTTTGATTTCAGGAGACAGTCAGGCACTCAACGACAATTTTGACAATTCAATGTGGAAGTTTGCTGGAGAACCACAGAGGACAGAGGTGAATTTGTGGATCCCAAATTACACAGTTTTGAAGGAGAAAGCGTGGAAATTTGGGGATTCAGTAGTCCTTGCCAATATCTCGGGAGCGTCTATTTTTACCCGAATCAGCCGCTTGCTAAAGCTTTCGAGGCCTCCCATTCATTCCATAAGTGTGCGTTAACCTGACTATCACCACGTGGGCGTCTCTTCTATGATGATTTGAATAAAAGGTGTCGCTAGGTTCCCTTCAAGGGGGGGGGTCGCTCAGAACACACTGACGGACCCTATATGCTTCATATCCATGGCTGGACACGGACCGTTTGGGGGCTCGATGCGTAAGCCCCCAAATGGTGTTTCGGAGGCAACGCAATCCCTTTTTATTTTTTGTTACTATTTTCAACGAAACTCCAAATAACGTAGGTACCGCAAGCACCTCACGTCCACCTATGTTCATATCCCAGGAAATTTTTTTCAGGTTTCCCCAAGTTAAAAGGGGCTTACTCATTATTTTCAGAAGAGGGGTACCCATTTAAGTCACCAAAAACCAAGGGTGGGTATGTCAATGACAGATCCTCGGTAGCCCTTCTTTTGTATTGAAAACAGCTTTTCTTGTATGGCGCCTTTATACCACCCGGGCGTCATTTAGGACCATACCTGGGCAACCTACCGCGGGGGTCAATTTTGCGAGGCCCCCTTCAAGTGTTGAAAGCGTCGAAAATTTGCGACGGGTCTCCTTTTCTAAGAAAAACTGCCGAAAACTTAAAAATGCGACGCCCCTACCGCCCCATATTGGGGAGCTTGCCCATGTATGTTTAGGACTAAGACGTGCAGAATAACGTGTAAGCCATGTCTGCTCTAAAGTGGTGCCCATAGATGAACAAGCTCCCCGAGGTCCAATTGGGGTGGTCGCCCCAAATGCAAATCAGGATTCTAAAAGCACACGTCTTTTAAATGCAGTTTGCCTACAGGCAAGGGCTAAAAGTACAATGCAGGCTGGTTACTTAAATTTATCCCCTGGAATTCGAAAAATGTCTTCGGGAATTCGTCAGTTTGGCGTTAACATCAGCGAGAAAGTCGGAGCGATTAATCATCCTTTGACAGCTAATTATCTCGTCTACATTGATTTACAAAGAAAACTCTACGAAACTTTACGAAGAAAGCTCCTTTTTTCCTTTATCGGGCAAAGGAAGAGTAGTTTGTTGCGCAGAGAACATATCAAGGGTGGCAGGGTTCCTAAAGTTAAGAAAATCGACCCTAAGAAAATTGTTAAGTACGCGACTTTAAATTTTAGACGTTTTGATGGGGTTACCCCGTTTTAAGGCCCTAAAGTTAAGTATTGGTCCATAGGCCAACCCCTCCCCCCACTCTTAAATAAAACAAACGTTTAACGTAGTTTCTTGTGGGTGCTTGTAAGAAAACTTAAGAATTAAACCTTCCTGTTAAGGCTGCGAGTATGAACGACGATTTGTTGTCTGACGACCACAGCACGGGAGACAAGCGTTCGTCGTTCTCTTCGTCTGTGAGTGGCCGCGAGGGGCCGCTCTCTGACCTTCACCGTCCCTCCCAGCAGCGGGCGTCCGGTGAGAGTCCCTCTTTTTCTCTTCCGCAATTAACCCCGTTCAGATCGCAGCAACGGGGCCTCCAGTAATCCTCCGAATTCCAGGACTCAGTCCGTTCCCACCAAAATATCAAAGGTACTACGCAAACGACGGACTATCAATCTCTTGTCTCATTTCAGCCTGTGTCCATGGCTTCCGCCGACTCCTCCAAAACCCTGGATGCGGATTCAGTCTACTCTGCAATCGTCGGCAGACATCTTGAGGGTTTCTGGGTTCAGCTGCAAAAGTCATCGGATTGTTTAGGAAATCCGTCTCGACTGCCTTTCGTAGCCGTCGGGGGACCAAAAAGTGAGCGGCTGCTGCGGTTGACAATGGGCTGGCTGTTGGAAGCCGTGCTGTCATCCAACCAGAACAAAGGGAAAATTCGAGGAGACGTGAGCGATGGTACGTTTGAACTTGTCAGTTTTTAAAGGACTGCAACGAGTATTTGTGATTCACAAATCTGGACTTTATCAATTTTCTGCCGCTCCCTAAATCCAGATGCGGGGGGGGAGATGTGCAGCAAAAATAGGGGATTTTCCGCGTTTGGGGGTACCCTTAAAAATGTCGCTGTTCTAAGGAACATGGCTAAGCAAGTGTTTGATGTATACATGTGGACAGTCTGTATTTTGATGTAACCACCAATTAGCCGTTTTTCCACCGATTGCCCCCAAATGTAAACCAAGTATGTGGTTTATGGTATAAAACAGTATTCCATCAAAATAACCGATGAAAATAGCCAAATTTTCAAAAACGCGGCATTTTTGTGGTTTTGGGCGCCGAAATTCGGCCAAATCAACCCAAATCACACGAAGTGCTTTGGGCTGCGCGCGTTATGTACAAATTTGACAAGTTGTTTACGAAAATTCCACTGAACCCCTGGAACTATGTATTTTGTGTGGTTCCATTCATAGAAAAAGTGGTACTTCAGTGGTTTTCCATTAAGACCATTCTCAAAACATAACAGGATCTGTGCGCAAATTGGCAGATTAGCTTTTTATTGCGCCGCATTGCGATGTGGTTGCTGTTCTTCCGTGGTTCTGATGATCGTTGCCTAAAGACCACAACCTCCCACTGTGCCCGTTTTACGATCCTATGTTACTCGCTTTTGCGGTTGGTTACCTGCTGGTTTCTAGTCGAAAGAGACGAAGGACGAAACAGGAGAGAGAGAGAGAGAGGAGGGGAAGTCAGATTGAGAGACTACTCTCAGAGACGTATTTCTGTGTTCTACGCAGACTTGGGGGAGCAAATGAAAGTAGGTTCAGTGAGAGTTCTCAAATGAAGGGCCGTACCGAGAGATTTTTTGGACGGCCCAGGTAAAAAAAAAATAAAATTTTAAAGTTTGTATAAATCGGTGCATTCTATTTTTAAACACTTTTATTAACTTAATAATGTTTGTTAGTGGCATACTAGTCAATATTAGTTGTACATAAAGAATGTCACCGACCGGGATCGAACCCTGATCGTGTGGATGGCAATCTGACTGGGTGGTCAAAGGTAAACGGGCCTAACGGGCAGGGCCGACCAAAATTTTCCAACTGGCTCGGCCCGTAAGAACCCCGCTATTTCACGAAAGGTGAGATCCAGCCTCTCTCAAAGAATGATTCGAAACTGATTCTACGTCTTGAAAGTTTGCTTAGCTGTGGTCCGTGTTAGTATGCTCCTACTATGAGCTATCACAAAAAAAAATTAAGTGAATATCCGACCGCAATCAGTGTTAATAGAGCTTCCGTAGTAAAAGGAAACTCTGGGCGACGAATGCGCGCATAATTCTTTATCGCCACGACGGCTTTGTCACAAACTGCGTGGTTGTTGACTGATAGAATGCGGCTGTGTTTGTGCTCTGACAATCTGTCAGGGCCCGTACACTCGGTGGACAGTCTGCCTCGCAAACTGTTCCGGTCATTTCACGCTCGGCCACCCGTTCCAGCGCAATGCATAATCGGCACTCGGCTGCGACCTCCCATCCCAATTGAACTCGATCAATGTGGTCGCATTCAATCCGCTACCGAAAGAGGCAGTCATTCCAGCCTATGGCCCAGGCAGGCGCCGTTTGATGTAGTCGCCGGCGTGGCCGATGGTATAATTCCCCTCCCGATTTGAATCTGTTTGTTCACCTGTTCGGCACTGCATCGATTCCGTCACACAATCATCACCCATTGTGCCACCGAAATTGTTACAAGCGCCGTTTCCGCTCCCGATCACTTTTCCGTACGTTTCCATGCTTCAATGCACTCGGACACTTTATGCCTAATCGACCATACGGTACAGCTCAAAGTATAAGTTACACGAAAACTTTGCTTGTTAACCTGGAATGTAGAGACTTACTTTCCGCACAAGCGTGTACTTGGTTAAGTATTTCGGACAACAAAGGAAAGGTTGCATACCGCGGGACTCGACCTTTTCATCTGGCAACTTCTGTTACTTTGAAAATGCCACTGGAAGTTTGCAGATATCCCCCAATTTCTGCTGAGTTAGAAAAATCGCAGAAAAGTTTACACCGATTTTAACAAACCACCAGCTGCTTTTCGTGGCAGGAATCCTGTTCGCTAGCCTTTGTGTTTTTTATTTCGCTGGCAAATTAAATCAAACTCTAATTCAGCACACGTCGTCTTGACAAAAACATTAACCTCCTCCATTTTTCGTTTTAAGGCTCCGTCGAGCTGGATTTCGCATTTGGGGGATTCGCACCACACGTCGCGCAAAACGGACACCATCAGTAGCTTGTTGTGTGTGTGGTTTGGGTGCATAAATTGCCGTAAAAAACCTTAAGTTTGGGGCCTTGAAATCGGCTAACTCTATTTACTCTGGAGCTGATAGCTGCATTTAACGAATACAAGATTTAGTTTTCTTTAACAAATAGGGTTTCTTAGCTGCTATCTCGTTTAACGTTGTTCACCAAAAGCCGCCGTATTTTAAAAAATAGGGGTTTGTTTTTGGGCACCTCAAAATATATAAACGCCCTACTTCATGGGTGACCTACCATAATTTCTACCAGCCGGGTGTCAATAAGAGCAATATGGTGTCTTTATGACCGTCGGCGAACCATCCGTTTGCAATAAAAACTTTCCAAGACAAGTATGATGGCTTGCTAGAAGCGGTTGTCAAGTCTTCATAAAAGTGGGATTTGATCACATTGAAAACCTTGAAACATATTGCCGCAGAAGGTGCTTAGTTGTCCTGGCAACGAGGTTCGCACATCGCAAAGCACGGAAAATCCTATGTAACAGAGATTATGTCAAACTAACAGAAAATATCAAACTCTCGCTTTTTTTTGTTGGGAAACTACGTAAAATTACTGCAAAAAATGAATTTTTTATATGTGAAAATTCAAATATTTTTGTCTTGTACCCCTATTTATTTCATAAGCACGGTGATTTTGACAGAAACTGTCGGGGCAATTAGGAAGGTTTTGAAGTGATATTTTGTTGGTAATGTTAGAAAATTAAGTGGTGTATAAATTTCCATTTTCGTAACATTGACCTTTCGTGTTCGAAATACCCCTCCTAATTATCCACAGAACCGGTTGTATATTTCATTCGCCTCCTTTATTTTGTCGCATTGTCAACATCCAAAACAGTGTCTGCGATCAGTGGCTGTTGATTTAGTGAACCGCGAGTGGTACTTGACCTGCCTCGGGTGGTTTACGACCTCCGCCGTCCCTTCCGTGTGAAAACAGTGTCTTCTGTGGATTTGTTGTCTATTTGTGTTCCTCGCCGCAGCTCTGCGGCTACCTTCGGTTCCGCCCAACCGGTTCTCTCTCTCCCGAGGCTCCCCGCCGCCCGCTTCCCCTGCGGCCTTTCCCTTCATCTTCTTCTGGCCGAACAATGCCGGAATGCGATGCAGCCGCACGAGCAGTGCCGCAGTGAGGCGGCGTTTTGGCCGCTCGCCATTCAGAACGCAGACATTTGTGAGCAAACAGTCCTCCCAGCCGGGCAAAGGAATAGCAAACGCTTTCAGATGTTATCTCCGGTCTGTCGCTGCAATCCGTCGACTTAGATGACATCCCCGATGCCATGCAAAGTGGAACCGAACGCCAGAGTCGTCGGGGTGCGTTCTTCCACCAATTAAAGTAACCAGGGCTTTTCTACAGACAACGCCGACTTACACGATGACGCATTCCTCGATCAAACGGCCCCTGCAACCCCCCTTGTGGTCGATGGTAAAGGAAATAGAGATTTGAAGGGAAAACTTGGGTTTAGGGGTCTCAGCCGGAAGGGCCGCTGCCTTGGGAGCACTCACGAGGATGGTCTGCTCAAAATCTGTCAGTGAGAGGCTGCCGAACGAACAGGTCGCCAGCTATGTCGCCACTCTTTATCAGAGTCTTGTAGAGGTTCGTCTCTCTCTTTCTCTCTCTCTCTCTCTCTCTCTCTCTCTCTCTCTCTCTCTCCAAGGCTGAACGTAGGGCCAAAATGTGGCCTGAGGCTTTTCAAGAAAAACTTTTTTTAAAAATAAACTTTTTTATTTGTAAAAAAAGAAAATGAGAGCATTCAAACAGCTATTCATCTGTGTATATTCATATGTGTTGTTTTTGTACAATAGCCGTCTAAAGCTCAAATAGGGCCGGTCCTATAGGGTCTAAAGTTTAAACGAACAAAAAAATCGAAAAAAGACCGGGGTTCCCACGGGCCGGGCCGGGTCATTTGGAAAATTTTTGTCGGCCAGTTTACCTTGGACCACCCAGTCAGATTGCAACCCACACGACCAGGGTTCGATCCCGGTCGGTGACATTCCTTTTTGTACAACTAATATTGACTTATATGTTAGTAACAAACAAATGAAAATATTGTACCGATTTATACAAAAAAATATTTTTTATACCCGAGCCGGCCGGTCCGTCCCAAAAAATCCCTCGGACAGGCCCGGCCCGTCATTTGAGAACCCTGGCAAAAACCAAAAGTGAAAAATAAAGTATATGCATCGATAAGTTTTTATTCAAATGTTCTCTCTTTTTCTTTTTCCAGAACAAAAAAAAATTGAGTTTGAAAATAGCTATGCCCAAAAAAGCCTCAGGCTCTATTTGGGCCCGCCCACCCCTGCTCTCTCTCTCTCTCTCTCTCTCTCTCTCTCTCTCTCTCTCTCTCTCTCTCTCTCTCTATCTCTCTCACTCTCTCTCTTGCATTTGTCTTTTTTGCAGAAGGACCGTATCGTCCTGTGCGCCCTCTTCTACTACGGCCATTCCCTCTTCCGTCTGGCCCTCCCCTCAATTGAGGCCATCCTCCCTCACTATCTCTATGCCCTCGACATCGTCCTCATTGAGAGTACAAAAGTCAGGTACGTTGTTCTCATGTTCTCTTACACTTTCCCCTCTTTTTTAGATTACACCCCTCCATAAGTGAGGTGGAGATGCGCCGTTGCTGTCTCCGTGCCCTGGCCACCATCACCAGCTGGCCAACCACATTCGGAATGGCTAGGATTCCTCGTAGGCCTTTTAAACTTCCCAAAATTTCAAAATATTTTCAGAGATCACAGACGTTCCGTTGAAGTCTAGTGCTGAGACCTACCTCCATCTGAGGAGTAGGATGTACAAGACTCTCGTTTTCAATCTGCGCAATGAGACCGACCCCGTCAATCTCCAACTCGCTCTAGGTTTCTTTTCTTTCTTGTTTTTTCGTTATTTTTGAAATTCAGCATTGTCAACGATTTTGATGGAGGAGAGTAGTTGTTTCGACGTGGGCCTCACGGACGAACAATACGCGGAGATGTACCGAATCACTACGGAAATCAGCGGATCTCATCCGGAAAAGGGTACGTTCAACCGAAATCTGAAAGATGCCAGTCTCCTTTTGAATAATCTACCCTTTTTAAAGGGTTGGATAATCGAAAATTTTACGTCATCTGATATCGGAGGGTGGAGCGAGTTGGGGTGGTCGGAGGGTCCCCCCAGTCACACATGAACAAGCTACCTGTGGGGTTCGTTTGTGCGACCCCCACAATGCACAGTGACGAATTCGGCTTGGCCCCATCCCCCAACTGAAAGTCACAGTCAATGTTTTCTATGTTCCCAGCGTATGATGAAGTAAGTGAAAGCACAACATCATAATATGCACTGAGGTCGTATTAACGTGTATGCGAAATTTGGTTTGAAAATGTTCGCTTTGTTGGGTTGCTCGGGTTAGCACCCGCAGACGCGTTAGCATACAGCCGCCCGTAATACGGGTGCGATCCCGGGCAACCCCATAAAGTAAATATTTTAAAAACAAAACGTTGTATTCGAATTCGTATAACCCTAGAGCACTTTGTGATATCACACTTGGACAGCCCCTATAGCTACTGGTGGGATCGCGCTTTCTGAAGGGGGTTGGTTGTAAATGTATTGGTATGATACTCTTTCGGGTTAATAATGGGGAGTGTCGTATATTCAGCGTGTAGAGAGGGAAAAGATATCCTTTCCCTATGAGGGCGGGAGGCATCCCTACTCACAAAGCCATCGTCTCCTGTTTAAATAATGCTCCTTTTCCAGGTCTGTGTGTCTCCCTGGTGCGTGGTCTGATCTCCGCCGTGTGCGACCGCATCTGTCGTCCCGAGTGGGCTGGCGACCACTCCGTCTCCCTCGCAGCCATCGACATGCTCAACGCCCTCTCGCAGCTGCCCTCCGCCATTCTCTTCAGCAACGGTAAACTGTAGTACCACTCGTACACCATAATTCCTCCAGGTGACGTCTCCACAGGCTCCCTGATCGTAGCCTCCCTCTGCCGTTTCATCGAGTACCAGTTGGTCAAACCGCCTCCTCTTCACTCCAAAGATCTCCATTCTACCGTAAATCTTCGTTTTATATTTTTATACAATGTTTTTAGGTTGTTTCTGCCTTTTACGCCATCTCCGTGTGGTTGACGGCTGCTCCTCTTCTGGCCGAATGTGAAGGAGTGTTGAATACGATAGCCGAGACGATTCAATTGGGAATGACTGGCAGGAAGAAGAACGAGGTGAGGCTTTCTCAACAGAGCAATAAATTCGCGCGATCGTAAGCATCATTGTTCTCACGAGAAGGGCCGGCCCGAGAAAGGTGTCGTCCCGGCCCGGCATGGCTTTGTAAATTTGTCAAATTTAAATTTCTTTCAACCCTGATGATCTTCGCCTAATCCACTTCGGCAGATTTAGCTGCGTACACGGCCTGAGTATCCTATATTGCGCGCTTTACTCTTTGAACAACATCTAAACATTGACACGTTGTTCCGAAGTAGTTTTGGCACGAACTATATGTAAGCTTAAGTTGATATTTTCAAGCCCCACAAACTCTTTAATAATACTGCTATTACATTTTCAAACTAATTCTAGATTAGCAAAAATAGTTTCCCCCACCGGGATCGAACCTTGGTCACGTTTGTGACAGTTTAACTAGGTGGTCCGAATAGACGGGCTGGGCCGGGCCGAAGATTTTTTTTCGTTTCTAGGGAGAAGAGCGCAAAGCGGCCAGTCGTCGTGTGTTCGAAGCTGCCGAATTCCTCCTCCACTCCCTATTCAATTCAGTGGTTTGTCCCAATTATTCTATTATTCTATTGACATTTTCCTCCAGGGCCGTGGTGGTCGTTGGTCGATCTGTGACGAACGTCGTCTGCTCTATCTCTACGGCCCCTCCGCCATCGACACCACTCGTTTCGTCCATTTCCTCATCAACGGAGACACCATCATCTCTCTCCACGAGGCCTCCCACATTGTCACTCAGAGCGATGGTATTTCTTTAAAAGTGGTTCAAAAACTAAAATTTTAGGCTGTCCCTGTGTGCTGTATGTGCGTCGTTCTGCCATGCAATCGGCCAGTGTGGGCGTGGCCAGATTGAGGCCTTCTCTTGAGGAATACGGCGAGGTACCTCCCACTCCGGCCACGGTTACCACCAGCACGGATGGAAGCAAGAAAAGCTCGTTTTCTTCTTTGGCTTCTGGCTCATCGAAGGGGAAGAGCTCGGTGTCTTCTGATGCAACACTCGGTTAGTACTACTTAGAGAGAGAGCAGTTTACACTTTTCATGTGTGTAAACTATCGAAATGTGTTATATCCCCTCTATCCCTCGTCTTCAACCCTTTATTCCAGGCTCCGATGGTGGTCCTCCTTCCCCACGAAACCCTCCTCCAACCCCAATCGGACAGACCTTCAACATCCCGGCCGAGTTCCAGCGCAACACTTGCAAATTGCAAGTTTTCTTCTTCATCCCAATTTTACCCCTGCATTTCAGAGATTTGACTGTGAAGAATCTGGAGCCCACCGCTGACACGGATGGCATTTTGAAGGCCATGAGCAGCCTTTCGCTTCAAACGGAGGCCCAGAAGAGGAATGTGTGGGCGTCGTTGCCCCCGGAACAACAGGCCACCACACCCACTGCGTTAGAAATCTCCTCGAACAGAATTAATATTTTAGTTTAGGCCTCCACCTGTCTGTGACTCTATCCGCGTGCTGTTGTACGACCTGGGAATGGTGGATCGCGAGGGATTCGGCTCGGAGATCATTCCTCTGGATTCTGGACAAAGTGCCGATTTCTACAGAGACCTACACGAGATTGTGGACAGCTGCCCTTCGAGGTCGCTCCAAACGGCCCACATTTTCTACGTTAAGGAAGGACAACGGACGGCTGTGGATATTCTGGACAACGCGGTTCGTCTCTCTCTCTCTCTCTCTCTCTCTCTCTCTCTCTCTCTCTCTCTCTCTCTCTCTCTCTCTCTCTCTCTCTCCCTCTCTCAATTGGATCTTTTCAGTTGAACATCCAAAACACCTCCGCCGACTTCTGTGGCTTCCTTTCTGAACTTGGCGAGGGCGTTGAAGCGGGAGTGCATGACTCGTGGACTGGACACTGGTCCACCGCCTTCAGTAACGAGAGAAGTGAGTTATTTTTCCTCTTAAACAGGGAATTTTCTTAAAGCTACTAGTGCACAGCGTTATGTTAACCCCTGATGTCACCCTTTGCCTTTTGCCGGTGATTTCCCTGCTCCATAGGGCTTTCGCGTTAGGACCTAAATATCTCCGCTGCCCGCTTAAGAAGTCGCTTTTTATAATGAAAGGGTGCATATATTGTCAAGCTCCACGGCGCATGGGCCGTCGACATGTTTTCGCTGAATTTTGTTAAAGAAGGGGCTCGGCGCAAATTTTCGAAACTTTCGCCAATTGAGGGGATACTGTTGCAAAAATGACCCAGCGGTGGGTTGACGGCTTGGGGATCTCGCCAAGAAGAATTTTATATTCGAGGGAGGTATCGCTAGGTTTCTCCCATATGCAATTTTTTAAGGGGTCTCGCCTCGATTCAAGCGACGGAACTGTGCCCATGTATGATTTCGCGTGCGTATCACATCAAACATTGGTGGCAGAGAGCGCGAAAAGGATGCACCCCCGAAATTGTGGGGTAAAAAATTGTTTAAAAAAGGATTCAAAATATGATCGGTCTATAACTATCCCTTTTCAGAGCCTCTGGAAGAATCCGAGCCCGTGGACCATTACATCATCGACGGAGTTACCCACTCGTTGTGGTGGGCCGATGCCACGTGTGAGATCGCCTTCCTCATGCCGACGGAGCGCAGTCTGCGGATGTTCAAACAGGAACTCGCTTCCCCAGCCGTCAATTCCAGACGTAATGGTCTCTTTTTTCCTTGACTCATCCATTTCAGGAGGCTCCAACTTCAAAAACTCATCGAATGTCTCAATCTCCTCTGATGAGACGAAGAGCGAGGTCTCTTTGGACAGCGACGCCGTGACTGGGTCTAGGAGTCGTTCGAACGTCGGAATGGAGAGCTACGGCCGGGGGAACAGCATTGCCGGGCAGGCGGTGGCCAGACGCAGCTGCGATCTTCGAGTGATGATCGTGTGGCTGGAACGGCCCGAGGATATGTTCTATTTCCCTGCTGGTAATTGCCTGAGTAACTAATGCTGACTCTGAATTTCAGAAGAGATGTTGTGTCTTTGTGACGACGGCAGCGACAAAACGCCGGGAAACAGACACGAGAAACCGGTATATACGGTATTCTATCTGTGCCAGATTGAGCAGGGACTCATCCACGTGCAGACCAGGGGCACCCCCAACAGGTCGGCTTAACCTCTTTAAAGGGACCAGAAATCAGTTTGAATCCGTTAAAAGATTTCGCCCAGCAAGGTAGCGCAATCCGCGATCAGGAATCGATGCTACTGACCAACCATGGTAAAATTTGCCGAAAATGGGGATTTTTAACCGCAGAAAATTGGGGTTTTCACAAGAAATATCTGGCCGGCCCCTTGCCGTGGTTGCTTCTGATCAAGCAGGGCTAAGTTCGCCAATTTCTTTGGTCCTGCCCGAGACTTTTTTTTTTGAAAGTTATAAAATATATTTCCAATTGCACTGTACGGGAATTGTGTTTCTAGCAGATATACTGTTTTAAATCCTTTGGCAAAAAAGTTTAGACGACGGGGAATTGGGGTCAGTTTGGTTAGCTAGTCAAACCTCTTACGATTAGCCACTCGGCCATGGATAACATTGAAGCATTATATAGGGTCGTTCGAATCCTCCCTCAACCATTTTCTTTTGCACACTGAGAATGATGTTTTCCAACAAAATTAATGAAAAAAATATTAACCGTGAAATAAGGTACTTAAAAATTACATTGTCAAAAAATCACGGGCTACCCGCTCGCTCTTACAAATGCTCGTCTCCGACCGATTTTGCCATGCTTGGTTCTGACGAAAACTATCTCGACGCGGAAAACGAAGAAACGGCGCGTACAACAAAAAGTTTTTTAGCCTGTTTCAAGCAACTGTTTCCTGTAGCACAGTTTTGGAAACCGTCCCACCCCGAAATTCGAATTTCGCTGCACAAATTTCAGTCTGAAACGCTTCCTTATGCTCCTTTAATCACCCGTGTTTCAGGTTCGGTGAAGCGGGTCCTCTTTGCGACGGCACCGTCGTCTCCCTGATGTCGCTGCCCTCTCTCATCCGGATAACCCTTCTGAACATCAGTCGACGCAACATGGCCGAAGTGGAAAAGTCAGTTTATCTTCATTTCTTCACCAAACCACCATAATTTCAGCTACCAGTTCGTGCACACGAAGCGCAAACAGGCCATCGCCGACTTTTCCAAGAAGTTCACCTCCGTGCTGACCTACGAGGACTTCCTCCAGCGACTGATGCGGCCGAAATGAATAGCATAATGATCTATTATTTATATCCATAGTCTGTGCATAATTTTGCCTTATTTTTCAGTCCGGTGTTGCTCTGTGATATGCATATTCCCTTATTTAGTCATAATAAATGAAATCTTGTTATTCACTCGTCTTCTTTATCTTCCGCCTTCTTTCGTTCCTCCAACTTCATCGCCACACTGCGTTTCTTTCGGTAATCTTTGGGAAAGGGCCAGAAAGATCCGACTGAGATGAGGTAGAGCTTGGAATTGTCGTCTCCAACGTAAACATTTCCGTTGTCATCCGTTTTCCAGCCGGCTTCGTTGAATTGATTCCAAGTGGAGACTTCGGGTTCCTTAGAAAAGATACTGTAGCCGCAGGCTGTTCTGTTACCTCAGTGGTTCCTACAGGCGGTGGAACGGGGTAGTAGTTTCCATCGGAGGCTTGGAAGTAGCCGCAGGGGCTGTTGTAACCACAAGGCTGGCCTGAAACACTACTTATTTGAGTGTCTTAGCATGCTCTATCTCACTCTCACTTTTTCGTTGCTGTATTTCAAGTGCTCTGGGTTGGTTTTTCACCTTAACTTATTCATACGATAGTACTGTGTGGAGAGCAGGCTGATTTCGCGGCATCGAGCTGAGACGAGAGGTAATATGATAATGGGTTGCCTCCAGAAAACACCTCTTTTCTGCGAAAATGAATATGGTCCAAGGTAAACGGGCCGTCTAGCCGGGCTGGGCCGATCAAAATTTTCACCATGGCCCTGCCCGGCCAGTGAGAACCCCGAATGCCACGACACTGAAGAAGCTTCGATCTGCCTAGTGGTTTGGTCGCGTGAGATCGGAGAACGGAAGGCGATGCGGACGTTGCGGATAGTCCGGCTCAACGACATTCGTTGGTCGATCAATATGATAGAATAAACTCCACAAGGCAGGACAAGAAAAAAGGAAGATCATGAACGAGGTGGAAAACGAGCTGGTCATTAGGAACAACGTGGATACTGAAGACGAATGTGGTGAGGGAGTTCTCCATTAAAGCTCATCCGCTTTCTCTCAATTAAAAGCAGAGGCCTATGTAAAATTAAAAGGGGAACATGTCCATGTTAATCATAAAACTCGCATTTCACCATTGAAAATAACACTCTCGCGTTATGGACATGTCCATTTTCATTTTCGTGGGCCTCTGCCTTCAAGTACACCATTGTAATATTGCATTGTTATTCTGCCAACACAATTCAACAAACGTGTGATTTGATCTATAAAGAATTACCGGATACCAGAGATAGAAGCGCGAGTAGCGCAACTAGACGGGGGCGATCCATCCTAGGAATGGACGAACGGGTCAGGGTACCGGACACACCACTAACCTTTGTCTCAAGCTTCCGATTCTTCAAACTACGCATATATTTTTATATGTAACCTTAGAACGCCTTAGGTTCTTGTTAAACAACTATTTAGTGACTTTGTGGGGAACTCACTAAGCAGCTTCGTGGCTTTAGGCAACAAATAGAACATGAGTTCCAAAGGCAGCGTTTTTTGGACTTTTTTGGAATTTTCAAATTTTCGCCAACCCAGTTTTCCTGTTGAATTCAATTTAATACCATGTATTGTTCCCGAACAAAACCATCCCAGGCTGCATTGTTCACCTCCGCTTCACGTGCCGTGTGTCCGGCGTCAGTGAGTCTGTCCAGTTTTTCTCTCTCGAAAGTAAACAGAGTGCAGTGGATGCACTCGGCATAAACGCCTGGGGCACGTGTGGCGTCATATCAAGACCCGTTTGCGAGACTGACACCTGCAGCCAACCTTGGAGACATGTCCGCCTCGCACTTTTCGATCCGCTCCACGGGCTTTCCTTCTTCCAGCTGTTTCCCATCAACTACAGAAACACATGTGGACGACAGAGTTCAATCGGACGTCCACTTCGAACTCTGCTCCGGTCAAAGCCTAACACATTTGGGCTTTTCCAGACATCCTTGTTTTCTGTATTGCTACATGAATTAAGATGTTTACAACACATAATTGTGAGAAAATTGAATGAGTCTTTCTGAATAGACGGGTGAGCTGTCTACATTTATGTATTCTCTTTTCTACGATTTCCACTCATCTCTCTCTCTCTCTCTCTCTCTCTCTCTCTCTCTCTCTCTGTGCGCTCATTGTGTGATATCTCTCCCTCTGTCTGTCAATCACTCTCTGTCTCTCTGTCTCTCTGTCTCTCTGTCTCTCTGTCTCTCTGTCTCTCTGTCTCTCTGTCTCTCTGTCTCTCTGTCTCTCTGTCTCTCTGTCTCTCTGTCTCTCTGTCTCTCTGTCTCTCTGTCTCTCTGTCTCTCTGTCTCTCTGTCTCTCTGTCTCTCTGTCTCTCTGTCTCTCTATCCCTCTGTCTCTCTGTCGCTCTGTCTCTCTGCCTCTGCCTCTTCTCCGTTTATCTCTGTGTCTCTTCTCTGTCTGCATCTGCCTGGCTGTATCTCTCTATCTACCTCTCTATCTCTCTCTAATATTGTACCTGAATGTCACTTCATTCTCTGTACCTTCTCCGAACTTGTGTCAACTTTTCTCCCTCGCTTCTCAATGCCCAATCTTGCTCTCAGTCCCTTTTTTGTATTTCTTATCCAAGTTTATTCATTTTTTCATATCCTAATAATTTTCGTGTAAATCCTGTCCTTCTACCGTTCGTTTCCAAAATATTTGCCGTCACTTACTCAACCGCCTTCCTGCGCCGTCGAGCGCTTGTTTGTCGTTCCGCTGTCCTTTGAACCTTATCGCAACACACACAAACCAGGCTCCATAACAAGCTTGTCGCAAGTGCCACCCGACTGTCAGATCATCAGATCACGACGGCTTTTGCATTGTTTCTGTTACCAGACTGTTTCTATCTCAAATCTTTTGCTTTTAAAAAACTTTGCCCTTGAAATGTTAAACCTTGGCTTCATTGCCCTTGCCATGTGCACTTCCAGTTTAACGTCATGTAAACACGTTCTTTGCGGCTGGTTGCAGTGCTCTTGCATCCAGCCGAGAGCTTCCTCAGTGCACATGTCCACTCCTTTCATCTTCTAATGTTACTTCAGATGCGGCCGCCATCGTCGCTGCTTTTGGCAGCACTCTTTCCCCTCATAGCCGCTTACGATTACACAGGGTAACTGCTAAAGTTTGCAGAATAGAATGTTACTCTAGGTATAAATTGATCCGTTTCGAAGCGGATGAAAACGTCGCAGCTTGGTTAGAGGATCTTGAAGACGGTGGCTACGACGTTGTTTCGGAGAAAAGAAGAGTTCTCGTAGACGTATGGGCTGAGCCCTCAAAACACAGAAAAACGGCTGATGTGCTTGTGGCTCCGGAATTCTACGAAACTCTTTTGGAATTATTGAAAGCGAAAGGGGCGGGGCCTGTCCAGTTACTTGACCGAAACATCGAGAAGGTGATCAGGAGAGAGAAGAGGGCTCTTGAGGCAGCCCGGAGGAGGAAGAGGGCCATCACGACGGTACAACAGTTTGATGTCAACAGCTACCACTCGTACGATGAGGTTAGAGAAGGTTTTGTTATAAGACACACGGAACGGACTGAAAGAGATTGAGGCTGAGAAGAAGAGAAAGGGAGAGAGGGAGATTTTGTGTGTGTGTGTGTGTGTGTGTGTGTGTGTGTGTGTGTGTGTGTGTGGTGGGTGTGTGTGTGTGTGTGTGTGTGGGTGTGGGTGTGTGTGTGTGTGTGAACATTGGAGACAGGTTAAAGGCAGAGGCCCAGGAAAATGAAAAAGGACCTGTCCATGTAGGCGAGAGAGTGTCATTTTCAATGGTGAAATGCAGAGAGTTTTACGATTAGCATGGACAGGTCCCCCTCTTCATTTTACGTGGGCCTTTGCCTTTAAGAAACAGGAAGGCATAGATTAAGAAAGAGAAAACGTTGTGAATGAGATAAAGAGACCTAGATCTGACAAGTATAGGGCAATCAAGGATAAAGGGAGATCGAGAGATATGAAGAGATTTAGAGAGATAGAGAACAACGGAAATAAATATATCTTCATTTCATAGGTAAAGATAAACAAGCAGCTGAATAGATAGAGACAGCGAAAAAGGCAAGATACAGGGAGAGAGACACACAGAGAAAGAAAGACGGAGAGAGAAAGATAGAGAGAGACAGAGAGAGGGAAAGAGAGGGGGAAAAAGGCATAGAGAGAGGGGAAGAGAGAGATACCAATTTCAGATGGCAGATTTCATGCGACGTCTCTCTCGGGATCGCCCGGAGCTTGTCACTCTGCTCAACATAACCACCACTTCGGAGGGCCGTCCGCTTTACGGAGTTCTGGTTCGTTCAACCCAGAATCTCTAAAGTCTTCTCAGATTTCTCACAAGTCTGCCACCTCTCAAGTGAAGCCAGCTATTTTTGTGGATGCGGGCATTCATGCTCGGGAATGGATCGCGCCTGCAGCTGCTATTTACATGATCCATAAGGTTCATTTTCACAAATATTTATCATAATTCCTTCTTAGTTGGCGCTGAATTACGGAAAAGATCCTCAAGTTACGCGAACTCTGAATAAATTCGACTGGTACATTGTGCCTCAGGCGAATCCAGATGGCTACGAGTACAGTCGTCAGACGGTAGGCACTCTTTTATACATACAATTCGTACAATTCAGGACCGTCTTTGGCGGAAGACAAGGTCTAGAAACGTTACAGTGAACCGATGGTGTGTGGGTGCGGATGCCAATCGTAACTGGGGGTATCGTTGGGGAGAGGCTGGGGCCAATCGCCAGCCCTGCTCCAACATCTACGCAGGAAGCCATCCTTTCTCCGAACCTGAAATTTCCGGAATCAAGGATTTTATCACTTGGAACATTCCACAGCTGATTGTTTATGCGAGTCTTCACTCTTACGGACAACTCCTTCTCTCGCCTTGGGGATACACCAACGAAAAAACCGACAACTACATCGATCAGGTATCGTGGGTCATCGTGCCGGGGTGGGGCATAAACACACCTGCTTTAACACTGAAGAACACCCCGTGAAAAAACTATAGTTCCACATTTGGGTTTAAAAACCATTTTTGGTATTCAGGAGCTCTATTGGAATATTCATTTGGTTGAGAAACTACTTAGGAGCCGATTCAATTGAAGTTCGTTAGCATCCGACGCAGACAGACGCCGTTTGTCAAAAAGGACAAAATACGAACCCAAAAGAAATTTTTTGGGAAATTTTCCCATGCACCATTGGAAAGCCCTTGAAAAGTTGCCCTGGAAAATGTTTTTGGTCCGTTTTATGAAAGAATTTTTCGCTTTTTCAAAGCTTGTCTGTTCGAACAGGAAATTTTTTTCTGAAACTGACCAAAAACATTTTCTCAGACAAGTTTTCACGGGCGGTGTATGCGAAAATGTCCCAAAAATTTTTTTCGGGGTCATAATTTTATGCTTTTTAACTAACGGCGTTTGTGTCGCATGCTAATGAATTTCGTTTTCAACTGAATGGGCAGTTGCTTCTAAGAAGTTGCTCAAAAAAAAATGCACAATTCCAAAAACTTGCCCAAAAATGGCTTTTCAATCAGCAACAAAGGTGGGAACTATACTTGATTTTCGAGATGTATTTGTTAGAGACAAATGGGAACCCTTTTTTTCCTATTCAACATCCCTCAGTCGCACGACCTCTTTTTTCTTAATTGCCATTTTTCAGCGAAACGCAGCCCGAGCAGCCGTTTCAGCTATGCGTAACTCAACTGGAGCCAACTACAGCTACGGAACGATTTCCGAACTAATGTGTAATCCTGTCCATAAACATTCCATTTCCGGAACCAATTCAGATCCTGCATCTGGAACAAGCATTGACTATATGCAGCATCGAGGAATTCCCTACATCTTCGGAGTTGAACTGAGGCCTCTGGACTCAATCGACTCTTACGCTTTCAGCTTGCCTCCAACTTATATTAAACCCACGGGTACGTAGCTAATTAAAATGGTAATTATACGTAATTTAGGGGAGGAAATGCTGGCAGGGTTGGTGGCAGTTGGCGACTACGCGGTTGTGCACCAGAGACTTTGATACGGCGCATCGACGATCTCGCTCAAGATACGGCCTTTATAAAGAATTACTGGTTGGGAGGGATAGAGAGATAGAGATAGAGAGAGAGAGAGAGAGAGAGAGAGAGAGAGAGAGAGAGGTGAATACAGAGAGTTCCTTCAGCGTTTCTGGTTTCCTTTCAGCGCTCTCTGATCATTCAATCATTCCGTCTGTATTCTGCTTCTCCAGCATTCCGTTCTGTTTACTGTAACGCTTGCGGTCAAATATTCAAAATGGTTGTTCCAATGTGCTCTTATGGCTCAAGAATCACACAAAACCAGAAAAGACGATGTAGATGTAGGCGAACAAAGGCTACATTGAAGCACATCCTTGAAATTCCATATACCCATCATCGTTTTTAAAAATACAAATCGAATAAAAAGTTCTAAGTAATGTCTGGTGGAAGTAAATATAAAAAGCCTTGGATCGATCCCTGCGAACCTTGGACCGCCGACCGGACACATCGCCTGTCTCACGCCTAAGACTGTTTGCAGGACGGGATTATGCGCCATGGATCAGCGCCAAACACACCATGAATAGTTTCTTTGTTGTGTTCCTGTCTGAGAATAACTCCATGGAAGCGATTGGAAAACGACCTAATGCAGGAGAGACAGAGAGACAGAGAGAGAGAGAGAGAGAGAGAGAGAGAGACAGAGAGAGATTGAGAGAGAGATTGAGAGAGAAATTGATGGGGAAGCCAAGAGAGATGCGGAAACATGCATGCTCTGTCGACAATGAATTGACTTCAAATTCCCCATATTAAAGGCAGTGTGTCATGAAAAATGAACGCATGTACGGGTGGACCTGTACACAGCGTACAGTGAAAAGAGAGATCCATTTTCACCATTAGAAATGGAGAGAGCGGCATGCTAATTTCAGTTCAAAAATTTCGAGGGAAAACTTTGAGGGGCCAAATATAAGCAATGAAAACACATTTTTGACAAAATATATATATTGTTGAAATCGTCTTCGAAAGGTCTAATTTTGCAAAGTATAAGATTTGAATTCTGAGCAGGTCGAGTTTTGGTGACAGAGCATCACTTGAACATTCGAATTGCATTGGCACGATTCCATTTTGGCGACAGCTATAATAATAAACGTGGAAGAGAAATAAGAAAGAGCTTGGAAAACTACATTCCATCAAAAAAGAGAAAATCAAAGCGTGCATGATCAGGTAACACTGGGATCTTTTACAACTATATGTTTAGCAGATTATGTTTTGGTATGGTTTATTAGAGTTTATTTTTCGCCGTAGTTATTTTTTTAAACAACAATAAGGAATTTTGTAATAATGCTTAGTATTTTTGAGGGTTCGTCAGGGGCCTTTTCCAAATCGCATTTTGCGCATGACCGTTGGTTGGAGCGGTGTTCGTGAAAATGATTTCAATTGAGATGACTTGCTTTGAATAGTGTCCATTTCCAATTTGAAAAGGCCCCTGACGGTTCCAATTTGAAAAGGCCCCTGACGGCCGTTTGTCAATGAAAAATATATGAAAAAAATGCAATTAATATTTGCGCTTCTGTGAAAAGATTATTCCGTTTAGAGAACCCTGAAGAAAGAGTTAATTTCTTATGATTACGCAGTTAAATTACGTAGAAATCAGTTTTGTGGGAGTCTCGACAAATCATTAACGCGATCTACAGAGAGGTGAACGGAACGGCTGATGGGAGAACACGCAAAGCAAAGTTCCTTTGAATCGGAGGTCTGCATCTGCAGAACCGGAGAGTCCTCTTCGCATTCCTTGGACGGGTTCCGTGGTTCGCTCTGACCTCTCGGCTTCCCAGGTGCGTGGGCACCGGGCACCCTCCGACAAAGCATGCTTTTTCCAAAGTCGTCGTCTGTGCGCGCCTCGGCGGCCTAGCATTGTCCGACTGTTGCGACACGCCTCAGCAAACAGCATGAGTGCGAAAAACAGAGTTCTGGCACATTTTATTGACACAGGTCAGCGGTCCGCGTATTTAAGCCGACGCCCTGAGGGCCGAATTAAGTCTCACCGCTCAACATCTCCAAGATGCAGTGCTCCTCTCTGCTCCTCTTTGTCCTCCTCTCTCTCTTCTGCTGCCATTCGCTTGCCCAATACGACGACCTATCCGTGCTCGAGGAGGTCCTTGCTCGAACTGCCTCACCTCACCGATTCTCGAAAAAGGGCGTCGCCCTCAGCGCAGAGAACTCTTCTTCCGCAGAAGAGAATAACAACAATGTTACGGAGACTGCCACGGGAGGAGAAGAGACCAAACAGGTGAAAGTGGTTGAGGAAGTTGCGGAGATCAAGGAGACCAGCACGAGCACTGAGACCACGACCACCACGGAGGAGAGCACCACGACCACGACTGCCTCTGAGACTACTACGACTGAGGAACAGACAACTACCACGACTACCTCTGGTGAGACTTACATCTTTCTCTCTCTACCTCTCTTTTGGTTTAAAGGCGGTTTGCGTCCTCCTAATCATATCTCTTACTCCACAACAGAAGTTTATTTCAGAGGTTCCCCCTCAGACCTCCACAGAGGAAAACGTGAGCTCTTCTGAAACGACCCCCGCTGAGACGACGACCACCGAAGAGCAGACCACAGCTACCACAACGGAGGAGCAAACGACCCCCACCACCGCTGAAGAGACGACGACCACGTTCCCCGATGTGGTTGAGGAGACCACCGAGGGACCGGAAATGCTCTTCATGGGCATGAAGCGACCCGACCTGGCCACCATCTATCGCCGTCTTTTCCCCTTCAGGGCGTGAACGATCAACATCAAAGAGACCTAGTAGTCTGAATCAGACCACAAAGTAAAGAGATTCTTTCTTTTATCTTCTTCATTTGTTCGATTTGGAGAAAAGGGTTATGAGGAGGCGAGAAAGGCTTTGGGGGTCTTGCACCAATTGCCAGCCGTCGGTTTGTGGCACGGACCAGGGACCTCTGCGACGGGTTGGAGTGGGGCGAGATTCTGTGAAATCAATTGACAAGTGGTAAGGTACTTTACCTGAAGTTGTCGATGGGACTGGCGTAGGCGATGTGGAGGATAGGGGCACAGGTGCGGTAGTTGACGATGGGGTTTGACAAGCAACTTGGAACTCTTCTGGAGACAGGTCGTCGGGGTCGGCGGAGCACTTTTCTCTGAAATGAGGTGAGGTTGAGATGCATATGTAAAGTTGAAGCTAAAATACACATCAGAGAAAGAGAAAGAAAAAAGAAAGAGAGAGAGAGAGAGGTAGAGATAGAGACAGAGACAGAGACAGAGACAGAGACAGAGACAGAGACAGAGACAGAGACAGAGACAGAGACAGAGACAGAGACAGAGACAGAGACAGAGACAGAGACAGAGACAGAGACAGAGACAGAGACAGAGACAGAGACAGAGACAGAGACAGAGACAGAGACAGAGACAGAGACAGAGACAGAGACAGAGACAGAGACAGAGACAGAGACAGAGACAGAGACAGAGACAGAGACAGAGACAGAGACAGAGACAGAGACAGAGACAGAGACAGAGACAGAGACAGAGACAGAGACAGAGACAGAGACAGAGACAGAGACAGAGACAGAGACAGAGACAGAGACAGAGAGGCAGAGAGGCATTGACAGAGATTCACCCAACCAGTTTAGATAAAGAAATTTCTTTACGTTTCAGACATTTTGTGACTTTCTCTGATGCGGGAGGTTCTGTTTGAATGTTCTTTTGAATTCTCAGCCCACCTCCATAGTTGAATAAGTTCCGTTTTAACAGCTGCAGAAAGTCTGTTCCAAATTCCTTGCCGCTCCTCTTTCAAAGCTTGAAGACGATTGTGAACGGAAACCGCTTGTGGAGATAGCCGGCGCAACTGAATTCAAAGAAATCTCGACTCCAAAACTTTTTTATTAATTTTTTTTCTCGCGGTAAAGCTTCATTTTCCTCTTTTGTGCGCATATTTCTTTTTCCAGCCATCTGCAACATCTTAAAATACGGTTGTCGGTCTTATTCTAAGTCGGTGTTCCTCTGAAACTCAAATATTGACCTACGTCGCTGCAAAGAACAGCCGCCGACGGCCATTTCGATCAAAATATAAACAAGCGGTCTTTTTGAGCCACGCTGACGGTAAGAACATTGAGTGCTTCTATGTTTTATGTATTTTCAAGCATCGTGTTAGACAGGTGATGTTCGCGCGTGCCGAGTCTGAGTTGGGGAAGGGGACAAATCAGCTGTAATTTTCATATCCAGCTTTTCTTATTTCTAGAACATTGATAGCAACCTTTTCGTCTTATTTAGAAAGTGCTTTTTGTCTGAGATTTCACGTTATAAGTCGTTTTTCCTGTGCATTTCAAAGGAAATAGACCGAAATTTATATAATCCATTTCCAACTAATGGGCGAGGATTTTCCCAAATTTTAAAGGACTGGGTACCTTTGGTCCCGCAACGAACTGTCTGCGTACTCCTCTTTTACAGTGCTCTTTCGCATATCAAAAATCTGTTTACTTCAATGTTTCAAATCCTTTTTGGTTAAATACGTGTCATTTTTTTTAAGATTTCACGAAAGTCGAAGACCGTTCCTTTGGAAACAGACTATATGTGAAAAATGGAATTCCCAGAAAAGCTTGCTTGGCTAGAACTGAACTGCCTTCGGGTTTCTCAAGTATTTATAAACTTTGTAATCCTTAGATGTTTTTTTGAAAGGGTTTCCCCCCGGAACCTCCGTGTGTACCCAAAGTGTCCCGGGTACTCTTCGGTCTCTGTGTGAACCTGTCTGCACCCGTTGCAAATGCCTCTTTCAGAGCTTTTCAATAGTCTCTCACGCCTGTTTGACCCCGCGTAAACTCCTTCTGTTCCGTAACCGGACTCCGCCGTCGCAGGCCAAAGTGTGCTTTGGTCTCTGCTGACCTTCTCCTTGTAGAGAGTGTCCCGCTGATCCAGCTGTTGCACGTATCTCTCAAAGAACTCCTTCGCCTCCACGTCCAAAAGATCGACGGACCACTCGCGAAGCAGACGGGCACGATCACGATTTGTCAACGAGCGATTAGACATGATCTCAAAGAAGTAGAAAATGTTACTCAAAAACGAACCAAATTGTATTCATGGAGGTTCTCCGGAGAGAGGCCTCTTAAGAAAGATGTTTCTGAGGGCGGAGGTGCGGTAGTCGTTTCAATAGCCAACATAACTCTCGCTCTCAACTCATCAGGCAGTTTCGTTATTAAATCCTGTGTTTGCTGCTTTTGTCTGTTACAGGACGTTTTTTTAGAGTAGATACTGTAGCTTCACCTTTCGCATCCCTGGCCGGTTCTCAGCCCAGTGTACCATATCTTTCGGAATTCTCGGCGGTACTGCAGTGGCAGAAGAGTGATGAAAGACGGCAGAGAACAGTCGTTGTCGTGATGAGAATGAGCTTTTGTCTAAAATCTCTGCTTTAAAATTATACTCCGACTGAAGTCAAGACAGCTGGGATCCAATACACTGCATTGCATAAGTATATAGGTACCCTTTAAATACATATAAAGTGAAATTGGGCTTCCAGGGATCACGACATTGGATTGAGCATTAGAAATGACCCTGTGAGCCAAATTACAGAATTTTTCAATGCACCCTTTTGGCGCTATGCTAATTAATGGCGCCCAACAGCATTTTGAACAGACTTCTAAAATTTTGTGAAAAATACCACGTAAAATCAGGGAAAATTTACCTTAGGACAATTTTTGTTGAAAATTTTACCGTTATCCACGGTCAAGCTAGGACTTGACAAAACGGCAAAGAGGCAAATGTACACTTTTCCAATGATTTTTTAAAGACAAAATTTTCTCTTCTTTCATGTGGCATTTTTCACAAACTTTTAGGATGCTGTTCAAACTGCTGCGGACACCATTAATTAGCATAACGCCGAAAGGTTGCATTGAAAAGTTCTGCAAAATTGGCTAACAGGATTATTTCCTTTACTTAATCCAATGACCAAATGCACGGAAGCCGAATTTCGACTTATCTGTGGGTAAAGGGTGCCTATATAATTTTACAATGCAGTGTATTGTAAAATTACTTAGAACAATTGGAATATGTACCTCCTTATAAGTAAAAGCGACATCCTTAACGGCGAAAACGAAGCGGCAGCAGAGAAGCAGCAGGTGCCAGCCGACTATTGCCAGCCGTGGCATGGACGCGAGTGACCCCAAGTGTTTGCAGATTACCCCATCAATCCCAGACACAACATTACGACTTTATATGTACACGTACATTGTGATAAACTGACAGTAACCGTATCGAAGTGGACCAGAAACTTAGAGAATGCATCTTACAAGTTAAAACATTCAGAGATTGCACAGTTACTGTAGATTCTTGCTAGGTGGTTTGTAGACCAGGTCGGCCCAGAGGAAGGCCGTCACGCACTGAACCAACTCGTCGAACGCCTTGTCCATCAAAGTGCCGCTGAAAGGATTTTGATGAAAGGGGAGGATGGGAGGCTTACAAGTACTGCTGCTGCTGGCTGCCTTCGTAGTCGATGGCCTTTCTGAAGAGCATCAGGATGTTCGGAGTATCCTCTCCGCGACAAGTCACCAGGAAGAGCACCGGATTCGCCGGATCCGTCACCACCAGAGCCTGGAATTTAGGGAATTAAGTTTAAGTCGTATAATGTACCTTTTTGAAAGGGAAGACTCTGTCCAAAGGAGGCCCGTAATTTCGCAGCTGGTCCTTCTGCTGCGATTCGAACAAGCGACAACGGCCGGGGCCGAATTTGTAGACGAGGAAGCGGCAGAGACGGGCACAACTCGTACCCTGGAGCAGACTCTTCATTCTGAACTCTCATTTAAGCCAATTCCCTTCAGAATTCCCACCTCTCATCCCTCTGATCCATGTTTTCAAATGTGACGAGGGGGATCAGTCCGTTGAGATCTTCGATGGTCGCCTCGTGGAGGATTTGCGACCGGAGGAGGTCCCAGATGAGTTCCGAGGCGCCTCCCTTGGCCAATTGGCCCAGACGGGGAAGGGTGGCCGGGTGGTTGGTGGGCAGGGCGTTCACAGCGTTCCAGAGGAATTCTATGCGGCACTGGCGGTTCGCCTCAGTCACGGCCAAGGACACGCGCTGGCAGTAGACCTTCATCGTGCATTCCAGAAGCTAAACTCTCAGAATTAAGGCAGAAAAGGGGGAATCCGACCTGTTGGACGTCTCGCTGAGCCGTGCTCAGGAACTGCACGTACACGACCTTCTCTCCGGGGATTTCCCCATTATCTAAAGCGTATTTGTGATGAGAAATAAAAGAAATCCCACCTTCGACTGTGACTGGCTGTGACCTGTGTCTGAGGGTGCCTGAGCCCTGTACGGCAATGCTGAGGTCGCTGTCGGAGCCACGGATTCGGTCCGAAGCGGCCATCGGAGACGGTTCGCCGGAGCCTTCTGAAGCAAAGTATGAAAACCGACAAAGAAGGCGTGGGGAACCCACATTCACGCTTTAAACGACACTAGGAATATGCATTCCTTTTTTGGGCTTCATGAGTGCTAAGAGAATATTCATTCGGGTGATCCTTCTTGGAAACAGATTCAGTTTTTGAAACCGGAAATTCATTAGCATACGACACATACACACGCCGTTAGTAAAAAAAAACACACAATTACGACACTGAAAGAAATTTTTGGGAAATTTCCACATACAGCATTTTAGAGCGCTTGAAAAGTTGTCGGGGGAAAGGTTTTGGCCAGTTTCGGAAAAATTT
This sequence comes from Oscheius myriophilus, assembly GCA_964057215.1. Lineage (NCBI taxonomy): Eukaryota > Metazoa > Nematoda > Chromadorea > Rhabditida > Rhabditidae > Oscheius > Oscheius myriophilus. The sequence goes on along the minus strand of OZ059903.1, from coordinate 10,465,080 downwards.
CCTGTTCTTAAAACGAAATCACCCTCGGGTTTTCAAATGAAAAATTCGAAAATTACCATTTTTAGCAGAAAAACAGCATTTTTTGCCTTTTAAAAGCTTGTCTCGTCGAACAAAAAATTTTCGTGAAACTGAACAAAAGCATTTTCTAAGACAACTTTTCAAGGGCTTTCGAATTGTGTATGGGACAATGTCCCAAAAATTTCTTTCGGGGTCGTAATTTTGTGATTTTTGACAAACAGTGCCTGTATGTGTGGTATGCTATGATTTTCCAGCAATGTAGGAAAAAACTCCGAGAGAGAACAATCCAAAGGAGAATGCTATTTTCTCGCTTTTTCAGATAAGCCGTCTTTTTTAAGGCAACGAACCGGGAGTATCTGTTGTGTTGACGTTTACGGGAGTGGTATGGCCGCCACTGGAGAACCGTCTTCTGCTGATTCCATCGACGGATGGTAGTTTTCCCGAACTGAAACATTACGATTCCCTCTCAATCCTGCCCGCGACTCACTTGACCATGTTCACCATGGCTTCTATCTCCGACTCCAGCTGTTCCTCCGTCGGCTGAAGGACGTTTCTGAATTCTCCCACATCGCTCTGTCTCGAGTCCTCCCTGTGCCGAATTTCATCCATCGGTCGAGCTGGAAAGCGACTTTAACTCTTCCGCATTTCGGGCCCTACTTTGGTCCTTGTCAATGAGGATGAGATATAGGGTGAGAGGCAGCATTCCGGGCGCCTCCTTTTTCCTCTTGTCCTTGATCAATATACAAATCTTCGAGTAGTCCTCCTGAAACCCATTCTCACTCAGTCTCAAAAAACCCCTTACATCTTCCTTCGTCTCCGATGAGACCAGCATGTACTCGTTCTCTCGCGGCACCGATTCGTGCTTCGCAGTCGCTGTGTCGTTCTCATCGTCACCGAGCTTAAAAAGCGATAGTTCTAACATTAAAAATGCCAATTACTCTGATTCTGACGACGCGCCAATTGAACTTTTCCTCGTAGTTTTTATTGAGGAAGCATTCCCAGACGTTCGGGGCGGAGATGTTCTCCGGCAGTTCGAAGGAATTCCTCTCTGAAAAGAGTAATATTTCTCTAGTAAGCAAAATACGTATCAATCAACTCATTTTGGTGCGTGGACTTAGTTTTATTCTTACCGCCTTCAGAAATAACCACGTTGAAAAAAGTTAGAATTTTTTGAAAGCAAAACTTGCAACTTTTTTTAAAATGTTTTTTTGACTTTTTCACTTTAAAGAAGCAAAATAAGAAGGATGCGGAAAATCTGCGGCGCGGGGATGTTTAAACGAATTCGGGGAAAAGAATTCGCGGGAGAAAGAGCGGTTTTTGCATTGTTTGAGTACAATGGGCCCCGAAATTTCAATATTTCAAAAACTTATTTTGTAGGAAATTCTGCGTAAAAATTGACTTTAAAGTCAAAAAGTCAAAATACCATAAAAAAAGTTTCAAAATTCTAACTTTTTTCAACGTGGATATTTCTGAAGGCGGTAAGAACAAAATTTAGTCCACATACAATTCTGTCTTAAAGAAGGCGCTGAAGGTTGAAACGAACCTTCGTAGACGCAGTTCCTGGCATTGGGTGGGCGACAGCCGTAGTAATTTAAGAAGTCGAGGAGGAAGGTGTTTGTGTTGTAGCCGTGGGAGAAGAGGACCTCCTGATGCACGAGGTAGCGCTCCATCATGCGCAGGTGGAAGTCATAGGTGAAGGAGTGGATGTGGCAACGAGAGCAGATGAAGTCCTTCGCCTCTTCCAGTTCCGTCAGCTTGAGATTGGCCCATCTGTTCCCAGAGGGAGGGTCGCGGAGGAGCAGTTCGGGGACTGTGAACATGCCGACGGCTATGATGAAGTAGGGCTGGACGAAGAAGAGGCGCACGATTACGATGCCTCCTGAAAGAGAGGCATAGTAAGAGAGGAGAGAGAGAGAGAGAGAGACCCACCCTGCACGGCTTTGTAGAGGCATACGGAAGGCGGATGGCTGCCAGATCCTTTCCCTCCCGAATTTCTCTTGTACTCAGTGCTGTAGTAGTTCCGGGCCCGGCTTCTGAATCCCCATTCTCCTTCCTTCCCCCTTTACTCACGTTTCACCGAGATTCGTCACATTGAACAGCTGCAGTCCCAGCATCTTGAGGTACTCCACGTACTGTGTCATCAGTTTGTAGAGCATGATGATGTGGCACGGGTCGTCGTCCTCCCTGGCCGTCGGCTGACGAATCACCGCGTTGTTCTGATGGCTAGAACGAGGTATTTAATTCGGTCGTAGCGGTACCCCCCGTCACTTTTGAGTTTTGGAAAACCCTTTTCCCACTTCACTTTAGCTAATCCAACATCAAATTTCATTTTTTTAAAATTAAATAATGATTTTTTAAATTATTAAAACAGAATAAAATCATTTTCTTTTTTAAAAAATGTAAACTATTTTAATTATTGTACTTTTAATGACATTCACTGAGAAAACGATAGAAAACGCCGCAAAATGAGTAAAAGATGAGTTTTCAAGTTTTCTATTTTGACCGTAATCGTGTTTTCTCCTATATTTTTTATAACATGACAAATTATTTGGAACATCTAACGGTGTTATTATTTCAAACTACGAGAAAATTACTCGCTTGTTGAAATACTGCTGCCAGCTGGCTGGTACGAAAACGCCAGTTTTTGTAAGCAAAGCCCCTTTCTCTGCACGAAAATGACTCGATTCTTTCAAATTTGGCTAGTATCATGGGCTATATGAGGTTATGCTATGCTAAGAATACATAGAAAAAAATATGGAAATATTCACCAACTTGGGTCGCGGACTCCGCTTCACTTTTGGAAACCCGTTCATTTGGTTCCCAAGGTATGATTTAATTACTAAATATGATTAAAACGAACTGCATTGTGCTGGCTCGTGTCCGTGCGGTTCCGAGGGATCCGGAGAATGCGGGAACGCGTGGAGGGGACACCACGTGGCGGGGCTCGGGCTTGCCCGTGTAGCGGACCTTAATAAGGATTTAAGTGCATAAAAACCTTTAAATTGATACCTCTCCGACTTTCTTACGCCAAGCGGGGAATAAAAGGACGGGTGTTTGTACGTAGTGCACCCGACGGGCACAGCCTTGCAGAAGGTAGAGGTCGTTCTCCTAAAATTTAAGATTGTGTTGTCCCTGAGGGTGCCACCTGAATGTCGGGTACTCCTTTGAGCAGTCTCTCGTGGATCTCCTGCACCCTCTGGTACTCCTGAATCTGCTTCTCCACCTCTTCTCTCATTACTCGGAACTGCTCCAACTGTCTCGTTATGGGACAAGACGACTGGAACACCGGGGCTGAAACGGTTGAATATAGAGGAGTGAGGATCAAAGCTACCGAATCTCTTGTGTGAGCGGAAGAGCCTCCTGGCCAGATCGGGGTCCATCCTAACCGTATGGCTGGGTCGTTTTTCGGGAGGGTAATCGTGTTTGATGAGGGAGAGAGGGTCTTGGAACACCAGAGGCAGGTACGTGTTATCAGACTAAAATAAGACATTTTGCCAGATTGAGGGAGTGCTACCTCGTTTCTGAACTCTGGCAGGAGGACGTTCGTCTCGGAGGTTCGGTTGATCTCTTTGATCAGGCGGGCTTTGGCGTTCCACCAGCAGATGGTCCTAGAAAGGGAGGAATTGACAGTAAAATAGGATTTCTGCCGAGGGAAATAATAAATACAAGTATAGGAGCAGTTTTATTTTAACCATTTTAGAAGATTTGATTAAGTTTTCGGAGGTTATGAAATAATTCATTTGATGGAGCGTCAAGAATCGAACATATTCCAACATTGAAAAGAGAAATTCATTGGCATACGACATACAGAGAAACATTTCTCCAAAATACGCAAAAACAGTTTTAGAAATGGAACTTTTCCAGGCCTTGGGAAAAACACACACCGTTGGAAAGCCCTTGAAAATTTCGCTTGAAATGTGTTTTTGTTCTTTTAATCGCGAAAAATTTCCTGTTTGAACAGGAATGAAATTCACCCTGAGCAAGCATGGCAAAATTTGGGGCTTTGGTTTGTGGAATGTGGGTGTCGTTTGATTTGGCCACCGTGACCCCAACGACTACCCTTGTGCGCCGGGCCGAGAAAATGTTGGTAACGACCGACCCGGTTTTTTTCTGTTAATTGTGATTTTTGCATTGAAAAAAAGAATAAATTTTTGGTCGAGCCTGGGCTGGGCCGGGCCGTAAAAAAAATTGGGAGCGGGCCGGTCCGCTGTCATGGTTGACCCTGCGAATTCAAATAAAAAAAATAAATGACAAATTCTGATATCCGAATAAATCAGTTTTTTTTTTGCATTACACAACTTTTTTGTTCGAACATGAATTTTTTTAAACACGTTTTAAGACGTTACAAGGGCTCTCCAATGATATTTTTCCCAATGCCTGGAAAATTCCATTGGGAAAACTGTTTTTTGGTATGTAGAGGAAATTGTTCTCTTTTTGCCGTATGCCGATGAATATCTCACTTCAATGTTGGAATCTGTTCGTAAGTAGACGCTCTATCAAATAAATTATGAAATATCACTGAAAATTTTGAATAGATGTTGGCCACAATGGGCATTCAATTTTCACCGTTCGTTCCATGGTTGGACGGGAAGCGTTTGGGGGCTAGATACGGAAGCCCCCCAAATTATTCTTTGGCGGCAATGTAAGCCCCCCTTAATTATTGTAATAATTTTCAACCAAACGCCGAATTACGTAGGTATCGTTCAAAAACCAGGCCTTTCCTTTCGCACTGACCTGGTGAAGAATTGGTCGATGAGGTTGACCTTCTCCGGCATGTAGTTGTACATGTAGAGTGAGAGTGTGTTGCCCCTAACCGAGCAGTACATGATCCTCCTTCTGGGAATGAACGGGTTCAGACAGGGCAGGAAGTTCCACATGTTGTCCTTCTTGTCCATCTGGTTCAGCAGGTGCTTCAGAACGGCCGGAGCCTCGCTCGCACTGGCCGTCTTATCGTATCCGTAGCGCTGTGATTCCTTGCTGACCTCGTGACAGTACGCAATCAGCATGTACTGAGGCGCGTCGTCAGCCGCCGCCGACGATTCGTCCTAAATTTCGATAGTTTCAGGGGAAAAGCCCGGAAATACCATGTAAATGTTGTCCTTCTCGGGACTGAGCACTTCATAAAACTCCTCCTTGTTCCTGTGAACTCTTTCGCACACTACGACCCTGTCAACCAAAAGAGGGTTCATCATATTGTCCGCTTTCGACGACATTTTCTCCAGTCGATCGCGCAGTAAGAAAAGAACCTAAAACGGGTACAGAAAGACTCATAGAGTGGTTGAAACCTTGCGAACGATGGAGAAACTGTCGAGTGTGTAGTCGATGCTTTCGAAGGAGCTGCCGAAGTTCTTCTTGTTCTTGACGACGAAACTCATCCACTGCTCGATCGAAGGGTAGAAACTGGCACTAACTCTGTCCGGGGCTCGTTCGCGGGACATGCTTGAACTGTTTTTAATAGAAGTGCTGGTTTTTAAAGACTTACGGAAGGACGATGTCATCGCGGCCGAGGTCCGAGGCGATGGAGCCACGACGGTTCTCGCCGAGGGCGAAGCCATGAAAATGCCATATAGCGGTTGCTAATTACTATCGACTTAATTGGGGAACAGTTTTAGATAATTGCACAAAAGGCTTCTGATGTAAACTTTAAGTAGATGGGTCCGCTGCGCACCACAATACCAAAAATTTCACCCAAAGTTCCGCTGTGCATAAAAAAACACATATTGAAGGGCCCTTAGCTTTTCACCCTTTGGTTAAAGGGGTTGTCACTTAGATAACCAAATTGCTAAATGTAGCTATATTTGAAGAATCAAATTCGGAGCTACATTTAATGAATCAAGTCTTCAAAATAAAGGAGGTAGGGAATCCTGGTGTAAAAAAACATTGGGCTACTGTAATTTGGCAATGGTTCACTCTAACGCCTAAAATTCAGGCGCCGAACATTGTTTATATGTATGTCTGGGGTTCTCAAACCGACCGGGATCGAACCCTGGTCGTGTGGGTGGAAATCTGACTGGGGGGTCAAAAACGGACCGACCAAAATTTTCCACATGGCCCGGTGTGAGAAAGGAAAGCAAGAAATTTTAAGGTCCCAATGTTAAGTGGAAAGTCAAGTGGAGCACTTTCCCCCATGTGTTTTGGGCGGCCTGAGGCTGACAGCCGCTATCATATGGATTTTACGTACCGAAGAGCCTCTTTTCACAGAATTCTGGTCCGAAGAGCCATTCGACGGCAGCTTGTGGAGAGTATCGGTAGAATCCCTCTTGCGGAACGAGCGACGGGCGGCATCCGCTGGGCCAGGGGAGGACTTGGGAGAGATTTCTGAAAATATCTCGTTTCTTCAACAAAAGCCACAAACTCTGAGGAGTGGTTGAGATTGGGCTTTGAGGAGGGAGTAAAGAGGGACCGATGGTTCCACTCTCCAGCACATTCACGTTGAGGATACCGTACTCAGTCACCACGTCACAGAAGGACTGAAACGAGGATTACGGTAGAAGAGGGGTACTGTACCTGTTCTGCAAATGTCTTCAGATAATCTTCGAGTTCTGGGATTCCCACATCTCCCGCAGCAGCCTGCCAGACGATGATCTGGATATAACCGCAGATTCCTGAAAAGCAAGCTTCTTAGAGCGACTACAAACTACAAACCATCAACGGGGGCGGGGGTGATTTTGCGGCCGACGCTGGCAGCCGCATCGCGGCCCGTGACCATCTCAGCCTCAGACCGCGTCAACTCTACAAACGCCTCCTTCACCACCACCGCATCGCGTGAATTCTTGACGAGGGCCTTGTGTGACTCCAATCGGAGGACTCCGTCACTCAGAGGCTCCATTTCTCCGTTAGCGTTGACGATCCTCATTTCAACACAGGCGATTCCTAAAAACTGCCTTACTCTAAGGGACTTAAGGTCAAACCTTTGAGTCTGGAGCCTTGTCCGCTCTTGATGTGAAGGTAGAACACGGGGGCGTACTGGCGATCCATGGCCTGAGGCGAGAGCAGCGGATACGGACGGAAGGGACGAGACTCTCCCGATTGGGTCTCCTGAGCGGGCTATTTCAGGGGTGCAAATGGGACAGAGGGATTCCAAGAGGAATGGAGTCTTTCGTTGACAGGGAGGGGAGATATAAACTCACTCGGATTCTGGCGGCGTGCATGAACATCTGGAGGTACTGGTGGTAGTAGTAGCTCACTCCGGACATGAAGCGAGAGAGACCGGAAGGGATGGAGAAGTGCATCACGGCCACGGGACGAGTCTCATCGGGTTGGATGAACTGAAAAGAGGGAAAAATATATTTCTCTATACAATAAGACGTATACTCATCGCCAAATCTACCCATAGAGGTTCGTGAGGTTCTTGTGGTACCTACGTAATTCGGAGTTTGGTTGAAGATAGGAACAAAAAATTAAAGGGAGCTTACGTTGCCACCGAGACCCCATTTGGGGGCTTACGCGTCGAGCCCCCAAACGCTCCCTGTCCAGCTATGAAACTACCTCGGCCATTTTGGCTGCGTACACCGCCCGAGTATCCTATATTTCACGCTTTACTCTAGGAACAACATCAAAAACTTGGCACGTTGTTCCGAAGTAGTTTTGACACGAACTATAGTTTCTTGAAGAATCGAGCGCTCTTCACTGTCTTAGAAAATAGCTCAAAAACTGTATAGAACTTTCCTAGAGCATTGTGACACTCATGGATCAATATCGATGTTTTTTTTTTTTTTTTTACAAAACTGGTCGAGACAATTAAATATTGGGTTATTCTGTATAATTTGAAAAATTAAAGTTTAAAAAAACTCGGTGACCATCATGATGAAAATCGATTTTGAAGATAAAATTTTCAGTCGATCTGATTAGGAAAAAAATTCACTTTTGATATGTCAAAAATATTTTTTCGCTTAAACGGATGCAAATGCTCCTGACGTGCATTAAAAAGTAAATTTAAGTTGTTTGAACTCGTTAATTTGCAGACATTTTTTTTGCGAATCTTTCGGGGTTATAGAGGCGTTTTGCGACGCCTACATGTCAAAGATTGAAAAATGCAAATTCAAAGGTAAATTTTCACTTTTTTGAGGTTTTCAGACTCAACTACCGAAGTAAACGACAATTTCATTATTTGAATGTTATATTTGAAGTATCCAGGCAAAACACGTTCAGAATAACCCAGTATTTAATTGTTTTGACCACTTTTGTAAAATTACAGTACCCAATTGTTTTCGTGGCAGAGCATTCCCTTCCAAAAAGTGTGTTCCAGTTGCATTTTCCGCCAGAATCTCTCTCACCTCGATATCCGCTGGGTCCAGCAGCGACCGAGGATTCCTCTTCCAAATATCGATAAGCTTTTCCAGCACATGTTGATTTATTTTCTTCTCAAATAACGTCGTCAATCCAGTGGCAAACGCCCTGCTTGGCTTCTGAACTCCGAAACCAGCCACCAGAATACAAGTATTCGACTCCATCCGAGCCTTCGTTTCCCTGAATTTCCCTTTTAAAACGGATAGCTTTTGGTCCTAACGCGATCTCCGCCTTGTTCAACTCCACACTATACGAGCGCAGACTGTTGGTGAAAGTCTCAAAGGAAGTGTAGATTTGGAAATAGAGCACATTTCCATTCTCCTCCCTGAAAGTGGCTTGAACGGGTTAAATTATGGAAACGAACTTGAAAACATAGGTGTTTGGGATATTCATAACCATGTGTTGTTCCAGCCCTCGTCTGAGAATTGTAGCCGCTTCGAAGAGGGGTCCTTGCGCGTGTTTCCATCGCAGACGCGCGTGCACCTCGATCCTGAAGGGTTGAATTGGCTGCTTCTGGCAAAGGGGTACCATTTCATCCACTGCACGGGGCAGGCGAAGCTGCCGGGAGCGAAGGTGTAATGGGCGCCACCACTGATGTCGTCGTCTGAAAAATTATGGTGAGTTTTCGGCGAGTAATTCAGACTTTTCTTTTGGTTCAACTCCCAAATCGATCGAATTTTTTTTAAAAAGGTAATCGATTGCCACATTGGATTGCGTAAGTATATAGGCAAACAGAAATAAATCTAAATTGGGATAAAACCCTTGAATTAATGAAAGGAAAAAACCCCCAAGCCAATTTTGCAGAATTGTCATTGTACCCTTTCAGCGCTATGCTAATTAATGTCGCCACAGCACTTTTAACAACATCCTGAAATTTCTTGAAAGAAGAGAAAATTTTACCGTTGGATAAATTTTTTGTTTCGAAATGTTTATCGTTTTCTATGGTGAAGTTACCCAAAACAGAGAAAAACTTGCCGTTTCCCGTTGATTTTTAGGGAAAAATCTACTGTTTGAAGCACCATTACTCGACCGTGGATAACGATAAAAATTTCAAACATGTTGTCGTTGTGAAATTTTCTCTTCTTTCATGTGGCATATTCCATAAGATTTTAGGATGTTGTTCCAAACGCTGTAGGCGCCATTAATTAGCATAGCGCCGAAAGGGTACAATGAAAAATTCTGCAAATCCGGCTTGCAGGGTTATTTCCTATGCGTAATCCAATGGCGTGATCCCCCGGAAGCCCAATGTCGATTTATCTGTGTAAAAGGTGTCTATATATAGCTGACGCCAAACGGGCATCATGCCAATTTCGTTCAAGTATTCTCTGTTGATGATAGATTAGCATAAAATCGTAATATCAACAGAGAATGAAGGCACAAATTGGAATGATGCCCGTTTGGCGGCAACTATAATTATGCAAAAGACTGGATAATTATCTTGAAACCCACCCGATACAGTCTCATTCACAACGCCATCTGCAGAGGCGACCTCTTTCGTCATGAGCAAGGAATGACACTCCCTCTTCTGGAACATCGAGTCCAATAGAAGCTCCTGAAAATTTAAAAATTTAAATGAATCGGTGGGATACGATAACACCTGGTTGATGATGCGAATTGTTTGTCTGGCAAGTTTCCAAGTCAAGTCGTAGATCTTGTAGTGAGAGGGCTCGGTGGCATATCTGAAAGAGGGAAATTGGATACAGAGAGAGAGAGAGAGAGAGAGAGAGAGAGAGAGAGAGAGAGAGAGGGGAAGGGGGAATTGTACCTCTGACAGAACTGGAGAGTTATGACGTCGTCGAGAGTCAGAATCACCCAGAAATCACAGAGCAGATCCTTCCTCGAAAAGTCAAAGTCGTGTAGCAAACTGTCTGAAAGACGGAATTTTCACAAAAATATCAAATAAACCCCTACCGCTGATGTAGGCGTTGTCCACGAAGCTGACCGAGCGAGAACACCTAAAACCGCAGATTTCACAAGGATTCCAGAAAAACAAACGTATCGGCGTCGCTCAGATCCTGGAACTGTTCCTCAGAAACAGAAGGCAACTGAAACCAGACGGTAAAAGGAGTCCCTATGGTACTCAAACCTTCGCTGAAGGGTCTCCCGAGAGGTGGGTTTTGACCTGATGTTCGAAAGCCGCCTTGTCCTCCACTCGACAAATGTAGTAGACGTTGCTTTTGCCGGATCGGCGGAGGAGACAGTAATCCACAACCATGTTTTCCAAGCGACTCTGAAAAGAGAGCAATATATAGGCGGTTATACACGGCATTTCATAATTATATAGGCACCCTTTACACACTGATCGAAATTGGGCTTTCGGGGATCACGCCATTGGAAATAGCCCTCTAAGCTAGTTTTGCAGAAATTTTCATCGCACCCTGTGACAGGGATATGCAAATTAATGGCGCTCCCATGGTTTAGAAAAGCATCCTAAAATTTTGGGAAAAATATCACGCGAACGAAGTGAAGAACGAATTTTGGCTTAGGACAATTTTTTTTGTTAAAATATTTATCGTTATCCGTTTTCGAAGGGTCCTAACTTGACTTGGATAACGATAAAAATTTCAACAACCAAAAAAGTATTCTACGATAAAACTTTCTTTTCTTTCGCGTGGTACTTTCACAAAATTTTAGGATGCTGTTCAAACTGCTGTGGGCGCCATTAATTAGCATAGCGCCGACAGGGTGCAACGAAAATTTCGGTAAATCTGGCTTACAGCGTTATTTCCTATGCTCAATGCAATAGCGTGATCCCCGAAAGTCCAATTTCAATTTATCTGGGTGTTAAGTTCGCAGTGCATGTATGGAATCAGTTTCTCACCATAAGGTCTTCAACGGCTTCTGGAGAAGGAATCACCAGGGAGAGTTCCCTCCTCCTCTGCGTCACTCTGCTGGCCATTCCGCTCTTCTTGCACATGTTTTTCCCATTGTCGCTGAAGCTGTCGCCCACTTCCCTCGCGATGAAACTCGAAATCTTCTGAAGCTTCTCGTGGGTGATGTCCTCCCTTCGACTGTCGATCAACAGAGACTCCAACTCCAGCACCCGGTTCATCGTCATCAACAGCTCATTCACCACTCCTCGCTCCTAAAAGAGGACATATTATGGCGCCCAATGCCAAAAACTACTCTTTCGGGCAGATTCGCCAGGAACACGGACGATCTGGCCGAGACTTCTTCGTCCTCGCTGTCGTCCAAATCGTCGGCAAATGGGTTGGTCGTCGGCCAGGTCAAAACGTAGAGAACCAAGCGGACGCGGATCTGGGAGACATCTGAAAAAGAGGGATTTGCGAGGCAAAGCATAAATCGGTTACCTTCATCAATTGAGGCGTTCTGGCAGAGATTCAGGACCTGATTGGCACAGGTGGGGAAGAATGTCACCGGGAAGTACTCCGCAGCGCCCGAGGGAAACTGAACTCCACAGGTGAAGTAGACGAAGAGGGGAGGCTCACTATCATCCTGCAAATGGAGAATTGGGTACGTTCAAATAAAAGCAGCTGTCAACAAAAGGGTGGCAAAAACTGGGGTCGGCCCGGGCCCAGAAATTGTGGGAGCGGGTTGGCCCCATTCGTTTCAAAGTGAAAGTGACAAGTCAAAGTATTTTTTTTAGGTTATTTTTGTTTGCCAAGTACTTCCCAATGTGCAAAATATACGGTATTTAGAAGGATTCGAACTACCGCATATAAATTTTTTGCTTTTCATGACCGAGTGGATAAGAGGTGGGCTGCGGGCCGGGCCGAGAAAAGTGACGGCCCGGTTTGTAAACTTGTAAAATTAAATTTTCTTTAAATCTTTATTTAGATCAGATTAGATTAAAATTTTTTAAACCCTACAAACTCTTTTATAATGCTTCTATTATATAATTAAACTAATTCTAAGTTAGCAAAAATGGTCGCGTTGGTGACAGTTGACTAGGTGGTCCGAGTAGACTGGCCGAAGCGGGCCGGGCAGCGGAATTTTTTCAAGTCGGCCCGGCCCGTGAGAGCTATGCTTGTTTGATGTAATTTGTTTGCTAGAGGCACATTTTCTGTACATATAAAGTTTAAAACTTTTTTCTAACTATTAGAAAATTCGACTCAGGGCCGAACCAAGAAAATTTGTGTCGGGACGGCCTTAGCCACCCTTCTGTCAGCCAAAAGCCGCGGCTCTCCAAGCTTTTTTCGGGAGAATCCACCCACCATGTCATATTTCCTGCTCTTCGTATGCCTCTTGTCTGACAATATGCCCTTGGTTCCTAAGGCGCCAGGCGGCAATCCTGGAGGTTCATTGGAATCCTCCTCTGGAGACAATTCGCCATTTTCTGCTGCAATTACCCGAATTAGAAGTTATTTGAACTTAAACTAACGCAAACGGAATGTGACTCTGGGAGTGGAAGTGAGTACATTCTCCCTCTCATGCAGCGTATTCATTCGGATGACAGTCGACGGTTTTTCCGGCTCCTTTGGCGGTTCTGGGGCTTTAACTTCGCCTTCTTCCGGTTGTTCTGAGGATTCAGCCGTAGATTCCAAAGGAGTTTCTGAGGTAGCATTGGGAGAGGCATCCGTGGAGATGGAGGCGTCATCTTGAAGCGTTTCAGAGGAAGAGGTAGCTTCGATGTCCAAGGGAGAGATATTTGGAGAGGGAGTCTTGGTCTCTTCTTTCTTTTCCTCCTTTTTCGGTGGTGGCGGGGGTGGTTCGGGCTTCACCCGATCCCTGAAAAATAAACTTGAAAGAGAGAAAGAAGAGCGAGAGAGAGAGAGAGAGAGAGAGAAAGAGAGAGACTCACTCTGCATATGGAGTGAAGTAGTAATAGTTGGGGTTGCAAGGAACGGAGAGGAACCGTTTGTCCACCACGTCATCGAAGACTTTCTGCAGATTCGCCTCTTGGCAGCAGTCTTGATCCTTCTGAAACAATTGGTCCCACAAAGAAAATCACTCGGCTTACGGGAGGATCCGGCTTCAAATGGGAACAGAAGGTCTCCAGAGCTGTGCTGACGGCCTCAATTTCAATGGTGGTGTAGGTGCAGAGGTCTTCCAACACAATCCCCACGTCTTCTTTTGCGATTGGGACCCCTAAACATAGCCAATTTGCATATTATCAGACACGTGAAACGTACATCCCGGGAAATAAGTATGGTTCTACTTTTTTGCGGCATGGCTGGACATGGAACGTTTGGGGAACTTGATAAGTAAGCCCCCCGGATCATTTTTCCTACTCTCAGCCGGATGCCGCAATATATTTTTGGTTTGTTGTTTGGCCATTTTGGGCTTCTTTCTGTTCGACCGGGAAAGCTTTGAAAAACGAAATGACCCTCGGTAATAAATGAAAATTAGAAAATTACCTTTTTGTTAGCCAAATTTTTTTTGCCTTTTTCGAAGCTTGTCTGTTCGAACAGAATTTTTTTTTCAAACTGAATAAAGCAGTTTCCCACACAACTTTTCAAGAGTTTTTCAATGGTGTATGGGACATGGTCCCAAAAAATTTCTCTCGGGTCGTAATTTTGTGCTTTTTGACTAACGATGTCTGTCTGTGTCGTATGCTAATGAAATTCTGGTTTCATCAACTGAAACTGTTCCCAAAAATTTCGTCAACCGAATGAATATTCCCATAGCACTCCAGCAGCCCAAAAATCGCTTTTAAACCACCAACAAAAGTGGAACTATATTTGGAAGTAATCGTGTATATAGACGTTGCTAAAACTACTTTTTGTGGGTTTTCACGCTGTGATAATATGTGGTTGTTATGCCCCGTTCATACGACAATTAGGTCATCATTAGCAGTGAAATCAACCTTTGAAAAAAGGAATTAGCATATTCACGTATACCCAACGGACGACCGGAAGAAAAGGAATTCGAATATGAATGTGTCATCTTCGCATTACATTCCATTGTTCCCGGTCTGTCTCCCTTGTGATCTCCTCTTCTTGGCGGAACGGCGAAAATCTTTTCATGGCCGACAAAAAGTTGAAAACGCGTGCAGGGAGGCGGTAAGTTACGAATATCTCTCTGCTTTTAAGCTTTTTTAAGATTTAAAAATCTCTAAATCTCAATCCATTTTTCAGTAGAACCACTGTGAGGCAGAGTTCGGTCCCTCCTCAGGAAAGCCCTCCTCCTCCTCCTCCTCCGAAACAGCGAGCCCGGAGGGGTAGTTCCGTTCCATCTTCGACTCCTCTTATTCCTATCGTCAAAGACACCGTCTCCTCTCTGGATCGCACTGTTGGCCCGAAGAAAAAAGTTCATTGGTATGTTTTCTATACACTCCCTCGTATAATTTGTGAAATATTAAAGGGGAAGTACTGTGGAAACGACCAAGACTGCTCTCGAGTCCTCCGTTCTCAAAGAAGCCAACGAATCCCCCAACCAGTCGGATGTCGACGAAAACAACTCAATTCTCGAGGAGATTCCGAAGTCTGATATTGTTGAGATCTGCCCCGACTATCCGATGAAAATCGTGCGAATGGACCTCGACGAAGGCCTCGATTGGCACCTTTTTACGGTGAAAACTGCTTCTATCCGAAAATCGTGGTTTCTAGATTTTCAATATGTCGAACAGTCGTGTTGCCTGGACCATCGAGGCGCAGAACAGAAAGCGCCTGAGCTTTGAACCGGCTAGAGACACTCTTGAAGGAGGGAAATTCACGACGGTTAAAATCATCATCCATCCGTTTGACAAGGCCGAGGAGTTGGGAAATGACGAGATTACGGTCAAATGGGTGAATGCCCCTGAAGGCGGAGAGCGGTTCAAGCTGAAGTGGTTCAAGGAAGGAAAGGAGGAGATCCAATCGAAGACTGTGCCCGTCACCTACATTGAGTAGCTCTTGGCCTCACATTACATCGGTCTCAATAAATAATCTTAAGCGTTTGTTATACTTTTAAATGGGGCATATCCTGAATTGAGGGCCAAAATCGGTCGGAATTTGGGGGAACTTCAGCAGTTATCCAATCAAAGACCCATTTCACGTACATTCCGTTATATAAGTTTATAGAAACATCGATTTTAAATTTTTAGGTAATTGGAGTAATGCAAGTGTGTGATAGCGTAACTCATTCGACAGAAAATTAACTTACGAACGGATTCCGGTGTTCAATTTAGAAATTCATTAGCATACCACACAGACCGGTCAATTGCCTGAAATATGCCAACCAAATAAAAATTGGCATTTTGCAGACAGAACAAACACTCTTTCTGGACAAGCTTTTATAAATTATTTCCTACTCAAAGTTATGCTAATGTCAAAGATTTGCGAGAAAGGTCGTTGTATGCTAATGAATTTCTGAGTTGACCACCGGAATCCGTTCCCAAGTTCATGTTCTATCGAACGAGTAATGTAATAACACCCACTCCAATGACCTAGGTGACTATATACTGATGCAACGGAGTGTATAAAACAGGCAGTCTATGCGCCGCTTACCCAAAATCAGCGGAAGGTCCTATATGTCATAGGCTCATCCTTCCATACATTTAGAGAGTAGAAAGTGACCATTTCAAAGTCATAAAGTGTGTTTTGCCAGAACTAAAGTCCTAATAACCTACATGATCTGAGGAGATTGTACATGGCCGAAGAGAGAGCCCTGTCGATGACATTCGAGTGCAATTCCTGTACGACGGTCTTCATTCGGACCTGCACGTAGTTGGTACGAAGGGTGTTCATTCCTCGGTCGGAAACCCAGTTCAGGACGATGTTATCTGAATTCTTGGTTTAAGTCAAAGTTCAATTTCCCTACCATCCAAAAGCTCCTCGGCGGGGAAGGAGTTTTCAATCCAGTCCTGGCCTTTCTTCAGAGTGTACTCACTGAAGCTGCTGACATTCCTTCGTTTAACCAGTCCGTAGGCGAGAATGGCCTCATCGCAGATGGAAACGACCACGGGATAGTCTGGAAATGCGGAATTTGCTGAAAATGGGGAGTGAGCTACCCAAATACTCCTCGAATAGGGTGCTTTCGGGGGCTAAGATGACGAGAACCACCCAGGGATTGACCTGTCGGAAGAGCAAACGAGAGCCACAGACGTAGCGAAGGTCTGCAAAATATAAGAGATTAGCTTTTATCGGAAGGGAATTACCGTAGCCATTTGCTTCGAACGCCTCCAGATTTACGCGAGGATCTCCGTTATCAACAAACTAAAAGAATAGTAGGGGAATAAACAAAGATGTCTTACCATTCGAGAGAGAACTTTGGCGAAGAAGGTAGGGTCGCAGATTTCGAGGGAGGCATCGCAGAAATTGGCAAACTCTGTGAGGTAGGAGGCGTGAAGGGCTTGCATCCTCTGCACGTCGTCGGCGTACTCTCCTAAATAACAAGGTTTAGTGGTCTCTTGTCACAATAAACCACTGCGTGATACGAATTCTGATTGCCAACCACCCGTACACGATTCTTTCCTTTGCCACAGAATTACCTTTAACACCGTTAGGCTTCCTGCTCTCTGCTTCTGCAACTCTCTCTCTCTCTCTCTCTCTCTCTCTTTCTCTCTCTCTCTCCCTCCCTCCATTCTTCAAACCTCGCTCCTTCCGTTCACAAGCAGGCATAACTAGGCATCCCACCGCGGGGGTCACTTTTGCGATAGCCGTCCTCTTTTATTGAAAGTTTCGAAAATTTACGACGGGCCTCCAACTTTAACAAAATTTGCCGAAACTTAAAATTGCGACGGTCCATTCTGCCGTTTATGGCTGAGCTTGACGATGTATTCCAACAATCGAAGAGTCATTTATCGAAATGGCGTTGTTCGTCCCCCTAGATCCATACCTAGGGTAAGATCGTCTTAAACACCCAAAGTCCGTAAATGCCCCCGATAATTACAGAAGCACCAGGTGTGTCACCTCCTTCGACATATTCGTTCCTCAAACAAGTAACCATCTTTTCGATACATAGCAGGACACGTGGTGGTTGCAACACCTTGATTTGTGGGGGTGTGCATTGTATGGGGGATCTTGAAAAGTGAGATTACTTTGTTTTGGGGGTCCCTCTCCCTTTTGGGGGACGTTGCATTTGATGAACCTCGCAACCCTGCCTTCCCTGGAGACCTGATGAACAATCGTCAAAACACGACCCTCTGTATACACAGCTGGTAGTGACCACAAGCGATTGTCGTATTATACAGGCCGCATCGATTACTGCACAGGAGCCTGTGATTACATCCGCCCGTAGTACGCGCAAAGGATAAACGAACCGGTATTGAAGGTGGGCAGATGGAGGAGGAGGCTTCTCGAGTTCTTGAGGAGGGCGTACAAGTTGAAGACGTTCGAGACCATGGAGACGCATCGCGAGAGCTGGATTTCGACCTGAAAGAGGAATTGAGATAGAGAGAGAGAGAGAGAGAGAGAGTGAGTGAGTGAGTGAGAGAGATATACAGATAGAGAGAGAGAGAGAATGTGATGCTGAGCAATCACGTTCAATTGTACGGCGACTATTGTGGTGATCCAACGGAGTGATTTTCGATACAAAGACGTAATATTAACAGCTATAATTGTTCGCTATAGTACCAGAAATAGCGCTCCGTAATACGGTGATTTCGGATGACAAAGGCTTAAAACGCGTGCGCACGCTATACACAGCCTCAGCAAGGTTACTAAAAGTTTCGTAATTGCACACATTTAAGGCCTTCTTTTTTTATTAATTGATAATAGATTCAAAATGGATTTGTGATACTCTTTTGTGCAAAATTTAAATCCTTTGACCACAGAAGAAAGTCAAGTTTAGAGATCCATAAATGTAGGAGGTCGATATATAAAAACGCCTTTTTTTAGTGTTAATTTCAAAACGCAGCGATATTTCCAAAGAGTCAACTCAGCATTTTTTTGAAAGCAAAAGCATAGTTCCACAAACAAGAAAACAAATAATATTAGCTATTTCGGCGTCCCTCTTGTTATTATTATTATTTCTAAACAAATTTTCGAAATTTATCATTTCGTACTTAATTAAGAAAATTATGCAGATAAATTTGTCTATCGCTGTTTCAATTTCACTGTTTCAATCAAATTCATTGTTCCCGGGATTGCACTATTACAATGGCTCGAAGAATAGAGAAAATGCGTCTTCAGACAATTTATCTAAAACGAGCTATGGAAAGAAAAATTTGATGTGGCGATTTGCTATGGACCTGCGTACATTGTGGATTACTTGTATTTTGAAGTAGATTACATATGGTGCTCAATCAGTGCCTCAGTGAGACCAGCCAGCGACGAGCTAAATACGTATTGTGCGATTCCGGCGTCATCGAAGGTCGCCGTGGAGGACTTTTGGAGGACTAATCAGTCCACATTCCCACGCTTATCTGTTGTCGCCCAGAAAGTGTTTGGAATTGTGCCAAGCGAAGCGGCCTGTGAACGCCACTTCTCCCTAGTCAGCCGTCTCATCACGAAATACCGCACATCCCTGTCTTCCGATGTTGTGGAGAGGGTTGTCCTCGGAGCTCAACTGTCCAAAGAGTTCCAGTTCAAGTAATATACTTCAGAAGTTGTTGTACTGTTCCACGTTGTTACACTGTTTTGTTGAGTTTCACACAATAAAGATACTGGTTACATACCTTTTTTTTAAATTAAAAACTTTGTATATTATTTATTTTTCAATTTTATTTTAAAAAATAAAATTTTATTTGAAAAAAAAAATATTGTAAAATATTATGAAAAAAAGGAATGTTTAGTTTTCGAATTATCACAAAAATTCATTTTATTTTTAAAAAAAATTCAAATTCCCGCGCAGGCCCTATCAAGGCCCTATAGGGCCGGCCAAAAGCCCTATAGGGCCGGCCCTCGTCCACCCCTGTGCCTCACCACTCCAATATTTCGTTGTCATACCCATTTTCCTTCGTTTCCTCGAAGAAAATGCCCTCTGAAAGCTGAAACCATTACCTTTTCGTCGGTTTGGTCGACATAGGCGAGTAGTCCGCTTTGACTGGCGCAGGTGAGCAGCAGATGATTCACCGTGTACAGTACGGACACCAGTTCGTTGTCTGAGGCAGTGTCTGGTCGCTAAAAGGGCTCGTAAAGGGCTGTTTTAAAGAAATTTCTCGTTTAGGGTCCCGTTGGGTGAAATGGAGGTGAGAATCTCACTAGCCCAAAGCAGCGGCGATCCACCCTCCATTTAACCGCGGGGACCGACCGCTTCTCATTTTCTGGGGTGGGGCTATACAACGGCTGGGATGCGTGGGAAGAGTAGATCTGGCAGGGCTGAAGTGCGAGACCCGTTCCTCTCACTGATCCCTTGTGGTCGGGAGAGGGGACGACGGGGAAGGAGCAGATCGTACAATGGCCGAACGGACAGGGCGGAGCGGCCGCCATGGCGGACACGTGGGCGCATATACACATTCATGAGTGGGAAAATCGATGCAACATGAGAGTCATTCACTAAATCGACCGATATACGATTGGATCCAGCCATGGCCGGCGGAATGAGCTGCAAATGGGCAGAGGAGGGCGAGAGATAAGGACGCATTTCACAACTTGATTTACGATTGGTAAACAGGCGCAGGGGTCAGACTCAAATAAGGAAATATCTGAGAAAGTTACTGATTACATAACCGTACAAAATAAGGGCCTATTCTTGGTTCTACCAAAGAGTGCTTCAGATGCACAAAAACTATCGTACCAATTAAGGCTTGACCTAATTAGTGTACGTCCAGGTATAAATGACGAGGCCTAATCTATTACGAATAGGCGAATATGGCGGACTGGAGATGGGCAAGAGCGGTGACGGAGTGGCACCCGAGAGGACCGAACAGAGAAAGAGGAAAACCAAGTGCAAGATGGAGAGACGAGTTGCAGCAGAAGATTGGCCCGACATTCCTCAGACAGGCTTCCAACAAAAAGAGATGGCTTGATGTCATGGCGCTGCACGGCCATATATAACCGTTGAATGACGCGTTAAACAGCAAACAGTAATCTATTACCAAAAACCCATTTCACTCATCCAAAAGAGGAGGGGCGCCTCGTAATATTGGGTAAAAATACGATGGCCAACTCGAGGGTAGGATAGGGGGGGGAGGATCTCACACTGTTTAGGGGGTTCGTTCCGTAAGCCCCCCAAATGGTGATTCGGACTTCACGTAAGCCCCACGTCAGTTTTTGCTACAATTTTCAGCCTGACGCCGAATTACGTAGGCACCGCCAGCACCTCACGTCCACCGATGGTGACTGCCCGGCCGGCCCGGATATGAAAATCCAACTTTAAATAATATTGACATATTAGTCAATATTAGTTGTACAATAAAGATCTTCAACGATCGGGATCGAACTCTGGTCGTGAACTCAGTTCTAAATGGCTCGGCCCTGCCCGTAAGAACCCCGGGGTAGGACAATACCAGACCTATGGCCTAGCAAGTATAAGGAGAGTCACACAAATTCAACATGGGCTATGGGAGAAAATGAGAAGCGGTCCTTTTGATATTTTCAGTGAATCATAAACAACCCACCAGTGGGGGGAAGTCGTTCTCGTCAGCACAGGGTTCCCTCCACAACTCGGACACCAACACCAGCCCAGCATCGCCTTTTAGAGTGCTGAAATTGTCAGTTTAGACGCATATTGGACGTAGAACTTACACTGCGTCGTCGGCGTTGCGGTTGGCAGGATGGAAGAGGATGTACTGCTCAAGGAGGGAGCGGGAGCCGATGTCCACCTGGAGAAGCGATTAAATGAGGTAATTTCAGGCATTTCCAGGACAGCTGAACTGGGAAAATTCGGGTGGATCGCTCTGTCAGTCCCGTAAATAGTGCCCCAGCATCAACGAAACCCCAGAGCCGAAAATTATTATTTTTTGTTAAACTTTTTCAACCAAAGGCAGAATTAAGTAGGTAACGCAAACATACTTGCATACACTCTAAAAATAATGTAGGCTAGCCAATCAGATGAAATCATGGCTGGACAGGAAGCGTTTGGGGGGACTAGACGCGTAAGCCCCCCAAACGGTACATCGGAGGGAACGAAAGAACCCATTCAACTTTTTGTAACTACTTTCAATAAAAGGCCGAATTATTTAGACACCCCACGTCTACTTGTGGCTGGAATAAACCTTTTTCAATGTTCATCCCCTTCAAAAACGGCCCATGAATGACGAAGTACCCTAAGCATCACCTGTGCGTTCCCGTCTCATCTTAGAATATCTTATCTTAGAATAAGAATATCCCCGCAATCGAAATTGATTTTAGATATACAACCGCGTCGCAGGCGAGTCATTCAAAATGTATTCGCTATGCCCAAATCGTCTTACTTCTCTCTTCCTTTCATACAATACTTTTCGCCAGCGCCGAATAGCGCAGCATAGACCCTGATCCACATAGCGTGAGAAAACAGCGGCGGCGCGTTTTCGATAAAAAGGATATCCATATTAATAAGCATTGATTATACAATGTCCCTTCAAATCGCAATTGAAAAGAAAGAGAGAATCATGTGGGCTCTGTTGGCACCTGGGTATTAAGCTACAAACTTCGGACATGTGCTTTTGTTTCAAAAGACGGGGGGGGGGGGGGGGGATATTACGCTAAATGACCGGCTGCTTTAGAATTATCATTTCTCCCTCAGTCGGGTTACGTGGTCTTACCTGCCGGCACAGTCCGACGATTCCGTTGCGGGACCAGGTGACCGAAAATCCTTCTTCAATGCGTCGGTGGAGCAACGCGGAAAGAACGAATTCCGCTACTCTGCGGCTGTTTCGATTGTCGTCCGGACCACCGATGAGTACGGAGAGCGGCAATCGCCAAATGTGGCGTCTGAAGTACTCGATTCTCTCTCTCTCTCTCTCTCTCTCTCTCTCTCTCTCTCTCTCTCACCTTCCCACGAGGTACTTATTGACAACCGTGTGCATGGCATGTTCCATGGCCTCCCCTGACTTTGCCTTCTCCCTTTCTGGCTTCATCCGAATAATCGTCTTCAGCGTCTCCGGCAGCTGTTGGTACCGTACCAGAATTCTTTCCAACGGCCTGCGTATTACGGTAACTGCCTTCTAAATCATAAAATTCAGGGGGAATGCCAGAAACCGCACCAATGCCGGGTTTTGTGGATTGGTGGGCAGATCGACGAGGGACTTTCTGAACAATTCGACGACCCTCCGACGCTCCGTGCTGCTGATTCCTCCGAGGAAGGCCGTTTTCATGATGATGCAGGGGGCCTCCTGGCTTACGTGGACCATATAGAAGTAGCATGGGATGTTGTCGTTTCTCCTGAAAAAATTCAATTGAAATTAAGATATTCACGACAACTCTTTTAGAAAAGGAGTTCATCGTGTTACAGTTAGCTCAAATGTGTTTTTTTCGACCTTCCTAGGAACATGGAATAGATTTTGAGTTTTAGGTCGACATCGATATTTGTAAAACTGGGTTATGGTAGGGTATTGTGATTTTTCAAAATAAGATAAGACCATGATAAGTTGTGCTTATAAAAAAAGCTTTTTACAATTATAGACAAAATATAGAACGCAAAAAGCAAAAACATTGTGCCCTAACTCGAAGACGTTTTTCAAAGTCTTCGAGAGAGAAAAACGTGAAAATTGTGTAAATAGCAGCTTTTCGCATTTTCGACCTCGGGCTATTAAAAACCTAAACTTAATAACGAAATTTCACAATACTTTTTAAAACAATTTTAAATTACTTAATAATATTTGTTATTGAGATAATTGTCAAGATAATTTGTACAAAAAAGGCTTTCACCGACCGGGATCGAACCCTGGTTGTGTGGGTGGCAATCATGTATCCCGGCCCGAGAACCCCGTACAAAACAAACCACATCGAAAATTGTTTTTTTTTATGAAACACTCTTAATGATACCAAACCTTTTGACAAAGGAGACGTAGATCCGATCCTTGATGAGACAGAAAGAGCTTCGTTTCTTGAGCAACTGATGCAATGCCTTGTGGGAATCCGTGCACTGGATCTAAAAAAACAGTAGTTACAGAGAAAACCAAAAAAACCTTGATTCCATGTTGAGTGAAGGCGTTGCAAGGCATCGGCTTACAGTTCAACACGACCCTCTCGAAGTGCACATGCACCCATTTCTGCCTGAAAACCCCCTTTCTTTGCTCAATTCTACTGCGAAATCCTACCAATTGTCCTGGTTCATATTGCAGAGAACGCCCCAGAATCGGAGGAATTTCGCAAAGTCGTCATGGCTAGTTCGGCTGCGGCTGTAAAAATGAATTTAGGGGAAGGGGTCGGCTGAGTATCATACATGATGGGGACTACGTTGATTCGGCTGTACATTCCGAGGCCCCTTCGAGCGTCATCCAGATGGTGTATGGGGTATTCGTCTGCTCCACGGGGAAGGGAGTAGAAGGCAGCGTCTGTGTTGAACGAGTGGATGTGGATCAGAAGAGAGTCCGCCTCTTCGATTCTGAAAAAAAGGTTTTTTAACCGTAGCAGTTTCGAGAAATGTAAAGGCGCCCCATATGAGCCGTCAAAAAATATGCCCCACTGGAAACTTGCTGCGACGAGTTAAATCCCCGGAAATTTGTGAAAAAAAGAAAAAAAATCACTAATTGTAAGCTACAAATTTGCAAACCAATGCGGGTTGTAGCGGGTTTCCATTCGATAAGCCTTTTAAAAAATATCTGAGTTCAGGAGCGAAAAATAGGCTAGAAACATGCAAATTGGAAAATCATCAAAAATTTATAAATCGGCGTTGAATTAATCAAAAAAACACCATTTTCCGGCATTTTTCGACGAAATTTTAACTTTCAAGCTGATTTTTTAAGGCTTATTCGAAGCCAAATTTGACGTAGATTCGGATGAAAACATCTTTCTACTTATGAAATGAAGAGACGAAAACCCAGAAAAAAACATGGTTTTGGATGTTTTTAAGGCTAATTTCTTAATTTCCTACCGTGACCCGAGTAAAAAAAACGAAGTTGAGCTTAAACATTCAGAATAAGGTTTTGGGGTCGACGGGTGTACACAACTTTTGAGCGAAATCGATTTTTCCGAGACACACAACTTGTATGGAGACGAAGTCGTGAGGGTTAAAGTTTTTTTAAATGGTCAGAAACTGACCTGTGTATTGAAGATTTGAGAGTGTCGATGAGTTTGAGTCGCAGTGGGTTATAAACATGAATATCCCCGTTGTCCTTGATCTGCAGGTCCCTGATCTCATTCTCGGGTCCCGTCACGACCAGATCCACATTGATTGTCTCTCGCTTCGTTCGACAGGAGGGCCATTTGGCGTCGATTGCGTACTCCAAAAAGACGAGGGGACGGAACGGCAGACACAGGTGGATGTTGATACGACTGGGGTCCGTGTGAATATCAACTGAGGGTTACGGTACACTGTAGTTTGAAGTATAGTCACCTGATTTAACTGTAAAGCCCTCGCGCAGTCGCACGTAAAGAAGTTCGTTCAGAGTGCTGACGTAAGAGCGGTTGAACTCCAGGTGGTAGGCGGTTTTACTTAAATAGGGGAATTCTCTCTAAATCTCTCTTTAATCTTACTTCTTGTAGAGGGAGGCAAAGACGGGATTCATCTCCATAACCAACTGCGAGATGTATTTATTGTCTTGAAGAGCGTTCTGGAAACTCCAGCACAGCAAAGACCTAAACTCTCTCCCTTTTAAGGCTCAAAGCAATAATAAGTTACCGATGGAACTTGTTAACCGACAAAAAGCCTTGACGGAACCGCCCGACCTCATCATCCAAGGGCTTCTTCAGCGAGCAAAAGTTCGGCAGATAGCCGCCTGAATCACTCGTTTAAGCTGTCAATAGGGGAGGTTACCGAAAGTGGCCATGGCCAGAAAATGGAAGAGTTCGCAGGAAGTGACGTGACCAAAACAGGGCTGATGACGAGATTTTGTTTTGACCTGAAAGGCAGTGTCTCGGCGTATTCCCTGGAAAACTTACAATCAGAGACTCCAACTTGTTCGGGGGGTGAGCGCCCTTCTGCACCATCTGGGGGATCTGAAAAGGCGATGTTAGTATCTCGTCACAGAGATATTGCCAAGTTGTTGGAGATTCAATCCGGTGCGCTCGTGCCAGCTGGCTGGCTGCATATATTTTCAACCTCTTATGTGCCTGCCTCCATTTTTTGTGCACGTTTCGTGCCAGCTGGCTGGTTCCTCCATTTTTTGTGAGCGTTGCTTGCGAGACGGCTGGCTACGTCCGTTTTGCGTACATATGACATATGTCTGGATACTTCATCTTTTTTTAGTGTTTCGTACCAGACGGCTAGCAGCCTAAAGTCAGTCCAGGGCATTTCGGGGATTCAAATTTCGCCCGGCGCCAAAACTTGAACCCTTGGTTAACCGTAAGGTCGGGTACCATAGTTTTGGCCAGCGCATCTAAGTTTTTTAAAAGGTTCCGCGTACCTAAAATAGTCTATCGTATAATCGCAGGGCTAAATCAGCCTGTCGAATTTATTGATATGGGAATTAAATTTGGCAATTTTCCAATTAAAAAAAACAGTCCTTTAACCGAGATTGACTTTATGCAGCTCGTATCCGCCGCGAGGGGCATCCAGTCCTTCCTTCCATCGACGTCAAAAAGCCACAAACCTCAATAAACGAGCAGGAAACGGTGAAACTGCGCATTTGATTCATGAGATCCTGAAGTGCCTGAGGGTCGGGCATTCCAGCCACACCGTCCGTAATCACGATGATGTCTGAAAAAGGAATCTATAAAAAAATATTTCCGAATAGAAAGACCAAAATTGAAAAATAACATACTGGATTGCGTGTTTTCGGGGAGTGTCTGAACCGAGAGAAGGCCCAATCTCAGCATGAAGATCAGCGCCCATTCGGGTATTATGTAGCCCTCGACGCCTGGCTCATCTGGCTTTTCTCCCTCGTAGTCTTCGATTTCACTGCAATCCCTAATTAAAGGAAAAAAGTAAATTAAGCTCGGAATTTAATGGGTTTGCCCGATTTATGGGCAAACAACCGAACATTACGGACAAATGGGTGTCACGAGCAGTGACAAAGTAGACACAGTTGCAGTGACTTTTCTACAATGTTTCAAAATAAAATAATTATGTAAAATTTTTGTATCCATAAAATACAAACTTACAATATTCGTTTCGGAATATTCATGATGGAGATTCTGCGTTCGATGGGCAGTGCGACGTCTTTCCTGAACCAAAATCGGTGATCCTCATCAAGCATGGCAAAATTTGGGGCCGGCCCGGGCCGGGCCGAGAAAAATTTTGAAGCGGGCCGGCCCGTTGCCATGCTTGATCCTCATGAAAAAGTCCTTACATTCGTACTTCCATTGGGTTCGGCCTCTTATTCTCATCGTTCAGAAAGCTGCAGTCAAGGACGTCGACGTCGCTCTCCCGAATGGACTCGTAGCGATTCTGCATTGGAGTCTATTAGGCCCTAGCCTGTTCAAACGAAACAACAAAACGAGTTCGTGGTGGGACTCAGTCCTTTAAACTCTCGCACAACTTGCCTTGTGAATCCGTCGAAGCTGGGCCCATTTGTGCATAATGGGGCGAGAGAAGGTGTACAGAGAACGCAGCAAGCTGGTGAATCTGGATCTGACCTGAATAAAAAACAACGATAGCTACAAGAAACGGGTGTATTCACCTCACGCATAACCTCCTTCACATTTTCCTCAGTGACCAAGATACTGTGGGCGAGGACCTGAATGAAGAATTTATGAAGGAGGGGAAGAAATCTTACCAGATCTTCTTCGAAAGTAAGGAAGGGCACAAAAACAACGACGCTTATGTAGATCTGCGGGTGGAAGACACTGCTTGTACCAGGTTTTGTGAACTAAAATGGAGGAAAATAGAAAAAAAGAAGAGAAAACGTACACTCTTTGTGGAGGATTCCAAGCTGAGTTTCAGACAATCGACCAATTGGCTGTGAAGACATCCGTCACAATCCTCGTCCTAGAAATAAAAGTGTGTGTGTGTGTGTGTGTGTGTGTGTGTGTGTGTGTGTGTGTGTGTGTGTGTCGCTTTGTCTGGGGGCCTTGTAAAAATAAGGGGTACTTGATTTACGGAGTCCCCTCCATTTGGGGGACCTTATTTTTTGAGCCCCTGCGTACCGTATCCAGCTATACCTTGCCTTTTTCAAACTTTTATTACAAAGGGAGGGTGCGTTAAGGGTTATAATGACGTCATTTCAGTCCCTATTGACACCTGGCTGGTACGATTTTCAGTAGACCACCCACGAAATACCACATTTATTACAAAAGGGGGTGCGTTCAGGATATAGCGCAAACTATTGGCACACGACTGACCAACCTCGAATCCTCCTTTAACATTATCTTTTGTACATTGAAAATGATGTTTTCCAACAAAAAGAATGTAGACATATAAACGTTTAAGCGAGTTAGATAAAAATAACATTATCAAAAATAGAAGAATAAAAGATAGAAGCCTTGGACAAGCAATCGGGTATAGTCCATGAGGTCAAATGCCACCGTGACCCTCACCACCCTAAACTGCCAGAGCCTACGCACAGACCGACGCCTACAAACCCTAGAAGATGCCTTTGAAAATATCAACTTTGACATATGTGCCTTGACAGAAGTGAAACGAGATGCAAACGGAATTTTCACTCTCAACAAGTCAAAATCGGAACTATATTACAGTGGAAGCGGAAAGAACAATGGAGTGGGATTTGTTGTCAAACAATATCTGAAATCGTACGTGCGGAAGTTTGAACCTTATAGCGACCGACTTTGTTACCTGGAGATGGAAATGGAGAAAGAAATTTTACGAATATTATGTGTTTACCTACCCACTACCTCCTACGACGATGCACAGTACACAGATCAACTCAGGCACATTGAACATATTATGCACCAAAGACAACCTGGAAAGCCCATACGAACAGTGATTACTGGAGATTTTAACGCACAACCCGGCAAAAGAATGAATATGAACGAAACATCTGTTGGAAAGTACGGATATGGAGATCGCAATGAAAGAGGAGAAATTTTGATAGACTGGTGTGAAAGAAACAGCATGAAAGTAGCCAGTTCATTCTTCAAAAGACGTGAAGGAAGAAAATGGACTTGGAGGTCTCCGAATGGAACAGTATAACGAGAATACGATCTCATATTGGTGAAGAAAGCGTGCCATTGCAAATCGGTTGATGTTGTTAACAATTTCGACTTTGGAAGTGATCACAGGCTTGTCAGATGTATCTTGGATATGAAATGGAAAGGCCGTCGCTGGGGAAAGAAGTCTTGCACAAGAGAAGTGAACTGGAATATTTACAAAGCGGAATTGAACCTGAGGACCCAACCGCATAATGTCATTAACTCAGAAATGTACGAGGAAACAGCAAAAATATTGAAGGAGTGTATGCAAGCAGCAACAAATTGGCTACCAAAGGAACCTCGTCTCGGTGACACAACAAAGCAATTGTTCCAATCTAGAAGGTTACTTTTGAATAGACAAGACCCCCTAGGGAAACTCCAACTGGTACAAACTAACAAACTCCTCAGAGCCCAAATATCCGAAGATCTAGACAAACACCACATTGGTTTATACAGAAAAAACATTTTGACTAACAAACGACGAAAGAAGGAGGAAACAACTCGAACTAGTCTTACAACAGTATTGAAGAACGATGGGACATTTACAAAGAACAGCCAGGAGTTAATGACTGAGATACAGAAATTTTACAATGATCTTTTCAATTCAAACGCAAATAGAATGTACCAAGGACAACAAGCCGAAGTGCCAGAAATCTCAACTGATGAATTTGAATGGAACTTGATGAACTTGAAAAGAAATGTTGCTCCAGGACCAGATAGAGTGTGTACAGAAATGATAGTTAAGGCAAACCGAGAAACGAAAGAAACTATACGCTCTATGCTGAACGAATGCCTTCGTAGTGGAACACTTCCCAAGGCAATGTGCAATTCTGTCATCTCTCTTATATTCAAAAACGGAAATCCGAACCAACTAGCAAATTTTCGCCCAATTGCCGTATCTTCTACCTTTCTTAAATTTCTAGTCCGTATTATTCATCGAAGAATTGAAAGAACGTTGGAGGAAAACCAAGCAAACGTACAAGCCGGGTTCCGTAGAAATTACTCCACAAGCGATCACATCCTAACACTAAAACAACTAATCGACAAATCCTACTCCCATAATTTGCAAACCTATATCGTATTTGTGGATTTCGCAAAGGCCTATGATAGTATCGAACATGAAGGTGTTTGGTCTAGTCTAGAAAGTCAAGGAGTAAACCACCAATATGTCAAAATCCTTAAGTACATATATCAAAACGGACAAACGAAAGTCAAAGTTGGCGAGAACGAAGTCGAAATAGATGTTAAGAAAGGTGTCCGCCAAGGTTGCCCCCTATCTCCTGTGATCTTTAATGCTGTTCTGGAAATGGTAATGAGAAAGTTGGAATGGGAGAACAAAGGAATCTGTATTAATGGAATGAATCTCACACATTTATGCTACGCCGACGATATCGCACTTATTGCAAAGTCTCCCAAGATGGCCCAACAAATGATTGACAACCTTGTCCAAGAAGCACGAAATGTCGGCCTGCGAATCAATCAAAAGAAGACCGTAGCAATGACCAACTTCGGTAAAACTCCTCTCAGCATTAATGGTACCAATATTCAATACGTCGATCAATTTGTCTACCTTGGGAGAAACCTAAGTTTCCAATTTGATGATAGCAAAGAAATCACACGACGAATTCAGTCAGGATGGGCCGCCTTCCATCGTCACAAAATGTTCCTTGTACAAAGATCCATCGACATGAGAAGGAGACGAAAAGTATTCAACCAGGCGGTACTCCCAGCTATGTTGTACGCATGTGAGACTTGGGCATTGACAAAGAAAGACAAAAAGAAATTGCGATCTGTGCAACGAAGAATGGAAAGAGCGATGACCCACAATCAACTTCAAGACCGAATACCACATGTACAGATCCGGAGACAAACAGGAGTCAAGGATGTGCTAAAAGAAGCTTCAAAAAGAAAACTGAACTGGGCAAAGAAATTGGCTTGTTGCGTTGACGGAAGGTGGACAAAGGAAGCAATAGAATGGTACCCAAGAGCGAAGAAAAGGAGAGCCGGAAAGCAGTATGTTCAATGGGAAGATGATTTGAAAGAGGCGGCAGAAAGAGTTGGACGACAAGGTGTGTGCTGGGCAAGGGTGGCTAGGACGGAGGAGGAAACATGGCGACAAATGACCTCCCTGCGCTACGACCTGTGATTCTCATCAGTAGCGATACAGGAATAAATATTGTATTGTATTGTATTTATCAAAAATTACGGGCCGATCCGCTCTTAAAATTTCTCAGCATGGGCCCCCTTGATTTTGTCATGCTTGGAGAGAAGTTTGCAAAAAAGCTAAAGAAAGATAGAAAAACTCACAGCGACCATAGTAGAAGGACTGAGATCCAGTACATAAACGTGTCTGTAGTATCGTGAAATGTACACAACCTTAACCAATTTCCTAATAAGTCCTTTCTAAAACCTTACCTTGGTGTCATGAGTGACCAAAAACCTCTCGTCGCCCACAATCTCGTCGGGTTTCCCTCCTTTTGGCAAAATGCCAACCACACTCATCTCCTGGCCATATCCTTCCTAAACGCCCATTCTTTATATAAACACCTCTGTCTCACCTCGGCTGGAGGGTCGTGCTCGATGGCGATTGCTCTGTTGATGTGGTCGAAGAACCAATGCGCTCGGATGTTTCGCGAAACGCGAAAGTTCCTGTGCATGTAGATGAACACCTCCTCGGCCTCCCGCAGTCCATCTGTGCACTCTGCAACGTGAATGTGTGAAGCGTGTTTCCGTGCGAATGTGATTGTATTTCTAAGAGCAGAAACCTTTTCCGTAGTTGGCGGGCAGTGGGGGGATCATCTCGCAGTCATTTGCCGACTGTGACTCTGCCAGCTGTGTGGACGCCGCCACCAAAGGGCACCTTTTTTTTGCGCCGAGAATTACTCATCCCGAATATCCCGCGTTCTCTCAACAACTGCTAATAATAAACTATGAATAACGCATCCCTTACAATAACAAAACGTCATTTGTCGAGGAAAACGGAACTATTTTCCTTTTCGGTTATGAGAAAACATGGGCTCTGCTGATAACACGTTCGGAAGTCACCGCCTTGACTCGAAGTCCCGTTGAGTTTTGAAATGAGCAATACGTCTCACGGTCCGTTTGAAGGAACCCCGCTGCCAAAAAAAGGGCATGGGCACTTTGCCAACCAAAAAGTGTGATAGCTTGCATTGGTCACACCACGAACATCATTGGCAAAGTGCCAAAACTCTTGAATGCGTTGAATACGCCGTTTTTTAGCGCTTATCATTTCGCGACTCTTTGTCTAAATACTGGAAACGGGGCGGGGTTTGGCAAAATTGCAGTTGTTTTTGAAGTTACCAATTGGAAAGGCCCTGCGTAATTTAAAACTGCCCTATTGGCAGAGTCTTCAAGAGCGTGGTGTTTTTGCCATACATCGGCGCACAAGAGAATAAAAAAGGCAAATGAAGGGCGACCAGGCGTCTCAAAAGGATAGCTTGCAGGTTCAAAGCGTACGGTTTTGAAGTTTCGACTTTTTCAAACATACATTGCACTTTTTGTGTTCATTGAATGACATTTTTCGCGCTTATCAGCCATAGACTACCCTCACATTGCGAAACTCTGTAACAGGCCATTCAGGAGAACCCTTTCGATTGGAAAAAAATACTCCCTCAACCACCGTTTGTGCCGGGTACCTCTCTTGTATACATGCAATATAAAAACTTACGCGAAGGTCCGGCGGACTGAGGCTCCTCCATCTCAGAAGCCGAGAGTCCTTCAGATTCTGCAGATGTCTAATAAAGCGAGTAAGGACAATAGCAGAAGGAAAAAGGAGACATTTATGGAAACTAAGCCAATCTACACGAACCCCAGAATGACGGCAAAATACTGTTTATTCAGAAAAACACCCATGCTCTCTTTTGAAGATCTCTTTGATGAAATTGCACACGTCAACAATAACCGTATGGGGATGGAAGTGGGGTAGAAGGAGATCAGGCGGCCTTCAGACTCTTCATCTTATCGAGGAAGGTATAGGGACTCCATTGCTGAAAAAGGGGCAGTTATAGAGAGAGATAGAGAGAGAGAGGGAGCGAGAGAGAGAGAGAGAGAGAGAGAGAGAGAGAGAGAGAGAGAGAGAGAGACTTACATTGGCCGTATTGCAGATGGCTCGGCTGTTGTGCACCGTCTGAATCGTCACCTTCTCATTGTAGGTGAGACCACGGAGGAGCTTCGGTGTCAGCCTGGAAAACGTAAAACTTTCAACAGCCTTTGAATAAATGTATGGGCTACAAGTTTTCAAATGCACACATATCGTCCGTTCCAATGACAAATATAACTTGAAAAGCCCAACTATGACATCCCGCTGAAGGGTAGGCATATCCATTTTTCACTAAGATAAAGGGGCTAGATAAGAAAAAAACAGACTGAGGCGGGATACGTAAAACTTTTTTCAAACATAGCTGTCGATTCTCAAAGTTAAGGGGTAGGCCACCCAATTTCAACCCTCAAGTGAAGTGTGGGGCCACTCCGGAGCAAGGCTGGTAAATTTGAAGTCTCGAAAAACCAATACAAAAGTGGGCAAATTTTAGGGCCGGCCGGGACCGAATGTTTAGTGCGGGCCGGCCCTTTGCCAGCCCGGCTCCGGAGACATGGTTCCAATATGTATAGCCAACTCACAGGAAGTACTGTGTCTTGGCCAGTTTGCCGTCGCCGGTGAGGGTTTTGACCATTATGTCGAAGACCTTCCTCTCGTTGGTGGGATCCATTCCTGAAAACCTTCGTTTAAATAACTATAATAGGAACTAACCTTGGTTGATCTCGTCCACACAGCGGAAGGGAACAGGGCAGAGCTCCTGAAGGGCGAGGATGTAGAGCATGGTCGAAACACTGCGCTCTCCTCCAGATTGCACCTACAACAATGTTATATTGACAGGATTCGCGTTTGTGGGTTACATATTGCAATTCCAAGCGAATTTTACAAATGAGGGTGCGTCAGTAGGTCAACATGGCCCCATTTTGACTCTTACTAACACCTAGCTGGCATTAATATTTAACCCGCGGCAACGCTAAACAACCATTGTAACCAATATTTGCACAAAAAATGAATTACCTGATGGTCGAGGCGCCTGAGGCGATCGGAGGCTCGGAACGCAACCATGATCTGGATTCCGTATCCGCTGATGTCCAACTGTCCAAAACGAAATTAAAGGCTTATTCCGTCTAAACCAACCTTATCATCTGGTTCGGAGAGCTCCACAGCTCCCACGCAGCCGATTCCGGCGAAGAATTTGGTGTAGTTCCTGCTGATGGCGTCGACCAACTCCAGCACCGGCTTCTTCCACTCGCCTATGTCCTGGAAATCTTATTTTTAAAAAGTGCTCTCATGCAAATTAACCTTTTCGAAAATGGTGGAGAAGTTGGTGACTGTGTCCGTGTGCTTTTGGGCCTCCTCCTCCAGGGCGACCTGATCCTTCTCCAGCTTCGCGTAGCGGTCAACATCCTGAAATAAACGGTAGAATATAAAAAGGAGCAACTACACAAAAGTGATGGAAAAAACATGATTTACCGATTATTATATCAATGGCATTTTTAATAAAAAGAAAACATGCTTAATTTACTTCCCAAATTATGGAATGTACGGTAAATTGTGCTAAATTAGCAGGTTGCTGCTCCCAGAAATTTCAACTGTGATACTGTAATTGGGGTACAAGTTAGCAAATTTCCCAGAATGATAATAAACGGGATTTATAAGATTAAAAATAGACTATTTACTAGTGAAACATAAGCTAATTTAAGGATAAATTTCTTAAATTGTTGATCTTTGCTGTTACAGGTGACGCGTAGGCGTATTGATCCCTGCGCCCCCGCGATTAACCCCACAGATGACGCCAACGCGGTAATGAACCACAACATTTTCGTATACATTGCTAGCCCGCTGAATTAAAAAAAAAAAACTATTTGAGTGGGCGAAATCCGCTTATTCAAAGCGAACTATAGAAAAACATCGACCGGGATTTTCGATTGAGTGGGTCGCGCCGAGCCTATTTTCCTATCTGGGGACTCGCGCCACCAAGCATGGCAAAATTTGGGGCCAGCCCGGACCGGGCCGGGCCGAGAAAATTTAAAAACCGGGCCGGCCAAATTTTTTTTCTCGGTGTTTGTTATTGACATAGCGAACGAATGAGTCGCAAGCACAATTTGAGGGTGCTCAAATAACTAAAATGACATTTTGGCCATTAATGACACTCGCTGGCTCAGTTTGCGCTATATCTGATGTTTACCTTCGGTAGTATTAAGTTGTATAACCCATGGATGCTATACCGCTATTTGTGCCAGTCGGGTGGCACTAAGGGCCAAAATGTCATAATGACCGTTGAATGACACAACTGAAGCGATACTTTGAATAGGTAATTGGTCACGGTTGCTACAGAAACCAAATCAAATAAAAAAGTAAGCAAGTTGCTCCGCTTTCCCACCTGCTGCGATCCGTCGAGGACTTGCAGTGTCTTCTTGGCCCTCTCCTCTTCAATTTGCAACTCCAAGTCGTCCTTCGAGATTTTGGCGATTCCAAACTTCTCGAACTTCTGAATATCACCCAGTGTTCTTTCTTTCACCAAACACCTACGTCCTGCACTTTGTCCCAGATTTCCTGTTCGGCAGGAGCCATTCTCTCCCTGTCCACCAGCCGCACTCCGCACAACCGCACCATCTCTTTCCTCGCCTCATTCAGAATGACCCTTTGCTTGTCTCTCGCCGTTGTCAGTCGCATTTTTTCGTCCTAAAAGGGCATTTAGGAGGGAAAAGTAAAAGAAAACTCACAACCAACTCGAGGTACTTCTCCTTCTTATTTCTCATATTCGTCTGCGACTCGTCGATCTGCTTATTGATTCTGTTTTGAACATCCTCCAGCAGCAGTTTCTCCACCCAGGCGCTTGTCATTTTGTCCTAGATGGAAAAAAATGCTCTTCAAGCTGAAAACTAACCATGTTATCGATCAGCTTTTTCGCCTCGGCGGCAGTCTTGGTGGTGGCACGCTTCTTCGCCTCTGCAAATCTCTTCTTCGCCTCTTCCATGTTCGGCCGGGAGTTTTGCTCATCCGCCAATCTGGAATAAACAGAACAATTAAATTTGGAAAGAAACCTACTTTGCCTGATGTTGGTTGACGTGCCTGTGGCATCGCTCAAGCGCCGACTTCGCTTGCTTGACTCTGTCCTGAAAAGTTCTTTTTTGATACCGGAAATTGGTTTTTCGAGATGGTTCTTGCCTAGAGCAAATCATGATT
The DNA here is from genome assembly GCA_964057215.1 of Oscheius myriophilus. Lineage (NCBI taxonomy): Eukaryota > Metazoa > Nematoda > Chromadorea > Rhabditida > Rhabditidae > Oscheius > Oscheius myriophilus. The sequence continues at coordinate 10,429,596 of OZ059903.1, read as the reverse complement.
GCCATACAGGCATGGCAACCCACCGCAGGGGTCCATTTTGCGACAGCCCCCTCAATTATCGAAAATTTCGAGAGAAAAAAATGCGACAGCCCTCATTCTTTAACAAAATTTGCCGAAATCTTGAATTTTCGACGCCCCTACCGCCGCTTTAGGCGGGGCTTGACAACGTATGGTTACAGACCGAGGTCGCGAAAACTGAACATACGCGAAAATGGATGACACTTTCCCCGATTCCACCAACATGCAAAACCAATCGAGGCAGTCTTGTTTCAAATACTTTAGCGGTTTTGCCCACCTCTCTCCTCCTGATGTCCATTCTCTCTTCATCGCAAAGAATCTTCCTCTCGTTGATTTCCTTGAAGCGTTTCTTCAGCTCCAAGTCCTGAAAAGGCTGGTTTGAACTTTACTTATAGAAATAATCCACCTTCTGCTGCAGTTGTTGCGTCTCCAGAAGATAGTCGTCACCTAATCCCACTGGCTTCGAGTGCACAGTGTAAAGACGAGCGTCTTTCATCAGCTGGTTGCTCGTGAGCCGCTCTCCGGAATATCTCGACACGGTGATGTGACACTAAAACCGATATGAACTCCTGTGTTTGTCGCCAAACCCTCTGATTTCCGGCTAAGAAGACGCGCATGCTGTTCTCGGTGAGTACGCTGACGACTTCGTCGTAGTGATCATTGACTCTGTATCCTCCAACAGGCGTCTTGTGCAGCTGAAAGAGAGAAATTGCTAGACAAAAACACATGCCTCACATAGGTAATGTTGCAGAGGTACTGCTTCACTGCGTCAGGGGCGGAGAAAATTTCGCCGACGAAACAGTGGAAGCCCAATTGTTGGAGTCTAGAAGGAACGGATGTGGTCAGCTGGGCGATGTTGATCTGAAAACTTGGTTAAAGAACCCATATATCCGACTTTTAAGCATAGTTCTCAAATGACGAGCCGGGGCGCGGGCCGAAGCGGGCCAGGCCGGGCCGAGAAAAGGGTTGGCCCGGCCCGTTTCCGCCCGGTTTGTAAACTTGTCCAATTAAAAATTCTTATATTGTTATTTTAGCTAAAGGTTACTTCAATTTTTTTAAACCCCGAAAACAGGTTAATTATACTTCTCTTACACATTTAAACTAATTTAAGTTAGCAAAAATAAAGTGTCCCGTCCGGGATCGAACCTTGGTCGCGTGGGTGAGAGTTTGAATGGGTGGTCCGAGTAGACGGGCCGAAACGGGCCGGACCGAGGATTTTTTTTCATATCGGCCCGACAAATATACATTGTCAAGCTCTACCTACCATCAGCGGCCCTAGGGCCGTCGCAATTTAGAGGCTTCGGCTATTTTTTGTTAAAGAAGAGGGCTCGTCGCAAAATTTCGAAACTTTCAGTAATAGAAAGGAGTTGTCGCAAAATTGACAACCGCGGTGGGTTGCCCAGGTGCGGTACGCTGACCATGTGTGGTAAACGGGCCGTCCAGGCCGGGAAAAATGTTCCAAATGGCCCGGCCCGTGATCAGAAAGAAGCACAGAACCTAATCACATATTTCCAAACTGCTTTAGTAACGGAATTTGTAAGGAGGGTTGTGCTAATAGAGTTAAACGGTAAACGAGACCGGCGTAATTTTGAGTAGAAAACCTCTCAATTGATAGTATTGAAAGCGCACCTTGCTGTTCTCCACCACGGTGGTGTTGACGCCGCGGAAGGTCTGAGCGAGGGTGGCTTCGTCCCTCCTGGATCCGCAGATGAACATGACGGAATCCCTGAAGCCCACCATGGTCTCCAGATAATGAGCCTTGTCGTGAGGTACGCAGATCTAAAAGAAAAATCTTCGAAAACCATAAACAATCCCACGTGGAGGAAGGGTACGTAGACGGGGTGCTCGAACAAGTCGCGATGCTCCTGAATCCAAACCCAGGCGTCCGCCGCTTCGGAACAATTCGCTCTCCTCAGGAATTGCAGCTTTTCGTCGAACTGGCGGTGTTGCTGGTTCTTCAGAATTTTCAGATCTAAAGGTTCGCCATGAAATTTACGACGAATTCAACCAACCATTGTATTTTTGCCCCAGCCGTTTTTGTTCGGCAAATAAGTTCGTTTCTTCCTTTCCCAGGGCGTCGATTTTAGCTCCCAGTAGGTCAAATGCTTCTTCCAAATTCCCGGATGACTTCTAAAAACGCACATTGTCACTTATTAGGGAAAATAACTTTTATCGCAGAATCCTATCCGCTGACGTAAAAAGAACCGACCTTTTCCTCGTCGTGAATGTCCTTAGCCTTTCGCAGATTCTCCATGAATCCGTCCATTTCCTTCCGCATCTTGTTGATCTTACTCTCGTGGTCGTTGTACTCGCGACGGGCGCGATCCAGCTGCTCCTTGGCCAATTGGATCTAAAATGAATTATATTTCCCCTTTTATTATATTTGCTGCCAAAGTTATTCGGCTCAATCCAGTCAGCGTTTCGATGTTGCCCTCTGAGTTTTACGTTGTATACTCAGGCATTGTACGCAGCCAATTGAGCTATCAGTTTAGACAAACTCACTTCGTCGGTGTAACTGTCCGCTTTGGCATTCAGCCCCAGAAAGGCCTTGGCGTCATTGAACTCGAGTCTCTGAAGAAATTATATTTACAAATGAAGAGAATACGACCCACCGCCTTCCTGTGCGACTCCTGAATCCTTCTAATGTCGGCTATGTGCTTCTGCATTGCGGCGTTCTTCTCATTAATCTGAAACAATATTATATGAAGTAGTACGGAGCGCCTACGTCGTGCTAAGCCCAATTTCAACACATATTTGGAAAAACCTACTTTGACGGGCCGGAGGTCTCGCCGAGAAGAATTTTATATACCAGGGGGTGTCGCTAGGTTCCCCCATAGGCTATTTTTAAAGAGTGTGGGGAGCCAAGCGACGGAGCTATGCCCATGTATGAAGCCAACATGAATGGTTCTTTAGCTGAAAGTTTTGCCAAAACTTTCGTCACCTGATGCCGAGGGCAAAAAAAGAGTAGCTCTATGATACCATAACCTCGGAAGTTTCTGGGAAATCTCTCCTTTTAAAGACAGAGGTTCACGAAGATGAAAATGGACCTGTCCATGGCGTAACGCAGATGAGAGGGTAATTTTCAATGATGAAATGGATAGTTCTACGATTAACATGGACAGGTCCCTCTCTTCATTTACGTGGGCCTCAGCCTTTAAAACTGACAATACCCTCTCAAAGTATTATAAGAAGAACCAGACAAGAATAAACATAGGTACACCGTTCCGCTGTTCTAACTTAAATCCCCATTTCGTGGAATAGTTGCGCTAAGGGTCAATCAATATCAAGGCTGCATAGCGAGCCTTTGGGGGGGGGGCTCGACGCGAAAGCCCCCCAAACGGTGCTTTAGAGCCAACGTATGCCCCGTTTACTCCCGAATCACGTAGATGCCACAAACACATTATGTCCATCTATCGTCGCATATGAAACGCGAGGTCGCCGTAAATGAATATACGAGTAACTTGTTTAATATATAAGCGAACCTCGTCTTCCAATGTCTTGGCGTCCTTCTCAGCCTCCACGACCTCTTTGTTCTTCTCGTAGTACTTGTCCTGCTCCTCAGTGAATTTCTGAACACAATGCAAAGGGGAAAATAAGACTGAGCTAACCAAGATGGAGTGTCTCTGGTCGAGGGCGATAATCTTCGAGTCCCGTTCCTTCTTTTTCTTGAAATTTTCCACTCGCGGCTTCAGTCTGTCCATTTCTCCTGAAAGTAGCGTCATCAAACTACAAACTCCAATCTCTGTACCGACTACGTCTTTCAGGGCGTTGGCCGTCTGCTTGGCCGTGTTCTTCAGGCTCGCAAAGTCCTCCTTCCTCTTGATCAACTCCTCGTGCTTGTCGAAGAGCGCAGGATTTCCAGCCTGAATGTAACTATTATATTTTGTATTTTGCGACCTTCATAATTATATTTTGTTTTGTTAATATATTTTACATTATATTGTGCGTCATAACTACTGAGCCCACCTTTTCCGTGTTCCTGAGCAATTCCATGGGATTCTGCTCCGAGAAGCTTTTCACCTTGTCCTGGGCGAGGAAAGTGCACGGATTGCCCACCTAAACCCACAAATATAATATAAAAACAACAAAAGAACCTGGATGTTGTAAGAGGCGGCCATGTCTCTGATGGCTTTCTGGGTGGATTTTGATCCATTTACGTGGTACTCGACGTTGTTCGATCTGTTGAGGACGATCTTCATCCGCTGGATTCCCTTCTTCGCATCTTGGCTGAAACAAACAAGATTTCAAAACAATGAGGTCGCGCGCACACGGCAGGGGTAGAAGAATATAAAAAGGCCGTATTTTTGTCTCAAACCCACCTGAATCTTAATTTTTATCACTGCTCGTCTTATCGTGCCGTGATACCCCGCCGCACGCTTTATAGAATCGGCAAGCGGCTTTTTCCGGCCTTTCGTGGCGGGACCCTCGGTCTAGTTTAATTGAAATGAGTAGAAACTGGCCGCCACGAACCTGAGAGTTCTGGCGATTTTTGCGATGAAACGGTTTGATAAATCGCAGTAATACATGCGTGGGCTTTGGCCTGAGTTTTTTCCCGCTGTGAAAATAATTCCTGCTTGAGATATACGGTTTTTGGTCTTTCGCATGAATACCAGCCAAGAACATATAGGTGCCGAAACTCAGGTCAAAAGATGCAATATTCCTCTACAAAATGGCATAGAGATCTCCTAAAATAGTGCTGTACTCGTTCAGATCTCGTGTCGGCCAGTTTGTGCACGCTGTTTAGCTACAGTAACCAGATTCCGAAAACCTCTATTTTTGCATATTTTTTATTGAAACGATGTATTAATAAGAAGCTTATTTTTCACTTTCCTATTTTAAACATTCAAAATAAAAATTTAATGCTCAATTAACAAAATAATGAATTTTTAAAAACGACGGCTTGCACCTTCAGGGTTGTCGTGCCGGGACCCAGCTCCATTGAAACAGCCATTTTCAGAAATACGGCCGCCGCAAACGTGGGAATTCTGGGGTGTTTTTTGTAGATATCTTTTTAAAAATCGTTAAAAAACACTTCTACCGTTTGGCCTGAGTTTTTTACCGACCCAAAAATATCTACAGCCAAAGAAACTCGGTTTTTTGTGTTTTTCGTTAATTTCCAGTCGAAGAATTTTCGCGAAAAAACTCAGGCCAAAGAAGGCATTAATGAGCTAAAAGTTGACAAAAAGAATGGTTGCTGAAAATGGCTGGAGCGCCCAGGTTTGTGGCGGCCAGTTTGTGTTTCATGAGCCACCTGTTTGTCGCTTCGACTTTTCCGGACCAGATTCTTTGCATAATTAGGTGAAATTTATGTTTTTCTTATTATTTCAACATTAAAATAGCAAATTGCGTGTTAAAATGAATAAAAATAAGTGTTTTTAATTATTACTACTACAGTTTAGGCGGTTTAGGTGGAGCGCGATTTTGAAAAGGCCGCCCTTTAACCTGCCGGCCACCGCGGGCTGTGACACAAAGGCAGTCGTTGATATCAGAAAATGGTACCAAAACAAATACGCAATACGTACTTCCTTATAAACAGCGGCAAAGAGACGAAATTCAAGGTTTTCAGGGACCGTTTTGGCAGGCTGCACAAAATACGGAAAATAAAATAAAAGTTACAACGTACATGTGGACCTCGACGAAACCGCTGTCCATTCCGTGGCGGATGTAGTCCGTGAGCCGCTCGGACCTTCCCAAATTCTGAAAATTCAAGCACACACAATAATTCATTTCGACAGACGAACCTTAGGACTTCCTCCGACTGCGAGACAAATACCGCAGATGACGGTGCTCTTTCCAGATCCATTGGAGCCGATGATGAGGTTGAGATTCTCCCCCGCCCTGAGCTCGGCCTCTTCGTAGGTCCTGACACGAATTAGTGCAAGAAATAAGGGAAAATACTCACAAAAAGTTGCGGAAGACAACTTTGCAAATCGATCCATCCGGGAACTTGCGATCGACCGCATCGGCTGCGGCCATCTCAGCTCCCTGACTGAAAAAATACACTTAAAGGTCCAATTAACTTCGACAGAAGCCTCCTGTGGAATTCGGAGACGAAATCCTTCAGCCGTTTTAGCGCGGTGTGACCGGCAGGGTCATGCGGGGGGAGAGGGGAAGCATAAGGAGGGTGGGGGCTAATTATGAGACGAATACTGGGCCAGCCATAAGATCCCCGGAGTGCCCATGGGCCTACCTCCAGCATCTCGCTGGGGAATCCCATGACCAGCCAGGGATCGTGGCTTCAGAAAACAACATTTCTTACAAACATTGACAAAGCTACTGCTTACACTGCTTGAGTATCCTACAAAACGTCATAGCAACACCCAAATATCGCACGAGTACTCAAAATAGCAACCGAATATTGGAACATGTGATATTCCTTAGGTTGAACAGTTTTTTGTTCCTTACAAAACCAAATTTTTCCAACTAAACCATGTATATAAACGAAAAAGCCTATTTAAAACTTTATCACAGCTCGCGGTTCAATGTAAGGTTCGGGTGTGTTAAAGGACTGCTTCTGTTAAACGTTGACCAAGTATTGAAACTTTCCGACTCTTGCAATTTGGACTTTCTGGATGGTTTTTGGATTTTCTGGCTTCAAATGGTAGATAATACAATGAAGTTCCGGAGGCAATTTTGGTGGAGCTGTAAATTCACCTGAACAAAAGAAGTAAAGCATACACTTTAGAACTCAGCCAGGAATTTTTCGATTGGTTTGAAAAAAATGCTTCCAGAACTTCGATGTATTTGATATATTCCAGCTTTTCAGGACCTGAATTAATGCACTTCCGACGGAGAACTAGTGTAGAAATTTTTTAAATTCGAAATACTAAAAATAAACTTAGTCCCACAACGATTTGAGAAGACGGGATTGTCGGAACCTTGATTTTTAAAAAAATTGCAATCGGTCGCACAATCTAGTCCTGGAAAAGCAAATTGTCCACATTGTTTTGTAAACAGAGGGCTCAATGAAACTACCCACATCCGCGAGCCGTGTTATGAACAAAAAACATTTTTTTAAACTTCAACTGAAGATGTGATATGACAAGGTGACAATTTCAGTAAGAAGAAACAAAAACTGCGGTGCTATCTTAGTTGGGGGGGCACCCCAAGTCACCCACTATTTTTTAGAATATAAATAACAAAAAATTATTTAAAAAGGGTATTTCTGAATTCGCCGTGGTGGAAAACATATGTAGGCACGTTTTTAGTGTAAAATAAGGCCTCCGGAAAAAATTTTGGGGTGCCCCCCAACCAAGATAGCACCAACAAATTTGTCGAATTGCCCGATATAAGTATGATTCCACGACTTTTTCTCCGGCGGAGAAAACGACAAATTCTCCGGCCTAAACGACTTTTCCTCCGCGCGACATTTTCTCCGACTGCGACCTTTTCTCCGAAAAAGATTCGTTAACTGGGTTTCACAACTTTCATATTTTTTACCCTTTTCGATCGTTTTCACTACATAACAATTTTTTCTTTGAAGCAAAAGAGCAAAATTGCAAGAAAACGAATTGTAACGCGAAAAATATTACAAAATAAGGGGGGAAAAGTTGGGCATGATAAAAGTTGTAAGAAAAATAACGCAGCAATACTATTTTTCAGGGTTTTCTCCATACCTTCTTAAGAAACCGCAAGAGTGCATTTTCTGACATTCATCCCTATGTAACAGTTTTGAAACGTCAAACCTTACTCCATAGAAAAAATGGGGCAATACTCAAATTGCCGCATTCCCGCCGTCGCGGCGCGCGGAATTTGAACGAGTACCTAAGGTGTCGAAACTACAACATCGGAATTGTTAAGGGTGAGGTCCTTTTGAGTGCAATTTATCCCGTAATAGAATAAGGCGAACCACGACGCTTCAATTGCTTAAATGTAGCATAGGTCAGATGCAAAAAATATCGCGCATTTCATGTACAAATTTGACGGACAATTTGAACGCTGGTACGAAAGTTACGTGTAAAATTACTTTTCATGCAAAACTACAACAAAAAAATCCCGCACGATTTAAATTTTCATTAAAAAATGCCAGAAATTGTCGTTTTTTCGGAGAAAAAGTCGCGGAGAAATTGTCGTGGAATGATAAGTATGATTATTCGCATTGATGCGCAATTTCTTCCTAAACGTTCTTCAACAAATAAAGAACACCTTGGCCCAGAATTCCAAAAGAGCGATCTAAAGACTTGAAAAGGTTTCATTTCCAGTGCGAAATAATGTCAAAACAACCTTGTCATCGATTAGTTTCATAATAGTGCACGTCGAAATTCTCTTTACTGCCAAATGGTCTTTTTTAACTTTACAAAGCATACGCGACTTCAATTGAGGCTCCGGGCATGTTAAAGGACTGCCTCCAGTTAAACGACGGGCAGAAATAGAAACCTTCCGACTCTTGGGCTTTCTGGATGGTGTTTTGATTTTCTAGCTTTAAGCGGTAGATGTACTCGCCAAATCTACCTCGGCCAATTTGGCTCCGTACACTACCTGAGTATCCTTTATTGCACGCTTTACCCTAGGTGCAAAACACTGACACGTCCGAAGTAGTTTTGGGGCGAACTATAATACGATGAAGTTTCGGAGGCAATTTTGATGAATCTGGAATTTCACACGAACAAAAAAACAACAACTGGTCGCAAAGTCCTAGAAATGCAATTTCGTCCAGTGTTCCGTAAAAAGAAATAGAAAATACAATGAAACTCAACATCCGCGAGTCATGGTGATATTGTTGCGGTCAAACCCATTTCGTAAGAATTCAACGCGCAAATAGGTGACTTTGGTTCTCTGATATGCATCTTTGATGACAGGTTACAGGACCGAGGTCCACCGGCCGAAACCGAAGGTATTACAGGACCGAAGCCCACCTCAAGCAGCCCAACAAGATCCCGAAGGACAAGGTAAACTGATGAGAAAGTTCATCGTCGAAGGTCACACGCAGTACAACCCCAACAAGGCATGATAAATACAATGCGAGCACAGATGAAACAATCACTACTCCTCCTCCTGCTCGGCGTACTCTCCGTCCAGTTCTCCCTCATCTTCGGCAGAAGCTTCCTGGTACTGCTGGTACTCAGAGACGAGGTCGTTCATGTTGCTCTCCGCTTCCGTGAATTCCATTTCGTCCATGCCGAAAAGAACAAAATTAGCAGTTATTTAAGAGGAAATATACCTTCTCCGGTGTACCAATGAAGGAAGGCCTTCCTGCGGAACATAGCTGAAAATGTGAACTTAGATTGTAACAACAAACAAAAACAAAATCCAAAAACACTTGGATAAAAAACACACCAGTGAACTGCTCCGAAATGCGCTTGAACAGCTCCTGAATGGCGGTGGTATTTCCAATGAAGGTAGCGGCCATGGGAAGTCCACGAGGAGGAATGTCACAGACAGCGGTCTTGACATTGTTCGGGATCCACTCCACGAAGTAAGAAGAGTTCTTGTTCTGCACGGAGAGCATCTGGTCGTCAACCTCCTTCATGCTCATTCGGCCTCGGAACATGGCTGCAACGGTGAGATAACGACCGTGGCGGGGGTCACAAGCAGCCATCATGTTCTTAGCATCGAACATCTAAAACAAAAGATGAAAAGAGGTTACACCATACAACACAGATGTCAAATAAATAGATAAAAACACACCTGCTGAGTGAGTTCGGCGACGGAAGCAGCGCGGTAGGCCTGGTTGCCCTTTGAAGAAAGAGGAGCAAATCCAGGCATGAAGAAGTGAAGCCTGGGGAAAGGCACCATGTTCACGGCCAGTTTGCGGAGATCGGCGTTCAGCTGGCCGGGGAAGCGAAGGCAAGTAGTGACTCCAGACATCGTGACGGAAACTAAAACAAAAAGTTTGAAAAATATTGGACACAACACTAACCGAGATGGTTGAGGTCACCGTAAGTAGGGTTGGGCAGCTTGAGCGTACGGAAACAGATGTCGTAGAGAGCCTCGTTGTCAATGCAGAAGGTTTCGTCGGTGTTCTCCACGAGCTGGTGGACGGACAAGGTGGCATTGTAGGGCTCCACAACGGTGTCAGAAACCTGTAATCAGACTTGATAAATCGAAAAAAGTTGAGGGATCACCTTGGGAGAGGGCACGACGGAGAAGGACGACATGATGCGATCCGGGTATTCCTCACGAATCTTGGAGATCAAGAGAGTACCCATTCCGGATCCAGTTCCTCCACCCAGAGAGTGGGTCAGTTGGAATCCCTAAAACAATTAATCACATCAGCAAAGAGAGGACAGGTTACCTGGAGACAATCACAGCCCTCAGCCTCTTTGCGGACGACGTCGAGAACCTGATCAACAAGCTCGGCTCCCTCAGTGTAGTGGCCCTTAGCCCAGTTGTTTCCAGCACCAGACTGTCCGAAGACAAAGTTGTCGGGGCGGAAGAGAGCACCGAAAGGTCCTCCACGGACAGAGTCCATGGTTCCAGGCTCGAGGTCGACAAGAACGGCGCGGGGAACATATTTTCCACCTGAACATACATAAATATCTACATTTCGAAATACATCACCAACCGTTGGCCTCGTTGTAATAGACATTGATCCTCTCAAGCTGGAGGTCAGAGTCTCCCTTGTAAGACCCATCAGGCTGGATGCCGTGTTCGTCCGAGATGACCTCCCAGAACTTGGCTCCGATCTGGTTACCACACTGACCGGCCTGGACGTGGACGATTTCACGCATGATTAACTGAATAAAACCGTAAGACGTGTAAAAGTTGAATCAAAAATAGAGAGAAAAGAAACACTTTTAAAAGCCTGAAACTGAAATTTGGAACCGCCCGATATGTTAACTGCCTGCGTGGGAGGAGACTGGGACGACTCAAATGCCCGCGATTGGGCGCCAGAGTGCGGGAATTTCAAAATGTCTCCCGCCAAAAATTCGCAATGGCGCTTGGTTACGCGCGTGGATAATTTTGAATTCGAAAAATAGAACCAACCGAAACAACTGTTAATTTATAGACAGGAAAAGAAATAAAATAATGAAATAAACCAACAGCGAAACGACAAAACCCTCCCCGAAACGAAGAAAAACGAGCTGCGGGGTATCCCCCGCCAAGTCCGAGATTGACTGTATTCGTCTTGGCAGGACCCATTTGATTAGTCCTTTAATACAGGCGAACCAAGGAAAATCTCTCTCCTGTGCCCTAAGTCCTATGCCCTACCCAAAACGTGAGCAAATGCCAAGAAACAAAGTTTATATGTGATTTTTCTACATAAAAAGTTTCTAAAATCAAGTATTCAGGTTAAATAAATATTGAAAAATACCGTGAAGAGGGAGTGAGGGCAAACAAACTGGGATTCAATATACAAATGGGGATTTGTTCCAGTTTTTCAGCGCCGCCGCCAGGCACGAAGGCCGCGGCCGCGGGAGATCGCCAGATAGCAGTCCTCCTCCTCCGAGATGCTGGCCCAGCTCCTGCTCCTCCCCGCAATCGTCTTCTGTGCCAGCAACGACAGCGACTTTCTCAATTGGGCTGAAATCGAAGGCAAACAGAAGATCATTGTGAGTGTAATTCTGAACCAACCCCATTCAAATCATGTTTTTTAACCGTTTTTCTCTATCTATGCTCCATTTATCTTCGTTCAATCGTTCTATTGGTATCTGATTATCTCACACTCCTGTTCTGCCTTTGTCTCTCTCCAGTTCTCCCTCCTTTCCCTATTTATTACTATATCATCTTCACTTTATTCCACCCTTCTTTAGTACTCAAATGCGAGTGTCGTCGATCTCCTCACCGGCCAGGCTTTCTACGTTTCCGGAAAAAGTGTTACTTCAGCCAAAAACGCCCCAGTGGCAGCCATAGTCTCTGCCAATGTGGTATCACTCCTTTCTCCTTCAACAAAGCAACAGCCACTTTCAGAACATCACCGACGCTGAACTGATCACCTCGGCCCTAAAGTACAAGCCAACTGCCCTAGATGTGAAGAAGGCCAAGATTAACGCCGCTGCTGGAAACACGAACTTGGTCAAGGTTGGTCCATCAATTCATAGAGCCAAGCAGATTTATTACGCAAACAGATGTTAAAATACTACTTTAGGAGAAACCTAAAAGAAAATCCACCAGTTGGTCCACACCGTCTAACAGCAGCCAGCCGGTGGTGTTGTCTTTGCCCGAGCTGAGAAAGAAATTCATCAGTCACGACGCCACAATCAAAGACAAAGACAACAAAAACTGAATCTCATGATTATTTCCTCCTCATACGTGTCGAAATTTGTAATAATTTGTCTAAAAACTTAAAGAGTTTTGTTATGAGCTGTGTGTGTGTGTGTGTGTGTGTGTGTGTGTGTGTGTGTGTGTGTGTGCGTGTGTGTCTTTCCAGAAACAGACTTAAAAGATCTTAATGCGGTCGACAGAAGATTTTATTAGCAAGATATGAAAATGAGGCTTCTACGACAACTGCGAGATCTATAAATAGGACTAAATATTAGAAAGGGCACTCGGGGCTTTGCTACAGTACGCGTATCGAAGGGACAGGACAGACAGGCTCAGTTGGCGGAACCGTTGGCAGGTTGTGGTGTTGCCACCCCCTTGGTCAGCCTCATCTGACCAGCCAAGAGGGGGTTAATGGCATACAACCAATCGTACATCTGAAACATGTGTTGTACCTTATGAAAAACACGTCAAAACCTCATCTCCAGGCATAATCTGCATGAGGAAGCCTCGGTGGTTTGTGCAAACAGAGAATGTGTTTGGTACTTTGAGCATCGCCTGCTGGTCTTCAGAATACTCAATTCTTGCGTTCGCCAGATTTATGATTCCACGGATGACCTACAAAGAAATATATAATTCCCGAACACATTGTGTACGTGCTTACCAAATCCTTTTCATCGCTGAAAAGTAGAATATAAGGCCTTCTGACGACTACCCATCGCCTGGTCCAGCCCTGGGTCTTTTCTTCCAAGAAGTTCATCCAACCCTTCTTCGAGACCACCACTCCTACCCGTTCTTCGGAAACCTTAACGAGGTAAATCTGATGGCATCTTCTAAACCCTAACCTCAGGAACTAGAAGACTCAGTTGGTTCAGGCGGCTTCCACTGAGGCTTCGCTTGAGTGTGATCGACTCCAATACATCATCGGCGATGCTTAGATTCTGGTCAGACTTTGACTTTTGGCGATTTAGAACGTCAAAAGAGGGGGAGGACTTGATGAGGCTCTTGTCGGACATAGGAGAAGTCACGCTGTTAGACCCGGAGTCATCACTGCCTTCGGCTGGTTTTCCTCCGGTCGGAGGCTCCTTGTTCATGGGAATGCGTTGGCGGATCAGACGCAAGACCTTCGAGGCGATTCCTAGAATGAGGTTATTTTAGATGCTAAAATGCAATTCACCTTTCTCTTTCTCATCCAATTTCACAGAGTCTGGGATTGCACAGATGGGGTCGGAAGGAGAGACGGGGGTCGCAACTTCGCCCTTCTTCCGTTTTCCTTTCAGTTTGTCTCGAAGACGAAGGAACAGGCGGACACGTTCCACCTGAAAGTGCGTGTTCGTGAATTCGTGCTGCGAGCTGAATGATAACTGCTACCAGACGTGTTTGCGTTAGCACGAATTCTTAAATTGCAGTATAAGATTCTGTGTTTTACTTAGGTTCCATGACAGTTGGTGTCTCATTTGCATATGGGCTAGAGGGAGATGAGCCCAGAGAGGTCAGAGGGAAGACAGTCGGAGGCTGTCAGAATGCTAGAGAGGAAGAGTGCGAGCAAAGAGAAGGCGCTCAAAATGAGAGCCCTGAGGGTGATCCGAGGATTACCCGACAGTAGTCGTGTGTGTGTGTGTGTGTGTGTGTGTGTGTGTGTGTGTGTGTGTGTGTGTGTGTGTGTGTGTGTGTGTGTGTGTTTGTGTGTGTATGTGTGCGTGCGTGTGTCTTTTGTGTTTTTTCTCTCCCATACCTGCTGAAGGCGTGTCAGTTTCTCCAACTCCCACTGATGTTCAAATATCAAAGAGTCTCCCCTGGGCCTCCATTGGCCAAGATTTTCCTCTCCTCTCACATAAGCAGATGAGGTGTCAAGAACTCTTCGCTGTCGCCGTACAGCTCCTGAAATGCTTAATGAAAACAAGTGTTTCTATTTCCAACCAGGGCTTCCGGATGAAGTTGCATCTTTGAGGCAGATCTGGTACACTCCCGGGATGCGGTTCATTTTGGGTGATCTGGAGATGCCACCCATAACGCTTCGACAGAGACGGCTGGCCGCCGAAATCTTAGAATCTCTAGCGTAAACGACAACGCAGAGATCTTTTGTAAAAACAGCTGGAGTTGCACATCCCTCGGCCTCCATATAGGCTGATAGGGTCATGTAGATCTGATCGCCAAAGTTGGAGACGCGATTGAGCAGCGGAGAGTTGTGGAGAGAACTGTCCCAAGCGGCTTCAAATTGGAAGAAGGTTCTGAAAGTTGGAATGAATAAGCAGATGCAATGAGGGTACCTCTCATCTTGGGTGAATTCGAGATACGTGCCTGGGAAGAGGCCTAGCGATAACACATCCACGTCATCTCCACCGTTCCATTCGGGACCTCCACGGATACGCCCGACTACCAACTCTTGGCAGTCCTTCCATTTGATCTCGCCCTTTAAATGGAGATATGTTTATACTCCTCTCTCCTCTCTCCTCTCTCTCTCTCTCTCTCTCTCTCTCTCTCTCTCTCTCTCTCTCTCTCTCTCGCTCTCTCTCTCGCTCTCTCTCTCGCTCTCTCTCTCTCTTTCTCTCTCTCTCTCACCTTCTCATGACAGATCGTAATCTTGATTCTCCTCTGCATTCCCTGGTGCAGAAGTATGATCCCATGAGTGGGTAGTCCCTGTGCATGATCCACAATGGCGGGCACGTACTCTCCACTGTTTCCCAACTCGCAAATCTCAAAGTAGACTAAAACGTCGACCTTGCTTCTCGTCTGAGCGTTGCTTGCACTATAAAACCATGTCTATGTTTCTTGTTGCCCTTACTTGTTAGTGACAGGAGCAGCTCCCTTCCTGCTCTTGACAGGAGTTGAAATGACCAAAGACGGCTGTTGGAAGGACAGTTTGGTTGACATTCGTCTTCTGAAGAAGGATTTTGTTAGTAAAATTAAAAGTTCTTACCCTAGGGCGCTGTGTTGCCGTTCGAAGTGAGGCTGAGTTCTCGGTTGGTAGTGTCCAAACACTTCAAAAATGATAGGAAAGTGGTGCATGTAGTGGAGGAATGTTCTGCTCATTTTGATGTGCAGGTTTTGTGTATGTTGGAATGACAGTTGCATCTTGGGGCTGTTTTTGATAGGCTCCGTTGAGAAGGCTTCATCGTGGCGATGGAGGAAGTTGAACTGACAGAATACGTCAGAGTAGGATTCGGACACGTCGGTCGCCTGCTGCACTACCACTCTGAAGCAGAACTCCTCATCCTCCGCCATGTGCTCAGGGAAGGCCAAGGCATTCGATCCATCTGAACTCTCTCCTTCTCTTGTAACTTTTTCTATTTACCTGTCTCCCCGTTCTTCGCCCTGAGGAAGTCCTCTTTCCTGAAGTGAAGTTTCGCAGTTTGGCGGGTTCCTTTCTTTTGAGTATCGATTTCTCCTGAAACGCAATTGATCATTGACTAAATTCAGTTGGAAGAAAAGACAGCGTCTCTGTAAACTCGAGTAGGTCATTGTCGTAGGAAAGTTCTTAGTCTCAAAATTGGTTCAGATTTGGCCACTAACATTCCTTGTGAACTATTTAGAAAGTTTTAGGTCAATATCGACTTTTCGACCCGGGTTACACCTAATGTAAATAGTCCAAAAAGTAAATAGTCCAAAGCGAAAACTGTTTTGGAAAACTTTTTCAAGACGCAGTTTTTCGCTTTTTTGGACTATTGGCATCAGGTGGGCAAAATCTGTACAAAACCAGTTGGATTCTACGTTTTCCCCCATAGAATGCATATGCCAGTTTTATATTTTACGCTCCCCATCATGACACAAATTGCCTTTGAATTTGAAATTTTCCATAGATTCGAACAGCAGAAAATTCACTTTTGGTATGTCAATTTTTTCATTGAAATTGGTTTGCACTTGTTCAAAATATCCTAATCTGTTATCTTTAATGACCATGTACACATATTAGAGATAAACTTTTTTTCTAACCAACAGTAAATTTTCCGCTGATCGAATTGATGGAAAATTTCACTTTCAAGGGCAATTTGCGTCATGATGGGGAACAGATAATATCTACATCAGTATATGCATTTAATGCGCAAAAACGTAGATTCTAACTATTTTGTACAAATTTTGCCCACCTAATAGTCCAAAAAAGCGAAAAACTGCGTTTTCAAACGCAAACTTTTTTGTGGTTTTCTGGGTCCTGCGCGGGGGTTATCTGGTACAAAATAACAGAGACCTAGGTCGAAAAGTCGATAATGGGTTAAAACTTTCAAAATGGTTCACAAAGGCCCTAGGAATGTTAGGGGCCAAGTTTGAACCAATTCTGAGACTATGAATAGGGTCCGCAGAGCATAAACTATAGTTGAGAATTTCGACTTTTTATGTAAATATTTAAACAGATGATACTCCAACTTAAACTTTTCCGTTTTACACTGCAAAATTTCATTCACAACAAAACGAGATAATCCATTTTGAATGCCTCTATTACAACGGTTTTTAACTACCGCCGTGGTTTGGCGGGGTCATTCTCGGCCGAGTGCGTAGTCGCCGCTAAACATCGGGCAAAAACTTGCTTGAATGTAAAATCCCTCAAATTGTCTATGAACAATTTCAAAGACAGTGGAATTAATGGGACCGATCGATTTTTCCAAAGGCGGCGTCAAAAATCATAGATAGTAATATAATAGGTGGCTAACCTTTTTGCACTGGTTCAATTGAGACCCTAAGGTATCCCTTCACCTCTCCTTTTTCATTGACCACTGCCACTTTGTGCACGAGAGGAACGTTGTGCAACAGGTTAGAGAGGTACACAAATGCCCTGAAAATGAAATTCCACTTGAAAATAACCTTTCCCCACCTTCCGATCATTCTGAACCATGGGAACCTGTCATAGAAGGGATCTGTTCCCATTAGGGCGTCCATCATTGGATCATCCACCGGCGACAGCTGTGCATCTACGTCATACATTTCCCTCATCGACTCGAGTCTCTGTCTGAAAACACACGCTTCAGTGGGCGGGGCGTCTGCCAATCTGTGCAAGACCTGTCGG
The DNA here is from genome assembly GCA_964057215.1 of Oscheius myriophilus. Taxonomy (NCBI): domain Eukaryota; kingdom Metazoa; phylum Nematoda; class Chromadorea; order Rhabditida; family Rhabditidae; genus Oscheius; species Oscheius myriophilus. The sequence goes on along the minus strand of OZ059903.1, from coordinate 10,412,438 downwards.
GGATCAACCGTGCGGGGTTGAGTTGAAGGGCGGCCAGCCAGCCCTCGGCCACCGAGGTGTACGGTGGCTCGCAGGGAGTGCCTACCACCGAGAGTTCCGCATTGTATACACTACGCATGTCTTCCAAGCGCTGCCTGAAGCAAACGTCTCCAAAATCACACCACGCACGCTTGACCCGCAAACCCGCACTTTTACATTTCTTTCTGTTTTTGATTGAATCGAAAGGAAAACAAACTGAACATGCTAAATCTACAAAAGATGCAAAAGTCCGAGTGTCGCTGAAGCAAGCTGTGCATGCAGGCGTGCAACAGACAACTCACTTGAGCTTCTCGATGCTCCAGTAGTGCGTGGCTCCGTTCTTCAGATCTTGCACTTGGATGGCCACCACGGTCTTGGGATAAGGACGCTGGGTTAGGTCTTCGCCGGGAGGCAGCAGATCCGGAGGCAACGGACTGAAAGAAAATTAAGTTATTTTCCGATTCATTCTGTTTTATCAATACTAGATTGAAGCAGAGGTTTTCGGCTGATCCGCTATTGCTTGCTATTACAAAATAAAGCGGTCTTCGTCCGTATCGAGCCGCCTCGCGGTCATTCGTCGCTTAGTGCGTGAAAGCTCGGGTGGTTTCCCAAGTTTTCCCCACAAACCTTCACTCAACTGTCAATGGATTGAGTCTGCAACGAAGCAATTCAAATTTGAAAACATTGAGACGTCTTTGAAAAGCATACAAAGACGCATTTCAAAACAGAGGCGTAAACTAGTCGGCTATTTATCATATAGTGATTTCGTTATAAGAATTGTTGCAGAAGAAAGTATCAGCTACATCCTTGTTGCAGAAAATGCCCTGGGCGAACTGTTTAAAGAAATTCTCAAAAAATGCTGCGTGGCGCGGGCCAACTCCGAAAACTTCTCAAAAATACCGAAATTCAGGTTGGAAAATTCAAACGGCCAAAAATCGTAACAGTTTATTGTAACTTACTCTTGGCAGGTTTAGTTTTAGGGGTTACAATTGTTTGCCATTCTGGAAGCTCAGATCAGTTTTTGGTCCATCTTTCGGTATTTTTGAGTTTTTGGAGTTGGCTGCGGAACGCAGCATTTTTTTTTTGCGGAATTCTTTAAACAGCTCGCCCAGGAAATTTTCTGCAATGTTCTAATTTAAAAGAGATGTAGCTGACATTTTCTTCTGCAACATTTCTTATACCGAAATCATTATATGATAGATACCCGACAAGTTTGAGCCTCTGTTCTGAAATCCATATTTTACGAAAATCGGCAACAAATTCGGTCAACTGTTCCAAATTACCGGGCCAAAGGATTTTACATTCGAAAATATTTTTTATACACACCCTAACTTTGATTTAAAGCATTCCTAGCACAATAGCAGGCATCCAATCTCACTGGCAGCTAAGTTTTCAGTTGTCTCCACACTAATCGGCATGTATATAGTTTTGTCAACGGTGTTTACAATCTTAACGGCTCACCTGTACATTGTATCCGTCAAGAGGACGAACTGGAACTGAACCTTCTTCTGAAGTTCAACCGAGATGGCATTGGCCTCTTTGACGAATATCGCATTGCCCCAGAGGTCGTCCCTTACCTAATTAACCATTTCCAGTGATTTTCACAAACCCACCGATGTGAACTGATGGTACCTCCATTTGAGGGCGGCTTTTCTCAGAATCCTCTGCTGATCCGTTGTCCAAGTGGGCAGTTCATCCGCTAAAACCATCCATTCCCTTTCATTGGAATTTCCCCTACCAAACTCCATGAGACTGCTTGTGAGGAACTTTTGTCCTTCGTAGTTTGATCCACACGATGAAATAAAAGATTGCGCCAGATCCACTTGTCTTTGGAGGTTTTCGATGACAATCTCGTATTCTTTGTTTTTACGCGACATCTCCAATTGCAGTTCCTCTTTCTCTCGACGGTATTGTCTTTCGACTTCAACCAGTTTCTGCTCCATCTCTGCCTTGAGGTCGATGCCCTGCTTCTCCAACATCTCCTGTTGCGCGTACTTCCAATCCAAAGGAGCATCTGAAGCCAAGAATTAGGCTGAATGGAATAGAGACATACCACTCAGGGAGGAGAGATTGTAACGGCTTTGGCGGGCTTCTTGAGGATCGTTGTACCTGGATAAATAAAGAGTTAGAGGAGCTAAACATGAAAAGATTGGTAGAACGCACAAGCTCAAACGCACACACAGATTTATCGGAACACTGATGTTCCTACCTGAATACGTGATGTTTTCCGAGAATAATTCGAGAACCCGTGTGCAGAACCGTAGACTCTGTGATTGGACGCCCGTTCACGTAAGCAGCCGCATTCTGAAGTTCAACTTTTGCCTCCGATTTCAATGCGTCGCTTACGGGCTGCAGTTCAAGGGTGACTGTGCCATCTTCATTGGAGAAAGTGCAGTGAAAGTCGAGAATAGCCTCGCCAGACAGCAGAATATCGGGCCTTTTCTCTGCTTCCGGCCGACCGACACGAGTCTTTCCCTCCTTCAGATAGTACAACAGACACTCGGACATCAGAGGATCTTCATTTAGGTTGACAAGATGGGGAAGCTAAAATCACATTTACACATTACTCAGATCGAGTTTACCTTTTTAGGGCTGAACACTCCCAATGTCGAACCGTCCTCAGTCGTGGCGAGACCCATTTCTCTCATTTGTTCTTCCAATTGTCGTCGAACGTCCTCGGTCTGTCTCAATCGTTCCTCCCACGGTCTGTCCATCGCTTTCATCATCCGTTCATACGCCTTCAAATTGTCCAAATTGTCGTTGTCTTGGGCGGAGAAGCGTTGTTTCGGTCGTTCTGATAGAACAGAGGCCGTCATGTCATCAATGTTAATTCCGTTGTCTTTCAGAGTTGAGCGCAATCTTTCAACCTAAAAGAAGAATGATTTGATCTAAACTATTGAAGTACCTCCTCGCGTAGGACTCGGATCGTCTTCTGGTTCGGATCTTCGTTGATTACGGCGTCGCAGACGATCTGCTTTGCGCGATCAGCGTATCTGTAAAGAGAGGTGTGTGTGAGAGTGAGTGAATGAGTTACCTCAGAGTGGAAAGTGTCTCATCGTAGTTGATATCAGCTGGAGACAATGCCGCAATCATAGCAGTTTTTGAGTTTCCTCCTAGATTTTCCCTGAGCAGCCAAGTGAGCACAGAGTCTCTGTACGGAATCCTCCCACTCTTCGCAGAACACTTTTTTCCTCCCTTCTTCGAAGCCTAAAATACTGTTTTTCTAAGCTCAAACAATGTTTTTGAAAGCAATCGTTATAATGAAATTATTGAAGCCCAAATTATGAGTGAAACGGTTGCAAGCGCGTGCAAGTTAGCGTCAAACGGGTGTCAGTGGAATCGCACGCGCACACTCACCCCAGCCTCTGAAGTATTCTGAAACACCCCGTTAGTCACATCACAAATCTACTGGGACAGAAAGCTACCTCTTCAGCCAGTTTGCTGATGACCAGACCCAGAGTGGTGAGACTTTTGTTGATATTCGCTCCCTCCTTCAGTCGTTGGCCCTCGGCTCCTGTGGAATTGGCACGTTCACTTCCAGCCAAGTCGACAAGAGAGATTTTGGAAACTAGGCCCTTGTTATCTTCTTCTGATTCTGCGTTTTTCTTTCTTTGCGTCAGGACGATCGTGAATACGGCGTGGGAACGTGACGAGGTGGAGTTCATGTTGGTCGCAGCCACGGTTCTGAAAAGAGGCGTTTAGACACACGTTCACAGTCAAACACACACACACACACGCATACACACATACACACACACACTTCCCATTTTCTACAGTGAATTACCGAAAAACGGCACCTGTTTTCGGCCAAAACCAAAAATGGATCGCTCACTAGGTCCCGCCGCAATTGTGTAATTGTCTGCGCACTCCTCTTTCAATATGCTTTTTCCTTCATTTATTGTTATTTGCTTCAATGTTTCAAACCGCCGGTAATCAAAGTATCAAAGTCGCTAAAAAGTCGACATCCTTTCGTTGGAAATAGACTATATTTCTCATGGAAATAGACTATATTTCTCTGTTCCCTCCCTTTCTCTTTCTCTCTCTCTCTCTCTATCTCTTTCTCTCTCTCTCTCTCTCTCTCTGATTACCTAGCTTTGTTTCCCTCGTCCATGAAATTGAATATCTCATGATAAGTGCTCACAGCGAGGAGACTGAGTCCATCTACGAAAGGTCCCAATGCCGGATGCTCTCGAACCCTGAGTCCTAAATCTCATTCACTTAAATTTCACTTCTATTCCAAACCAGAGCTGTTCTCCTTATTTGCTGGGTTGAGGAGATCTTTCACCCGTTCGCAATAGATCTCCATGTAAGACACTTCCACAGTGTACTCAATGTCTCCTCCTCTGTTTGCCTCAATTCTAAATCCCTCTCATTTGTTGTAAATTTCCCGTTTACCTCGAGAAAAGATCGTTACAGAGTCTAGGAATGATTCCACTTTCATGCTCGTCGTTTGGCTTTCCCATCATCGTGTATGATTTTCCAGAGCCTGTTTGTCCATAGGCAAAGATACAAACATTGTATCTAAAACACAGGAATGACTCAACCAAATGTAGAATTCACCCTTCGAAGGCGTGTTCGAGCATTTCCACTCCCAGGTCTTCGTAAACCTTCTTCTGAGAAGCAAAATGGGGCACATGACGATCACTGGACCAGTAGGAATGGTCGAAGTTGAAATTGTGGAATTTGTCAGGAGAGTTGCCCTTGATCACTGAAAATTCATTCTTTTACACCGTTGCGTTCTCTTTTGTTTGAGTTCTCCCTGTAATTTCTTCATTGGCCAGCTCTTCGACACACTTTATTGTTTTTCATTAGCGCGATCGTGATGTCATCTGGGTTGCTGACGCGTTGTGACGACATCGACGAGGGAATTATCCATGGATGAGAGAGAGAGACAGAGAGAGAGAGAGAGAGAGAGAGAGAGAGAGAGAGAGAGAGACTCACGGGTGGTCTGTCCCTGCATGTCGATGATATTTTTCGATCCATTATTGATTTCCCGTTGGTTGAACGGGCGAACCCGCACCGCCACCTTTACCGACGACATGGCGATCAGTCGACGAACATTCGATAGCTGAAAATTTTGATTAGTCTATGGGAAACGAACAAACAAAAAAGATAAATGAAGAGGTTGTGTCTAATTATAGAAAGCTATCAAGATTTGCTTCGAAACAAACACGAGTCCTTTGACCGGATGACGTAGGGTGGCTGGGCGGATCCCGGAGGAAATGACTCGGTCGGCCTGGGATTTGATTGTGGACAACCGCAGATCGAATTGTTGCGTCCGAGGCACAGAAAATTCGCTTGATTAAATGAAAACAGTCTGAGGTAACAAACCAAAATCCGCGGGGAATCGGGTTGGAGAAGAAAACTTAAGATACAACAATGAAAATGGGTCTCTTCGTTGAGAAGCAAGTGATACAATTCATTTAATGCTTCAGTGTCATAATTTCAAAACTAGAAAAGAAATATGTCAAATGCAAAACAAACACATTTTTTTCAAAAGATTTCCAGCAATGTGCCGTTCGAAAAGCTCCTGAGGCAATAAAAACCGAGAGAGAGAGATATTTTGATCAAGTGGATTTTTCTGGGTTCGGGCACTACTCAGCCAATGATTTTTGCAGATTTAATGTGGATAGGGCATAAGCAAAGCGAACTTTTGTTTTTTTGGTTGTTTTTAAAGAATATGATCTATTTCAAAATGGAACGAAAAAAATTGTAGTCTTTTAGTGGAGCCAGCACAAGTTCGTAGATAGCGCCTCAAATCTACAGAATGGGCTTAATAGGTAATAAAAAGGGCATGTTTTGCCATCAATCATTCCAAAAATGCCCGATTCATGTTGATGCTATGACCAGGAAGCAAAATAAGAGAAAAGGTAAAAAGTGCCCTTCCCAAAAAGCGTCTTTTTGTTGTTTCCAACGGGGTTGAAGCCCTTTCTTGGAGGATTACCGGGGTTAATCCTTTGAAGAATGGCCGCTGCAACTAATGCGCCACTGGATTATTAGGAACGCCTCGAATGGCGGAAAGAGTTCAGAAATACCCCGAAGAGACACTACTTGAGAGGAAAATCCACCTCTGCTGCAAACTTCGTGGGACAAAGCGGCGGATTCGCGTGGTAAACACGACGGCTTCAAGTTCGGATCAATGCCAATTTCGGCTCGGCCCCGGATTAGTCGGTCCGGCCTGACGTCATCTTCCCCCACTCGGCCATTCATTATCGACACTCTGGGAGAGGCACTACGGACACATTGTTGCCAGACACGTACGGAAACACGGAGAGGGGAAGACATGTTTTCGGAGGGACGACAGATTCCGGAGCAAACGCAATTACGCGAGGGGCAGGGGATGTCTTGGAAGGAAGCGGCGGAGGAGGCCCCCGAGGACACTTGATGCCTCGACGGAGGACGATGAACGCGTAATCCCGGGACTCATTAGCATGACAGCGGAGGGAGATTGGATGGAGGGACAATTGCCTCTCTCTCTCTCTCTCTCTCTCTCTCTCTCTCTCTCTCTCTCTTTCTGTTACACACACTCACACTCACTCACTCACACACACACACACACACACACACACACACACACACACACACACACACATACACACACACACACACACACACACACACACACAATTTTTTCTACGCCTGTGCGTCTCATTATTCTTTACTTCTACCTCAACTTCCTTTGTTTTCTCTTTTTGTTACCCAACAATCGTTGGCAAGCCGCCAATTCTGACATGAAAATTGGGATACAAGTTGTTTTTGGAAACCGAATCTCTGTTGTGTAAAAAGATACAAAGTAAGAATCCTATAGCAGTAAATCAAAAGAGTCTACCAAGAGAGCAAAAGTGTTTTCGAGAATCAAATGATATATTCCTATTCCTTTTGAATATTGGGTCCCGAAGCGATTCTCTGGCACAGTGTCTGTGTAAATGCCGTTAATTAGAGCCGAATGCCTCTGAAAAACGCCGGTTCTTGTGAATTCCATTTGGTGACGCGTGTCATCAACGCCGCCCAATTACCAGTAAAACGTCACCCGAGCCTTTCTGTTTCTTCCGCCGTTCGCAATGGACAAACAGGCCCTCGTAGGGAGGGAATCGAGTGTTCGCGTGGCTTTCGGGTCGCATGGCGTGGGAGGAAGCCATCCGGGAGACTTTTTCCTCGATAACGACCGAATAGCCGACGGCGCCAATGAAATTAGCTGCGCATTAAAGGCGAAAGGACGCGAACGGCCGGCGATGGGAAGGCGAACGGAGCAGATTCGAAAGGAACGAATGGCCAAAGAAATGAGAAGGAATGGGTTAAAATCGAGTAAAGCGAACAGGACACCGTTTTTGAGCCGGGGCTTCTATTGTGCCCGCTAATTCTACTTCGGCGATTTTTGGAAATGATTGAGATTATTCTGGTGTTTATATTCGTTTACCCATTATTGCATCAAAATAGTGCACTACAAAAGTGGCGTGGCCTATTTTTGCTGAAGTAGGATTGGCTAAGAGTATGAAATAAAGCTATTGCAGTTTCTGATATAAATCTTAAAGGGCCGTCAGGGGGATTTTCAGACTTTTGCCTAGAATATTTGTTTAAACTAGCGGCAATAAACTGTTACATTAATATATATTATTTAAAAATGTACAGTTTTCAAGAAATGGATTTTCATATAGCCTATTTTTTGCTGAAAAACACGGAAAACGCAAACAATCAAAAGAAAATGTGAACGTTTGGATGGCGTGATTTAATGAAAACTCTTTTTAAAAAAAGGTGGCATTTTCAAACAGAAGCAATATACAAGCGACGACTTGGCTATCATTTTGTGAACAAATGTTTCCTTGGAGCGGCTGTGGCAAATGAGATGTCGTTATTTGCATATGGCGTATTACCAACCCGAAAGGTCCCCCGTGGCACTAAAGTGCTGGTTTAATTAAAAATTTAATTCGGCCCCCATTTTTATTGGTTAATAGGAAAAGTAAAATATAATAATGAGTAATCTTATAACAAAAACATTCACACTTCTTCTGTCATGTTGTTTTTCAGGCTAGTTTTTGTAATATTGCTGCATGTTTATAACAAAAAATCAGATGCGATTGTATAATATCCGCTGCAGGTGGTTTTTCTATGATTCAATGTTGTAAACAGAACTAGCTATGAATAATAAAAAGAAGTTGTTGGAATATGAACACAGAAGAAATTGGTGTTAAGTGGAACGAATGACATCTTCTTTGAAAATGCTTCAATGCTCCCAAAAGTTCATTAACTTGTATGAGAAGAAACATCGAAAGGTATTAATACTAAAATGAACTGGGGTATTACCGATGAATGGACAATGTTCAACTGTTGCTTCATTTTTCAGGAGGGACTGCTGTTGACGGAGGAGAAATTCATTTCGAAGCTAAGCGACCACAGAGCGGCGTAATATTCTCTCCCGCCAAAACACCCTCTGAGGAGAGAAAGAGACAAAAAGAGGGAATTGGAGAAAAGCTGCTCGGAGGAGATATTTGAGAGCCGGTGATGTGGGTGTCTAATTGAATGGTCGATAGGGCTAGCACACGGCTCCTTCACCCAATGGAGCAAGCCGATCGATACGACGACGGGTACGTCGCCTCACGACGCGAAGGATTCACCTGCGCTTTATGCAACGTCACAATTGAAAACGGAAGGAAACACATGGATGAGGAATTACAAATGGAGACGAGAGAATGGGAGGGTAATGTGGTCAGAGAGGGTTGACGCAGGAGACAGAGACCTCAAGAGTCAGCGGGGGACGGGAGACGGCCATCACGGCCATACGGTCATCAGTCACCTGAAATGAAACGCATTCGGTCATCTTTAACCGATTTAAAATTGTGAATTGTGGAAAATGCTAGTTTCACGCACACACACGCACACACACACACACACACACACACACACACACACACATTGTTTCAAGTTAATAGCGTCTTCGATTCCCTAACCTTATTGTGATTTAGCACAAATCCTTTGAGAGCCAGTTCTGCATAAAGCCATCGGACGAAGACTCGAAACGGATTCTCGTTGTAGACGTCGCGGAATTTCTAGGTATCACATTGAGTTAAAATATGTACCTTCTTACCTCGCTATTCATTTGTGAAATTTGAAAATGCAGAAAAATGTTGGTGTCGACTGCAGGAATCTGTTCCGCAATCTTCGGAACAGCTTCCAAAACAAACTAGAACAAACTACAGTTTTAGGTTCAAAAACACCCATACCTCTGCAGTGCGAATACTCATGTAGTTGACATGTATTCCTTCGGTTGTCTGGAACCACGTCGTCAGTCTTCCAGCAATTGTTTTCAAAGGAGTGGCAGTGTCAACAGATAATCGAACTGTTCGGAGTGATATTCTGAAGAAACTGTTTGCATGTGGGTCAATGCTGCTACCTCTGTTCTCGTTGCTGATCCCAATACTTTGGTGGATCAATGTTACCCCCGGTTTTTATTGCAAAGCCGAGTTCGCGGTAAGTGACAAAATCTTCTTTGGATTCTGACGGAAGGAGAACGAGCTCTTCCACACTGCAAATACGTATGTATGTGAAGTCATTTCTAGCATATCGCTAAAGTGAGTGGTGCCTAACATTAATCATTAATGATTAATGTTTGCAGTACCAGCTCGCCATCATAAAGTTGCATCTGCTTTAAGTATCCGAGAGATTGCAACGTCAAGGTTGTAAACTTAAGGTGCCTCAAACTTAAAATAACTTACCCTGTTTGTTTAATGAATGTCTCCAAATCTTCAAAAGGAATAAAATCACGGTCGACCGAGAACAATGTCAACTTTTTGCAGCTTCCACCAAAAGATTTCTGAAAAGTTGCGTTTTACATGAAAAAAATTGGCTTCCTTTTTGCAAACCTTTAACGTTTGAGTCACATCGATTGTGTAAGGGTCAGAGCCAGAATTTGCAAGTTTCTTTCGAATAATCTCGTTGCACCCGATGAGCTGGTGGGTTGGCATACGCAAATCCTCAACATGGATATTTGAGTCGAGCAGTAAAGAGGAACTGGGGTTGTTTAAAGAAGACTAAACGGAACGATTATGGATTTAAGTGGCAAAACTTACTAGACTGTGAGTTTTGGGTATGAAACATGCATCGAGGCATTTGCAAGAGCCCAGCAGAACAGACGAAGACGCTAAAAGAATACAAGCCTATGAGTAATAAAAAGGACAGGTACAAGAGGTAACAGAGAGAGAGAGAGACAGAGAGACAGAGAGAGAGAGAGAGAGACAGAGAGACAGAGAGACAGAGAGACAGAGAGACAGAGAGACAGAGACAGAGAGACAGAGAGACAGAGAGACAGAGAGACAGAGAGACAGAGAGACAGAGAGACAGAGAGACAGAGAGAGAGACAGAGAGTGTGTGTGTGTATGTGTGTGACTGTGTATGTGTCAAAGAGAGATTGAGAAAGAGAAATACTTACCGCGTAGCTGCAGTTTGTTAAGCTGTTCCAAAATCAAAATATCCCCTTGATCATGTCGGAATAACTGCAAATCTAGCTTTTTGATCTTTACTCCTGCTTCCACAAGCCAGCTCAAACAACCAGCAATATGTTGTTTTGTTCCTGCGGTCGAAATCAACGTCCTCTCATACTAAAACTATTTCATTTTTCATCAATGTTTCACAAACCGCTTCCTGTACATGAATAGTAACGTCATTATCATTGGAGATCATTTTTAATCCAACCACATTCCTCTGGAGAAATCCGCGAACACATTCTCTTACTTGACGAGATACATTCTTAGGAAATTAAAATTATATAGAAAAGACCACTCACCCAGAATTTTATTAGCCGTTTTATGGGGACAGGATGGTTGGAATTGTCAAGGGAATGACATATTGCTTGTAAAATATATGGATGCATCAGGTGCGCTAGAAATTACATTTGGTAATAATTTTACAACTATAACAAAATATAATTAGTTATAAAGTATGGGATGAATATTAAAAGAGACTCGCCCCCAGTTGAGATAGCGTTACTCATAAATGAATCAATAGGCAGAGGTCATCGCGAACTGACATGGGTAATTAGACTACATATATGCATTTTCACATTGTCATGCAAAAAAAACGTCTCTCTCTCCCTCTCTTTCTCTCTCTCTCTCTCTCTCTCTCTCTCTCCCTAAATCGTTATGTCTAACTTTTCATTAACTATAGATGATTGCAAAAAAACACCGAGGCTAATAAAACGATGCTGGCAGTGGAAAGACTGGATGAATTGCAAAGTGGAGAGTCGCAGAGGCAGGTTGGGGCAGGTTGAGTGCAGGAGACATTTGAAGAGAGCTGGTAGCCAGGACGGTAGAGGGAACTCACACAGCCACGCATCACGAAAGCAAAGCCTACAAAGGAAAATCAGATTCAGTCTACCTCGGTTCCTCTGCCCCCTCTTTTTTCTTCGTTTTACGTTTATTTTCTCTGTTTCTTTCCCTGTCTTTGATTTTCTCTCTATATCTCTGTATTTATCATATATATCTATGTATAGGACTTTCCTGCGCCTCGCGCGGCCGTGCGGTCGGTCCCTTCGCCGCTCTCCTAACCGGGCCTGGATTGCCCGTCCTCAAGCCGGAGTGGAGCCCCGTGAGGACGTAGCTCCAACCAAATGGATCACAGAAGTCGTCTAGAGTACCCCGACCGTCCCAGGAACCAGAGAAGAAGCTGCTTCCTCCAAGGAGAGCTGTACCAGCAACTTGGCCAGGTGGCATTTGAAGCCGAATCAATGGAGAATTTGATCAACCAAGTCAATGTCGTGGGATTGAAAGTCGACAACTGTGATTCATTCTGGCGGTTCAGGGAACAGCCCTAGAGTATAAACCGTTTGTAATGTAATGTAATCTCTGTATCTCTCTAGCTCTAATCTCTCGTGTTTGCTTAATTGGGCACAAACAAAATTTTCTTTTTGTTCGCTTCTCTGTCTATATCTCTACCTCTATCTTTCTCTTTCTTTTAAGTTAACAAACAAAATTTATCTTTGTTCAACCCACCAATTTCTTGAATCGTCGTTTTGACGCAGTGATCGCTCACAGGACATTCCTCCACTTTAACAGATGAAAACTCGAAGGCCTCCGAGTCGTGGCAGAATTGATGCGACGGAGGAACATTGAATCTTAAAACATGGATTTTCCAACGCATTTTCGAGAATTTCAGCGCAGGCAGCGACTTCATTCGAGAAGAATCATGTGAAATAGTGGTGTGAATTCTATTATTACAGTAAGTACAACGTTAAAACTCTACTCCTCGCCAAATCTACTTCGGCCGATTTGGCTGCGTACACGGGCTGAGTATCCTATATTGCGCACATTACTCTAGATTTCACATTAAAACATTGACACGTTGAAGGAAGTAGTTTTGTCATCAACTTTATATAGGTCCTGAATTAATCAGAAATTGGGGGTTGTATGAATGGTGGTTGCAAACCAAAACGCCTTGAAGTCACGCAAACGGCTTGTTCACGCGGGCCACTCATCATTTCGCGAATGAAGCCGTCTGCGATATTGTTACAAAAACTTTTCTTACTTTGTAAACATGAGTGTTTTAAATGCTTCCTTAGCATCTTGTTGAACGAGGCCGAGAGGGACTTGTGAGATGCAGTGGTAGCAGGAGAGGTGAACGGCCAAAGTCGCAGGGAAGAGCAGCGAAAAAATCAGGAGAAACATCACGTCATGATGCGATTTTACTGAAATATAACATTTTAAAAAAGGCGAAGAAGCAACAGGTTTGTACAAGAGAGCTAGATGAGTGCAGTTAGCGACGAGTTCGCCAGCTTATCGATTTTTTCTATTTCTTCAGATTATCTCAATGTTATGATACGGAATGTGTAATAATGATTGAAATAGGAGAGCGAGCGATTCGGATTAAGCGGCGGCTGATTGTATCCAATGGAGGGGATTAGGCCGCGCGGTTGTATTTAAGCGAAGGCGTTTCCATGGAGACCTGGACATCCATTACGGAGACCGGAAGACCCTGCGACGCACGCGATGCCACCAACAACAGCAGGAGCAGAGCTGGGAGAGAGATTTGGGAGGTTGCAACAGATCTGGTTCGTGAGATGTCCCGATGTTCTCCTTCGTTCAACACAATCGGTCTTCTCTTGTCGTCTACGTTGGTGCCTGTGAACTACTTCTTCTTCCATGCGGTCGCAGCTTCAGTCTTGTTTCTGGCGATTGAAAGACAGTTGGTAGTTGAAGTTGACCACGAAGTCGCCCGGCTGTCCTCATAGCTGAAGCCGCCCTTCTCGTTGAAATCTTCAGGCAGTCAGAAAGGCCTTCTTCGTTCAGTTGGTCTAACACTTCTGATTCAGATGGAGATGTTTAAGGAAGATCACAATGTTCCCGGATATTCATCTTTGCCTTTGATCTCGAGCACCATCGACACTATCGCAAACCGTAACACAGTGAGCGTGAAAATGGAGATAAAGTCATTAAACCCTCAAATCACACACCTCGTTGCATAAGTATAGGTTCACCTTTATTTTCAAATTTTGAGGTATTTGGTATGATGTTGTTATGACATAAATCATTCGTTTGAGAATGAAGCTAGGAACTGATTACCATGTTGAAGACAGAAATTTATTAGCATACGACCCAGAGAGAACGATTTCCATAATATACGCAAGAACCAGTTTCCAAATGGATTTTTCCAGGCCATCGGAAAGCGAGAGGAAGAGAGACATCATCGGAAGGTGCTGGAAAAGGTGTATCGAAACATATTTTTGTTCTTATTCAGAAAAATTTCCTCCTAGAACAGACAAGCTCTGAAAGACAAATTTTTCATGGGTGTACAAACGAAAATTTTACAATTGACATGTTTTGATATCCGAAAAAGTCACCGTTTTCGAAATTTGAAGCCAGTCTGTTCGAAGAGGAAATTTTTCTGAATAACAACAAGAAATTAGTATTGCGAATATCTCTATTTCTGTCTCTGTTTCTCTAAAAGAACGTTTCAGCACATATTTTATTCGATAATTTTCACTACAGCTTGTTTTAGTCATCCGTTCTCTCCGCCAAATCATCCAGTTCGAATCCACTTCTAGCAGAAATTTGTATTGACTGTACATCAACCGCCGTCTTGTTTGTCAGAAGTGGTGTCATCTGCGAATGGTCTGTCCAATCCGTCGTCACATCGCTCTTTGTCTCCGTCGTCGTGTCTCCTACAGCCGGCGTCATGGTGGCCCTCTCGGCCAGTTGGGCGGCCTTCTCCTGCCTTCGGCGGCTCCTCCTCTTCTGTGCCAGTTTGCCCAAAAGGAGAGCCATTGCCGTGGCGATGATGAGGAGGGAAGTGACTCCGGTGCCAACCAGCCATTCCACCCAGGCACTCGATTCTTCCTCAAGATTGTCTCTTTCTTTGCCTCTCTCTCTCCCTCTCCCTCTCTCTCTCCAAACCAACCTTCTTTTTTATCTCCTCTTCGTGCATAGATTTGTACACTCCTCTTCTGGGAAAAGTGAGTACGGGTCCTGCCAAAGCGAGCATAATCTCCGTGGCCCTCCACAATCCAGTTCCATTGATTGGCCCAACCTCCATGATGAAGTCCGATCTCGCCGTGAGCATATGTGCCAACCACCGTCCTTCAACCAGCTTCAGATGCAAAATGTTCCCCGTTGTGTTACACTTCAGCTCCGATTCTGACGAGTCATTCAAGCGAGAAACGGTCACAGTTACTCGAATTAGGCCAAGTCTACGAGTCAACTGATGGAACTGAAACAAAAGTTTTTGGAATACAGTTGAGGTTCGATACTTCTTCCGATTCACAAACATCGCTCATGTTGTTGGTTCTGGGTAAGGGCATGAGATTGGTGGTCTTGAAGACGCCGCTCAGATGACACGCCACGGAGGAGGCCATCTGGGGATAGTCGTTGTCGTAGAGAATAGAAAGATTCATCGAAGAAAGATGAAAAGAGTTACGGTAGGTAGTGCCCTTAATAATTTAACTTTAATTATTTAGTTGCTTATCTACCGTGAGCGGGGGACAACCAACGACCGCTTTTACGATGAACAGGAGGAGAAGCAACCGCATAGGTGAAAACAGGGATGACAATGGGTAGGATTGACAAGGGTTGCGTCAAATTACGGAGAGAAGAGTGATAGAGGCAGATACATACGCTCTCCAATGGCCGACAAGTCCGACAGAAAAAAGAGAAAAGAATTGAAGGGACGCATACGTATGGCAACTTGACACATGACAACCCGGACGAATTGCGCTCCCGGCCACATTGTAATGTAACTGCCTTGTAACCTGGCTGTTTTGCAACTTTCCTTTTTGCGACCGAGTCTTTTCCCTCTGGTCTCATGTTGCGCTGAGCACGTTGCCACCTCGAGAGGAGTACTGTTTGTAATGGGGACGGATTGCAACTGGGACGTTTCGCAACCTAATTAGAATGTTTATTTTATCAAAACAACGAAAATGAAAAGGCAAATGTATTCTAATTAGGTTGCGAAACGACCCAGTTCAAATCGTCCAAGTTTCAATTCGTCTAGCTAGCAATTTGAACCGGTGGAAAGCCGTCTCAGTCAATATACAGACTTTTGCGATACGTCGCGTTTCAATTTGGCCCATCGCAATCCATCCCGGTGAAATCCGTACACAATGCAAACCACTGACAAAGGTTGCAATTCGTCCGGGTTGCCATGTGGCAAGTTGCCACACGTATCCCGAATTGAAGCAAAAAAAATTGCGGATTTCTTGCAATCGGCAATTTCATTTTTCATTGTAAGGCTTTTCTGTTAGAAGAAGAAATTTTTCTGTACTGCAACGAAACATTTTCCAAAACAACTTTTCAAGGGCTTTTCAATGGTGTATGTCTCGATGTTCCAAAAATTACTATCCGTACCCGAATTGGCAAATGTCGTTTTCTATCTGTGTCGCATGCTAATGAATTTCCGTTTTCAACACCTTGTAGCTGTCTCCAACGAGCACCAATACGGCCTTAATGCAGCAGCCGTGTCGTGATACTCAGGCGGAAAAAGTGTACGAGAAGCGAAGACACAGAGAAAAAGTGGCTTCTAATAGCCGATGATCAGTAAGTACCAAAACTACTTCGAAACAACGTGCCAATGTTTTCATGTTGCTCTTAGAGTAAAGCGTGCAATATAGGATACTCAGGCTGTGAACGCAGCCAAATTGGCTGAAGTAGATTTGGCGAGGAGTAGAATTTGTTCCTTTCTTTTAAAGTAGCAAACAAAGTGGGCCTATCCTTATTTCTTACAGAGTAGATAGTGAGAGGGAGAGAGAGAGGAACAAAAGGAAAGATACATAGAAACGGAAATATCACATCTCCGCCACGCCTAATCCGTTACGTCTTTTCGGCTATAAAACCGCCTCATTGACGGCATTTCTCCAAAATGAATCCGCCTCTTCCGGAGCCTGAACCCTCTAATTGGCTCCAAGGTCCCCTGCCTCGCGTCGTCGCCTCCCACGAAGACCTCCACACGGTGGATGTGATCGGCCGTGAGCCGAACAGCCACCTCCAGTGCCACCCCAGATGGCTCGTCTTCCACTCGAGGAACAACTTTGACGAAGTGAAGTGCGCCGTTCTCACCATCCACAACGCCGACCCTTTCCGAGTGGCCTTCGCCATCAAATCCAAGGTTTTTCACTGCCATTCTCAGGCTAACTTTGCCTTCAGACGAACATGTTCGGCTGTTTCGAGGGCTACGGATTCCTGGATCCGGGAGAGGAAAAGGCGGTGAAAGTGTTGCTCTCCCCCTGCGATCAATGGGAACGCGACGTGGACACGATGCTGGAGCAGAGGTGGAAGATCCTCGTCGAGAACATTCGGATCCCGGAGAACGTGAGGCCCAAGGACCGCGCGGTGGCCGTGGATTTGGCCCAGAGGATCTTCCGCCGCACAAAGATCGAGAACCCCATGGTCCGCATGTACACGAAGGTGTCGGTGGCGTTGCTCAGGGGCTGCGACAGAACTAACCAATTGAACAGTAAAGAATAAAGGAATATGATGCGGCTCAAGTTTTTTTTTGTTTGTCATCTTGCTTTTCTGTTCTCGTTATGCGGTTTTCTTGTTCTGTCATTTTGCTTTTTTGTTAGTTTTACCGGTTGTTTGACAATAAACCTTCATTTCTAATACTTGTATAATATCGATAGGCCTCTAGTCGAAATCCCTTCAGGCAGACTTCTCCGCAACGATGTTGAAGGCCGGCTTGCCCTAAAAGTACATAATGAACGGAATATTAAAGGACTAACCTGGGTGTCCTGGCCGGCGGGCACCTTCTTTCCGTGGAGGAGGTAGGGCTGGGCGAGGTCGTGTCTGCAGTTGGACCAGCCGGTACCCAAGCCGACGCCGGAACCGAACCACACGGGCCAGGTCTTTCCCTGTAAAATATGTTTAAAAACGGAATACAAGAGATCATGGTATCCCCTCCCGCTGTTGAACAATCGGTTTTGGCGGGTTAGTCGTTTCTGAAGCAGATAAACGTACTACCATCGAATGCAGAGAACTCTCCACCCTCACTCCATTTTTCCGATGTACTATTGTGACCAACTGACTAAGTAAAACAAACCTTGAAGAAGGCGACGCTGGCGACGATTCCGATGGCGACGCCACCGCTGATTTTGAGGAGGGAGTCGGCGAAGCACCTGTCGACCTTCTCTCCGAGCACGTCTTCGCTCCTGACCATCTAAAAGACGGTAAAACAAGCAATCGCAAGCAAAAAAAGGTAGAAAAGAACTGAATCTCGAGTGTGGTAATAAGAAACAAAAAGGAATGTTTATTAGTGGGGGAATCAGTGTCTACTGTAGCGCCAATCGCCAGTTTTCTCGTAGTTGTCACCGTTCCTCCACTGCTGAGACGGGTAGTCGCCTGAAAAGACTGCTTAAAATATGAAAAGTTGAGCGATGTTATTGGCAAATAGGTGGCATTTATAGAATGGGGGAGAGACAACTCGTCCTAAAAAACCTTTAAAAAGGATTTTAAGTATGCATTGCTTTCTAATATTCGACTAAGTGGAGGAATAATTCTAATACAAATTCTAATAATTGTTTGAAACTATCTATCTATCTATCTTTATTCCTGTATCGCTACTGATTTTTATCACAAGTCGTAGCGCAGGGAAGACATCTGCTGCCATAAAGCCTTTTCTGTCCTTGCTATCGTCGCCCAGGTCACGCCTTGTCTCCCAAGTCTCTCAGCAGCCTCCTTCAAATCGTCAGCCCATTCAGTATACTGCCTTCCTCCTCTTCGTTTCTTCTCTCGTGGGTACCACTCAATGAGGTCTTTTGTCCATCTCCCATCACCACAACAAGCCAGTTTCTTTGCCCATTTCATTTTCCGCTTTGAGGCCTCTTTGAGAACGTCTTTCACTTGGGTTTCTCTTCTTATTTGTGCATGAGGTATTCTATCTTGCAACTGTCTATGAGTAATTGCCCTCTCCATTCGGCGTTGAACACTTCTCAGTTTCTTTTTGTCCTTCTTCGTAAGAGCCCAAGTCTCGCATGCGTAAAGGAATGCTGGGAGAACTGCGATATTAAACACTTTGCGCCTTCGTTTTATGTCAATGGACCGTTGCACCAGGAACTTTCTGTGGCGGTTGAATGCACACCACCCAGATTGGATCCTTCGTGTTATTTCTTTGCTATCGTCATGCTTGAAACTGAGACTTCGCCCGAGATATACGAATTGATCGACGAATTTTAAATTTGTTCCATCTAATTTGAGAGGACTTTCTCTGAGGTTTGACATTGCTACAGTCTTCTTTTGATTAATTCGCAATCCAACTGTTTTCGCTTCTTGTACTAAATCGTCTATCATTTGTTGTGCCATTTGAGGGGATTTTGCAATAAGGGCGACATCATCAGCGTAGCATAGGTGTGTCAGATTTCTTCCATTGATGTTAATTCCTTTATCCTCCCATTCGAGCCTTCTCATAACCGTCTCCAGCACAGCGTTAAATATGACAGGGGAAAGAGGGCAGCCTTGACGGACACCTTTCTTCACTTCTATTTGAACTTCATCTTCTCCTACTTTGATTTTAGTTTGACCAGCATGATAAATGTACTTCAGAATATTGATGTATTGTCTATTGACTCCTTGTCTTTCGAGACTCGTCCACACCGCTTCGTGTTCAATACTGTCATAGGCCTTGGCGAAATCAACGAAAATCAAGAAAATTTGCAAGTTGTGGGAATAGCACTTGTCTATCAGCTGTTTCAGTGTGAGGATATGGTCATTTGTTGAGAAGTTTTTGCGAAACCCAGCTTGTACACTTGTTTGATTACTTTCTAGCAATAATTCTATCCTTCGGTGTATAGTGCGGACCAATAGCTTGAGAAGTGTGGAGGACACTGCAATTGGACGGAAATTTGCCAGTTGATGGGGATCGCCAGATTTGAATATAAGGGAGATAACAGAATGACACATGTTGTTTGGGACAATTCCACTGCGGAGACACTCATTCAGAATAGAGCGTATTCTTTCTTTCACTTCGTGATTGGCTTTCAATATCATTTCTGTACACACTCTATCCTGTCCGGGGGCAACGTTTCTCTTTAAATTACAAAGGTTCCATTGAAACTCCTCGATGGTAATTTCAGGTACTTGGTCTATTGGGCCTTGTTGTGTGACATTTGCGTTATTCGATTTGAAAAGATTGTTGTAAAATTTTTGTATCTCGTGCATCAGTTCAGTACTATCTTTTGTGAGTGTGCCATCTTGCTTTCGAGTTGCTGTAAGATTAGTGCGAGTTGTCTGTTCTTTTTGTCTCCGTTTGTTAGTAAGAATATTGGTCTTATACAGGGACAGGTGATACTTATCTAGATCTTCGGCAATTTGAATTCTAAGGAGTTTGTTTGTCTGAACCAATTGAACTTTGCCCTGGGGATCTTGTCTTGTTAAAAATTGTCTCCTTGTTTGGAATAGTTGTTTTGTAGCATTACCAAACCGAGATTCTTTAGGCATCCAATTCGTGGCTTCCGACAAACATTCCCTCATTGTATTTGCTGTTTCTTCGTATAATTGTGCATTATTCATGACATTGAGAGGTACATTCTTTAATTCCAGCTCAGCCTTGTATATGTTCCAGTCCACTGTTCTTATACATGATTTCTTTCCCCATCGTCGGCCTTTCCACTCCACGTCTAAGATACATCTCACCAAACGATGGTCACTTCCGTAGTTGAACTGATTCACAACATCGACTGATCTGCTGTGGCACGCTTTTGTCACAAGGAATAGGTCGTATTCTCGATAAGTTGTTCCATTTGGAGATCTCCAAGTCCATTTTCTTCCTTCACGTCTTTTAGAGAAAGAGTTCGCCACTTTTAATCCATTTCTCTCGCACCAGTCTATCAGCGTTTCTCCTCTTTCATTTCGATCTCCATAGCCATACATTCCCATAGATGCTTCATTCACTGTTAATCGCTTGCCTGGTTGTGCATTAAAGTCTCCAGCAACAACTATTTGGAGAGGTTTCCCGGGTTCCTTTTTGTTGATGATTTGTTCTATTTGAGCGAGATAATTGTTATATTCTGCATCAGTGTAGGAAGTAGTTGGTAAATATACACACACGATTCTCAATAGAACTCTCTCCATTTCCACATCCAGGTAACATATTCTGTCGTTGATTGGCTCAAACCTCCGTACTTGCTTGTTGAAATGAGACTTCACAAGGAACCCTACTCCATTGTGTTTTCCGTTTCCAGTATAATATAGGTTTGATTTTGACTTGTTGAGCACAGTTGTTCCATTTCCATCTCTTTTGACTTCTGTGAGGGCACACACATCCAAGTTGACATTTTCGAGGGCTTCTTCGAGGGTTTGTAGACGTTTGTCGGTACGTAGGCTTTGACAGTTTAGGGTGGCAAGGCTTATGGTGACATTTGTCTTCAAGGACTATACCCGAATGCTTGTCCAAGGCTTCAATCGGGGATTCACTATTCGACCAACCAGCAGTGGAAGGAGAGACGACCGCACGCGGGGGAATGAATGAATGAATGAATGAATGAATGAATCAGTAAACAGAGTGTAGCTTCTAAATAGCGTTCGGACGAATAGGCGCTTTCACTGGTAATATTTTGACAGATGAGGTTGCCTCAAAATTTTTTGTGTTCGATGGGTTTAACAACGGAGAACACAAATTGAAAACATTCCTTCGATAAAGCCCCAAAAACTTTGCTTAATGAACAAAACTTAATAAACGAAATAACAAGTCGATTTTGACGGGGTTCTCAAATGACGGGCCGGCCCGGGTGTGAGAAATTTTTTTTTTACATTTTGTATAAATCGGTACAATGGTTTTTCAACTGCTTAAAATTACTTAATAATGTTTTTTATTAGTCGTGCAAAAAAGAATGTCACCGACCGGGATCGAACCCTGGTCGTGTGGGTGGCAATCTGGATGGTCCAGGGTAAACTGGCCGAACGGGCCGGGCCGACCAAAATTTCCCAAATGGCCCGGCCCGTGAGAACCCCAGATTTTGAGACAATCTGACTCTGCCTCCAAAATAGAGACGTCTGCACAACTATTACCCTTTCACTTATAGTTCTACTGTGTAAAGAGAAACAAAATCAAGTGTTTGCGCGAGAATTCTCAAAAGTCGTGGCACACTCACCATACGCCCTCTCCTGATAGTTGTTGCGACCGCCTGAGTGAGCTTGTGGCTCGGAGGGTGCCTTCATTCCCCGGACACTCGGCAGTTCCGGCCGGAAGAAGGACACCTAAACAAAGATAAATTAAGAATATACAGTATGACGAACGGTAGAAGGAGCCAAGGGCTCGGGAGCAGTGGCCAAGAGAGTCCTCCGACCGGTGGGGACGGGCGTCTTCACGGGGCTGTTTTTGTTCGATCGGGGAGGGCCTCCCGAATTCACAAGATCCACCACCTGAATAATAGGTTTTCGAGACTTATAATTGATTCGTACCTCGTTCCAGTCGTCCTCTGTGAATTCTTCCACGTAGTCGTTCGGATTAAAGGGTTCATTGCGCTGCGGAGTGGGAGCGAACTGCTGCTGGGGATTCGCCTCGACCTCCTGACGAGGTTCGAAGAAACTAAAGGGAAAAGTTATAAACGGATGAAGAGAAAAACCAACTTTTTGTAAGAAGCATGAGGTTTAGCAGCCGACGATGCAACTGGCTCGGCCGAGAGCTGGTTGTAAGGAACCGCCTCCTTCGGGTACTCGCGTTCAGCCGAGAAATAATCCCCACGGAAGGGCTCAGGGCTCGGTCTGCGTTCAAACGCACTCTGAGGCTCGTAATTGTGTACAGGAAGAGGCCTCTCCCTTTCAGCGTACACGGGACCACGGGTATCCTCGTAGGTATGGGGAGTAGGTGGCCAGGGAGCTCTGAAAACGAATATTAACGAAGTCTTGTAAGCAGATTGATTGTAAAATTCAATACATAAGTGAATTAAGAGTTAGAGGACTGGATTTCTCACAACCTTCCCCTGTTTTATTGTTGCAGCTCAACTGAACTTCCGTTTTGTTTACAAAGGTCTTCGAATATTTCATCTCTAGATGGTTATAATAAAATCGCAATGATAAAAATCATCAAAATAATTTCTTTATATTTGAACTTGAAAAAGACCTTTCCTTGGGTCCGTCTACTCGATGATACACAAGAACAGCCCCCTGAATAAGAAGATGAAGAAACCCTCAAGCAATAGCATTGAACACATTATCCTAGTCTATTCATTCATTCTCCCTGCGTGCGGTCGTCCTCTTCCACTCGCCGGTTAACGGAAGTTTGAATCCCCGATAGAAGCCTTGGACAAGCAATCGGGTATAGTCCATGAGGTCAAATGCCACCGTGACCCTCACCACCCTAAACTGCCAGAGCCTACGCACAGACCGACGCCTACAAACCCTAGAAGATGCCTTTGAAAATATCAACTTTGACATATGTGCCTTGACAGAAGTGAAACGAGATGCAAACGGAATTTTCACTCTCAACAAGTCAAAATCGGAACTATATTACAGTGGAAGCGGAAAGAACAATGGAGTGGGATTTGTTGTCAAACAATATCTGAAATCGTACGTGCGGAAGTTTGAACCTTATAGCGACCGACTTTGTTACCTGGAGATGGAAATGGAGAAAGAAATTTTACGAATATTATGTGTTTACCTACCCACTACCTCCTACGACGATGCACAGTACACAGATCAACTCAGGCACATTGAACATATTATGCACCAAAGACAACCTGGAAAGCCCATACGAACAGTGATTACTGGAGATTTTAACGCACAACCCGGCAAAAGAATGAATATGAACGAAACATCTGTTGGAAAGTACGGATATGGAGATCGCAATGAAAGAGGAGAAATTTTGATAGACTGGTGTGAAAGAAACAGCATGAAAGTAGCCAGTTCATTCTTCAAAAGACGTGAAGGAAGAAAATGGACTTGGAGGTCTCCGAATGGAACAGTATAACGAGAATACGATCTCATATTGGTGAAGAAAGCGTGCCATTGCAAATCGGTTGATGTTGTTAACAATTTCGACTTTGGAAGTGATCACAGGCTTGTCAGATGTATCTTGGATATGAAATGGAAAGGCCGTCGCTGGGGAAAGAAGTCTTGCACAAGAGAAGTGAACTGGAATATTTACAAAGCGGAATTGAACCTGAGGACCCAACCGCATAATGTCATTAACTCAGAAATGTACGAGGAAACAGCAAAAATATTGAAGGAGTGTATGCAAGCAGCAACAAATTGGCTACCAAAGGAACCTCGTCTCGGTGACACAACAAAGCAATTGTTCCAATCTAGAAGGTTACTTTTGAATAGACAAGACCCCCTAGGGAAACTCCAACTGGTACAAACTAACAAACTCCTCAGAGCCCAAATATCCGAAGATCTAGACAAACACCACATTGGTTTATACAGAAAAAACATTTTGACTAACAAACGACGAAAGAAGGAGGAAACAACTCGAACTAGTCTTACAACAGTATTGAAGAACGATGGGACATTTACAAAGAACAGCCAGGAGTTAATGACTGAGATACAGAAATTTTACAATGATCTTTTCAATTCAAACGCAAATAGAATGTACCAAGGACAACAAGCCGAAGTGCCAGAAATCTCAACTGATGAATTTGAATGGAACTTGATGAACTTGAAAAGAAATGTTGCTCCAGGACCAGATAGAGTGTGTACAGAAATGATAGTTAAGGCAAACCGAGAAACGAAAGAAACTATACGCTCTATGCTGAACGAATGCCTTCGTAGTGGAACACTTCCCAAGGCAATGTGCAATTCTGTCATCTCTCTTATATTCAAAAACGGAAATCCGAACCAACTAGCAAATTTTCGCCCAATTGCCGTATCTTCTACCTTTCTTAAATTTCTAGTCCGTATTATTCATCGAAGAATTGAAAGAACGTTGGAGGAAAACCAAGCAAACGTACAAGCCGGGTTCCGTAGAAATTACTCCACAAGCGATCACATCCTAACACTAAAACAACTAATCGACAAATCCTACTCCCATAATTTGCAAACCTATATCGTATTTGTGGATTTCGCAAAGGCCTATGATAGTATCGAACATGAAGGTGTTTGGTCTAGTCTAGAAAGTCAAGGAGTAAACCACCAATATGTCAAAATCCTTAAGTACATATATCAAAACGGACAAACGAAAGTCAAAGTTGGCGAGAACGAAGTCGAAATAGATGTTAAGAAAGGTGTCCGCCAAGGTTGCCCCCTATCTCCTGTGATCTTTAATGCTGTTCTGGAAATGGTAATGAGAAAGTTGGAATGGGAGAACAAAGGAATCTGTATTAATGGAATGAATCTCACACATTTATGCTACGCCGACGATATCGCACTTATTGCAAAGTCTCCCAAGATGGCCCAACAAATGATTGACAACCTTGTCCAAGAAGCACGAAATGTCGGCCTGCGAATCAATCAAAAGAAGACCGTAGCAATGACCAATTTCGGTAAAACTCCTCTCAGCATTAATGGTACCAATATTCAATACGTCGATCAATTTGTCTACCTTGGGAGAAACCTAAGTTTCCAATTTGATGATAGCAAAGAAATCACACGACGAATTCAGTCAGGATGGGCCGCCTTCCATCGTCACAAAATGTTCCTTGTACAAAGATCCATCGACATGAGAAGGAGACGAAAAGTATTCAACCAGGCGGTACTCCCAGCTATGTTGTACGCATGTGAGACTTGGGCATTGACAAAGAAAGACAAAAAGAAATTGCGATCTGTGCAACGAAGAATGGAAAGAGCGATGACCCACAATCAACTTCAAGACCGAATACCACATGTACAGATCCGGAGACAAACGGGAGTCAAGGATGTGCTAAAAGAAGCTTCAAAAAGAAAACTGAACTGGGCAAAGAAATTGGCTTGTTGCGTTGACGGAAGGTGGACAAAGGAAGCAATAGAATGGTACCCAAGAGAGAAGAAAAGGAGAGCCGGGAAGCAGTATGTTCAATGGGAAGATGATTTGAAAGAGGCGGCAGAAAGAGTTGGACGACAAGGTGTGTGCTGGGCAAGGGTGGCTAGGACGGAGGAGGAAACATGGCGACAAATGACCTCCCTGCGCTACGACCTGTGATTCTCATCAGTAGCAATACAGGAATAAATATTGTATTGTATTGTATTGTATCCTAGTCATTTGTTTGATCTCATACCTCGGGAAAGCATTGGCGGCTTTCCTAGAGCAGACACAACAAAAACGCAAGTGTAAAAGGTGGTTAGATTCAATTGCCGCCCAATTCCGGAATTACAAAATTACACCCTAACCACCCTTAACAATCGACCGTTCGTAGGGTCTACCACCCTTTAACCTGGGAAGCCCAGGATATACCTTCCTAGTTATGTTCCTATAATATCCCATGTTGACGCAAGATTCTGTGTATTGATATTTAAGATAGATTCTGCGTTGATTTATTGAAATAAAATCTTTCTGTTGTTACCAGAATTCTTCAGACATTGTAAAATTGTGGATTAATTAGAAAACGTGTCTTAATTATATTTGTTCCAGTAATCGTCCTTGTGTTTGGAAAACATAAATGTATTTTACACAGCAATAGTCTATTTCACTGTTCTGATTGTTTGTCTATCTTACCATTAGTGTTAGTTTTCAAATAACATTCTCTGACAGGTGTAAAACACATTTTCGTAGCGATTTTGGTAAAATGTATTCCTTTGCAGTTACTTTCTGTGATTTCCTATCTTTTCACTTTATTTTCAACGCATCGTTGCCAAATGAATTATTTTAAAAAAAAACGAAAAGAACAGAAATAGAATAAACGAACCTGTTGTCGTGGTGTTGTTTGATGCTCTCGACCCTCTTCTTGTACTGCTGTGCCCAGGATTCCTCCCTGTGCCTGGATGGTTCTCCACCCTTCAGATGGAACATGTGAATATCTTCAAACTTGGCATCGTGGACAACCAAAGACCCCGTTTTCGGAGGATTCTGAAGACCCCCTCCGTCCTCCCTTCCTTGTTCCGACCTGGACTTTGACTGATCTCTTGACATCCCCTGAAACCGAGAGATTTCCAGGAGATGGCGCACATCGTATTTCTTGACTATTTCTCGTACTTACATAGCGTTTCCACTCTGGGAGGTGGAACAGATGTACATCTTCAAAGCTCGCCTTGTGAATCTTCAACGAAGATTTCTCATTCGACTGGGTGGAATCACTGCTCTGTTCAGTAGGAGCACGATCCTCCTGAAATACAGACTACAAGCTTTCGCGTTTTCAGTTTTAAACCCCATTTGGCGATTTAGAAGTGGAAGAAACAACAAGTTTCTATCAAGAGTATGTTCCCCTTCAAGACGTTAAACTAAGGTATGCCAAAACTACTTCATCTCAACGTTCCATTTCAATGTTGTTCTAAAGCTTTGCGTGCAATATGGGATATTCAGACGTTTACGCAACCAATTCAGCCAAAGAAGAGTTGTTGGCCTGGAGTATAGGTTTCGAGAAGAAGGTCAAACCTCACAAGATGATTCAGTTTCTGTTGAATGTAAGAAGAGGCCTAATCATTACAGACAAAAAAATTAAACATATTTTGGCTAACAGAACAAATCACATTCTCCACTGATTAAAAGCAATGTCACTGTTAACCAAACAAATGAAGTTCTTGAGAAGTTCAAACACAATCACGATAATTTATCATCTGGTCGACTGGCGTTTGCACTTACAATAACCATACGTGCTTTACCTCTTCATTCCATTTTTTTTCTAGTCACAGGGCGAAAACAAGATGAAGCAACCGTAAAATCCCACAGCGAACATTCTCAAATAAATGAAGATGATCACATAATTAAGAAAACAAAACATATTTCCAAATCTACTACCGGTTTTTTTTTTTCATATTGTGACTTATGTTCTGATATACCGTAGAACACATCAAAATTAATTTTCACAAACTAGCTGACGTTTTCCATCTAGTTCCGCCGGTTTCAACATGCCTGGATAGGGAGTGTTTGGGGGCTTGGTGCATAAGCCCCCAAATGGCGCCTCCGAGGCAACGTGAGCTCCTCTTAGTTTTATTTAACCATTTTCAACCAAACACTGAATTATGTTTATGTAGGTAGCGAGCATCTCATGCATGCCCACATATGGCTTTGTTTCAAGCAGTAGACTTCGTAGACAATACTACTGACACTCCTCAAAAACAGAAACGCCATTGCTCGCCGTTTATCAGCACTGCGGCGTTTTGCTGAGTCCCATAGGGCGAACTGCGTATCAATGTCACAATCAAATAACCCATGCAAAAACAGAAATAGCCTTAGACAGTATAATATATCCGAGGCGCATAAGATGCCGGGATAAGGGATCTATTCAGAGCAAGAAGCGAATCTTTACAAAAATGACGTGACGTTGATTTTCGACAGCCTAACCACCACTATTGGCGGAGCTTGATCAGGTATGAAGGCATTTTTTTAAGCTCGATTCTTCAACCAAAGACCCTATAACAGCCAGCTTTAATGGCTTCTTCAATGCCCTATCAAGAAAAAAGTATTCGAATGCCCTACAATATCTTTAACTCTTGCATATACAGAAACCAGATAGGTAATAGTGTTTGTAAGCATCAGTGTAATAGAAACTACTCCCAGTTATTGTTAGAAGTCGCCTACAGAAGTGTAACTGCCGTTCAAGTATAAAGCTGCACAACGCCCAATGAAGAAGTCACCGTAAACACAACAAACAAGGACCCGCAGATCCAACAAGAAGATGATTCACAACCATTGTCTACAGGCACGTGGCAAATTCCCATATGAACACTCTATCCAAATATCCGGAGGACAGCCAGCTCAAGAAAGTCTGCAACACCAGGATAAACAAAGCAAGCTACATAGAAGATTTCCCCGTTAACTTATTAAATCGCATCGATTTCTCAACTCGATATACAATACTCTCTGTACTCAAGATTTCAATACTTTGCCGCTCTTACCTGAACATTGCTCAAGCTTTCCTTTTCTTCTTTGACCGGAGATGCTTCCTGGATCTTTCCACACTCCTTAGGTTTATTTGGAGTCCTCCAGGAGTCCTAAATCATGTCGGTTTTAACTAAAAAAAAATAAGCCTACATCGCGGCTGATGTCCATATTTTCGCGAGCCTTCGTAACGAAAGGCTCCTCCTTAATGCTCTCATTTTTCTCCTCAGTGCTCCTGAATCAACAATTCATACAATTACGTGTAGAACTAACGAATGAGTCCGTTTCCTACTGTCGCTGTCCAATCTGCTTTCCTGACGTTCCTTCGGAGAATCCCGGTGTTCAACTACCCTGGGACGCATGCCGTTGTAGGGATTGCCGTTCGACTGATTTCTTAATCCAAATGGTCAGAAAACAATAAATATTGTTACAAACCGCCAGTTCGAAGGACTAGGACGCCAAACTTCGTCACGAACAGTGCCAATATCGGGAGCGATTGAACGCTGAGAGTCAGGAGCCAAACTGCCAGGAGCAGGTGCAGCAATGGTGTCCTGAAACGTCTAGAATAGTGAGAAATTGCGACTACCCACCGGGCGGTCTCCGAAACTTCCACGCGTTTCGTTTCTCCACGAGACGGAAGGCTCGGTGGCATTGAAAGGCGGTCGCCCGTCTCTGGATCCGGGTCTTGGAGCGAATTCCTCCCGGGGAGGTCCTCCCTCCCTTCGCCAACCTTGTCCCGTCGGAGGAGCGAACTCATCCCGAGAAGGTCCATCCCTTCGCCAGCCTTGTCCCGGCGGGAGAGGAGCAAATTCTTCACGAGGGGGACCTCCGTCTCTTCGCCAGCCCTGTCCCATCGGAGGAGCGAATCCCTCACGAGGTCCTTCCTCTCTTCGCCAGCCTTGTCCCGGCGGAGGAGGAGCAAAATCGTCGCGATGTCCCTCCCTTCGCCAGCCCTGTCCAGCTGGAGGAGCGAATTCCTCCCTAGGGGGTCCTCCCTCCCTTCTCCAGCCTTGTACCTGCGGAGGAAGACCGCGCCAGGATTCTCGACCTAAAACAGAAGAAGTTGGCTGCAATATACGAATATACCGTCAATGTTAGGAGGGAATCGCTGGTCGGGAGGCCTCATGGGATCATTTCGGAGATGCGAAAAGTCGTTCACATTCTGAAAAACGCCAATATTACTCAGTAAGATATAATACAAAAAAATCCGCAATAATAATTATCGAAATTCTCACCTGCCTGCGAAGATAGTCACCATACGAAGGTGCGGAGCGAAGGTAATTTTGAGAAAGTGCGTCGCGGTCATCTGAAACAAAATTACACAACTAGGTTTCTGAAGAAAAAAAAAACTTACCGAAGCGCTGGCCTCGATTATACATCACCCGAACGTTGAATAGTCAAATCTTTACTTTGACACTGAAAGTTAAAAATAAGTTTTTTTTTAAAGTTATTTATTTTTCAAAAGAGTAAACAAATAAACAACAACATTTCTTTGTTTGAAACACAAAATGAGCAAAAATCGAACCGCTGTGAAAGTCGTGCACCGCCCGCAAAACTCGCAAGTGGCGCAGTATTTGGAAATAGTCCCGCAACGAAATAGCCGTTTCGAGACTGACTCCGCCCCCAAAGAGGACCCTCGTTTTAAAATGCAGCTGCCGAATTTTCTGCTCTTTTATTGTGTTAATGCCCCTTTTGAAGTTTTCCATGAATTAAACATAACATTTATTGAATTTTTGTACGAATTCTGTTGAAATGGTGTAGATAATATCGAAATTTAGGACAAAATGATGCGCGGTGGAGGTCAGGCGCCAGTTATCGTCCTCAGCCAGGGGACGAAACGCGAGAGCGGCCACCAGGTTCAAGTGGGCAACATCTCCGCTTGCAAGGTAGATTTAATAACGTTGAAATGTGGATCAGGTAGTTTCTTAGACCATCGCCGATGTTATTCGCACCAGCTTGGGCCCCAGGGCTATGTTGAAAATGTTGATGGACCCCATGGGAGGAATCGTCATGACCAACGACGGAAATGCTATTCTCAGGTACTTCTGTCAGTTTATTTAATTACTATACTGTTACGTTTAGGGAAATCACCGTGAAACATCCTGCCGCGAAAAGCATGATCGAGATTGCCAGGACACAGGTAATAATTTGGTTGTAAAGCATGTTATGATATTAATACTTATGTTCTTAGAATAACAGTGTCTGACTGATTAACGGTTGCCCCCCCCCCCCCCAACTACTATGGCACCTTATCTTGTTTAGGATGAGGAAACTGGAGATGGAACCACCTCTGTCATTGTTTTGGCTGGAGAGGTCATGGCCCAGGCGCAGCCCTTCCTGGAGCAGAAGATCCACCCTACCATCATTATTCAGGTTTTTCTTACATTTGTTGCATTTTCTCATCTGTTTCCAGTCCTACCGCCAGGCTCTCGAGGACATGGTCAAGCTCGCCGAGGAAAAGTACAGCAAGAGCATTGACATCAACAACGACGAGGAGGTTTGGGTCTATAAAGGCGGAATCATGTTTTCGTTATCAGATCGCCACCGTTGTCAAGTCCTGCCTTGGAACTAAGATGCTGAGTAAGTGGATGGACCTTGCTGTGAACATCTCCCTCGACGCTGTCAAGACTATCCGTGTTGACAAGGGAGGCGTTAACGAAATTGACATCAAGAGGTACTGCCGTATTGAGAAGATCCCCGGAGGCACCATTGAGGACTGCAAGGTCGTGAAGGGAGTTATCCTGAACAAGGTTGGACCTTCTGCTCGATAATAACTGAAACGCATTTAAGGATGTTGTTCACGCCAAGATGCGTCGCCGAATCGAGAACCCCCGCTGTGTGCTGCTCGACTGCAATCTGGAGTACAAGAAGGGAGAGTCGCAGACCAGTTTGGAAATCATCCGCGAGGAGGACATCAGCAAGATCCTCGAGCAGGTTTCTTTCCTTACAAAAGATGCATTAATCGTTGTATTCATAGGAAGAGGAGGCTATCCGCAAACAGTGCGACGAGATCATTAAGCTCAAGCCTGACATCGTCTTCACCGAGAAGGGCGTCTCCGATCTGGCCCAGCATTTCCTCCTCAAGGCTGGAATCACCGCCATCCGCCGTTTGAAGAAAACCGATAACAACCGTCTCGCTCGGTAGATTTCGGGAATTTACCTTGTAATGTATATCCGTTTAGTGTGTGCGGAGCCAGAGTTGTCCACGACACTTCTGACCTGAGGGA
The DNA here is from genome assembly GCA_964057215.1 of Oscheius myriophilus. NCBI lineage: Eukaryota > Metazoa > Nematoda > Chromadorea > Rhabditida > Rhabditidae > Oscheius > Oscheius myriophilus. The sequence continues at coordinate 10,380,840 of OZ059903.1, read as the reverse complement.
GGAAGACGTCGGAACCCAGGCCGAGCTCTTCGAGATCACCAAGATCGGAGACGAGTACGTTTTATTCGCTGAACATTTTGATTCGCCTTCGACCAGTCACTTTATTGCTCTTCATTTCTCATTACGTTTTTAGGTACTACACTTACGTTACCTCTGCTAAGACCACCGCCTGCACTGTCTGCCTGCGTGGACCTTCCAAGGACGTCATTAACGAGGTATTGTTGTCGCTGTGTTTAAAATCAACAATCGACTGTTTCAGGTTGAGCGCAATCTGCAGGATGCCCTCCACGTCGTCCGCAACATCTTCCTCAACCCCAGGCTTGTTCCCGGGGGCGGTGCCTTAGAGATGGCCCTCGGACAGGCTATTTCCGAGAAGGGAAAGAGCATCGAGGGAATCCGCCAGTGGCCCTACAAGGCTATCCAGAGAGCTCTCGAGGTTTGTAGAAGACTATGAAAATAAAACACGCCTTGTTTCAGGTCATTCCCCGCACTCTGATCCAGAACTGCGGTGGCAACACCATTCGCCAGCTCACTTCTTTGAGGGCCAAGCACGCCCAGGACAAGGACAACTGGACTTGGGGAATTGACGGAACCACCGGCGATTTGGTACGGCTTCACTTTTAATTACCATCAATCGAAGTTTCATTTCACAAATCAGTTTTTTTTTGCCGCCTCAGGTCGTTTTGCGACGGCTTTCGCATCCGCATACAAACACGACAGAACTTTAATTTAATTCTTTAAAGGTTATAGTTTTTGGCGGGAAGTCGGACAATTCATGACTTTTTAAATCTTCATGTTATGGATCTTAAGAATAATATTCGTTTCAGGTTGATATGCGCAATTTGGGCATCTGGGACCCGTTGAGTGTGCGTCTCCAGGTGTTGAAAACCGCCATCGAGACCTCGGTAATCTCGCTTCCCCTTCCACTTAACTCTTCATTTAAGGTCATGCTGCTGAGGATCGACGACATCGTGTCCGGAACGAAGAAGGCCGGCCAGGAAAGCGTCCAGGAGATGCCCCAGTAATCCAAGAGCCTCCATCGGTCTCCAGCAAGCTTTTGTTCTCAGCTTTTTTCTCCCTCCTTGTTTTAGTCCCCCGTGCTGCGCGTGAAGCGACGTTTCGAGTGATCTGCGATTTTTCATTGTTAAATCTGCATGTTTTCACCTTGTTGTTTTCATTTATATAATGAATTTCGTGCTTATTCTACCGATCCTCTCCTTCTGTCCAAAGTCTGTTTGTATCGTTGGTGTTTCCTTTGTTTTCGCCGACTGCCTCGTGTTGGCCAATGTTCGATCTGTGCCAAAGTCAGGTGTGCCCACACATCCGGGAACGTAACAGAGTTGCTGTTTGATTAGAATGCTCAGCAAGGGTACGCAGTTAAATCGGAATTCGGTCTCACCGCGTATATGAGCTGACAGCAACGCTTTTTATAAAAAGCATTTTTGAGAAAATTTTGCGACGTGGCCTCCACTCGACCGATCGTTCAACAATTACTTTGTTCCTAGAGTAAAGCGTGCAATATATGGATTCTCATGCCGTGTACGCAGCCGAAATGGCCGTATATATTTGGCGAGACGTATACATAATTTAGTTAAAATGGGTGCTCAATTCACAGCGGCTACCAATATTCCCATGTTGTTTCCATTTGAACCCCGTTCTCTTTATCAAATCTTTTGTTTCGCCAGAATTTTATTTCATTTTTCAGGCCTATGGACTTTTATGATGAAGTAGACGTGATAGCCATTTGGGAGCTGAAGAAGAATGTGGCTTCCGCCAAGTGGCTGGAGAGGAAGGAGGCCCTCGAGGTAGGCTAGTCTCTTTTTCTTCTTCTTAACTCAAGTTTAGGCGCTCACTGAGTTGATTGAGAAGAACCCCCGCCTGGCCAGAGACAGCACCACCATCTACGGAGAGGTTATGGACCAGCTGCGCACGGTTCGTGTAGTTTTTGGTCATTAAAATAATAGGTAGTTGTAGATCCTCAAGGCGGACAGCAACGCTATGGTCGTCTCGGCAGCTATGACCACCATCGCCAAGCTGGCCGACGGACTCGGCGAACATTTCGGTTGCTTCGTCTCCATGGTGGGTTGACTTTTCCTATTTTAATTAGTAATTATACCGTTTTCGCTTTCAACGTGTCATGTTTATGATATACTTTTAGCTCCTCCCACACGTGCTTGAGAAGGCAAAGGATAAGAAGCAGATGGCCAACGTGGGCAAGGTTCTCGACGCGATTTCTGGCACGGTATGCCCTTCCTTGGAACGTTTTCTAAACGATGGTTTCAGTGCCAACCGGATAGGCTGACGAAAGACGTCGTGGAGCATTTGGGTAAACCCTCTCCACTGAGCAAGGCCTGCATCGCCAACTTCGTCTACCGCTTCCTCACTCGTCAGTCGCGTCCGCCGATGGAGTTCCTCAAGAACACTGTGCCTTTGTTGGTGAAGGTTTGTATTCTCTCTCTCTCTCTCTATTTCTCTCTTTAACACACACACACACACACACACACACACACATACACACACATACACATACACACACATCATTTCTCTTTCAGTTGTCCCTGGATGGCGACAAGAATGTCCGCGAGGCGGCGCTGCAAGGCATCGGCTCTGCCAAGCGACTCCTGGGAGGTGGAATCTCCGCCTACCTGGCTCCGATCAACAGCGACAAGGCCAAGATGGATAGGGTTGAATTATCACAAAAAAGAATTTTGCATTCGTTGATTTCAGATCGAAGAGGCTTTGAAAAAGGCGACGGATGACTGGAAGGCTGAGATGGAGGCTAAGGGAGAAGTTGTCGCCGTCCACGGAACTGCCCAGGAGAATGGCGAGGCTGCTGTGGACGAGGAGGTATTTATGATCTTTTTGATAGGGCCATTTGTGGTTTCAGAATGGCGGAACTCCTGCCGATGGTGCGGAGATCGACCCATGGACTTTGAAGGACGAAGTGGACGTCGCGGCCAATCAGCCGGAGAATTGGGCCACCCTGGTCGCGTCGACGAAGTGGGCGGAGAGGAAGGAGGCCGCCGAATGGGTCGTCAAGGCGATGGAGCACGAACCGAGGGTCGCCGCCTCAGAGAAGACGGCGGAGATGATCGCCACCCTCATCACGGTGGGTTCTTCAGCTAACGTTAGCAGTCTTGAAAATGGATAACCTATCCTTACTTTGTAGTTTGTATTTGGAAACCTGTAGCACCTGAGTTTTTGATAAAACCAAATCATTTTAGGTCCTCAAAAAAGATCTCAACGTGAACGTGGCCGCGTTTACGGCCAAGGCGCTGACGCTCTTCGCCAAGGGAATGCGGACCGACTTTGCCGGGTACGCCAATAAGGTATTCGATTGATTCTGTTTCAGAAATATGTCATGTTCAGATCATCCCCATCTGCTTCGACCGACTGAAGGAGAAGAAACCGGTCCTTCGCGACGAGCTCGTCGCTTTGGCGGACGTCTCGGCCCTTACGGTATTTTTATCTTCATCTTCTGACTGAGTTTCCTTTTAGACCAAGTTGGCCAATGTGGTGGAGGGCGTCATGGGCGCCATGGATAATAAGAACCCGCAAATTCGCTCCCAGACGTGCCAATTTCTCAGACGCCTCCTTGAGAAACACGACAAGAGGACGCTGCCCGTGGGCGATGTGAAGCAGCTGATCCCCAGCATCCAGAAGGTATTTCCAGTTCCTCTCTCCCTCTAAAAGATTTGTTTTCGTGCTGCTCGGATGGAGACGGAGAGGTGCGCGAGGGTGCCCTGAAGATCGTGACCATTCTGATGAAGACCCTCGGAAAGACCATCATCGGTGGCCTCTTCCCTGAAATTTCCGGAGACAAGGTGAAAATGGACAAGGTATTTTTAATTTCACTGTTGGAAACAACTTTGGTTTAGATCGAAGGTTACCTGAAGGAGTACGAAAACGCTCCTCCTCTCGTCACGGACCCGCAGCTAAAGAAGTTGTACGAGGGAGAGGCCGTTCAGCAGCTTGGCAGCGCCGCTCCTGCTCAGAAGGTTTGTTCATCTTTTTCCATGCCCCAAATTGCCGTTTTCAGAGTTTCACCGCCAAGCCGGCGCCCCGTTCCACGCCTAAGGCTACCCCAGTCAAGACCGCTCCGGCGAAGCCTGTGCAGCCCAGGCGTTCCGTCGCCCCCAAGCCGCGGCCTTCCGTCGTTGCCAGCGCGCCCAGGGTCGCTGCCCCGGTGGCTAGTGCGCCGAGGGTTGCTCCTGTTGCAACCAGGCCTGTTCCGAGGCGCCAGCCCGTCGCCGTGCCTACCGCAGCTACTCCGAGACCGACCACTGCGCCGGCCGCTGCTCGTGTTCCCATTTGGCAGAGGAGCAATCCGACGGTCTCGGCCCCTCGTCCTGCTACCGCCGCCTCCCGTCTCGTCCCCCAGAGGCCCGCCGCCGTGCCTTCTCGCACCGCCGCGGCTCCTTTGTCGAGGCCCTCCAGGCGCCCTGTCGCCGCCGTTCCTGCGAGGCCTGTCGGATCTACCCCTGCGAGGACCATCTCTGCTCCCCGTGTTTCCACTGCACCTGTCGCGCGCCCTGTTGCTCCCCTCTCCACTCGCTTCGGATTTTCGGTTGGTTGATTCTAGGGGATCTGTGTATTCTTCGCTTTCAGAACGGAGTGAATCGCCCGACTGCTCCGCCTGCCAAGGAATCCTCCGCTCCCCGTCCTCGCCTCTCGGGAATCCCCGCCCCCGGATCCCGCTCCTCGTCTCGTCCTCCTTCTCGCGCGTCTTCCCGTCCTTCCTCCCCTCCGTCTGCAATGGGAAGCGAATCCAATGTCTAATTTTTTTACCCTTGAGCTTCTATTTATACAGGTCATAACATGGGTACTCGTATGTATAATGTAAAATAAACGTTTACTCGATTGCAATGTCTGAGACGGAGAGATGCAAATTCACAAATCGGTTGAAGATCAGGGGCTTTTGGTGTCGGGAGAGGGCCTGAATTATGGAAATCGACTGTCTTCGTTTTTCTTCTAGCTAGGGGAAGAATTTTACCTGTTTACCTTCTTCTCGTCCACCAGCGATTGCTAAAAACAGGACATTAGATCGCAGTTTATTGTAGTTTGTACCTCTTTCTCCGCTTCTTCTTTACTGCACATCTTGTGGTCCGAACAGATTTTAGACGGTGTTTCAGTCGACAATTTCGATAGATTTACCCTTCAGAAATGTCATTTTCTGGGCGACCAAAGACCTACTTGTTGACGTATTTACATGCATCCGTATGTGTTTTATTCGAGTGTTTCTGACAGTCGCTTTTCATCTTCTGAACAACCATTTACTCTCTTTTCCCACTGAGTACCTGTTCGAAATGAGGGTCATCCTTCTGCATCTGTTTCAGTCCGGTTATCACAACGAAGCAGAACTCACACAAAGAATCGGAGGGAATGATCTAAGCAAAGCAGTAACCCTTTTCCCTTCGAAAGTACCTCTAGTGGGGGTTCCGTACTGTTATTGTCGAAGAAATCGATGTGGTACACAGTCCTCGTTTGAGGAACAGGCGACTGAAACACGGGCAGCTGTTTTACATTATTAGAACCACGCAGGTTGAAATTTGTGAAAACAATACAAAAAAAAACATCCTTGGGCTATTTCTATGTTTGCACGAGTTATGAAACGAACCAGATTGTTTTTCACTGTGAAACAACAGTTCATTCGAACCGAAAGAGAATTCCCTTTTCCTCACATTTTTGATACCCGGCTTATTTGATGACGGCGTCGGAAGTCCGATACAGCCGGCTGTCAGGAGCAGCGTCGACAGGTAATGCATAGTGCGAAATAGACTCAGACGGAGAAATGCCGAAGGTTGTAGGCGATCAAAGTAGTCGGGGAACGGCAGACAGTAACAAAATAAGTCGATCGGCGACCCGACCCCAAAGGATGAAAGAACCAGTTCTCGTGCCACACTAATTCTCTCTCAAACTGTTCCTCTCAGACATTTCCACAACCACGCGAGTACTCGACGTTCAGAGAATAACTTCACGTTAAAGAGAATAAAGCTTTCAGTATCGGCCAACTCAGTTTCAATGAGTGACAAACTGGCTGGTCAAACGTAAAAATAGCGGAAACAGTGACAAAATAACCCTAATTCTGTTCGTTAAGGAAATCCCCATTCCCCTGGTTTTCAAGATCTGCCTGGTATGTTCTCATTCCAAGCTTTCTATCTCAAACTGCTTCTCCCACTCAATTCAACGAACACATAAATAATTCAATAATTTACACATTCGCATTACAAGATGACCGAGTAAATTGGAAACACCCGAATACGGATTAGACAGGCTTGTAATCCAGCTTCGTCTCCAGCCTCTTGGCATCGCCCACCTAAAAATCAACCATTTTGTAAGAAGTCGCTTGTGGTACAAACCTTGCGAACGGCCTTCATAAAATCTTCCTCGATAACGTACTCTCGCTCCGCGCGAATGGCAAACAGTCCTGAATACAATAGTTATATGGCTAATTCGTAGTAGTCCTCACCTGCTTCAGTGCACACATTCCTCAGATCGGCGCAGGAGAAGCCGTCCGACAATTTGACCACGGCCTCGTAATCGATATCTCCGTGCTTGGTGATGGGATTCGCGTGGATCTTCAAAACTTCCAATCGACTCTGCTCGTTGGGGAGGGCGATTTCGATCTTCCTGTCGAGGCGACCGGGACGAAGCAAGGCAGGGTCCAGGGTGTCGGGCCTGTTCGTGGCCATAATGACCTTAATTATCCAGTTTTCATAAGACTTTGAGAAGGGAACTACCTTGACTTTGCCGAGGGAGTCGAAGCCGTCCAGCTGGTTCAGCAGCTCCATGAGGGTTCTCTGGATTTCACGATCGGCAGAGGTTCCTTCGGAGAAACGACGGCCTCCGATAGCATCGATCTCATCCATGAAGACAATGCAAGGCTGGTGGTCGCGGGCGTAGTTGAACATCTCGCGAATCATCCTGGAATCAGATCATGAGTCTGTCATACATTCGCAAGCTCCGCCGTAAGCGGCGGTGGGGGCGTCGCAATTTTAAGTTACCGTCAAATTTTGTTAAAGAAGGGGGTCCGCCGCAAATTTTCGAAACTTTTTGTAATAGAAGGGGGTGTCGCAAAATTGACCCCCGCGCATACCCTAAATTGGTGGGTGCGGCTGGGTCCGGGCGGAGCCCCCCGGATTTTTTGGCGGGTCCGGTGGGCCGGCGGAACCCCCCGTTTTTACGCGTTTTCGAGGACAATTTTTGCCCCCCCCCCCCTGCGGGCCCCCCCGAAAACCCCTCTCCTGACTCAGGGTCCCGATTTTCCCCGGCGCACCCACCCCCGCAGATCCTTACCCCAATTTAGGGTATGCCCCCGCGGTAGGTTGCCCAAGTATGGAGTCTGTACGAAAAAAAGAAAAATGTTATGACAAGGGGTACATGTCACAACTGTTAGCACTGACGGGAAGCTTTGAAATATTCAAAAGTTTGTGGCACAAAGCAAAACATACCTGGCAGACTCTCCGATGTACTTGTCGACAATGGCGGAGGAGACGACCTTCAGGAAGTTGCAATCCAGCTGGGAAGCCACAGCTCTGGCCAGAAGGGTCTTTCCCGTTCCGGGAGGTCCATAGAGGAGGCATCCCTTCGGCGGGGTGATTCCAACACGCTTGAAGAGCTCCGGGTTCAGAAGAGGCAGCTCAACAACCTGAAAAACGAAATATCACAAGAATACCACCCGATTTACCTCGCGGAGTTCGCGAATCTGCTCCGACAATCCTCCAACGTCGGCGTACGAGATATTTCCGGGATCCTCGTGCGACATTTTGTAGACGAGGGGGTCGACTTCACGGGGCAACTGGCGCCTTAACATACATCATTGACAGGACTACGTTTGAGCTCTCACATAATGGTGAGGGTGGTCATGTCCAGGGCAACACGGGTTCCCTGCTTCAGAAGTTCCTTGTTGATCGACCTGCGGCAGCCGACTACGTAACGAGGTCCGTTGGTGGCCTAACAAAACAATATAATTATGGAAAGTTAAATCCGCCAAACCTTGACAATGAATTTCTCCTCGGTGAGCTGTTTCAGGACTTCGCCGACGATCTGTCCGACGGACTGCAGGGACTTGATGTCGTTCTCGGACTTGTCGAAGTTCTTCTGCATCTCAGTTTCCTATACCGATAATGTTAGAGAACTATGGTGAAATGAACCTTTTTCCGGAGCTCCTTCAGACGCTCCTCGATGTCTCTGCACTCCACCAGCTTGCGCTTGTAGCCGGCCAGTGCGCGAGTCCTCTCGTCATCGACAACCGCCGGTGCTCCAGTAGACTCCACCATCTACAAACAACAATTAAAAAATCAACTTGAAGAGCATCACGAAAAATAAATTTAATAAACGCCGGGAATGTCAAAGACCGGTCTCTCTCAGGTCGACCTATCTGCTGCAACAAGGTCGGTATGGACAACCGTAGAGTTTGATTCTACGTGAATATGAAATAATTAAATAGTTAAATGTAACGTTTACAATGAAACAATACAGAAATAACAAAAACCAGCCGCAGAAAGCACAGTTCAAAATAAAATTCAAAAACAGGTGTTAAAGGATTGTCTTTTCATGTCATCCCGGGGCTACCGTAATTTTGGTGCGGTAGAGCGCATTTGTATAAACCAAGTGTTCGGCTGGGCAATTGCCCAGCCTTAGGCAAATAATTTTAAAATTATATTTAGTAATTTATAAAGTTCAGTCAGCTTTTTTAATTAGATCATGAAAATATAGGGTATTATATTGCTGGTGGTGCCATCGGAAACGCAAAAAGGATCGTGCCGCCATGGGAATTCTGAATAAACTAGTATCGTTGGTCCCGCCGTGGGGTTATCACCGATTCATCATGGCGAAAACATTACTCATTGGAATAAGATGTACTGGAAAACATTAGCATAGAAATGTTTCACGTTACCAACGTTTGAAGCAAGTGAAGTGATAGTTTCACTTCCATCGCAAGCATGAACAAGTGCGGTCATTGCAAGCGGAAGATCGAGAACGAGGCTGCTCTGATCGCCAGGGGTCAGCTGTGGCACACCGGCCACTTCTTCTGCAGTCTCTGCGGCTGCCGCATTCAGGAAAACGAAAAGTTTGAGGTAACATTCATTCTTTGAAGGAAGTTATTCCATTTGAAGGAAAAAGAGTCGGCCTCTGTGTGTTCCCACTGCTTCTGCCAGTTGGACGCCGTCCATTGTGCCGGCTGTCTCGCCCCCATCGAGGAGCACTTCGTCGAGGCTGCAGGAGGCCGTTTCTGGCACCCGACCTGCTTCTCCTGCTCTGTGTTAGTTGACCTTCAAATACTCTTCGGATACAGTACCTTTGCAGATGTCTTCAGCCGTTGAATGACAAGTACGTGGAGAACAACGGAGGCCTGCCGATGCACTCCAAGTGCTACTGGGAGTACCAACTGGTGATTTCCAATGCGGCCAGTCGGAAGCAGTAGCAGAAGACACTGTAGACGAGAGAAATGAAACAGAATTCTTTGGGGGCGCTTTATGTTCTTTCCATTTTTAGGCATTTTCGTCAATTTTATTTAAAAGTGTTCTCTCTGTCTCTGTGTCTATTTCTCTGTTTCTCTGTTTCTCTATTTCTTTGTGTCTCTATTTCTTTGGGTGTCTGTTTCTCTGTTTCTCTGTGTCTCTGTGTCCCTAGGTCTTTGTCTCTAAAAATAGTCATCGGTGAGACAACCTTGGAATGTGTTCCAGAGCAAGAAAACCTATCAATGTGCTTTCTGATTTGTCCCAAAAATGTTCCGTTTCATTCAACTCCTAATTTTGTTAAACGCCACAATTGATTTTGAAAATTGGCTACGCTCACGAAACTATTTTTGTGTTATACTCCTCGCCAATCCTACTTCGGCCAAAATGGGGCCACGCCCCTTTTGTAGCCGAATATTATGATGTAGTAATGATAATTTTGAATTTCAACATCAAAATAGGCCGAATCCTTTCCAAAAGCCGCCGAAGTAGGATTGGCGGGCACTATAATATTCTGTTTCCCTGTTTTTCTCCAGTTTTTTCCTACTCAATCTCGAAACACACTTCCGCTCAGTTCCATTCAGAAAAGATGTGCTTCCTTCTTTCCGGGCACATTGCTTGTTGATAAGGGAATTTCCCGCTCATCTGACTCCATGTGATCTTCCCCGGTATATGGCCTGTACAGGTTTGAATCTGTGAAAGACGATGGCAAAGCTGGCTGAAGACCGAAACCTTGCATGTGTACGTTGTGAAAACTCTTTCACAAATCTGTTTAAAAGTTCAAAAACGAAGGGAACTTTCATAGTGAAATCATGGCATATCAAAGGCTAGACTATACACTCCGCGTGTTCTTAAGAAGATAAGGAAGGCCGTGGCGCGATGTTTGGCAGTGGGTACGAAGGGCAGGCCTGTAACTACAAATACACAGGATATTACAATGTAAACCCGAGAAAAGAAATGTAAGGAACCTTAGCTGAAACACTGAAATTTGTACCTATATCAGTGATATAACGTTGTGTATGTCTTTGGGTCCCACATAGGAAAAAAAAGCCAAATCTATCGGGAAATCGATTACACGTTCTTCGCTGTACTACAACAGTTTCCAATCGACCATAATAACCTATATCAGTGATATAACGTTGTGTATGAGGTAATATACCTAACAATTGTTAGCACACCTAATTACTAATGTTTGTATCAAAATAAGGAAAATAGATAAGAAAAAAGCGGACTGTAGCCCACCCAATTGGGGCGTACGCGACCTTTGTTCTCCGCTATCATTCTGTTGTCGACATGGACGGCGCCAGCGTGCTTGCTCAATGCCTCGTCCAACAGGTTCGTGGAAAAAATAGTAATTACTAAACAAATTTTGTAGTATTATCTCTTCAGGGTTCTAGTAATTCCGGACACAATGGAAGTTTTAGGCAATATACCTGACTAACATTTAGGCAAACAACCGTAGCTGATCATAGCACATAACCGATAACGCTAATTTAAACTCAATTGTAGGCTAGTTCATAGTGCACAAATTTGCGAACTCCTTTTTCCGTAATCTTCAGAAGTTGTCGCCAAGTGAAAGTTTTTGGCGCGGGCTGAGGAAAGTGATATGTACCCCTATTAGAATCGAGTGCAACAAATAAAGAGATCGAGAGAGACAATAAGAGAATGAAAAAGAGAGAGTAGCGGGTATATAAGAATTATGAAAGATGATTATATGGACTCCTTATTTGTTATGTTCCAGGCTTAATTCTTTTTTGTTCCAGGGTGTGGAATACATGTTCGGAGTGGTCGGCTTCCCGATCATCGAAGTCGGAATGGCTGCTCAGGCTCACGGGATAAAATACATCGGATGTCGCAATGAGCAGGCTGTTTGTTATTTAGGGAATTAGTATTCAAAGAGTGGTTTAGGCTTGCTATGCTGCACAGGCCATGGGATATTTGACCCACCGCCCAGTAGCTTGCCTTGTCGTTTCGGGACCCGGACTGCTCCATGCCATTGGAGGACTGGCCAACGCCACGGTCAACTGCTGGCCGGTTGTCTGCATTGGAGGGTCATCTGATGTTGATCAGGAAAACAAGGGAGCTTTCCAGGTAAAAGGGAAACAAGGAAACAGACACACAGATACACAGACACACAGACACACAGACACACAGACACACAGACACACAGACACACAGACACACAGACACACAGACACACAGACACACAGACACAGACACATCCACACACACACACACACACACACACACACACACACACACACACACACACACACACACACACACACACACACACACACACACACACACACACACAACTTTTCCTTTTTCAGGAGTGGCCCCAGGTGGAATCTGCCCGTCTTTCTTGCAAACACGTCAGTCGTCCAACCACCCTGCAGTCTATTCCCAACCACGTTGAGAAGGCAGTCCGTGCTGCCATGTATGGTCGTCCCGGAGCCGTTTACATCGATATTCCCGGAAATCTCGTTCTCACTTCCACTGAGCCGGAAACTATTACGTAAGGCATTTTCTTAATCAGTGGATTGAGAGCTGAAATTGAATCTCTCTAATTTCCATTTTGCAGTTGGTCCCCTAAGGTCCCCCTCCCTGGACCTTCCTCTGTTCCTCCCTCTCCCATGATCAAGTCAGCTCTCCATGTCATCAAGGAGGCTAAGAAGCCCCTTGTCATTGTTGGAAAGGGTGCCGCATGGTCTGAGAGGGGTCCTCTGATGGTCCAGAACTTTCTCCACAGAACGAAGCTGCCTTGGCTGGCAACTCCTGGAGGCAAGGGTGTCTGCTCTGATCTAAACCCCAGGTATCCGTTCTTTTGATGTTTTTCAAAGAAACGTTTAGATCGGTGGCCCCTGCTCGTTCTTTAGCTCTGAGGGAAACGGACTGTGTCGTTCTCATTGGAGCGAGACTGAACTGGATGCTCCATTTTGGACTTCCGCCGAGGTTCAACCCCGATGTTCAGATTGTTCAAGTACTGTTACAGCTTACAAAATACAAAATCAATGTTCAGATCGATCTGTGCCCTGAGGAATTCCATCAGAACTTGACTACCACAGCTCCTCTTTTGGGAGACATTGGAGAAACCCTGGCATTGGTAGGTGAAAAATACGGGGTACAGCGCCCCATCTACTCTAGAAAAATGGCATTTAACAAAGTACGTTTTAGATGAACGAAAATTTGGAAGGTTGGAGCTACGATGAGAAGAGTCTCTGGTTCAAGGCTCTTAACACGAATGCTAACAAAAACAGGTGTGATCAGAACAAGGACATATGAACTGAAGTTTTTAGAAACATTGTTGAAAATATGGCCAAGGATCACTCTTTGCCTTTGAACTACTACGCTGCTTACACTCCGGTAATCTCTCTCTTTCTTTCTCTCTCTCTCTCTGTGTGTTCTCTCTCTCTGTGTGTCTGTGTGTCTGTGTGTCTGTGTGTCTGTGTGTCTGTGTGTCTGTGTGTCTGTTTGTCTGTGTGTCTGTGTGTCTGTGTGTCTGTGTGTCTGTGTGTCTGTGTGTCTGTGTGTCTGTGTGTCTGTGTGTCTGTGTGTCTGTGTCGGCGTGTATCTGTGTCGGCGTTTGTATGTTCCCTTCGCAGTCTTCCTCCTCTGTCTCTCTTTATCATACTTTGCACTTCTTCCCTCTTTCTCATCTTATAATTGCAGATTCGTGATTTCCTCTCAAAGAACGATGTCATCGTAATCAACGAAGGAGCAAACACTATGGACATCGGTCGTACCATGATGCCATCCGTCCTCCCCAGACGCCGTCTGGACGCTGGAACCTTCGGAACAATGGGAGTAGGTCAAGGTTATGCCCTAGCCGCTTCCCTCTTCTGCCGTGATCACTCTCCCAACACTAAGGTACATAATTCCCCATACGTTATCTAACTTCCTTTAGGTCCTCGTTGTTCAAGGAGACAGTGCTTTCGGATTCTCCGGAATGGAACTAGAAACAATCGCTAGATACAGACTTCCCGTTGTTACGGTAATCCTGAATAACAGCGGAATCTACCGCGGAATGCTGCCAGAAGATATGGAGGCTGTTGAGGGAGACCCGACTCTTCAGTTCCCGGTTCTCTCTCTGTCGGCTGAGTGCAGATATGACAAGTTGTGCGAAGCCCTCGGAGGGGCTGGGTACTTTGTGAACTCTGTTCCAGGAATCAACGACGCACTCGAGAAGGTGAGACATACTCACATTCATTTACTCGCACATTCGTCCTCTCTCTCTCTCTCTCTCTCTCTCTCTCTCGTTCTCTCTCTCACATAGACACACACACGCGGACACACACACATACACACACACGCGCACACGCACACACGCACACCCACCATTATACACAACCACTCTCTATCTCTCCTCTGTATATTTCTTCTATCTCTATCTCTTTCTACATCTGTCGCTCTCTCATATCTCAACTCCCCTCTTGAAGTGGTGATTGACCTTGAATCCTCGTTTCCCAAACTGTCTAATTGTTTTTAGGCCTACAAAAAGACAGACGGCCCCAGTCTGATCAACGTGGTCATCTCAACAGACTCTGAGCGCAAGGCACAGGCGCACCCGTGGCTGACTCGATCGAAAATGTAGATTCTGTAAACGCCGTCAATAAAACGTCCACTCTTCCACTGTTTGTCTTCCACTGTACTGTTTGCGCCCAGAGCTTCCTTCCAACTGCAATGATTCACGTTTTAAACAACAGGGGCTTTTTGCTACTTTCTCCTTCGATAAACATGCCTCTGTTGCCACCAGCTGTTGTTGCTCTCTGCGAATGATAGCAACCAAAACCAGTCGATAACTCGTTCTGTGCCCCTATTATTTCGTCTTATTCAACAAACAGGAACACTCATGGCCGTTTTTCATATGAGCCTCTGACTAATCCGATGTTTTCCGTCTAATCTAAATATAATCAACGGTGTAGAAGGAGCTCCTTGTCTGTCATGCGTTAGTACCAAAATCGCAGCAGAAATTTGGCTTTTTTGCAAGCGACATGCGCACCGGTTGATTTTTTTAAAATAAATAAACGTGTTTTAGATATTGATATACGTATATATACGTATGTATATACATTTATACGTATATATATACGTATATATACGTATGTATATACATTTGTTTGTTTCTTTTAATACTCAAAAACACAAATATGAGGCAGGGGTTAATGAATAAATTATTGGTTGGTTGCGCTTGAATTGCGACCACTTTAGGCTCCACCACTCTGGATTCATTAGCTCGCCCACGCATGTGGGAACATTTTTATACTTCTTCTCTTTCTAAGCCACTCTTAAGTTCACACTAGCTATTTTTATTAACTTGATTGTGAAAAAAATCAAATACGTGAAAGGGGATCCATCAAATGCTGAGAAAGCGAAAATCCCGACGTTTTGCGCATATCAAACCGAAACCGAAACGAAATGCGATGGATTGGATTGATTTCTACTGAAGATTAAAACGGGTTTGCTTTGACCGTGGTGGCGTAGAGTTCGGCCGAAAGAGTTGGCCGTATGAGGCTGACGTGTCCGCCCCGCGCCGGGTCAATACCCGCGCGTCTCCAGTCTCCGTCAAATCTACGGCACGAATCCGGATTTTCTACGAGTACCTTCCTTGTTTTTATCCCATCGGGGGCTAAAATCACTTAAAATTTCCCATGTTTCACGCCGGTCACCAGAAATCGGTTCTTCCGTGGAAATATCACTTCCTAATGGCGATATGCCCACTTTCGCCCGCCCGTTGACCCAAATCCCTGTGTATCTCTTTCATCCCCGTGCACTGTTCTCCCCTCTGCTGCCATTTTCGTTTGATTTTTTTTTCTTAAATTTTTTCTATTAATCAATAGAAATATTATTTTCAGGGTCCAACTTCAGCCATGCGACTTCTCCTTTTGGTGGTCGCCTTGGCCACTGCAATAAATGGTGGGTTATTTTTTTGTATTTCCCCATTATAAAATCTTATTTAGCTTCTTTTCGTCAAGGGTTTCGTAAGTGATTTATTGTGTTGTGTCTGCACAAATCACTACGTGTACACTTGTTATTGCGGTTTTCTTTTGGGGAAAAAGGGTCCGAGTTGGGGGTTTCTACTCCTTTCGTATGAAAATTTACGTTCTTTACGTAGGGTTAGACATTCAATGTTTACAAAGTATATAACCTTATTATTTATTTTTCAGGGCAGGACCCGAAAGCTGCCGCACCAGCCCAAGACAAGTGAGTTTCACTGTACAAACTACCAAATTCCGGATTTTTCAGCTCAAATGACCATTTAATTAGCTTCGCTGCGTGTAAGGAGGACATTCACCGTTACTGTAATAAGGTATTTAGTTTTTTTCACATAAAAAATCCCCCCTTTTCCTCAGGATACCGTGGATTTGACGAGTGACATGGCCGTGTTGGAATGTCTCCAAGACGCCGGTGTTTCAGAGACTCAGACCCTCACCCAGGGGTGTGAGGCTCTCGTCTGGCAGTTCAAGGTGGGTTTTAGCCTTATAATTTTGCTTTTTCTGAAATTCCACGTATCTGATGACGTTTTTAGGTAAAACTGACGCAGGATGACCGATTCACGGCCACGGCCAAGCAGTACTGCGAGGCGGAAATGAAGAACAACACTGGTAATTTAAAGAATAATTCGGTTAAAATGTGGAATTTCAGCGATGGCCGCCTGTGCCACTATGACTCAGAAGGGGTACGCCCTCAGTTGCTTCCTCGACTTTGTCCAGGCCGTCGAGAAGACCTCCAATTGCTACGCCTTCCTCTGTGCGTAGTTGTTTTAGAGGGAACTGAGAAAAACAGATTTTGCCCGTACTTATCTATTTTTCAGCGAGGACTGAGAGGTTGGCCTTCTCCGACTTCCGGCTGATCGGTCCCTTCATCGACAAGTGCAGAACCGCTATTGACAAGTTCGGTTGCGCAGTTCTTACCCCAAGTGCCGCCCACAAGGGAGTCCGCGTTCCCCACACCCAGGGTTAGTCCTTTAAAATGATTTTCTAGCTATAACTTTAAAAAAGTTGAATCCGTTAAAATCCCATTTTCCAGGAATGACTCTGGAATGCATCATTGACAAAGTGGTCAAGTCATCGAAGACACAAACCGACGCCCTGGCTCAACTCGACAACGAATGCAGACACGAGGTTGGTCCAATTCTCTACTTTTTATTAAAGGACTCTTTAGGTAATGCGTCTCGCCGAGATGCAGAGCGACGATTTCCATCTGGACCGCCCGTTGTTCTTCGCCTGCCGACACGAGAGAGAGGTTCGTTTGGAGAGCCAGCCGGCTGGCGCATTAACGAGTTAGGGGCAATTAGCTGGCAGAAGTGGGATGTGGACTAATTCGGCCGTTTCGCCTAAAATATCGTGTTTTCGAGCTAGTTTTTACTAGTTTAGCCGTATATTTTTCAGAAATACTGTAAGGACGTGCCAGCTGGGCAGGGAAAAGTCTTCGAGTGTCTGTTGCTGAACAGAGCAGATAAATTCATGGACACGGGCTGCTCGAACATCCTGGCCGAGAGAGCCTTCATGATCGGAAGAGACTACAGAATGGCCCATCCACTCACCAAGGCTTGCGAGGCCGAAATGACCAAGTATGTTTGTTAAAAAGTCAATTTTTATTGATTTTGAAGGTTCAAATGCGAGGCCCAGTCTCAGCTGGAGGCCGCTGCTCATTTCCACCTCTCTTGGATTCTTCTCTGTCTGGAGAATGCCGCCCATGTCGACAACAAGGTAAAGGTGCTTCTCAAGCAAAACGTTACTTGTTTTGAAGGCTAACGTCCCTTCGAAAGAGTGCCAGCACGAAATGCTGAACCACCGCCAGCTGATGCTCTCCGAATTCAAAATGGCTCCGGAGCTCGTTATGCAGTGTTCCAAGGTAGGCTGACTTCGCATTAAAATCATCACGAATCGTGCAGGAAATCGATGAATGGTGCAGTCCCCGTGGAGACATCGAAGGCGAGGGAAAGACCCTCCACTGTCTTATGGCTCACGCTCAGGTAAACCCTTTGTTTTCTTGCGCGCTTTCTACCGTTTTTCGATCCAAAATTGTTCGGTGGTAATTTTTTAGTAGTGGAAATCGGTTTGGAAACTTGCCAAAATAGAATTTCTCTAATCCCTTATTTCAGCTTACGTTAAAATTTAAACCCCCCCCCACAAACTCTGTAATAATACTTCTATTACATGTTTAAACTAATTCTAGTTTAGCAAAAATAAAGTTTCCCGACCGGGATCGAACTTTGGTCGCATGTGTGACAGTTTCTGTAGGTGGTCCGAATAGACGAGCCACAGCGGGCCGGGCTGAGAATTTTTAAATTAAAGTTATTCAAGTAGGGCTCCACGATTTACGCTATGATGTTTACGCGTTTCTCTGTATATAATAAGTTGAAGATGCCGCGAACAGGCGGAAAACGAGCTTGCAGTTTTTTTAATTAAAAAAAAACAAGAAATAAAACAGAAAAGACTGAGAAACTTGAAAATCCCGCCATCTTGGCTCTGATCCCGAATGGTGGGGCCTGCGCTAGTACTACCAAAAGTTTTCCGGATCCAAATTCAGGGCATAAATGGCCAAGGGTCCCAAAACGAATCAATGTCATTCAATAAATCAATTTTTAAGGAACGCGATGAGAAGAAACGCCTTGGTCCGCAATGTATGCAGGCCGTGGGTCAGGTTGTGAAGGTCGCCGACATCGGATCAAACTACAAGGTGGACCGTGTCCTCTACGCTTCCTGCCGCGTTCTGATCGATGGTGAGTATTACTGTAGCTAATTATACGAAAATCGTTGTAGGACCTTGTGCCCAAGACGCCAACTCGGAGACGGCCACTCTCACCTGTCTTATGAAGCACGTGGATAACCCGGACATGAACAGGGACTGCGAGAAGAGACTTCTGGAGGTGCAGTACTTCATGGCCAGGGATTGGACCCTCGACCCTCAGATGTACACGGCTTGTCACGATGAGGCTGTCCGCAGGTTTATCACTTTTTGTTTCTTTATTCTTTTTTTTGTTAGGTGTTCCGCCCTTGACAACTGGCATTTGGCCATCAACTCTGCCAACCAGCCGGATCCTGGCCCGCAGGTCCTCGCTTGTCTCTACCGTACCGCCTATGATGAACAGAACCCGGTAGGACCCCCCACTTAACACGCCCTACTGACATTGTTTCAGTTGTCCCCTCGTTGTGGACAGGAGGTCCGCCGTGTGCTCCACCTTCGCGCCGTCCGTGTGAATCTCTTCCCCGAAATCGAGGATTACTGTAGGGACGCGCTCTCGGAGTACTGTAGCCACAACGTCAAACCCATGGAGGTTTCTTTTATCCTGTTTTAAAACTTATTTTGGCGGGTTTCAGGAGATGCAGTGCCTTCAAGACAACTTTGAGAAGAAGGAGTTCATCCAGAAGTACGGCCAGTGCCAGAAGGAGATCGTTCGCTACACCGAGATGATGGCCAAGGATACGAAGTTGAACCAGCTGCTGACCAAGGCCTGTCGCCCCGTCATCGCCACCCATTGCCAGGTACGGGGAGAAATTGGAGGAAACGGTTAATTTGGGTATAAAATATACCTCGGCAGATTGAAATCAGATTTGGTTAAGAGGGGTACCCTGGAAAATGTGGTATTGGATGGGCGTTTTAAAGGACTAATTTGTGAGCCCGGGGCAAGCATGACACAATCAAGGGCCGCCCGAGCCGGGTCCTGCCGAGAAATTTTCAGAGCGGGCCGGCCCGGGTCGGCCCGTGATTTTTTGCTAATACCATTTTTTATGTAACTCCTTTCAAGTAGAATATTTTTCCATTTATTCCAAAACGACCCCAGTTCGATCCCCCGTCGTCTTTTTGCCTTGGTAGTTTTGCCCTTTTTATTCGCTAGAAACTCAATTATAGTACATTACAAGTGGAAAACTTTTTGTTCTACATTAAGGAAAAGTTTGTCTCGGCCCGGGCCGGCCCGGAGCCATGCTGGGCCCGGGGTATTATGTCACATGCGACCTTGGGTCATTGCACGAAGTCCAGGTGCCTTAAATTAGGTTCTGCTTAAATTTTAAAACATTTAAATAGCTTTGTAAAGTAATTATGTCTTAGAATAAGGTTTTTATTATGTGGCTATCTTATTTTTCGCCCCAAGTTAAGCACTTCAAATCCATATCTGGACACGTAATGCTTGCGAAACCTTACTTTTGGGGGTTGCTTTGCGGGGACCTTGTGAAAATGTGGGATCTTAATTTTTGGGGCCCCTTCTCATTGGGGCCTTACTTTCTGAGCCCCCTCCGTACCGTGTCCAGGTATGCTTCAAATCAGCTGTGAACACAATTTTTGTTCACAATTGCATGCAAATGAACCCTAGCGGTGTATTTACGAAATTGATACTACGATTTTTTTTATTTACAAAATACAATTTGGGTGCTATGTGGGTTGGGGGGGGCAACCCACATAGCACCACAATTTGTTTTGTTTTTAGCAACTGGCCACCGAGGAAATCGACCACGGAGACGTGATGGAGTGTCTGATGAAGAACAAGGTGGCTCGTACCGTATCCTGATTCTCATGTTTTCGTTGCAGGACTCTCGCGAGATGACCACCAAGTGCCGCTCCTACGTGAACCACTTTGAGCTGATCTCCCTCCGCGACTACCACTTTTCCTACCGATTCCAGAAGGCCTGTGCCGCCGACATTCAGAAGAGCTGTCGCGACCACGGCAACGACAAGTGGGCTTTCTTTTTGGTCGTGGGACCCTTGCTTCAGGGGAGAGATCATCCGCTGTCTCTCGGAGGTTCGCTTCGAACACAAGGTGCTGGGTGCTTCAGAAGATCTGACGCCGGAGTGCAAGAAACAGCTGAAAGTGGCCTATTTGCAGCAAGAACAGGTAGAAGTGAGTTGTGTTGTGGGTCGTCTTTGTTTCCCCGGGTCGCAACAGCCGATGTCTCCTTCGCTAATCTCTCGCTTCATTCTCTCCTTTGCACCGTCTTTGTTTCTTCTACTTTGCCTGAGGGCATGATCTGCACGTTTTTTTACTCAATCTACTCACGATGACACCCGCATAACTACGAATATCGATTCAACTGGGAGGGATTTGAATATCGCACGGGTGAATTGTTTGTATGGGACTGCATGGGGCTATATTTCAGTAGTGCATCTATATTTCATATCCTGTCTTTGGGTGGATGGTTTTTCTTCTGACAACGCCACGGCAGTCTTTACACAGTCGACCACAATTGCATTTGTAAATTAGGCTCCTAATTGATGCTGCGAACCCCTAATATTATTATTAGTTTACTAAATGAGAACAAGCATAAACTCTTAAAAGAAACAGCCAAAATGAGGCATATAGATGTCGCCAAACGAGCATCGGCTATTAAAAGCCGCTTTTTCTCTGAGTCTTTGCTACTCGAACACTATTTCCGCCTGAGTATCGCACGACTTCTGCAAAGGCCGTTTTTGGCAGGATGCCCGTTTGGCGACAGCTATATTTGGTAATTTTGACTTTCCTATGCATTCTGGGAAATATTATGATCACTTTTCATAATAACTACCCCTAAAAATCCTTGAAAAATAAAAATCAAGTTCTCGTAATAGCGTGAAAGGACCGACTGAGCGTAGACACTTTTTTGTCGATTCGGCCCGTTTAACCTAGACCCCCCAGTCAGATCGCCACCCACACGACCAGGGTTCGATCCCGGTCGGTGACATTCTTTTTTGTACTACTAATATTGACTGTTATTTTTGCAACAAATATTATAAAGTTATTAAAAACAGTTTCAAAACTTATTGTACCGATTTTTACAAAATTTAAAATTTTGATTTTCATGACTTTAGAACTTTATTACATTTACAAACGATTCTTTAGTGCCATACCTTGGGAGAGGCCGGTCACGGAGGGACCCCCCATCACTTTTTGACGAAAAAACTGGGTTACCCCCCTCACGTTTTGGCTGGGAAACGGAATACCCACCTCACTTCTCGCGAAGAAAAAAAAGTTACCCCTCAATTTTCTATCAAATACTAGACTAACCCCCCTCACTTTTGAAGCCCCGTTCATTTGGTTCCCAAGGTATGTTTAGTGCCCGCCAACCTACTTCGGCTGTTTTTGGAAATCAGGGAAAATATGCTGATGTTGATATTCGAATTACCCACTATTACATCAAAATTGTGTGCTACAAAAGGGGCGTGGCCGTTTTTCGGCCGAAGTAGGGTTGGCTATGGGTATAGTTATAAGCAGTGTCTTTCAATTAACGGCATTATTTCGAACTTAACTTATCCTTGGTTTCCTCTCACTCGTCTAATCCTCTCTAATCTCTTATCTCTCCGGGGCTCCCCTCCCGTCCCAATCTCACCCATCAACCCTACTAATCCATTCTTAAGTTCGACGACAAGGAACACATGGGCGATGCCGACCCCACTCTCATGCAGAAGTGCCAGAGGGAACTTACACAATTCAAGTGGGTTTGAGGTGGATTGGGAAGAATACTGTAATTGCAGGTGCAATAACCTCAACTCCTTCGAAGAGACCATCGAGTGTCTGAGGACGAACTTTGACGGACTCGGTGGGTCTCTCTCCCTCTCGTTCTCTATCTCTCTAATAAAATGACTTTCAGGCCCTGAGTGCAAGAGTATGATCTTCTACCGTGAAAAGATCGAGGCCGTGGACAACAGTCTGGACGACGAACTCCAGGTTAATTGTTCAGCGTTCCCGATGGAAATCGTATTTTCAGAAGAAGTGCAAATACGACATCGACAAGTTCTGCAGCGCTCACGATGCGGAGAATGTGCTGGAATGTCTTTCGAACACGAAGATTGTGCGTCTGTTGCAAAGAGGATGCAAGGCCATCGTGAAGGAGAGGATGGAGGAGGCGGCGAGGGATGTGAGACTCAGGCCTGGATTGCTGCAGGCCTGCCAGGAGGAGGCAAAGACCTAGTGAGTTGGAGAGAGAGAGAGAGAGAGATTTCGCACTGCGGAATATGCACCATGTGGGGACCACATTGTGATTTTTTTCGTTGGGAAAAAGTGTCTACCCAGCCGCCTCTGCCATTTAACATTTTCGTACCTAAGGGGAACCGAACCAACGAGTTCCAGCCTGAGACTTGTTTGGTGAGACACTGGCGCCTAACATAGTGTGGCGCCCCCGCCCCCGCAATTGTGGCGTTGAAACAAAGTTTTTTTCTAGAACACTATGGGCTTTTATAATATTAGAATTTCATAGGTCTACTAAATGGTAAATTTGCCTAAAACTGACATAGGTTAGCAAGGTTTTTGCGTCTGGCAGACTTACTGCAGCGCTTATTCAGCAAAATACGGTTGATCTTTTCCCGTTACTCTGAATGAGCTTCAAAACCTGTTAACCCATGTCAGTTTTCGGCAAATTTATCATTTGGTAACCCTGTGAAATGCAAACTTTATAGAAGTCCACAGTGTTCGAGAAAAACCTTGTTTCAGAGCATACCCGGACACGTAGTAATTGCGGTACCTTGGTTTTGGGGGTTACTTATGGTTGGTTTCCAGGGGACAAATCTTAATCGACAGACAAATTTTGGGCTACCGTATGAGCAAAGCATTTCGGCGCCGCCGGGAGTCGATCCCTGCGCCTGTCGCATAAAAACGGACGCGTTAACCAATGCGCTATGAGGTCATCATTGCTGTCGCCGCACTGGCCGCTCATTAACGTTCCGACCTGGCCGAGGAACAGAAAATCGACGAGGATTACAAACATAAAAAGAAATGGCGCGTTTCTCTCTAAATCCTTTGTAACTAAACCAAATTTTTGTATTTAAAGCGTAGATATCACCTGAAACCAAGAGCCCAGCCCCCATCAACCAACGGGTTTCAGCTTCTGATGTAGGAAATTCGTTGCTTTTCTCGTATAAAAATAACAATTTTATTAAAAACAAAACACATGACAATAATATAACGAACAATGCATAATATACAGAACAGCAATACTTGTATTTTTAGACAGGGAATAGGGTAAGGGGCAGGGGGTTCAGTACTCTGATCGGGGTGAACGCCGAAATTGCATGTATTTATTGTTTTCAAAACGAAAAGTAAACCATTTTCTATCTTTCCATGTCGCAATATAAGCGACCATTGGGATAGCTTAGTCACCAAAGCAAAACAAAACATGTGGAAATCTTTCCTTATGTGCCCCGAACCTGAGCAGTTATTAAACCCTTGGGGATTTTTAAACCTTGGCAGGAATCCCGCGAGAAAGAGCGACTGAGGAAGAGATGCATGTATGTGGAGAGATCGAGAGAGACTGAGATCATCCCGCCTTTTCAGTTGTTCCGAAGACTTGGAAAAGATCAAGGCTCCCCAGTATGCCCAGTTAATGCAAGAAGGCGCCGTCGTCGGTTGTCTGAGAGAGAAATTCCGCAAGTCCGCCCACGAGCGTGTCCACATCGGCCCCGCCTGTATGCAGGAGGTAAATTCCTTTTCTTTCCCTCCAATAAAAGTCATTTTCAGATCACCAATGTCATCATCGAAGCTGAATTCGACCCGAAACTCGACCCTCCTCTCTTCAGGGCCTGCAAAGATGTTATTGGTCAGCACTGTTCCGGAACAGTCGTCGCCGGAGTGAGTTTGGGAGGCGTTTTCCTAGAAAGTGGGCATATTTAAGGGCGGTCACTTTGACAACGTGTTGGAGTGTCTGAAGGCCGATTTCTACAAGGGAGCCATCTCGAACAGCGCCTGTTCGACCGAGTTGGCCAGGAGAACCGAGGAGACTTTGGTAGATATCCACCTCGACCCCGCCCTCCACGAGGCCTGCGCCACCGATGTGCAGAGGCTGTGCAGGGATGTGCCTCCAGGAAACAGCAGGAGTAAGTTCACGCTAAATATTTATTCGACAAAGAGACTTCGGCCGAATTGATTGCGTACATTGGCTTGAGTATCATATGGAATCGTTAAGGCGCCATATTTCCACGGGTCAAGCACCCTGTGGCCAAAGAAAATAAACATTAGCTTGGAATTGGCTCTAATGCTGAAACCAAGTAATACTGGCTCTATTTAATCAATTGCTCACGTTAGTTTGGTAAGTACATCACTACATGCCATTATTTCGATATTGTAACTAATTTTTCATATTGAAAAAAAATTTAAAACATTTTTTCTTATATTGGTATAGCAGCTACCCTTCAGATCGTACAACCACAACCAATGGAAGTCATGAAAATTGGTAGTGATTTTTTTAAAACTTTATTTTGCACTTTGTAGCGAGTTATGGAAAATTGGTTTCAACATCGAAATAATGGCACGTAGCGATGTTCGGGGTTCTCAAATGACGGACCGGGCCGAGGGATTTTTTGGGACGGACCGGCCCGGGTATAAAAAATTTAAATTTTGTATAAATCGGTACAATAATTTTGCAAACTGCTTTAATTTACATAATAATGTTTGTTACTAACATATAAATAAATATTAGTTGTACAAAAAAGAATGAAACCGACCGGGATCGAACCCTGGTCGTGTGGGTGGCAATTTGACTAGGTGGTCCAAGGTAAACGGGCCTGGCCGGGCCGACCATAATTTCCAAAATGGCCCGGCCCGTGAGAACCCCGGCGATGTGCTTGCAAAAGGAACGTGAGGAATTGATTAATTAGAGCCAGTATAACTTAGTTTCAACATTCGAGCCAATTCCAAGCAATGTTTTATTTTTTTGGCCACAGGCTGACCGAATGCACTCTTAGAGAAATCACCTCTTAAGGCAATATGGAAACTTTTGCGCGGTTTTCCGAACTAAATTTGGTTGCTACGTTAAGATTTTTATAATTTCAGTTGTCATGTGTCTGATGGACGCTTCTGAGAGCTCCAACTCTCAGCTGTCGACCACCTGCCGCAACAAATTGGTGGACCGCAACCGTCTGTGGATGAAGGCTCACAGCGAGTTCCAGATGGCGCTTCCCGAGAACTGGCACGAGGTGATCAGCTTCGTGGCTAACCACCCTCACAAAGTAAGCCCCGCCCCTCTTCCCTCAACTCTCTTCTCTTTAGGTCTCCTTGCTCGGCTGGCTCGGCGGCGTCGTGTTCTTCCTGTTCCTGATCGGCTGTTGCTGTGGTCGTCTGACGAAGAGACGCCAGCACGAGGTGCTCAAGAACCGCTGAGCCCTGTTTTATTTGTGCCAGACCCCGTCGCATAATTCTCCCCTCAACACTTGTACACTTCATGCACGAATCGGGTTCTGGATACTGTAACTTATATCAAATGCCCCGCAGCTTCCGTTTTCAGCTAGCATTTCCCCCGTTGTTCTTGTGGTTGTTGCTCTCTTCTGTGATCTTAGAACGGCTGTCTTTATCTATTTTCCACTCTTTTTATTCATTCTGAACAGATTTATATATGGGATAAAGTATTTATTGCGTTAATAGAGGTCATTTGGAAAAATTGAAGGGAGAGGTTTGCAACGGTGTCTGGAGTTCTTTGTAATCACTACCTTTCTTTGCTCAGCAATCAATTCCCTGGAAGGATCGATCGCATTTTCCCGGGTCGGACCAACTGGGCAGTCGGTGTCGACAAAGGGTGGCCGGGCCAGCCCTCCAAAAATCTCTGCCCGGCCTGAGGTCAAAATTTCTGAAAGTTGACAAAAAAGTTTTTCACTAACTATGTGCAGGAATTGCGTTTATATCATACCAAATGTTTAAAACAACTAAGGCAGGAAAGTTTTGTCGTTGGGGGATCGGCCTGGGGCAACTTCGGATTACCAGTCCGACCTCTTAGCCACTCGGCCATGACAATCATACAAAACCTAGATAGGGTAGTTCAAATCCTCTTTAACATTGTATGTTTTGCATAAATGGAGCTGTTTTGCAACAAAAATAACTTAAAAATAATGATTTTGAAAAGAGTTATATTTTTAAAAAAGATTTTCAAAAATACTCGGGCCGACCACTTCCTCAAAATTTCTCGGCCGGTGGTGTTCGCCCAGGCCAAACTGCCACCCACACAACCGCGGTTCGATCCCTGTCGACGAACCTCTTTTTTGCGATGCAACTTGACGTTATCTACAACAACAACAAAGTTGTTTAAATCGGTTCAATACAGTTGTTGTATTAATACACAAACTTCTTAAAATCTTGGTTCTCAAAAAGGGACAGAATAGGCAAAAAAATTTTTTGTTTCCTAATGTAAACTTTTGCAATCAAGTTTGGATGATTGGGAGCCAGCGACAAATAGGCAAAAAGGTGATGTCATTTTGAAATTCATGGCGGTCGAAGTTGTAAGCGTAAGTATGTGTGAATCGTTGCATATCCTAGCCACTTTGCTGGGGCAACGAAACAAAGAAAACAACGATAAAAAGACGAGAATTGGGGAAAACGAAAAAAGCAGCTGGAAAATTGAAAGTTACCAACAATTGTATAAGAACGAAAAGAGACAAGAAATATCTGTCTCTGTCTCCTTTTTCCTCCCTCACAAATAAATTTTGCCTTTAAAGGCAGAGGCCCACGTAAAATGAACAGGTGGGCCTGCCCATGTTAATAATAAAACTCTCTGGTCACCATTAAAAATGACACTCTCTTACTTACGTCACGCTATGGACAGGTCCATTTTCATTTTTCTGGGCCTCTGCCTTTAAAGCAATGTCATAAGTTGTTCGTTCGTCCCATTTGTGCTCTTTCTCTTTCTCCGTCAACTGACCAGTGTTCGTGTCTCTTCTAGCCATTGTTGTCTCGAATTTGATCGTGGCAAGGTTCCGCCACAACAAGGGAGTGACAACGCTGTTACAGCGGAACTCGTTCGGCCGCCTCCGCGAAGGCCTCGCCGTCCTTCTCGTGGCCGCCGTCCGCCATGGTCATCTCCGCTCTCTTCCTCCTCTTTCTCGCCGTCTCCGCCGCAGATGAAGTCTGCAGAGATGGGATTGACAACGTCATTTTCATCGAAAGCTACGGCAGCGGTGAGTCTTCTGCGGACATAGAAAGAATTCAATCTCTCTGCCGATAAACACCTTTTGAACCCTTCAAATGCGGAAAACACCTTTTGGGTCTCCCACAAGGTCAAGGGTAGATTTTGAAGTTTGTTGTGACGGAGTGGTCATTTTGACAACACTTTGCTTTCACTCTGATGGATGGTGATGGACGTCTGTTTTCGGGGGAAAGGTTGAAGTAATTTGAGAAGATAAACATCGAAGGAGAAAGGATGGTTTAGAAGGTTACTGAACAAGACAAGCTGTAAAATTTGAACAACCATAGAATGAAATTTTTGATTTTTGTTTCAGACGAAAAAATCACATTTTTCGAACAGTTTTGAAACTTTCAGTTTTTACGAACAATCGAATGTTTCGATGATCGGAAAAATTTCCACTCATATCGTTGTTTTGAACAAAAATATCTCATCATCTATAACCTTTGGTCCTCTTTTGAAGATAACACAAAACCTAGTTCTTAGCCTTTCTAAAAAGTGCTCTTTATCCTATTATGCTGCCACGTGATGCGATTTATGTAGATTCTATTTTTGTCAGCATCAAGGACAGATAAATAGGTTTGTTCAATTGATGATCAACTCGTCAAATCAAGTTCAGCAAAACAATTTGTTGGGCGAGCGCTCTCATTTCAAAACACTGCAACTCCCTCTCATCTCTCTCTCCATCTCTCTCTCGCTCTCTCTCTTTTTCTCTCGAATAACCACTGAAATCCCCGGTTTCAACTTACTCCTTAAAGGCAGAGGCCCACGTAAAATGGAGAGGGGGACCTGTTCATGCTAATTATTAAACTCTTTGCATTTCACCATTGAAAATGGCACTCTCTCGCCTACGTTACGTCATGGACAGGTCCATTTTCATTTTTCTGGACCTCTGCCTTTAAAAGCGAACATTGACCGCCACAGTCTACCTATCATCATTTTTGGTGTTCGGGAATGTTCGCTGTTGTACAGTGCATTGTTTTCTTCTGCGCTGATTTGTGGTTTGTGTGAATCGACGTCATTGAAGAGAAAAACGAATTGTGAAGGCGGCGCCTTTCTTTGCCGACAAAGCCTTTCTCTGTTGTGGCGGAAGGGCCAAAGTCGTGGGCGAAGGGTGAGGGAAGGCCGAAAGAGATGACCACAAAAAGAGAGATTTCGTGCAAAATAGGTGCTATTTAGGTGCAAAGACTTTTTCAGCCACATGTGCTCTGAAAGTTATAGGGTTACCCGCGACGACTATGAACTTTACAAGGGAAACGTCTTTATTTTCAGCTAACCTTCCTGTGAAAGTGAGAAATATAACTATTCTGGTTTACGACATTTTCTATAAACCTTCCTGCCACGAGGGAAAAGTGAATGTCGTCATGCCTGGATACTTTCACATCAAATCGGGTAGGCTATAGATGAGAGACAGAGACAGAGACAGAGACAGAGACAGAGACAGAGACAGAGACAGAGACAGAGACAGAGACAGAGAGTGAGAGAGACAGAGACAAAGAGTGAGAGAGACAGAGACAGAGACAAAGAGACAGAGAGACAAAGAGACAGAGAGACAGAGAGACAGAGAGACAGAGAGACAGAGAGACAGAGAGACAGAGAGACAGAGACACAGAGAGACAGAGAGACAGAGAGACAGAGAGACAGAGAGACAGAGAGACAGAGAGACAGAGAGACAGAGAGACAAAGAGACACAGAGACAGAGTGCGGGGAAAAGGTAGAAGAAAGAAACCGGTTCCTTCAGGTAGCGTAGACGTTCCTCGAGAGTTCGACCTTTTCAAATCCTCTCAGGTGAGGGCTTCTGTAGCCCTCAATGAGCGTGACCTCTGTGTAAACGGTCATTCGGGCATGTTCATAATTCCTAACCGCCTCTGGTGAATTTTCCTAACATCACAGTCAGCCCGTCGTTTTAGTCATTTCGAAGTCCCATCGTTCGTGCCTCATGACATTTGCCGTTTGCTTCAACAAAAGGGAACTCACACTTTGGAGGAATTGGAGGATAAGCTTCATTTCAACAGGACACTCGAACTGCCACCCTCTCCGTCTTTCCTCGGCATCAAACTGCTCGACCTGCTCAATGTGGGTCTAGAACTTTTTCAATTTAGGTAGTTTGTTTCTTTTCAATTGTGTATTTCAGGGGGAGTACAGAATAAAAGTGGCCATTCACTCGGAAGGATCGAAGATTGTGGAATTCACGATGCCAAAGGACTACAAAGCTATTCAAATGGGTCTCTGAAATATTTCTGTATATATGGCATGTGCAATGCGATTCATAAATGAATTTCAGTTCAAAAACTGATTTTGTGATAAAAGAAACTTATATTTGTATCACTCGTTGCGCATATACCCCCGATGTGTCTTGAAACTAACAGATCATACTGCTAAACTGCTAAACCGCCTCTATGAGCAAAAAAAGAGAGGTTCAGAAAGAAGTCAATAGAATGTACAACTGGACAAAAACCAGAATTCAGCCAGTTCAGTGATACGGCGAAGTGGCAAACAAGGACTACATTGGGCACAGAAAAGGAATGATTGGGTTCATGTGTTCAGTTTACAACAAAACAAGATGTGATACTTTCGTAGATGCATTTGACTATTTGGCTGAACGGATGGATGAAAAAGCGAGGGAGGATGTTGACTGATAATTTCCTTTTCCATTTTTCGTTGATTGAGAATAGTCTTCTGAAACACAGCTAAAGACAGAAGCACACGAAAATGACGTAAAGTTGGTGAGAAAGTGTCGTTTTCAACGGGGAAATTTGTTTTTGTACAGGCGCCTTTTTCATTTTCATAGATATCCGGTGCTCAATGAATAGTGTGTGTGTGTGTGTGTGTGTGTGTGTGTGTGTGTGTGTGTATGTGTGTGTGTGTGTATGTGTGTGTATGTGTATATATGTATGTGTGTGTTTGTAGTGGCTCAGCAGAGGCCCACACGTTCATTTCCCAGAGTGGGATGGTGAGATCGGCCGTAGGCCGAGTTCACGCCGCGTAACGGCGTGAACCAACGTAAATTCCTTGGTCGAAGGCCGAGTCATTTAATGTTAGAGCCCAAAGCTGAGTGTTTGTGAGGCTGCAGGCAGCCAAATTGAGCGGCCGAAGGCCGCGAATTCTAGGAGACGATAGCGCCGTAGGCGCGTGTACCCTCCTAGTTTGAAATATGCGGCATTTGTATCTAAAGAAAAAAGGAGTGTCTTGAATCCTCTGTGACCATTATAACTCACCTTTAGCCACATCATTCTCTTAATTGTAACAGAAGCTTGCCGTCTCCCAGATTTCAAATATATTAAAAAGCCGCAGCGGAAAATTGCATCCTTTGCGATACCGCTTCCACTGACGTGCTGACAGAAGAGGGTCAAAGTACATCAAACAGCAACACCCATTCCTAGCACACGATCAAACCTGTCACTATAGCTGTCGCCAAAATGAAATGATATGCTAATTGCGGAAACATCCAACGCATGCTCTGTCGACGACTGATTAGACTACGAATTAATTACAATATCTACAGAGGATCACTGGGACATTTTAATGTTATTGGCAAACTAAAGGGGTCAGGAGTCCAGCACACACACACACATACACACACACACACACACACACACACACACACACAGACACACACACACACACACACACACACACTAGAATGTTGGTAATTATTTCCTTGTAGTGTCTATCGTGGTGTAGCATGTCTGTGGCAGTCTTTTCCTCCGTCGGAGGGCACATGTTCCTCTGTCACATTAACTGCCGATGGCGCCGCCCTCGTCTAATCTTTTACTCCGCGACGACAATATTCTTTGTTTCCAACATCAAAACCAGGAGTTGTTGCAAACATTGATTCCACTGGAGTAGAGACCTAACACTGGATGTAAAAGGTTGCCGTGCAACCGAGTTCTCCTTTTAATTCAGCAGAAATTTTTGGCTAAGACTTTGTCTTTGATAGCATTTTTTGCGGTTGGCTTGTTTTATTTTGTTTGTTGGTGTCTGGTGCCTCAACCAATTGAAGGTTGCTTCGTCGGGCGGAAGAGCCACCCAAATTATATCGAACCTTCCTTATACACCTTTGATGACGGACAAATTCAGGACCTGTCGAAGGGTTTGTAGATGAAGTTACAGAGGGTGAAAAGCGCTATGAAAAATGGCTGCTTATGTTAAAACTACCGAA
This sequence comes from Oscheius myriophilus, assembly GCA_964057215.1. Classification (NCBI taxonomy): domain Eukaryota; kingdom Metazoa; phylum Nematoda; class Chromadorea; order Rhabditida; family Rhabditidae; genus Oscheius; species Oscheius myriophilus. The sequence goes on along the minus strand of OZ059903.1, from coordinate 10,349,362 downwards.
GAAAGTTGAACTCAACAAAAGATGTTTCTTGTGGAAAGGAAAGAAGAAAAGTGTTTTCTAAAAATACCCGTCCCCTGGGAGGTGTCCTCTAACCCCGTGTTCTCCCCATCCCTTCGTGAACATAACAGATTTCCCTCGAACGGCCGTGTTCGTCCGGCCTCCCTCGGGTGCCCGCGAGCGTTGTTTTTGGCTTCCGATGATCGCCAGTTGACGGAGCCTTCCCATTATTCGACTTACCCGCGCCAACCTAAGTCTTGGAATGAGGTAGTTCTTTGAGAAGAAGGGACAACTCACTCACTTCACCTGGCCATCTCAAACCAGCTTTTTGACAATTGACTGCGAGGAGTACCTTGAACGCAAGCTTCGCCGTCTTTGTCTCTTCATTAAGAGTGTACTCTATTTTGCGAACCGTGGTCGCGGCTCATCGCGGCAAGACCCATTGCCATAAAACTACACTAAAGTTGGAAACAAGCCAAACACAAGTTTGACAAATGTGTTGTGTTGTTTTTGTTTGCTTCTTTTGAACAGCCACGCATACTCACGCATTTCACCAAATGATTTATGACATTATTGCCGTGAGAAACAGAAAAATCCATTGTTGGAGCTTTTCTTCTCTTTTTCACCTTTCAACCACTGACTTGAAGATTCTAGAAAGTTTTCCGAAATTTTCTTTAAAGGCAGAGGCCCACGTAAAATGAAGAGGGGACCTGTCCATGCTAATCGTAAAACTCTCTGCATTTCACCATTGAAAATGACACTCTCTCGCCTACGTTACGTCATGGACAGGTCCTTTTTCATTTTCCTGGGCCTCTGCCTTTAATCGATAAAGTTCAATCAATAACCGGATCAAACCTCGATAGAATGCCTGACCCACTGACCCTTTCCAATCTCGGGTCACTTCAAAAACAGAATAGGATTTTTGCGAAAATCCGCCCAGTCTCCAGAGTTTGGACAAAAGGTCCCACAACGATATACGCTTAAAAACTGCGTATTCAATACATTCGAGAGTTTTGGCACCACTTTGCCAATCCTATTCGTGGTGAGACCAATGCAAGCTATAACACTTCGTTCTGGGGGGTTGGCAAAACGCCCATGCCGGTTTTTTGGCAGCTAGAGTTCCTTCAAACGTTTAAGAAGGAAAGTCCGTGCCCCAGCCTCTAGAAGACTCAAAAATCGCTAGACTCAAACATTCTCAAAAATTCAATGTTCCATATAAATCGCTAGACTCCAAAATCAATGTTGGAAAATCGAAGTTGGGAGCGAAAGGAAACCCCACAAAAATTCTGCTTTTTTATGACAAGGAACAATTCGATAATTGTCGAATTCATATATGCAGAAACATTGTCCATTTTCCAAAGAAAACATAATGAGGGCATCAGAGTTTATGCGTTGTTGAATCACTCAATGGACATAACATCTGGATCGCGGCTTCCGTGGGAAGACGCAAAGACTTTTCAAGAACCGCCTTGCACACAACATAAAAATGACCAACTTCCGTTGTCTGGCTCTCTTCCAATTCACAAGGCACTTGACAATCTCATAGGTTTCTGTTCATTCATATTCTATGGGTGCTCTTTTTCTTGACCCGCTAATGTTCGGTCGGAGATCACAATTCAACTGCTGCCTTGGTTTTTACCTCCGCAATTGTTCTTGGTCTCATAAACCTGAAAACCTTCTTTAAAATTCAGTTTCAGCGAATTTTTCGAATACTTGCACGCCAAAATGCGTTTGCTGGTTGTATGCTGGCTGGTATGTGGTCTACGAATGGTGAGGTGCCCGAAGAGTTCAAGATTGGGTGACAATTTCAGTCAATCGCTGTGAGAGGAGCATTAGTGATGAAGAAAAATCACCAACAGTCCATGGAAGCTGAGGAGAATGAGGAGGAATTGGAGGAGGAGGAGGAATTGAGGAGACCTCACAACTTGGACACGGCCAGGATATACGAACAGGGGTGAGGGAGAGAGACAGATATATAAAGATGTGTAGAGAGCTACAATGCCAGACAGAAAAGAGAGAGACGTGCTGAGATAGAGGGGCAGACAAAACGAGTCCGGTAGGCAGAGAAGAAGAGAGATAGAGAGAAAATGAGAGAAATGGAAACGATGAGAGAGAGAAAGAGAAATACAAATAGAGAGATAGTGAGCTTGAGTGATAGAGACGTAGAAGTGCCAGAGAGATATCGAAAGTGACATACATATAGTCTGTTTCCAAATGAAGGCCGGCGACTTTTGAGCGACCTTGATGTTTTGCTCCTGTGTAACCACAGTCGATTTGAAACATTGATATGAATAGAAATAAAATAAGCAAAATAGCGCAGTAAAAAGGGAGTGCGCAGACAATCAGAATATCGCTGCGGGACCTAATGTACCATCTTTTAAGGTTTTTGGCCAAAACCTGTGCCGTTTTTTTGGAAACACGCTATAATCAGAGATACAGAGAGAACGAGACAGGGAGAGAGAAGTAGAGAGAGAGGGGAGAGGGAGAGAGAAATAGAGAAAAGAGAAATAAGGGTGACAGAGCAAAGAGATACCGACTTGACAGCAAATAGGGAAATACAAAGGAAGGGAAAAGTCAAGAAAAGCCGAAAAAGAAATTAAAGACTCGGAGAAAGGAAGAGGAATTATAAGTATGCAATGTCTTTTTTCAGAGAAACTCGCGATTTCCTCAAATTCCTCCGTAAAATCCGCTACGACCACCGCCAGGTTCCTGAGGGGCCGGATGGTTCCCCAGTGATCGTCAACGTATCAATAGTCGTCAGTAATATCCGAGCCGTGACGGAAGTGACCATGGTACTTGCTTTCGTTTTAAACCAAACTGTCTCATCCTAGGACTATTCTTTGGAACTCTTCTACCGTGAATCGTGGCGAGACTCCCGACTACAGTACTCCAGTGCCAAGTTCAAAAACAAGGTGAACATTGCATTACTCTAAAGTTTCAAAGTAATCTTTGTGCGGCCTCTTTTGACAGTTGTTCTGGGATCGAGGGTTTGTGTTCGTCGTCTCCCGAGGGCCCTTGGGTTGTGACAACCAAACGACACACTGCTTGGTCGGCGTCCGTCTCAATTGTCCGAGCGTGGGCTGGGCAGTGAATGAGTTTATTCGAATGGGCTGTGGGTTTGTCGGATGAATTCTGTCGCACTTTTTTCTCTTCGTTCGACGTATTTTCTGTTATGCGCGATCGGATGGGTAGATCATGGGTCTCATCATTTTGTATGGGCCTAACGACCAGCGCTTTTCTCAGCCGCTGGCGCGCGCGTTGGTCCGTTCGTAACCTGGAAGTGTTTTTGGGGGTTTTTCAGAAATTATATTTTACCGATTTTTTTCTTAAAAATAAACCCGCAAATAACACACTTGCCACGCTTCGCATGCTTTCGCAATTAGCATACTATTTCATTTTGGCGAAAACTATAATGTATTTTACGTAATAACTTTAGATAATATTTGTCATTGTCAGCTGTTGAGCGGAAGTACGCGCTGTATCCATTGCGAACAAAATGAACATCGACCACATAGTAAATGGAAATTTATTGATCCTAGAATTTTTCGGTCTCAAAATAAAGCAGTTGTGAAATACTTCAAAAATTCAAAACATGGCGCTTTTGTCAGCCATTTGCGCGTGCTGTGGTCCGTTCGGCCTCGGGCCATCACAGCGGAAAATATGGCGCGAAACTGGCTAAAGTTTTATCTCTGTCTTGGAATCAACCATAAGATTCGAATGAATATTAGCGTAGGAACAAATTCAGCGGTTCTCCTAAGAAAATAGAGTCAATCTGGCATCAATGCTCTACAATAACAAAAACATTGCCAACCAAAATATCCCGTTTTTTGGACGCCGTGAAGATATCAGTGTTGATATGCACGGACTTCAGTTTTCACTGAACCTCATCTTTCTTTCAGACTGAGATCTCCCTGCACGAGTCGTACTCTGAGTTCCTCTGGCAACCAGATACCTTCGTGCCCAATGCGATAACCTCTAAAAACCCTCGCAAAGGCAGCATGGCCCACCGATCCCTCCTCCGTCTCAGCAATGACGGGAGTGTGCTATACTCCAGAAGACTCTCCTTGGTCGCCACTTGCGCCATGGATCTGACGCTCTTTCCCTTCGATTCACAACTATGTAAACTAGGCATTGAAAGCTGTAAGTCAACCTTTCTTCTTTTAACCTTGTCCCAGATGGCTACACGGCAGACCAAGTGCGCTACGAGTGGTCCAGTGGACAGATCACGGCTTTGAAGCTCCACGCCATACGACTCCCCGACTTTCAGATCAAAGAAGCCTACGTTACTAGTAGAGTTGAAAGCTATGCTACAGGTAGGTCAAACATTTGTGCTTCTGAAGACAAAGGGCTTCAGGAGACTACTCTCGTCTCTACGTGTGTTTCATGTTCTCAAGGGCAGCTGGATTTTGCTTCCTTCAATTGATCATTCCATCGACGGCTGTGGTCATCACTTCTTGGGTCTCACTGTGGATGGAGAATGAAACATCCTTTCAGGTGAATCGAACGATATAGAATTTAGAAAATATCATTTTTGTAAATTAGTGTAATTTACATAGCCAAAAAGTTTCCCTCCCTCCGATTATTCGAAGTTTTTCTTACCTCGTGACACCCGGGCAGGTGGGGTAGATTTGCAGTTGATTCGTTCGTCTCCCGGCCTTATTAACGAATTACCAATCCCTAATAGAGTTATGCGTTATGCACACTTTTTCTATTTGAGGAATTGCACATTTCAATCTCTGATTTGCATGAATGCCATCAATTCTCATCTTCTCAGGTCTTATCTTGGCGATTATTCGATCAAAAACGAAATTCTCCTTTTCGAATGAGATCCATTACTTCTGAGAGTTCGGACACGGCGAGAGAGTGCAAGTGCGGGAAATCTGGGTTTTCGTTTTTCTTCGGTCCCCGTTTAAAGGGGAAGGACATCGTCAAATTGTTTTTGTATCATTATAAAAATAACTTCATTGAATAGATACCGTTTTCAAAATTCTGAAGCACTCCCCTGTATATGTATGTTTTGTTCTGCAACCTGTTCAGGTGTACATGGCAGAGAAAGACGAGAGAGCGCGGGAAAAAGCGAGACGCAGAATGGCGTGCTAACAATATTTTTGACAAACCTTCAGGAGCTCCTAATTTGGTGCTCCAAAAGAGAAAATGGTTTTTTTCTAAATCAGGAGAATGAGATCTACTCCTTTATCACAAGTCCACAAAATTTTTTTACGCGGTCCTTCCCCGTTTAAGGTGTTCTCTATTTGGATCGCCCGGGTAGACCAAAAGCCATCGCGGTGGGACCTAATGTCAACTTATTAAGAGGTGCCTAACCCGCTGAAAACGATTTATATTTAGGACATGATTTCCATCATCCTCACCATCACATTCTTACTCTTTTCCTACAACGAAGTCATGCCAAGAGTGTCTTACATCAAAGCAATGGACGTGTATCTGGGTAAGATAAGGCATTTACATGGGATACATTATTTCAGGCGTCTGTTTCTGCATAGTCTTCCTCTCGCTCATCAAACTAGCCGTTGTCAAGTACATGAGGCAGCGATTGAGACTCACGAGGTAGTTCAATTCTGAAACTTGATGTAAAATGCGTATAACCAACCCCCACTCCGTTCAATAGCATTTCAAGTCATTTTGCGAACTTTTTGATTTCTCTTCTTTGAGAAGATTTCAAAAAACCATTAACAATTCTTCAAACTAAAGAAATTCTTGTAAAGAAGAGTGCTTGAGTAATCGTCCCAGGTATTCGTTTGCATGTAACACTCATTAGGTGTGCCATTTTGCTTCTGAATGGCACATAAATGGCAAAAACGATAGAACTCTTGCGATTGTTTTTTTTCTAACTAGCTGTGATTTTACTGCGAACCACAATTAAATCCCAGCGGTGGTGGTTCATACTTCAGAGATCAGTAGGTCAAAAATAAGGCTTTAAAACGCGGGTTTTCTTGTTTTTAAAACTTTTTTTTGGCAAAGGGTAAATTAAGGTTTTGAAACACGTAATTTTAAATACACAAAATAGTAATGCGTATATTCAGTGACACTTCGATAGTGGCTGGAATGGCCCCAATGTTCCACTCTGCTCCGAATGGAACTACGAAGATGACCTTCGTTGCGACGGAGGCCGCCAGGAGAGATTCACATTTGGGCTTCTCCCCCGAATTTATGCACAGATTTCATTGGATATCACAGGTAGAACGCAATTCTTACCATTTCAATGCAGAATTTAGATGATATTCTTCTTCGGGTTCGTCTTCTTCTGTCTCTTCTACTTTCTCGTCTATCCCAATATACATACACAGGTAATTGGAGTTTTAGGGCGATAATCTTATGAATACAATGCTTTTGATTAAAAACAAGATTGTGCTCTGCTGTGATTAAAGGGGTAGTAATGAGGCTTTTTAATTTTGTTTTTGATCGCATACGGTCGAAAATTATGCGAATTAACTATTCTAAGTTGCCTCGCATCTTCCTCGTTCCAGCGCTCTCTCAGCAAATTAGAATGAAATTCGGCTCATTAGCATGCCTTGTAAATGCCGGACGCGCAGCGCGTATTGCCCGTCGACAAATCTGTAGACGGAGACCCGTTTTTGACGACTTTGAAGTGTATTTTCTCGAAAACGAGAAATTTTAGACCCATAGTTATATATATTTTCCTGATAGCTGTGGCCAAAGCGGCACCCTGCCAAAAACGGCCTTAATGCAGCAGAAGTGCGATGCACAGGCGGAAATAGTGTGTAACTGGCCGAGACGCAGAGAAAAAGCGGGTTCCCCCCCCCCCCACACACACACACACACACACACACACACACACACACACACACACATTGTTCGCGATTGTCAAAGAAATGCGATTGTCGAGGTCTATAACTTATTAGTCTTTTGAGAAATATCTAAATAGTTGCCCTTTAGAATGCAGATTATGCTAAAACTTGAAAAGTGCAATCCCTTCCTCTGATATTTCCGTCAGTGCAGCTCCAAAACAAATCCTCCACCCCCTCTCTGGAAAAGGTCTTGTCATCCGTCTACCCCTGACTGAGTGAGATTTTCCCTTGCTCTTTCGCTGGAATTTCCCACCCGAGAGTCCGTTGTTATTATGCCGCACGTGCCCATCAAAAAAGAAGCTGAGGTTGTCTGAAACCGCCGTTTATCTGTGACAAATGGCGCCCTGATCCGCAAATTGGCACCTTTCGAGTAGATCTTCAGTTGCGTTGAGAGAAGGCACAGGTCATTATGGGAATGGATGTTTGAGTTAAATTTCAAGAAGGGAATTAATGGGACAATGGGGGTAATTGAGACAGATTGCAGACTAATTTGTATTACTAGAAATCTTCACTTTCAGCACATTGATGCCGACTGCGACAGGACACAGGCCGTTTGGTTCGCAGACATCCGCTGAGCAGAGAGACGGGATCCACGGAATAAAGTGCCTCGGGACGATTGTTTGAATATGGGGTGACAAGTCAATCCTCTTAGAGAGGGGTATGAAGTAAGGATTTAAGTAAAGTCTAAGACAATTACATGGTCTATAAAACTAAATTTCCGAAGCCGAACTGTTCGTATTGCTGCGAACGGCTCATGCATTCCAAGAATCGTTAGATGGTTTACAATTACAAACTAACGAGATGAAAATGTGTTTGTTCTCCGCACAAGTACTTCCATTACAAACGACAACCAGATTTGTTAAATTCGTTTAATGAAGAGACAAAAGTTCGAAGTTTTATCGTTTTATATTCACGACGATTGACAACAAGGTTGTAGATGTTCTTTGTAGCAGCAACGTTTCGTGTACTCAATGTGAAAGGAGAAGAACCCATTTCCTATTTTTCCATGATGAAGCGTCTGTATTTTGAAAACGAGGGGACCCACTCGTTTGTCCATCTTTTTTTATATTGTCTGTGTTCATACAACCTTAAAGGATTCTATAGCTGTCGCCAAACGAGCATGTTTGGAAAAATAACCCGCTTTTCTCTGCGTCTCGGCCAGTTGCACACTATTTCCGCCTGCGCATCGCACGTCTGCTGCATTAAGGCCGTTTTTGGCAGGATGCCGCTTTGGCCACAGTTATAGGTACCTGGTCCCGCCACAATTTGAGTAGGTGAGAAAAGTTGCCAATCGCGGACGTGCGAGGATGTGATAAGAGAGCACAGAGAAATCAGCCGAAATAGCGTCTGAGCAATGCTACTTTTTTATATGAATTTATCAAGAAGCCAATTGTTGTTCGGACTATACCACAAACAACATTATCATATTTGACAAAAAGGAGCGCGCATTGCTCAAAAATCCAAAATGTTTTCTTTTGGCTACCTTAAAGAGACCGTCAGGGACCTTTTCATTTCCATTTTCATCGGGTACGCTCGAAAAATATACTAATTATTTATGCTAAATTGTCTGGAACACTCATCATTTCCTGAGTAACCTCGTCCTATTAGAATGACAACTTCGAAATTAGACTGGCTTGTAAACATTGTGCATGCAGGCGTTGCGTGCATCCGCAGAATTTGCAGACGGTCGGCCAGTTACGGGCACTTCGAATCCCGATATCGCGTAAACGGTGAATTTTGGACCCTATGTTGTATAGAGTTTTTTGATCAGCTCATTTTTCTCTTTCATATGAGCCAAAGTTGCAAAAGGTCCCTGACGGTCCCTTTAAAATTGATACACCTGGTTACATATTCATGGGTTTCTCGTTGTTGTAGCCATTGTGACATTATGATGAAAACAGGGTTTCATTGGACTCTTCTTGTAGTAATCAAGCTTTAAATTCTAGGATGGCTTATGACGATACCGGGGAAATGAAACATTTCAATACCGACGAACATCGTTGGAATCCTTAACGACATTCACTCAGTTTGAATACGACAAGTTGGCAGGAAATTCGTGAGAAACCTGAAAATGAACAAACTACCCACTTCTATTTCGAAGAGGCAACGAAACCCCTTATCCTGTGTTTATCTTACGAGGGAAGTGCACCAACTCGTCTTGATAGAATGAAAATCGGTCGATTGGGCATTGTAAGGGACCCCAAGGGCTACCCAAATCTGTTTTCAAAAAGTGCCAACTCAGCTCCGTTTTTCGAAAATTTGATTTGCATTCTAATTATCACCGAAAGCGGACAAAGCACGTGCATCGGAAAGATGGCCGAGTGGTCTAAGGCGCCAACCAGTGATTATTTTTTTTAGACATGCTGCTGGTTCCAGCCCTTTTTGAGACAACCTTTTTGCTTTTGCTCATAATATCAATCTGCATTAATCTTAAACCTAATAATATGAAGCAAAATACAAAAGTACAAGATAGTATTTTTCTCTTGTATAAGGAAAAAGCTTGAAATACGTTTTAAAGAATCAACAGTTTGATGCGAGTAAGTCAAACAAAGAAAAGCAAAAAGGTTGTCTCAAAAAGGGGCTCGAACCCGCACCATGTCTAAAAAAATATTCTCTGGTTGGCGCTTTAGACCACTCGGCCAAATTTCCGATGCATGTGCTTTGTCCGCTTTTGGTGATAATTCGAATGCAAATCAGTTTCTCGAAAACGGAGCCGAGTTGGCACTTTTTGAAAACAGATTTGGGTAGCCCTTGAGGTCCCCAACAATGCCCAATCGACCGATTTTCATTCTATCAAGACGAGTTGGTGCACTTCCCTTGTTAGTTTAAAGGCAGAGGCCCACGAAAATGAAAAAGGACCTGACCGTGACGTAGCGTTTTCAATGATGAACTGGAGTAAAAAACGCAAAGTAAAATAAACTGGAGAACTGTAACTGAAGCAAAATTTCTAAAAACTTATGGAAACATTCAAACAAGTAGACGCTGCAACAAAAAACCATGAAGTCCTTGACTAAACGGACAAACAAACCAACCTGAAGCAATTGTAGCGCACCTACGCAATGCACCACAGGACGTTATTTGCAGGCTTTTCCTGTGAAATGTAGCCCTTCGGTTTTTAAGACTTTTTAGATTCGAATAACAGAAGATAATGTAATGCAGTCGCACCAATAACACCAATAGCACAAAAAAACTATGCAGTCGCTTCCCACGAAATTCAAATGATAAATAGTTTTTGGAATCCTTCTGGATTCGAATTCGATTTCTACAAGATACCTCTCGAACGCACACTTATCAGTGATCAAATTTGAAATATGTCGACTTTTTGTTTTCTCGTTGGTATTTTTTCCGTTACTGAATTGAAACAACATATAGCGCAATTCGTTTATCTGTGACTTATAGGTTCCGACTAAAAATGTTAGTATCACGTGACATTCAGCTGAAATTTTTAATCTGGGCAATGTGAGCAAAAAGAGCGGGTATGACTATGATTTAAGCCAAAATTTGTTACCAGGACGTCTTTCATGGATTTTTTGGGTCCCGATGAACAACGAACCCCTGCTTCAGCTTCAGAACCACACTCCGTTCAGAATCTCTTGTGATTTTGATCTACTCCCTCGCCGCCTATTACTCGGTAATTTGACCTACTCTCTCATTTTTTTTCGATTATACTCTAGATTGGCACAAGTTCCCGCCAATTATTCTTGTGTAGGGCCAACGGGACTAACCTTGTTCAAAGGATTTACCTGTGGCATTGTTTCTTCTAATACTCCCCTACAATAGTTCACTTTTTAGGTAATTGTGGGGCAATTAGGAGGGGTGGTTACCCTTTTCTGAAGATTATGCTGAATTATGCCGGATCCTTCTTATTACAGCTCGTTATCTTGTTTGTGTGGTACAACAACAGCTGTTACCACAGCCTTTGTGACTGCATACCGAACCAAGAATTATTTTGTTTTTCTGTAGTTGGATTTAAAACAAAAGATAGCGAAACCTTTATTCATTGAGGAATTTTAATGTTTTGTAACTGGTTCCGTAGAAAAAAGACGCGTAGTCATCGAAGGAAAAGTGGAAAATCGACCATCTCGGGTCCCACAACGGACATTATGCACCATCTTCTTCTATGGAAACGCCAGAAAAAATAGTCATTTTCTGAATAGCGACTATTCCAACCTGACAGCAAAAGCTTATTATAAACTTCTCAGTACTGAAGACTATAGGAGCCTGTACTATTGCAAATTCTTGGAATATTCCCACAACTCTGCGTGGAAAGGATGAAAAACTATATGATTGAACCAGCTTTGAACGAGAAATTCTAACAAAAACAAGCGAGCCAGGAAATAAAATGCAGTTGAGAGAAACCAAGACAGTGGGATAGAAAACAAAAAATGGGGCAGAGAGTGGGCAAAATAAATTAACAACCATAGAGATATTTTCCTCCTCTGTGATTTCCATGTGTTCCCTCCGTACTTTGCTGCCTTCAACCTTTCTAAAGGTCCTCTCTTTCCTGTCTCGTGAGCCCGTCCTTTCCAATCAAATGTTTCAGGAGACCTAGTTTCCGGCTGGCCTTTTTTCTCTCTGCAATCCTGCAAGCGCCATCCGCTTTGCCTCCTTTGGCCGGCCAACGACTGTCTGTCTTTTGTAGCCACAACCTGCGGCCACGTAAGGAAAGGCGAACGACCGACTGGGATCGGAAGAACGCAAACGGCCGAAGGACTACAAACCCCGTTTTTAGAATGAAAAAAAAACAAGGAAGGGAAGAAAGGAGAGAATTTACAATGGCTAAAAGTGTACACCCTCGCAATGAATGGGAAATAGATGGGGGCAGAAGAAGGAGATGAATGAGGGGAAATGAGGGTCAGGGGAGACTAACATAAACATCTGAATCAAAGACGAAAGGACTAAGCCTCATTTTTTTACCCTCTTTCTTTCTCTCTCTCTCTCTCTCTCTCTCTCTCTCTCTCTCTCTCCCTCTCTCTCAAATTCTTTCTCTCCGCATTTCTGATCTTCTCTATTTACTCTCATCCTATTTTTTTGCATCTCTCGTCTTTTCCCTCTCTTCATCTATCTCTCTTGCGCCTCCTTAATTCTCTCCTCTCTCTCTCTCTCTCTCTCTCTCTCTCTCTCTCTCTCTCTCTCTCTCTTGTACAACCTCTTTGTTAAGTTCTTTTCTTTCTAACTCATTTTTTTGTATTACTTCTCCCCACATCTCCCTCACTCTGTAATCAGCGAATGATAGACTGCTGTTTTGTGCAATTTGAAAATTGTCTGGCTCAACTTTTGTCCGGAGGCGAGGGTGGCAATTATTTCCATTCATTCTTTATTTTCTGAAAAAGTGAAATTCCCAATAGAAAAGAAATGGAACTGGTCTGAAACGTAGATCAAATGTCTGGGTAATTCTTGTCCTCGTGAAAAGGGTTTTTACGGATTTGCAGTTATGTTTGAATAAAAGTATCGCAGCCCCGGTTTGTACTGAAAACGATTTTCCCACGCTCGGATGACAAAACTTGGCACCCGTCCAGTTGGCTGTACACAAAAGGGCAACAAGACCTACACTTGCTCAAAATTCCAAAACAGACACGTGGTTCCAATTGAAGGTGTAGTTTTTGTATTACCAATTTCAACATTTCAAAAGACAAAGTGTGAAATAGGGATAGCTAAGGCAGTTCAGACTTTTTTTCTGTTGGGGCCTTTCTCTGAAAATAACTCTGCAAAAGGCTTTGAAAGAATCTGAATTTAAAATGATTGAATATTTGTATCTCAAACTATCCGGTTGCAAGAGAGTTTGTTCTTTTGTCTTTAGACACAATAACTGCCACATGCGAAAATTGATGTTTGTAGTTTTTCCGAACTTGTTTTCAATGTGACGTCCTTTCTTTTCCTTGACTGTTTAACAAATGCAACCAACACATGTGTGGAAGATATTGACAACGAAGGACACGAGACAGAAAAAAAGAGAGAGAGAGAGAGAAAAACATTCATAAAGATATGGAGTGAGAAGACACAAAAACGAAGAGAGAGAGAGAGAGAGAGAGAGAAAGAGAGAGAGAGAGAGAAGGAACAGAGGTATTGAAAGGCATAGGTGAAAAGAGACAGACAGCATCAGAGACAGAGAGACAAAGACATATTTATATACTGCTTCAGAGAAAAGCGCCTCGCCAACGAGGAAGCGACAGAGAGGGAGAGAGAAATAGCCAAAAAAACAAAGGTAAAGACTGACAGATAAACAGATAGGGAGAAGGAAAACGACAGAGAAAAGAGAGAGAGAGATGAGAGAGAGGATAGAGAGAGAGAGAGAGAGATAAAAAGGAGAAAGAAAAATGAGATGTTAGCAATGACCTGTTTGGATTTAAAAAGTTATAAGTTAAATACGATAAATCCACCGTTTCGCCCCCAAGCATCTGACGGTGAAAGAATCAATATAAAGAGTGAGCGGGGCATGGTTAAAATGAAATGTTAAATTGAAAGGTAAATTCTTCATCAGAGAAGCCTCACTCTAGTTACTACATATAGGAGAAAAGAAAGAAACATAAATACAACTTAGATATTATGAAGTTTAACAGAGGGAATTTAGAAATACAAGTAACAACACATGAGATAACAGAAATAAGAGGAATGACCTGTGGGACGGCGTTTTATAGGGAATGGGTGCAAAAAGCGATATCGATTACGCGACCCTCGCGTTCACGGGTTCGTTTGACCCCGATAATTACTTGGTAGACATTTGATCAACGCAGATAAACGAATGGATTTGTAAGCTATTCCGTAGGATTTTTAATTTTTAATGCTTCTTATTAAACTTTTAACTAAATCCAAAGTTTTATAAATATACTTAGCTCGAATTTCTCTATATTTCCACAATACTTTGAATAAATGTGCATCTACCAATTCGTTTTTATAACCGTTATTCACGACATTTTTATATAGCATTTTCACTCTGTTTTCAAAATCGCTTTTTAAACTACAGCTTCTAAAAATTCTAACTGTTTCCCCTGTTACAGTATTTAAAATTAAGCTTGTATGAATGTTAGAATCACTGTGAGGATATCGAATAATTTCAAAGCTATAATCATCAGTTTTGTTATACAGCTTTGTTTGTATACGATTGTTTTCCAAGGTAATTGATAGGTCCAGAAAATCACAATTTTTGGAGTTTGGATTTGTTTGACTCAAAGTTAGAGAGCTATGATACATGGACGCGTTTCTGTCGAGTATCGACTTAAGATTGTTTCCCATAAACAAAATGTCATCCATGTATCTAGCAACAAATACGTTTCGATTACTATATGCATTTACATTAGCCAAAATATACTTTACTTCCATTGCCATAAGTGTAAGGTCAGCTAAAACTGGAGAAGCATTATTTCCTTGTGGTATACCTTTATTTTGTTTAAAAATCAATTCTTGATATTCGGTAAAACTGTTATTCAGTATATACTGTAGCAAAATTAAAATTTCAGAAGAGTGAAAGCTAATTTTGTTATTTTTTGGAGCATCTGTATAATAGTACGTTTTCCCTGCTTTCACTATGTAATCTTTGTTTTTACCAGCGTTTTTAAAACATGTGTTTAGTACATATTTTACAGAATTAACTACACAGTCATGAGGTAAATTTGTGAATAGACTTTCAAAATCGGCGGTATATAGAGAGAAAAAGAGAAGATACATGTAGAATGTAGAGGTTGACAGGGCCAAAATAGAAAATATCAGAGAGCAAGGCGAAAAGAGGCAGAGCTACTCAAAGAAGGACATACCAGAAGAGAAAGAGAGACTGCGAGAGAGAGGGAAAAGAAAAGAGAAATAGAGATAAAATGACGAAAATACAGAAAAAGAGAAAAAGCTTTGCTCCCTGACTTACAAAAATCTCATTGTATTATTGTTTGTCCCAGCCCTGCTCCCAAAATAGCTGCCATTGCCCGCCAAACACATTCCCTCTGATTGCTTATCGCCTTGTCTGATCTATTCCAACCAGTGTGATCCCATTACCGTACCCCTTGGTCAGTTCGACCCGTCGCTTTGTTTTCCCCGCCCTTCCGCCCCGGGGTGAGCAGTCAAAGGGGCGTGGCCCCAGGGGGCGGCTGCCTATAAAAGAGCTGCAGCCAGCCGTGTGTCAGCATCTCCTGCTCTGTCTCAGACTCCTCCCACCGCTCTCAGCCACACTTACTTCGCTATGATTCACATCGACATGTGGGATGACCATGACATGGCCCGACAGTCTCGATTCTCTCGCTTCAAGAATCTAACCCTCCGCGACAGACGACGCGGCTTCCGACGCTCCTTCTCCACGGCCTGAGCCTTTGGTTCCTGCAACTGCTTCATACGGGCGTGTACATACGACGCGACTGGGTACGATAGATCCACGATCTCCTTTTACATTGATCTCCGATCGATAATCAGTAATGAACATTTTACGTTCTATTTATTTGTTATAGTATTACGTTTAACAAAAAGAGTTGGAATTCTCTGCTGCACTGGCTATTATGCACTTGCAACAACAGTAAGAGCAAGATAGGTGCATACGAAGATCATGTCTGCAACTGTAAGATCGAAAATACAACGTCTATACATAGAAAGATTAAAAACAACACATTTTACACATTTTATATATGAAAATAGAAAAAAACTGCAGATATGGAAGTGTGAAAATCTATTTACGGGAAAGATTGCGGTATAAGGTTTGAAAGAGAGAGAGAGAGAGAGAGAGAGAGAGAGGAGAGAGAGAGAGAGAGAGTTCAAGATATAGTCTATAACCAACAAGAAGGCTGGCGACGTTTCAGCGACTTTGATATCCACTCTTATTGAACCACTGACGATTTGAAACATTGAAGTTAGGAGGAGTGCGCAAACAATTAACCGATCGCGGCGGGACCTAATGTGCCATCCTTTAAGGTTTTGGCCAAAAGAAGGTGCCGTTTTTTGGAAACACACTATAATGTCTCCAGGAAGATAATTCTTCAGTCGGAGACAAAGTTGTTTTCTGAAAGCTTTTTTGATTGAAATCTCCTTGGGAAAAGTTCAAGTTTTCACTTTTGGTTTTCACTACATGATTGAACATATTTCATTCGATTTCCCTGCAACAACCTGTCACCTGGCTTTCGGTCGAATCCGATTAAAGTGCCCGTATTTCCTCCTCAAATCATTAGATTACGAAAATCGCATTGATAACTACTTATTTACATGCGTTCGGCTTCAGAAATCAGATTAGGAAGGGTTGTCTGGTGCCGTAGAGGTCTGGAGAGATAGTTAAACGAAGATTACTGTGTATACATCTCTGTCTTTCTATACAGACATACGCGCACACCCACATACATACACATACACACGCACACGCACTTTTGAACAATCACTACCTTTCCCGTCTCGCGGCTATTCCCCTATCTTCCCTCGACGACCCTTTCTACCTCTGTCACTGTATTCGAAAAACTCTGTTCTACGGAAATTCCGGACGTGCCGAAGGCACTTTTGAGTGATTTTTTTCTTTGTTTTCAGTCCAACAAGGCCACCTAAAGTGTAGCATATTTGGTCGAAAACCACAATTTGTAGCAAAAACCAAAACACCACGCGCTACGTCACAAATGTTCTTTCGATTAGAAAGAGATAGTTGCAAAAATTGAAAATTGTGCATCTTTTAACCAAGTCAACCTTTAAAAAGGAGAGGAAAAAAGTATTACTCGGAATGTTCCTATTCTTTCGGTTTTTTTCCTATTTCGCATTAAGATATTTTCGCGTTTTCAGCAGCATCTGAAGATCGCGTAAACCCGAAAAACATTTTAAACAAATCGTTTCACTGGGTACATCCCTAGAATCGAGTCAAAGAAAAGAGAAGGCCAAAAACAAATCAACCTTTTAAAAATAGAGCAAGGAGTTTAGCCTTATAGGCATTCCCCTTGGTTGGACCAGCAGTGACATTTTACCTAATCACTTTAAAGGTAGGCACCTCGTAAAATAGAATTTTCGAATCTTTCTGTTTCAGTGTGTCATTAAAAATGAACGCATGGACCTCTACAGCGTACCACGAGGCGAGAGATACATTTCACCATTAGAAATGGAGAGAGTGCTAATTGCTGTTCAAAAATTTTGCGGGAAAACTTGGAGGAGAAAAATATAAGCAATGAAAATAGGTTTTTGGCAAAATATATTCATTTTTCAAATCGTCGTCGAAAGGGCTAATTTTGTATAGTTTAAAATCGGAGTTGGTCGAATTTTGGTGACACACTTCCTTTAATGAAAACTTCATGAAATAGATGTTGCTTCCACAATACAATGGAACATACGGTACTGAAAGGCGAGAGAGCGGGGGAAATCAAGAGACGCCAGAGAGGCGAGCTGTTCAAGCGACTTTTTCGCTAAAATTTCAGGGTTACCTATATTGTTCATTTAGCTCCGAAAAGGCAAAGGGATACATTTCTGAATCAAGAGAAGCTCGACCACTTAGTGGGAAATACGACTCTTTGCAATTCTGAAATTACCCGTTATTTTAAACCTGATTCTTGAAAATTGTTTCTTTTTCATTATTAAAGAAATTCACCATTGCTTTGTGGATTAGCAGAAATAGTGCAACGTTTTAAAATATGAACTTTCATGTTTAATATTGAGAGTTTGCCATATTTGTTTTTGAACGAAAGCAGTGTTTCGAGGATGTATGAACTTCAAGATAAAGAAGTTCATTTCTTTTAACCCAGTTCAAGCTTAGGATTTCGACAGATAACGTTAAGTGTTTGTTTTTATCGTAAACGTAGCTGAAGATCAGTTCAGCCTAAGGTCATCTTTTGCTCCCCCAACAAACCTCAAAGTTCCTCTCGTCCTTGTTCCGTGAGCTCTGGAAATGTTTACGTGAATCAGAAAGTTTGCCGGTTCTTATCCGCGGATCTTTCGGAATGTTAACTAACCGGCGAAATCCCTTGATTGGCTTTGGATTTGGAAAAAGAACGTGATACTCTTTCCCTTATTCTTTTCGTCTCTGGGGTTGAACAGAAATATAAAAGAAACGACGTTGTATTTTTTGTTCTCGTCAATATAAATGAAAGGCCAAATGAAAAAAACCCCCTTTTAAAGGCAGAGGTTTATGAAAATAGATACTTGGGCATGCTAGCTAACATAAAGCTTAGCATGAATCATTGCAACATTGAAATAACTGAACTCTCTCTTAAAAATACGTAATATCATGTGAAATGAACAAGATTCATATATTTTTCACGGTTTGTAGCATGGTTTTCCTGTGACTCGGGCAGAGCTTCATTCACGGATCTCCTAACCAGGCCCGGAATGCCCGTTCTGTGGCCGGAGTGGAGCCTTGTGAGGACGTGCTTTAAAGGGGCAGTAAGGAGGGATTTTCATTTCATTTTCGATCGTCTACGGTTGGAAATTATGCGAATCATTTATGCTAAATTGTCTCGCACCCTCCTCATTTCCAGGGCTGCCTCATCCAATTTGAATGAATTTTAACTCATTAGGATGCCTTGTAAACGTCGGACACGCAGGGCGTACTGGCCGTCTACAAATCGGTAGACGGAGACCCGTTTTTGACGACTTTGAAGCGTTTTTTCTCGAAAACGGTAAATTTTCGACCCAGAGTCATATATATTTTCATGATCAGCGATTTTTTCTCCTAATTGAGCCCACCCGCCTGACTGTCGCTTTAACCAAAAATATTACAGAAGGCGTCTACTAAACCATGCCCGTCTAACAGGCTGTGAATATGTTGCTTCCACCAAGGAGAACTGTACCGCAAATTGGCAAAATAACTTTGAGGACCAAATCCGACGAGAATTTGGATAATAATCATGTAATATCACCCCTAAACATTTCAAAAGGTACTATACGGCCCGCCAATCCTACTAAGAGATTATTCTGATGTTGATATTCAAATTTCCCATTACTTAATCAAAGTTGACGGCTACAAAAGGGGTGTGGCCACTTTTCGGCCGAAGTAGGATTGACGAGAACTATAAAATGGCACGGTATACAAGGTGAATTAAAAAATATCCGTATCCGATTCGCGTCATTGTAAATAAAATGATTTTCTCCAGCATATCTCCAGTCAACGGTTATTCAAAACATTTTCCAATCTTAAAGGGACCATGAGGAGGGTTTTTCACGCTCATGCAAATCATATGCTAATGAGGACTTGGCAAGCATTCTGTGAACAACCGTTTCCTGGAGCTGTGTTGGAAAATAACATTTCAATTGGAATGGCGAAATTGGCATACTGTTCATTTCCGTCTCGAAAAGCAGGCTGATGGTCCTTTTAATTAAAGTATGAGTGGCGTAAATGTAGAAATGTCACTTTAAGTCGACCATAATAATTTAAGACGACTTTCATGTTGATGCTTGCTTTTTGGTATTAAAGGCAGAGGCCCACGTAAAATGAAGAGAGGGGCCTGAACATTAACTTTTACCATTGAAAACGACACTCTCGCCTGCGCTACGTCACGGACAGGTCCATTTTCACTTTCGTAGGCTGCCTTTAAAGAGAGACTCGCTACTTGTGAAACTACCGTTTAATAAAGGAAAAAAGGGGCAAAAACGTCAAACAGCGAAGAATAAAATGTGTATAAATATCAGTAGAGAGGAAATATCTAAATGCTAGACGAGCATTTATAGCGGAGCCTTCTAAATTTACACCTCAAAACATCCTTCTATGATCCAATGCGGATGGCTGTCTGAATCGTCGACGTACTTGTTTCTCATAACAACTTTCTCATAAAACAACACAAATGCTTTCTCTTAAAGCCAGTTTTAATCCCCTACAATTTTTAATTTCCAATTTCACTTGATCTACTCCCTCACTATGTAAAACCTTTTTGTAACGTTTTTCGCTCTTTTGTCTCATCCCTCCTTAACAGAGTAACACCAAATTTCCTTAATTTGCAAATTTCCGGATTACATTAATTTTCCTCTGGAGGCTGTACAGATATGGCTACGCGTCGTGCGCGAGGCTCGTGACATGAGAGGAACACAATTGGATAGAAAGGGGATAAGCCGGATAAGATAATTGGACACGAACTATGCCAGGTTGAATCACGCAACAAACAGTTGACAAAACTTCCTGGAAAAAAGAAACAAGCACGAGAGAGAGAGAGAGAAAGTGAGAGAGATAGAGAGATGGAGAGATAGAGAGATAGAGAGATAGAGAGCTAGAGAGATAGAGAGATAGAGAGATAGAGAGATGGAAAGGCAGCGCGAGTGTCGTTCGCATTCGGAAGACCATGTGTGAGAGACAATGATTGAGTGTGAGTGCGAGTGAGTGAATGAGTGGGTTAGAGGGAAGAGACAACTGAACGAATGTGAGAGTCTCTCTCCTCTCTCCTCTCTCTCTCTCTCTCTCTCTCTCTCTCTCTCTCTCTCTCTTTCTCTCTTTTCACTACGTGGGTGTCCTCTGGTCAATCTACCACCTTCACAATTTTTGATTTTCCAGCCCTCTGATTCTATTTGCACCGATATGTGCCCTTCCTGTTCCAAAAATAGCCGGGGAAGTGCCTTCCGGTCACATATCCTCTGAACTCACCCTTTGCCCAGGACACTTATAACATTTGCCTCCGTCACAATCTGCCCCACGCAAACTTTTTCGGAAGAGATTACCTCGGGGAACGGAGATTTTTCGTATATAGCGTTTCCTTGGTTGCGTGTGGTCCAAGGAATGACTTCTTCCGTGTTTCCGGATCTTGAATCAGCAGGAAAACACGCGTCAGGGAGACAGAAGCGGCCTCGTTTCCGATCGGCGATGAGAAAGGAAGAAGGCCACCCACGTTGGTAGGAGGCCATGTGACTCCCGGCACGAACAACACTGGGGACTCAAGAGTTTTGGTTTGGATTTTTGGAAAGAACTGCGAAATTTTGGTTATTCCTTTGAAATATCGTGAAAATATCGTAAAATCGTAGTGGGACCAGGAGGATGTTTTTCAAGTGGTCTAGAGTCGGCTGTGTGTTGAATTCCGAGAAATAAACCGCTCGTAAACTCACTACTTTAAAGGGACAGTAAGAGGGCTTTCTATTTAATTTTCGATCGGATACGGTCGGAAATTAAGCGAAACATTTATGCTAAAGTGTCTTGCACCCTCCTCATTTTCAGAGCTATCTCACCCAATTAGAAGGATTTGTAAAAGACGGATACGCAGGGCGTACTGTCCGTATGTGAATCTGTAGACAGAGGTCCGTTTTGGGCGACTTTAAGAGGATTTTCACGGTAAATTTGCGACCAAAAATCTTATATATTTTTATGATCAGGGAATTTATCTTTATTTATTTAGCCGATGTTGTAAAACCCTTACTGCCCCATTAAAGACACTGTGTCATGGAAACTGAACGCATGTACGGGTGGACACAGCGTAGAGTGAGGCGAGAGAACCATTTTCATAATTAGAAATGGAGAGAGCGGCAGGCTAATTGCGGTTCAAAAAAAATTACGGGAAAACTTTGAAGAGATGAAATAAGCAACGAAAATGCATTTTTGGAAAAGTATATACATTGTTCGAATCGTATTCGAAAGGTCTAATTTTGCAAAGCATAAGTGTTAAATTCTGGGTAGGTCGAATTTTGGTGACACACTGATGGCCCCCACTCCCAAAACCGCCTGAGGCAACGGTTATTTTCCGGCAGAATTGCTATCAACTTTATGTTTGCTTTATGTATGTATGGCTTAACTTTATGTTTAACTTTATGTATGTATGGCGCAACGGTCTCTCATGGCCCCGTTAATGTATTCAAATATTTCCCCGTAAAAATTTTGGGTGGTTTCAGGATTCCCATCATCATACCATATTTACATCGAGACCCCAAAAGCTCGTCAATGTGGGACCGTTATCGACGCTACTCTCAGTTATTTACTATATGTTACGTATCGACTACAGAAGCTTCTGCTCGACATCTACCTACACAAGAAGGCACTGAGATCCGCCAATAAAGGCAACTCCACTCGCTAGAGCCTATGTTTATGATCCAGCCGTTATTCGGGAATATTGTATTTGTTGCAAGACCTATGAAACATGGACATTAGTTCCTAATAAGTTTATAAACAAGAACAATAGGATTAATTGAGTCAGTTGCATGAATCAAGGAAAAGAAGTGCAGGGCGCCGGGTGGAGACAAAACACTTTTTTGCCTTTGACTTGATACTTAAAGGTAGGGATTTCAAATACCCCCTCACTTGAAGAATTATTTCAAATCTCACATCAAATGAAGAGGGGGCCTGTAAATGTTTATCGTAATACTCTCTGAATTTCACCATTGCCTCAATCTCATCCATGTTACGTCAAGGTCCATTTAAGCCCTTAACCTTTAAACTTAGCACTGGGCAGGGAAATAAAACCCTGTTTGATGGAAACGCAATTGAATTCTACAGTATATAATCTCTTTTTTGAATGCTTAATTCTGCAGTGCAACAAAAATACGTTACTACAATCAACCATGACAAAATTTGGGGCCGTCCCGGGCTGGACCGGGCAAGGTTGGGAAAAAATTGGGTTTTTGTTAAGAAATCGGGCCGTCCCGGGCCGGTCCTGCCTGATATTTCATAACAAACATTACAAAATAATGTTGGGATATTTGGGTTAAACGAAATTGATTCCCTTTTGTTTCTCCGTTTCCGATACACAATTTTAATTAAAGGGACAGTCAGGCGGGTTTTACAACTTTGGTTCATCTAAGAGAGAAAAATTCGCTGATCAAGAAAATGTATATGACTATGGGTCGGAAATGTATCGTTTTCCATAGACCTGGCTTCAAAGTGTCCAAAAACGGCCGACCATCCGCAGATTGTACGCCCTGCGTGTCCGGTGTTTACAAGGGATGCTAATAAATCGAATTCATTCTAATTGACTGAGATAGCTGTAAAAATGAAGAGGGTGCGAGACAATTTTGCATAGTTCATTCGCATAATTTCCGACCGTATCCGATCGAAAATGAAATGAAAAGGCCCCTTACTGCCCCTTAACTAAACTTCATGTTTTAAAAGCAGACGAGCGCAAAAATGAAAATGAACAAATACATCATGCAAAGTTGGCGAGAGATCGTAATTTTCAATGGAAAAATGAGGAAAGCTTTATGTTACAAAATGACCAGCATCCTGGCCATTTTCGCGGTCCTCTGCCTTTCTTGGTCTTTTGATAATCAAGTGGTTCGTTTCAACTCCTGGCAATAAATAGCTCATGAGATCGGTCCCTCTCTGGCTCTAAGATGTCTGTGGTTTTTGAGAAAGGTTCATGATAAACACGTGCTGGTTGGGTGTATTATTTTTGTTTTCATTTTAATAATTACCAGAAATTTACGTCTTTCCTGCGTCTCGCGCGGCCGTGCGATCGTCCCCTTTCCAGCCCTCCCAACCGGGTCCGGAGCCGGAGTCGAGCCACGTGAGGACGTAGCTCCAACCAACTGTGATTCATCCTGGCGGTTCAGGCCCTAGAGAATAAACCGTGTGTATGTACGTATGTAATTACCAGAAGTCAGCGCCATTCTCGTGTGTCTTTGCCTTCTGGATTCGCAGGCCTTCGGCCGCCTAAGGGTCGCTTCTTCGGTCATATTCCAGCAGCTTAGCGGATAAACGCCAAACATAACACACTACATCATTATGGAATTGGCGATATTTAAAGGGGCCGTAAGGGGCCTTTTCAGATTGGAAATGAACCGTATGCAAATCGGCCCATTTCAATTGAAATCATTTTCCCGAACACCGCTCCAGACAACGGCCGTGCGCAAAATGCTTGCCAAGTCTTCATTAGCATACGATTCTGAAAAGGGCCCTTACGAGCCCTTTAACTACCAAACGTGTATACGGGTTTAACGCTGGAATATCACAGTCCTATTAAACTAGACGAGGTCATACACGTCATTCCAAGTCTCTGAATGCCCTTCAACCTGCCCCCCATCATCAGGTGATCTCCGTAATCCAGGCGCAGTTAAACTTCAGAAGTAGACTTTAATTGCGAGTGGGCACCGAATCTTTCTCTCCACGTCATCTTTGCTCTCTAAATCCTAGTCTTTTCGTCATTTTTATTCTATTATCAAGGCATCGTGCCCTTTTCATCCAAATCCGCGAGAAACTTTTGAAAACAATAATTCTTTCGAGTGGGTTGCGATTAAGCGCCGTCGCATTAGACAGCATTATGAGGTGACCAAGGAATGGCGATGACCCCAGCCCACCCGGAAGGAAGCCGAACGGCTGAATGGGGGAGAACGTGTGCAGACTGCAAAACATCCGAAGATGAGCAAATGTGACGGGAGAGAAGCAATGACGAATCACCAGACACCAGATATGAGCATTCGAAAATCAGAGGAAGAAATGTTTATGGAGAGGCAGTAGTGAGTCAGAAGGAAGTTTTGATTCATGAATAAATTTTTTTCTAAACATGGGCTCATCTGTGAAATTCTATGACATACCTAACTCCACGTGCTCTGAAGATCATCTGTGTGATCAAAGAAAGCCGATTGAAACCGGCGTCACAAGGAAATTCCAGACCACCCACGATAAACGTTGAAGATGGGGGCATTATCAAGCAATTATATGTCTACCTTAAGGTTTTTTGTTAAACCAGTGAAGGTGAGGGATCTATAGTTACTGAAATGGGTTTTCGAAAAAAGCTTTTCTCTAAAATATGTGGAAAAAAGCTTTTCCTGATTTTATTTTCATTGGATTGGACTTTTTTCAAACGTTTTTCCTCTTTTGAAACCAAAATTTTTCAGGGGATAAGTTCGCCTGTTCCCGCTCAAACCTCAAGGCAAAACACATGTACAGCACTGCAATAAGCGCGGAAATGCATGAACGTGCATTTTTGGTACAAGTCAATTCTAAAAGCCTGTAAAAATGTGTTTCAACCTATTGCAAACGTTAAAAATACTGATGAAAACCTACTGAAGATTATGAGTTAAATTACTTATAGCCGTCGCCAAACGAGCATATTTGGCAAAAAGCCGCTTTTTTTACTGTGGCTCCGCTAGTTACTTTTTCGCCTGCGCATCGCTCGAGTGCTGAATTTTAATGGCCGTTTTTCCTTTAAAGGGCTCGTAAGGGGCCTTTTCAGAATCGTATGCTAATGAAGACTTGGCAAGCATTTTGCGCACGGCCGTAGTCTGGAGCGGTGTTCGGAAAAATCATTTCAATTGAAATGGCTCGATTAGCATACATCCCATTTCCAATCAGAAAAGGTCCCTTACGGGCCCTTTAAAAAAAGCGTGTTGGCAGGATGCCGATTTGGCGACAGCTACATAGTTTTAGCGAGCACAATAGCAATGTTTTGACACATTTCTATAAATGATTTGGTCCATAACATTCCCTACCTGAAATTGGCAGCCTGTGCAAATATTATTAAATTATCGCCTGGCCAAGATGGTACAAGACTTTTTAGAGTTTCCAAACGCCTTGGTCCGGCGATTTTTGTCACTCTGCACGGGGAAAACAACCAACCACAATTTGCATGTAATGTTTATGGAGACATATTTCAGAAGAAGACATTGGCTCCTTGCTGATATGATCCTCCAGCACCACCTCCTGCTCCTCCACTTCCGTCTCCTCCGCTGACTCCTCCCCCACTGGGTCCTGCAATGGCTGCCGTCCTTGGCGGACATGGGCAGTAGGCCGCATCTGATCCGGGTGCTCCATCGTCTCCTGGGCTTCCTGCTTGTCCCGATGTTCCACTTGCTCCTGGTTTTCCGGGAGGTCCCGAAGGTCCGGGAGGTCCTGCTGGTCCTTGACCTGGGTTTGTTCCAGGCTGTCCCGCAGCCCCAGTGGGACCCTGTGGTCCTAAAGGTCCAGGTGCTCCGGGTGTTCCAGGCAAGTGCTTCTCAGCTGGAGCTCCGGGTTGTCCAGTGCCTCCAGGAGTTCCGGGATTTCCTTGGGCTCCGGGTGGGCCGGAAGGGCCAGGGGGTCCAGTGGGGCCGGGAGGACCAGCCTCCCCATGATTTCCCGGCTGCCCCTCAGGGCCAGGAGGCCCAGGGGGTCCGTCGGAACCAGCAGGGCCAGGAGCACCAGCTGGGCATTTAACGCACTCCTTCATCATCGGATAGACGTCTGCCATTTGCTCCATTCCGGACATTCCTTGATGACCCGGCTCTCCGGGAGATCCAGGTTCTCCAGGTTCCCCAGGCTCTCCAGGAGCCCCGGCTGGGCCAGCAGGGCATCCGGTTGCTTTAGCCGCACAGTTACACTGCCCACCACCTAAACTTTGCGTAAAACTGCCTTAATTGAGTCATACCAGCTCCTTCATCGTAGCTCTGTCGCTTGCTTCTGAAGACGTCGCGCATCCTTTGAGCCCCAACCATCTCGTTCCAAGCATCGTCAGCGTAGTGCTACAAACGTTTTACTTTGTTGTGGATGTAGTTTACCTTAAATGCGTCCATGTCGTCTAGAATATCGTAGTAGAAATTGTTAATATCTCGAAGAACAAAGGCTGCATAGAGGAGACAGAAGGCAGTGGCCACTGCGCAGACGACAGTTCCGCCTGTGATGAATCCGGAGGAGACCATGGCTGTTGGGAGAAAGGAGGAAAGAGCATTTATAGGCAGGGGACTTGCAGAGATATGCATCTGGCGACGGAGATCCTGTGAATAACTAGTTGGTTTATGGCCACGAGGCGGCAGGTTTTAGTTTCTTGTGACTCTGCGAGGAGAGAAAGGCGGACACAGAAAGATTAAACAGACAATAGAAAAGTTGATGTGTAGTTTTCACGTGGATTGGACCCATTTAAAGGTAGAGGCCCACCTACAATTAAGAGGGGGCCTCTCCATGTTAATCATACAACTCTCTTCATTTCACAATTGAAAAATGACAATTTATCACATACGTTATGTCATAGACAGGTCCATTTTAATGTTCGTGGGCCTCCGCCAAATAGCCAGTGTATCAACCCCGGCTGTATTCCAAGTAACAGCCTGCTAAACTCTATTATTCTTAAAGAAAGATGCCAGCGAAAATGAAAATGACCCATTTTCAATTATTAAATGCAGAGAGTTTTTTTTTTTAAATGAACCTTTTCATTTTTATGGGCCTTTGCCTCACCGTCCTAAATGATTTGATTTCTGTTTAAGACGCGATGTCTGAGGTCCATTTAGGTTCAGAGAAATTAAAAATGGTCCAATCGCACTCATATTTTGTGAAGAAGCTATCTAGAATCGTAAAACATGAAAAACGACACGAAAACCCATTTATCGGTCGGTGGGCGAGGAGCATAATCAACATGTGGGGTACTGTAACTACCCTCAAACTTGAGAAAACGTAAGGTGTTAGGTACGGATTTGATTGAAAATTGATCGTTGACAAAGATTGTAATTGTAAATCGATTTCCTACGTAGGAAAAATGTTTGAAGCCGAAGTGTATTTGAAAAGTTATAAAAAAAATTATCTTCTCTGAATCAAGAAAGGGTGTTGCAGTTTTTATATATTGTTAAGGTGTTTGATTAGTACAAAATATAAATTCTAGAATATCTGCAGGCCCCAGTGATACCTAAAAACGCAAAGAAGAACGCGTGTGGCTTTTTGCGGCGCCCTTCCGCGGGCCCACTGTTGCTGATTTCCGAAACCAATGTCGCACTTTCGTTAGAGCCGAGCCGTTACAAAAGGTTGTGTTTAATAATTTTAATTTTTAAACACAGTGTTAATCTAATAAAGCCCCACCCAAATTTTGCCCCCACACTATTCAAGCTCAAACTTGCATAATCTTACCATCTGTTTCGTTAACCATATCTAACCTCATCGCCAACCCTGTATATCTCCTTTTGTTCTATATGTTATTTTCTCGACCCTACTTACATATGTAAACACTCCATCCATCCGATTACCCATCTTTTAGTTTATTTGTTTTCCCCAAATTCCATTTCCCACCTAAATTACAATGATCCGCGTGGACTGTGTGTATGGTTGTTTTCCCTGCGTATTTCCATACCAATGTGCTCAGTCGCCATGTGCCGTGTGTCCCTGCCCTCCCAGGGCTTCTTCGGCTGCTACTTTTCTTTGGTCGTCGACGGCTGTCTCCTTCTCTTTCTCTCCAGTTCCATCCTAGGTGCCCCTCTCATCTCACTTCTCCTCATCGACGCAGTTCTCCTATTCTCAGCAGCATTAGGGACAGCAGTCAGATCGCCTTCGATTCTACTGCCAAATCTTATATGCAGGGTGGGTTTAAAAATACAGAAGTGAAAGAAATTTCAGGCACTGTTAATGTTCGTCCTTATTTTTCTTGCTTGCTTCGCTCTCGATGCCCTTGTTCGCACTGACGACAGAAATCAGGTGTGTGTGTGTGTGTGTGTGTGTGTGTGTGTGTGTGTGTGTGTGTGTGTGTGTGTGTGTGTGTGTGTCCATTTTCACCGTTTTTCAGTCCCGCTGGCGCCGTTCATTTTCTGACGACTCCACTCTATTAATTTTTATTTTAATATTTGTAGCTTTAATCATGATAGAAGTCAAAATTTTCTTCTCATTCTGGTATAAAATCAACTTTGAGTCTGTCTCCAACGCACAGGATGAAGCTGAGAAAGTGAGCGTAAGTCTCGTATTTTCTTTTGAGCAATAATTTGATGAAAGTAACATTATTGGATTATATGTTTCGTTTCTAGAAAAAGCAAAAATGATACCTAGAAGTGTTTCTACATATATTCTTGCTCAAAAAATAAAAACTTTTCTAAACATCTATAGCAGTCGGCAAACGGAAAAAGCCGCTATTTCTCTGCGTCTACGCATTTTGCGCGCTATTTTCGCCTGTGTATCGCACGAGTGCTGCTTTTAGGCTGTTTTTGCAAGGATTCCCATTTGGCGAAAACTATAATGAACCGTGAAAAGGGTAACCAAGTAGTGTTGCTTATAAACTTTCACATTTAAGCGATCAGCCGATGATTGAATTCTGTTTTGATTATTTTTTCGTATAGACACCGTTTTAGGCACTCAATGAAATTATCATGTGTGTAAATTTCAGCCTCCTCCCAGCTACACCCAATGTGTTAGGCCAAACGACCTTCCCTCGTATGCAGAAGCAGCCAATCGAATAGACGAAGACGTGATGCGACTGTGAATAAGTTCGGAAAACCGGGAACATTTATTATACAAGAATTCAACAACGGATTCAGTCACAGGGGAATGGAGACTAAACTATAATGTACAAAACAGGCGCCTGATATGCACTCTTTAAGTGATTTTCAAATGAAAGGAGGCGCTTCTTCTAGAAGCCGAATGTCCCGTTTCTCGGAGTGCAGATCTCAGGAGTTCCTTTGCTGCTCACGTCCCAGTTGCCACCACAGCATCTGAAAGGTCTCATTGGTTTTTATTTCAGTTCTCTTATCTTACCTCTGGCTGATAGAGAACGAAGCTACCGATGCTTCCTCTCCGAATCTCATATAGCAGGGGGCGGAGAACTCGGCCTTGCTCAATTTCTCAATTCCTTGGTATGTTCCGAGAATTCCTCCAATCAAGGCAACCACTGAAGTTTATCTTAGCGAGAAGTGAACGAAAACTAACTCAAAATGAGGAAGTTGATGATGAGAACAGTCTTGTCCGTTCGTTGCAGAACTCTGAAATTAACCGTGTTCATTGTGAGATTGCGGGCTTACTGTCTCCAAGTGGGAGTTTGTCCTTTCCTCCACTGGTCTTCGTCGGCTGCCTCACAGTAGAGGTAGAACAGAGAAGGCAGGAGGACACATCCAATTGGGATCGTAGAGGCTCCTTAAAATATTTTTACTGCTGAGAGAGTGCGTGAGTGAGTCGGTGAGTCAGAGAGAAAAGAGAGTATGGCAGAGAGACATATAACAAACAAAGGGATTGTGTGTGTATGTGTGTGTGTGAGTGAGAGAGACCTACCGACGAGGTTCATAACAGGTGAGAAATCCGGGACAGTCAGTGCAACGAATAGCACCAGAAGCAGAACGACCGTTCGGGTTGCCACTCTCCCAACCCCGAATCCTGCAAATTTGTTGGTAACACCTAAAACTTCAACTAACCATGTGACACTTTGAGGTAGTGTTCCACTTCTTGGTTCAGAGGGTTGATCACAATCACAAGTGTCATAATACAATGAACAGCTATCATGAGGTTGGCAGTGACTTGGATCCAACTGGTTTGGATGGATGTAATGACTGAGGTGTCCAAGGAGTCTCCGTAGACAAGGTAGCCAGCCACAGACAGAGGCATGTACAGGAGGACGACTGCACCGAATCCACAGAAGACGGATTTGGTAAAGTCATGGGGGTTCTTCATGTCGTGTTGAATGGTTGGGAAAACGTAGTGGCCACTGAAGCTGAAGAGGAAGATGCCCAAAGAGAGAATGACGGAGGAGGCGTCTTGTTCAGGGTAGTGGACGGTTGGGTAACAGGAGGAGGCATCCAATCCTATCCCGGAGAGAATGGAGATCACAGCGATGACTGTGGTCACCATGGCTAGCACGATCACATAGCTAAAAATAGAAATACGGGGTGAAAGGGCCAGAGACTTACGCAAACTCTCCAGGACTCTTGAGAAGGGTGAAGGGGAAGACACATATTGCGAGGATTATAATGACCTAAAAAGGATAAGTTGGTTTGGGCAAAGAGACTTACATGGCAGATGCCAACGGGAGCGTTGAAGAACTTGTCCACGAAAAAGTGCAAGATCTTCGACGAGAGGAGGAGGTACACAACGGCTATTCCGAAGAGAGTTACATTACCCATCACGGAGGTGAAGCGTCTGAAAGTCACTCAAAAGTGAATAGAGATTGATTTTACTCACTGCATGCCTGCGCCCATGGTCTTCTTGGCCATTTCTGGGAAAGGCTTTCTGCAGACTCCCAGATGGGGATATCTCTCCATCATCTTGCACCAGACGATTCCTAGTTGATACCCCGTGTACTCGAATATGATGGCAATGACGATCATGAAGATGACTCCGCAGAGGAGACCGGACTGTTTGAAGGCCACGGGCATCGCCACCACTCCTCCGCCCACCATGTCGGCCACGATGAAGATCGCAGCCACGATCCATCCCAACTTCTTGTGGTGACCAGCTGGTTCTAAAAAAAAACAATTTTTTAATGAAAATATTGATACGGACATAATGAAAATTTGCCTTGGCAACTGTTATACTTAACGCCCTAAAGCCATGTCAACAGCCATAAATGGATACATTTACCGACCAAGACTTAAACGCAAAACCTGAAGTTTACCTTGAAATACCTGACAACCTAATCTCTGAAAATTTTTATTTTAATTGCAAATCGATAGGGAAGAAGGATGTTTACACTAAAAGCTATAGCTATCGCCAAACGAGCATATTGGGCAAAAAGTCGCTTTTTCTCTGCGTCTCGGCCAGTTGCACACTATTTCCGCCTGGACATCATGCTGCTGCTCATTTTTGGCAGAATGCCGCTTTGACCACAGCTTTAGAAAAGTTTTATTCATAACGGAAAATAGCGTGATGGGATCCTTACTTTCGGGCTTCAAAGCCTTCAATGGGACATTAGAGATATTTGACAGCGGATTCTGAAAGAGGAGGTGAATCGATAATTGGCATAGAGGTCCCACGCAACATTGGGCAAAACATTTCTTCACACATGGCCTCTCTTTTTCCGACCCTCTTTTTGGCTCTATTCCAATTATCGGTCCTCCTCCTATTCCTATTTCAAATACCTTTCCCATTTTCTATCGGGTGGGCCGATCTCATAAGTATACCGCTCGCCCAATGAGCTGTTAATAGCGGCGTGCACATTTGACCCAGAAAATTGTCTGCGTCTCCATGTTTCGCACGCTCATTGGCCGGTTGGATGCGCAGGTTCATTATAACTCCTTCCAAAGTCGGTGGGCAAAGACTATATTCTAATGGGGCGGCTATAGAGAGTGGGCCCTATATAGCTGTCGCCAAACGGAAATCATATGCTAATGAACGAAACATGCAAAACATGCTCTGTCGATGACTGATTAGACTATGAATATCCATATCAACAGAGCATGGGTGGGAGATTCTAATTTTATTGGCATGATTCCAGTTTGGCGACAGCTACACCTAACTTTTTCTCCAAGCACATCGCCTCTATGCCAATCAAAGAACAAACAAATCACTTCTATATCAATCAAACTGTAATTAACTTCATTTAGGGTGATTGCACCCACCTACAGCAGCGGTGCTCATGCACATTTCACTGTAGCAGTTGGTGATGAACGGCCGAGCGGAGAGCTGGCCCTCCGACGAGGGCAGAAGGTTTTGTTTCTGCATTGCGAGGTTCTGAAAAAGAAAGGTCAGTTGTCACCTCCCGAAATACGACAGAAAAAGGCGAGAAACTCAAACTTTGAACGATGGCCGAATGGCGGGGAGACTAATTTTTGCAATGAAAAGAAAGAAACAAAGGAATGGGAAAAGAAATTTAGGGGAAAATGAGTTTCCTAGAGAAAAAGGTGTGGAAAGATTGGTTGCAGAGGGTGTTTGTTCGAAATTCGGAGGTGACGGGGCACGAGTGTTTCACCGTTCTTACATCATGCCTTTGCGAAAACATGGTTGTTTTGAAGGAATTCGCGCGCGAAAGAGGGTTTGAATTTGCAACGAACGCAGAATTACAGGAAAAGGAAAAGGGGTTTTAAAGTTTGCAACTCAAAATGAAAATAGAAAGGCTTTAAAGAAGCCGTCAGGGGTTGTCTAGAAGCAAGGTCTGTTTGACAACTGTGAACAGTGGGGGCAGTAGTGCCCTTTTTACAAGAGTGGTGAATAAGCATTTCGTGGATCTGGCAACAGGATCTGTTTGACAACTGGGAACAATGCGGGGGATGACCTTTTCACCAGAAGTGCGTGTCAATGTTCCACTTCACATAAAAAGAGAGCCGAGTTAGATTCAAAGCTATCTCGATAGCTGTCACTAATTTGTCAATGCTCCCCACTTCCCTGTTCTGCCGCCTGGCCATCTGGTCCGTTTGCCAACAGAACATGACGGCTGATCAACAGCTGCTCACGACCCGACGGAACGACCTAAGAAATCACAGGAAATTGCAGGGCTGGGAAAATCCCCACACATCACTTTTTATTGTAAAATATAAAGTAGAGAGAGAATTTTGGGCAGACGGGAAAACAGTTCCAATTTCGTAACTTTCTAACAGACACGCACGCACACACAAACACACATACACACACTCGCCTGAGGTAGAACACTCAAAGGAAAGAAAAAATTGCATTCGCGGTGCTCACGGGTCACACATCCTGGATCAAACTATCACGTGGTCAATGGCACAAACACGACACGTAGCAACAACGTTTATTCTTTTGCATCCAATTTTGTTGCAAACTTTAATTTCCGTAGTTTTTTGTACAAGCAGATAGAACAGTTTCTGCTGTGCTGTTACAAAAAAAGACAGTTTCGATGAGAAAATAGGCCAGTCGAAAAAATAACAAAACCACACCGGCGGCTGTTGATATAGAGTTACTGGAATTCGAAACGGAGATAGGAAATGGGAACGATTATGAAACGTCAGTTCAGCACATGCCTTGAAACCATTTTTAAACCATTTAGAGCCATGTAATGCGTTAAAACGTTTAAAATATTTACAATCAGAAAAGATATTTGGTTCTGAAAACGCCATTTGATATAGAGTCGTGTTGTTTTGTTTTGTCAATTTGGCATCTCTCCTGAGCAAATAAAAGTGATATTTAGCGGAAAGTGGCGCCGTTCGGGAGGCAAACAGCACTGTTTTTGATTTCCGACTGTGGCCATCCGCCGGCGAAAGAGACCCGCGAAAACTGCTGGAACAACCGAAGGACGAGTCAACACACACACCGCGCGGCAGATATTCACCAGAAGATTTGGTTAAAGGAATTTCACAAATGATTGTAAAATCCCCTATAATAAAACGCTATGGTCTCTCTGTGTGTGTGTGTGTGTCTGAACACGGCCTTTCCAAATGGGAACTCGGGTCACGTCAAAAACGGAAGTGGAACGTTGACAAGCCCCGCCCCATTTTCTGCATCTGGACAATGAGTCCCGCCACGAAAGGAGCTGATAAACAACCGTTGAGTTGCAAAAAACCGCGCATTTGATAGTCTTGGCACCTTGCCATTGCATTCGTGGCGGGACCACGGTTTGGAATGGGCCGCGCCAACGGCCGCTTTTTTGCATGTTGGAGTTCCTTCAAACGGTAAGGATGGAAAGGCCGTGTGAAGTGGATCAGCGGAAGTTCACGCGTTCATTTCTCCCCGATGGGAGGGTGAGGTCGGCCGTAGGCCCAGCTTCACGTGCTTCAAGCAGATTTTACGTTCGAAGGCCGCCTAACTTGGCGGCCAAAGGCCGCGACCCAGGAGGGTGCGCGCCGTTGGCGCGCGTACCCTCCTGGTAGCTTTAAAATTGGTTAGAAATAAAGAGGGTGGCTTCGAAAATCGAAATAACCCTCCCACAAATCTCAATCGCACCCCTCCCGGCGGGAGCCATTGTAATGGCTCCCACGG
Source organism: Oscheius myriophilus (assembly GCA_964057215.1). NCBI lineage: Eukaryota > Metazoa > Nematoda > Chromadorea > Rhabditida > Rhabditidae > Oscheius > Oscheius myriophilus. The sequence goes on along the minus strand of OZ059903.1, from coordinate 10,315,180 downwards.
CACATTAAAAAGCTTGTCGCGTGTTAATATAATGCTGCCTTGGAAAGAGTTGAGAAGGGAGGAAGAGACAGAAAAAGAGAGAGAAAGAGAGACTGAGACACAGAGAGACAGAGAGACAGAGAGACGGAGAGACAGAGAAACAGAGAAAAGACGACGGAATGAATAAGTGAGTGAAAAAGACTGAGAGACTGACAGAGAGATAGATAGAGAGAGAGAGAGAGAGAGAGAGAGAGAGAGAGAGAGAGAGAGAGAGAGAGAGGCAAGAGATAGTGTCCATACAGAAAGAAAAAAAGTATAAAAAATAGAGAATTCAACATTTAACAAAAATGTAAGAAGGCACCATAATGCACCATAAGGTGCTACAAAGACTGGAGCCTAAGAGACTGGGAAGATGAATGGTTGATGATGTGCTATAGGGTAAACACACGTCTTTATAGCAGTTGTCATTGTTTGTACAATCTTTTCCTCTAGCATAAATACCGACCCAGACAGATTGATTTTCAAGTACAGACTTAAAACTAAGAAGTAAGTCACGCGACAGCCGGCTGTCTGCTCAGCTGGAGCCCCGGATCAATCGAAACGCCTGGCACATAAATCTCGAGGCAAAGGTCAGGGGGCCGCCTGTTCCCGTTCCAATTTCGAAGCGATCGATCGCATTTATGCAGCTGCTCCCTTTGAGGCTCGTTGCCAGCCGGCTGTCGACTGGATCTGACGGATGACACGGGTCGTGGGGAGGTTGGCAGGGAGACGGGTCCGAGAAGGGTTGGGATTCCAATGGGTCAACAGAAAGAAGATAACACGATGTTATAGACAATATGAAGGAAGCTGGAAGCCATTAAAGAGCATGTCTGATCTCTGAGGGAACTAAAAATTCAAAGAGCGGCTGCTAAGCTGCAATCGAGGCGACCAATTGAGCACTTGTACTCGGGAATTAGACAACCCGCGTGTTAATGGGTCCGTCTGATCTCCATAACGACGCGTTCTCCGGGATTCGCACCTGCGACGAGTACGACGGAGGAGAGGAGGATTACGGAAAGGAAGAGCAGAAGGAGGGTCTGAGATACCTTGTCATTCTTCCACACTTTCTAACTTTGCTGGTAAATGAGACAAAAAGTGAGATGTTCTGAATTGGAGCGCAAACGTTTTTTAACTAGGACCAGAAACTTTCCTGGATTGCAGCCTGTCTTTAGTTGCAAGCCGGACAATTTGTACGTGGGACCCGTTGTAACCCTCATTATCAAGAACTTGCTTAGCAATTTTCTCTAGGTATTCCATTAGCTCAAACGCACTAAATGATCATATTAAGGTTACAATAAGCCCCGAGATACAATTCGTTTGAGTTACGATGGGGCGGGTTGCCAAAAATCCAACCTAAACGCCTCGCCAATCCTTCTTCGGCCAAAAAGCAGCCACGCCCCTTATGTAGCGCACTATTTTGATGTAAAAAAAATCTTTGACAGTAGCAAAATTTGGAGTAATAACAATCGACAATTAAGAAAAATGTGAATGTGTAGCTCATTACCCATGCTAGTTGGCTTAGATTCGCAGGTTGTCGAAATTTCCAAAAAGTCGGTGGGCGAGGAGTATATATAGGGCTCGCCAATCCTACTTCAGTGATTTTTTGGAAAACAGTGAGATTATTCTTATGTTGATATTCAAATTTCCCATTACTACAGCAAAATAGACAGCTATAAAAGGGGCGTGGTCACTTTTCGACCGAAGTAGGATGGGCGAGAACTATAGCTATCACCAAACGGGCATCATGCCAATTTTGTCAAAATATTCTCTGTTAAAGTTAGATTAGCATATAATCGTAATCTAATTGAACATCAACAGAGAATAAAAGCACAAATTGGCATGATGCCCTTTTGGCAGCAACTATGGTTAGAAAATGTGCAGGTTGTGAGGTAAAATTTGTCCCAGTTACAAACTACCAACTACATTCCATTTGGGCCAAATGATTTGGTTATCACATTGCCCGATTGTCCAGTACCCAGCGAAAAAGCACACACGACTGCAAGTACAACACAGAAACATTGGCACGATTAGAAAATCTGTCAAAGTAGTTTTGGCATAATATAATATCGGTGTTATGCAGCAGTGTATAGCAATTATCTGTTGTTAACTGCGCAGGAAATTGATAGAATCGAAGGCGGAAATCAAAGTCCTAGAAGGGCGAATACAAATGACAGAACCTACGCAATCTGCGGAATGAATCGCCTGAAAGAGCACATAAATATCTCGCATTAATCTTTGCGTCGTTGGAAAACCATAAAACCAAGGAGTCTCATTAGCAGAACCACACGGCTTCCTTCTATGTTTGCACTTGAAGAGATCGAATTGCCACCGTCTGCAGACGAAGAACACCCCAATTCGTTCGCATATAAAGTAAAATAATGGCGTGTTCAGTTCGGAAACTCAAGCTTTGTTCTCATAAAGCACGTGTGCCAGAAAAATCTTTTCCTGGCACACATTTGTGTTAGCTCAGAAAAATCCAGGTATTTCCAATCCGATAATATCAAGAGTAGTTTCAAATATTCTTTGATCTTTCCAAAGCCGACAACAACCCTATCTCAGACTTTGAAAACGAGGTAATTTGGAGGGCCAATGGGATGTTGTGTAGAGCTTACATGAATATTATTTTCGCTAGCTCTCACAAGTTCCAGTGGCCACTTCGAAACCAGGGGATATCGCAATTTTTGGGGAGTTTTTACTTTGGAGTTTGGACGACGTAGTGTTTGTTCACAATTTCAAGTTAGCAAAACAATTTGCCCTTTGACTGTCTGCTACGAAGATTTAATGAAAAGAAAGTAGAGGAGTACTCTAGGGGAGGGCGTGGAACATGCCGTGAATGAATGAAGGTGGAAAAAGGAGAACGCCGGCTTGAAAAGGACCTCGCCCGGTGGATTTCTTCCAAAGGAGCGTGCGAACAGCGCATAAAATGACAATAGTCCCAAGAATAATTGATTGCATCCCATCGAAAGACGTCATTTGTTCCCCGAATTCCTCACGTTCGCGCACAAGAGACTGGTATTTCAGCCCTAATAAGTCAACTGAAATAACGAGAGCTGAATAAGAATTCAGAGGTACAGATGCAGTCACATTTCAAGCAGAACACTTGAAAAGATTGGATCAGTTAGAAAAGAGATTGAGATTATCCTAAACAAGTAGAGGAGTACGTGCACTAAATGACGCGTCGCTTTGAGCCCCGGGGGAGGCACGTGACGGCGAATTGCACTTGAAGGCAGCTACAAACGAGCATTGCAGACACGCGAGAGTAATTGTCTCAATAAGAGCTTACACATTTACGACTGGTACTTGGTCTAACTCATTGAAAAATGGGGAAATGAATGGGAGGGTTGTTTTTCTTCCTGTACTTGGATGTGAAATCCCCCGCAATTTTGAGGGATTTACCGCCAATTCTGGTTAGACTATTTGTAGATTTGGTGTCGATAACTGAAAAACATTCAACACAGAAGTGTAGCAAAGGGATCAATCCAGGGGGAGGTGAGGTGAGGTGAGGTGAGGTGAGGTGAGGTGAGGTGAGGTGAGGTGAGGTGAGGTGAGGTGAGGTGAGGTGAGGTGAGGTGAGGTGAGGTGAGGTGAGGTGAGGTGAGGTGAGGTGAGGTGAGGTGCGTGAGTGAGTGAGTGAGTGAGTGAGTGAGTGAGTGAGTGAGTGAGTGAGTGAGTGAGTGAGTGAGTGAACGAGTGAGTGAGTGAGTGAGTGAGTGAGTGAGTGAGTGAGTGAGTGAGTGAGTGAGTGAGTGAGTGAGTGAGTGAGTGAGTGAGTGAGTGAGTGAGTGAGTGAGTGAGTGAGTGAGCGAGTGTGTGAGTGAGTGAGTGAGTGACTGAGTGAAATATCAGATGAACTCTAGTCCTCCGTTGACTTTTTCCCCAAAGGGCATTTCCTATTGGAAAGAGGGAAATTCTTAATTACTAGAGACAACGCAGACATAATTAGTGTCCCTGGTGAAAAAGGAAGGAGGGATCAGAGAGAGAGTAGCCGCCGTGTAACTGCTTGTCTCTCACACTTCATAAAAGTGTTTAAACAAACATATTGGTGTCGCCGTTGAAATCGACGGAGACAAGGATTAGCGGAGGAAGAAGAGGACAAACATTGCTATTGCACTAATACTCGCGCATGTGGGAAGTAGCGGACGGAGAGAGAGAGAGAGAGAGAGAGAGAGAGAGATCTCCTTCTTCTTTCGCTCCTACAGTAACCTTGTTCCATCCGGGGTTGAAAATACAAAAACTGGACTGTTGATTCATTGGCGTGAGGAGATATGATCGCTATTTACAATTAGTTGGGGCGGTTGGAACACAAACAGAGGAAGGCGAGTTGGGCGCTGGCGCTTCTGTTTTGGTGCCAGGAGATCGAAGACATCAGGACAAGAGTCTGAATAGAAGATTGTGAACAAGGCTTTGTATTCTTTTTATGGTCGTCTACTGAAAGGTCGTTGGAGAAAAAGAGCTACGACCTCATTTGGTGTTCATGTTGTGCGTTGAAATTGCACTCTCGCGGGGGCTGGAAGGAAAAAAGTTAAGTGTCCGTTGTCTTTTTGACAGCGTCACATTTAAAGCATGAGCACATTCACAATGTGGGGGGAGAGAGACGGAGAGGGGAATAGAGACAGAGACAGAGACAGAGACAGAGACAGAGACAGAGACAGAGACAGAGACAGAGACAGAGACAGAGACAGAGACAGAGACAGAGACAGAGACAGAGACAGAGACAGAGACAGAGACAGAGACAGAGACAGAGACAGAGACAGAGACAGAGACAGAGACAGAGACAGAGACAGAGACAGAGACAGAGACAGAGACAGAGACAGAGACAGAGACAGAGACAGAGACAGAGACAGAGACAGAGACAGAGACAGAGACAGAGACAGAGACAGAGACAGAAGGAGATAGAGGTCTGAAGTCAATTGAGTCTCAATTTTCAGTTGGCCTTAACCTCACTTTTCTATGGAATAGGGCAGTGGTGGTTTCCTTATCGCCTCTCTCCTCCCTTCATTATCCGTCGGTGTCTCCTGTTCGTCCGTTTCCGAAGAAGCCAGACTGTTGGCATCCGAAAAGTCGCTTTCACTCCTACTCGAGCACTCCGAAAGTCGAGATGATCGAGGGCACATCGAACCCGTTCTTCGGTACCTAAATCTACAGTAATCTCATTTTGTCATATCTTACCTAGACATAATTTTTGAGACGCAGCTGTGCGTAACTCCGATAATCCTGGCAATGTGGCTGATTTTGTGTCCTCTCTCGTAGAGGGCTAAGATCTGCCGTCGTTCGTCCATTCCCAGCGGTCGTCCAGCCTTCACAGCCCTTTGTGCTACCGGCTTCTGCTGCACAACTCCAGGTGCTGGTACTGGGAACCACCGCCGATCGGCTTCCGGAGACTGGTGGATGACATCTAATGGAAGTGATGAGGTACTCTGATAAGGAAGCACCGGAGAGTCGAAAGTCTGTAAGGTTCGGGAATATGAACGAATTTACTCTAGAGAATATATGAAACGTAAGCAAACCTTGACAAGGGCTAGGCCGTTGGGGTTATAACCTCTCTTAGCCTCTTCTGGTAGGAACATTAATCAGATTTTCCGTTGACACGCACATTAACGAAATTGTGCTGAAGCTAAGACTGCGACAGCCTCCAGACCGTCTCTTTGGATTCTTGACAAGATATGAACGTAACAGAAAAGTGGCTTGTCTCTACTTCTTTTTCACTTCTCTCACTCACTTACGTTTTGAGCGCCCCGTGTAGCACTGAACTTGCAGAGCTAGTGATGGCAAAAACGGCAAATTCATAAAGGCAGAGGCCCACGGAAAATGACCAGATGGCATATCCATGCTAATCATAAAACTTCTGCATTTCACAATTGAAAATGGCACACTATCATATACGTTCTGCCATGAACAGGGCCATTTTCATTTTCGTGGGCCTCTACCTTTAATTTCTGGTAGCATGGACTTCTCCGATTTACAGTGATGCGAACGATCTTTCCCTATGGCAAGTCTTTGTTTGTAAAATGAAGCTCCAAGTGGTATGGAGATGCGGAAATGCTAAGAAGTTCAAATAGATCTTAAAAACCTTAATAATAAGTCGCATATTATGTAGGTAACAATTGAAAGTTTTCGCTGTTCTTCTTTAAAATGTACTTTCAGGTTACAAATGTTATCTCACATGCGCTGAATGCGGATGTCCCTTATCAAAATACAACTGTTTCATTCGAATACTCAGCATGAGTTTGGGAATGCCGTTATTTTTAATTTAAACGGTCATTTGTGTACCCACCGGAAGGAAGGCGATGGCGTGATAGGGATGCGGCCTGAGGGGGTCGAGGCGGCAGTAGAAGTCCCAGTTCATCGCATGTCTGAAAGCGACTGACTGGTCAGCTGCCCGGTTTCCATATAGCTATATTATTGTGCTAACGCTAATGTGTCACAGAAACTAGTTGGTATGGCTGGCGGCATCAGAACAGAACGGCTGGCTGGAACACGCGACTGTTGGCGACAGCCGGCTGGCGATTGTCGCGCGCGTTGGCAACTCACTCGAGGCGCTATTTTGGCAAAAGTTGCAGAAGGAAGAGAGCGATCGCGTTCCAATTAGACGGCAGCCGATGGAACAGCGGACTGGACAAGCGGGCCGCACCTTCGGCCGGCAGAAGAAAACGATTTCTGCTCCGATAGCGCCACACGCGCATATTTCGAACTGAACGGCAGGGAACTTATTTTTTTAATGAAAGGAGGACTGTATATGGAAATGTTTAATAACAACAACAACTATAACAAAATAAGAAAGGGAGATCAAAGAGGAGGCTCAGGCGTACTTGGAGACGAGGTGTTCGATGTTCGCCTGAAAACGGCAAAGATAAAATGATTGTAAATACTGAGACAAGATAAATTCTGCAAATGGACACCCAAAGAGACCACACAGGCAGTTTAATGGACTGTCCTTGATAGTTCAATACAAATAAACAATCAAGATCCTGCATAACCTTGCGCGGAGCCAATCCGGGCCCTCAGGCGTGATCTCAGATCCAGTTGATATCCGCGGCATAGTTCTCACGGGCCGGGCCGAATTTTAAAAAAAACCTAGGCCCGGCCCGCTTCGGCCCATCTACAGTCTATTCAAACTGTCACCCGCGCGACCAAGGTTTGATCTAACTTAGAATTAGTTCAATTATGTAACAGAAGTATTACGAATGAGTTTGTAAGGTTTAAAAAATATTTAAGCTGAAATAACGATTTAAAAAAATAATTTGACAGTTTACAAACCGGGCCGACACTTTTCTCGGCCCGGCCCGCGTGCCCTTATCGTGAGAACTATGATCCGCAACATGGTTCGAGAATCGTTAGTGCAAAAAGATAAAATTTCGATTTAATTTTGAAGTTTGACAGTCCAGACAACTATTTGTACCCAGATCAGCGATTTATGTTAACAAAAACCCACATCGTCTTTGAATTGGAGCTCCATCCTCAATCCAGAGAGCAATTTGTCTCTCGTCGCCTCATCCAAGAGCTCTTTCGGCACGTACTGGTCAAAAAAGTCCCTAAACCAATCGATAACCTCCAGAAAATCCACAAAATACCGAATGTACTCCAGTTCGGCCGCGTTCTCGCCTCCCTTGCTCTTGCAGGCAATCGAATGGTAATTCTCACAAATCAGCGGCGTCAGCGTGTTGGCATAAGTTGCTAAAATCAAAATTTAAGAAAGAAAGGGATGGAAAATTACCAGAATCTTGCATTGTATAGGCGATTGAGGTGAGGACGCGGGCCGCCTTCGCCGCCACGACCATGTCTACGCTTCTGACGAGCTCGGAGAGGATAGAAGGACCAGCGAGATCCAAGAATCCTCTGAAAATCAAATAATGTAATAAAAAAACTAAGATTCCCCACTTGAAGGCCTTTTCGTCTGAACGAGCAGTGCCGGAAACGGCACCCAGGTACTTCAGTCGCATTGTCTGAAGAATGAAAAATGAAAGAGTTCAATAAAGTTTACTTACATCAGAGGCTCCGCTTTCCAGCTGCTTTAGGATGAACTCCAGAAGACCGGATTCGATTACGGCCAGTTGGGCCGGAGGGTTGTTTTCGGTGAGGGAGAGGATGCACTGGGCGAAGACCTCCTTCAGGGATTCTTTCTGTCCTTCCTGGAATGAGGAGGGTTAGAGAGAGAGAGAGAGAGAGAGAGAGAGAGAGAGAGAGAGAGAGGACTCACGAGGAACTGGCGGATCATCAGGAGACCACCGCTGTTGAGGAACTGAGGAGAGAGGTCCGAGTAAGCCAGCAAATCGTCGAGTTCATAGGCCTTGTCCTGAAATCCTCACAGTACCGATATTTCTATTCATTTCAAAGTAAATACATATGCAAGAAGTAATAAAATCATAAATCCCAAATAAAAAATAACCCACCAGCACTTTCTCCTCATCTTCCTCCTTCAACTGGTCGAGTCCCGCGGCGAAAACGTGAAGCTCCTTCATTACACGAGCTGAACACTCATTTTTCTAATTTACTCATTTATTTAAATTACCGAGTATCTTGGAGAGATCCGTGTCGTTCACCAGGTCATCCATCACCTCCTGCAGCCATTCGTACCTCTAAAAATCAGAAATTCCTCCATTTCCCGAATTAAAAAGTATATCTCTCTCTAAACTCAATTAAAAGAGAGGATTTACCTCATTACTGAGTCCCAGAGGATTCCTCTGACCGTCTCCAGAGGAATGTGCCGGCGTCTCCTCTTCAGAAGCCTCGTTCTCGCGAGCTTTGGCCGTAGCCGCCGTCGACATGGAGAGAATACTCTTCAGGTAGGGGTTTGCCATTGTAAATTAAACTGAAATAGGTTATAATTCACAGAAAATAAGAGAAAATTGCGAAGGCATACAAAACAGAATGGAATGAAATTCGATTTCAGCAAGAAGGCGCGGCTGGAAACAACGCGAACATTCCAGTCTTTTAGGGGCGGGTTTATGAAACCGCGGCGGGGACAAACACTTTGGGTCACTGATGACACAACACGATGCATTCGAAGTTACTAAGACAATCACAATAACCTAAACAAAAGGTTAGAGGCAGGCGCAACGAGCAGGAGCTTTGGGTTGTTTGTAGGACCAATGGCTTCCAGAACCAAGTGAGTAAATTTTGCCAGTCAGGGTTGTTGGTGTCAGCCGTATCACGTGTAAGCTAGAATTCTTCCTTCTGTCATGTATATGAGGTGGGCAGTAGATCTCACCCATCCTGCCCGAAACCCAGGGCTGGTAAATCTAAGGGCCGGCTCCAATTTTCAGATAGCGAAACGGCCGGCTCTCGAAAAAAATCAAAAAAGAGTTAAATTTGAGGCCCGGTCAAGCCCGATTTTTCAGTCAGGGCCGGCCCGGCCTTTTATCAGTATCCACAGTGGATTTGAAGTTCTGATGCTTTCATCGAGCCAAAACCGGACCGAGCCACCTTTGAACCGAAATTTTTCCGGATCTTCGCGCCAAAATCCCCTCACCACAACCGAATGTCCAAAACTCCCCTTCGCAAACGACTTGAGTTCTTCGGAGAGAATACGTTCTATCTCGGATCTACGGCAGAATCATATCTTCCGGGGATCCCGTTCGCTGTTAGAAGCACCTCATCGTCAGATTTAATTCAACTCGTTGAACTAATTTAGCTAAGTGTTGAGGAATCGTCGCCAGAGAAAGAAAGAACGGGCAAAGTATAAAAAGAAGAAGGAAAACAACGGTTCACACCAATTTCCACTTCGACGACACAGAAAAAGTAAAACTTTATTAAATGTCGGTTCAAACGGTTCATAAAATGCATGCGTCATAAAATGGGAATGGATGATACAAACGTGTCTCAGTGGATTATGGCACTCGGTGCGACTACGGGGGGAACCGTTCCTAGTATCTTCGAATAAATTGACTACGTATGTACAAATAGAAATTCTTCAGTGTTTCTTCTGGCTGTTGATGAATAAGTGTTCCTCGGCGCGTCTGACGGCCGCCGGGATCAGATGATCCGTCTTGGAGCGGTAGTCTCCCAACAGCTTCTTACAGTGCTGCTTGCCGGAGGAAATATCGTCCATCTGAAGGTAATTTTGGGTTTTTGTTAATTTAAAGGAGAAATCACCTTCTTGACGAGGTCGTAGACGGTCTCGTCGGGCACGTGGCTGTCCTTTTTGTAGGCCGGGTGGGCGTCGACGAACTCGCGCATCCACTTGGCCAGCGTTTGGATGTCTCCGGAAGCTCGTTTCTGGAAAATTAGTATGTAAAGAGGGAGAGAGAGAGAGAGAGAGAGAGAGAGAGAGACGTAAAAGCAAAACTTACGGAGATAAAATTGAGGTACTGGGTGATGCTGCAGCGGGTGTCAACATCCACATCGGCGTTGTCCAAGTACTGCTTCACAAGAGGAATCAATCCCAGGAAACCTCCCTCCCTACCTAAAAACACAACTATTTTTGTCAAAAGAAATTAATTTTAACAGCTGAATTTGTGAATATCTCTTTTATAAATCCTAAACGTACCGTTGACAATCTCGTTGATGGACATTTCCTCGACTTCGGCACTGGGAGGCCCGCACTTGGCCGTTCCCTTCAGACTCTCGGGAGCACTCTTGCACGTGGAAAGGTCTCTTCTGCCATGAAAAACACGTAAAGAGAAGAAAAGAAAAAATCACCTGAAGAAGAATTTCCCGTTGAGAACGGCGTCCCTCTGCTGGGCTCTCTTCATGTTCTCATTGACCTTGGAGATGGGCAAGAGGTAGGTGATGCGGAAGGAGATGATCACTCTGCAAATTTAGAATATAGAAAAAAATATCATGCCCTTCGAAGTCCATTGCGCCGATATCATACGGGTGCGGATAGTATAGACCGCAAGTTATAGCTGCCGCCAAGAAACTAGATATATAGCTGTTGCCAAATTGGAATCCTGCCAAAACGGCCTTGATGCAGCATTCGTGCGCAGGCAAAAATAGCGTGCAAAAAGCGAAGACGCAGAGAAAAAGTGGCTTTTTCTCGCCGTTTTCGTGTGGCGACGGCTATATAGTTGGCAAACAACATGCAAATGTACCACAAATTTTCCCAAAAATCCTTTGAAGGTCAAATCTAGCTCACCTGGTAAGGAGGACGACAAAGCAGCAGTAGGCGGCATTCTCAAAGTCCGTCAACTGGACCTCCGTTGGCCTAAACTCCACCCTCCATCCGATTTCCGGGTGGTCCGGCGGCGGAGGCTTGAAGCGCATGTTGTTCCAATTCGACGACTGGATCGTCTCGAAATGCTCGGAACTCTTCTCATCGTCCTGCTCGATTCTCTCGTGGAACACCTAGGATTCTGTGATTTAATAGAAAATCTCCAGGCCACCTGGAGAGGGTCGCGGATGAAGAGATGGGCGATGTGCTTGGCCAAAGGCTCGTCGATGTCTCCGTCGCGGAGTTGTCTGAAACCAAAAAGCCTAAAGAGAAAACGAAGATGGCTTACTGTAGAATGGTCTCGTCGTACTGTAGAGGAATGTCATTGTACCCAACGGAACAGGGGTAGATGTAGGCATCGGTGGAGTCGTAACGGCTTTTGTCCAACCGCCACTTGGAGTCCTTTAGAGGAGCCAGACCGCGTTCCTCGAAGGTACGGTCATCCACCGACTGAAATAAACTGCTATTAGACTTCACAGACAGGTTCGCCGCTATATGCGGTCGATTTAAAGGACTGTGAGTACATGGATAGGCAGTCATTTAACTACAGCGAGCTTTGTGGAAGAATAAAAAAAACCAACGGCAGAAATGACGTCCCATCGGCTGTCCACATCGGCCAGAGTGGATCTGAAGATGGGAGTGGCGGCGGAGAGGGCGAGGAGGATGGGAGTGATGGGCGTGAGTTGGTCGTAAAGCCAGCGGGCCTCATCCACATTGACGGCTTGGAAAGTGACCTGGAGACAGCAGCAGCCCATTCCGAAGCCCATGTGGTCCATGTAGATGTGGTCGGGCTTGGCGGCGGCGATCTGTTCACCGGAACCGTATTTCGAGAGATCTTCCTGGAAAACACAAGTAAGCAGAGTACTTTTATAAGGAGTTACAGGTATACACAGGGTCGGACGGGAATTTTCAAATTACGGACCTGGCCGAGGGATTTTTCGGGACGGCCCGGCCTGGTCGCCCCGGGTATAAAAAACAAAATTTTAATTTTTGTATAAATCGGTACAAATGTTCTTTAAACAGCTTGACTTACCAATGTTTGTTACTGACATATAAGCCAACATTAGTCGTACAAAAAAATGCTACCGACCGGGATCGAACCCTGGTCGTGTGGGGGCAATCTGAATGGGTGGTCCAAGATAAACGGGCCGGGCCACCAAAATTTTCAAAATGGGCCGGCCCGTGAGAACCCCGGTGCCGCCCATGGTAACACAAGTTAGAAAAACCCACAATGTAAGGAGAGGGAGTGTTTTTATCCTTAAACACCGGCACGTGGATGGCGACTTTCTCACCCCTGCGACCGCGGATGTTCCTCACAAGGTTCTTGAATCTAAAATGGAAATAAATTCAGAAAAAGAAGAGGCTACACACCGAGGATGTCCACAGAAGACGGCGTCCTCCGGCCAGAAGACGCTCCTGCCGGGGCCTTCCTCATCGGGAGTCGGGCGCATTTCAGGGAAAGTGAAGTCGGGAGAACCGAGGGAGGAGAAGGTAATCGAGAGAAGGCTCTCGTCCTGAAAGAGGCAAAAAGTTAGAGAGAGAGAGAGAGAGAGAGAGAGATCTCACCTTCTTGAGGTACTTCTGCACCTCCTTCCTCCTGTTCATCATGTTCGCCTCGACCAGATTGAAACAGGCCAGGAGACCTAAATTTCAAATTACAGCTTAAAATCATAGCTGGACGGGCAGCGTTGGGGGGCTTGATGCGTAAGCCCCCCAAATGGTGCCTCGCGGTCAACGTAAGCGCCCCTTCAGTTTTTCATTACTGTTTTTAACCATAGGTGGGCTGGTTTTCCCCCGGAGTGAAGGGTGGTTTTGGGAATTCGGTTGTGGGAAAGGGATTTTTGGCCCGAAAAGCCGGAAATTTTTACGGTTCGGTAGTGGTTTGGGCAATTTGTTTCGTATTTGGCCCGGTGAAACCATTGGAATTTCAAATCGGAGGTGGATCCGCACAGGATCGGCGTGATATACTGCCCACCTATGTTTTTAACCAAACGCCAAATCACGTAGGTATCCCGAGCACCTCACGTCCAGCTATGCTTAAAATCCCTCTAATCCCACCTCCGTATGGCATTCCAGGGGTTCCTTCGATCTGGAATGCTCCGAACTCTGGTCTCCAGAGGCATCGGTTGGCCGTTCCGATCAAAGCATTCACCTCTTCTTCAGCTTGCAGCCGGGTCAACAGCTCCTCCGCCCGACAAGAAACACGGACCTTAGCAAAAAAAAACTATTAAAAATAACAAACGAAATTTACCTTTTTCGTCTCGTGGTCGAATTTGACGATGATGTATTCGATCTCATCGCCCCACTTGAGCTGATCTCCCTGGCGGTTCTTCAACCGGTGGTAGAGGTTGATGAATTGGGCGATTCCGTGCTTCTGAATCACAGAGAATAGTTGTGAAGAAGAAAAAAGTGGACAAGTGGGCTGGTGGTACATAACGCAATGCGTTTCGGATTTAGCTTTTTCACATATAAAAAAACCAAATGGAGGATTGAAATCACCTTATCAAACTTTTTTTTGCGTTCTTAGCACTTCATAAGCCCTACCGCAGCAAAACCATCAGTTATTCCGGATTCAGCTAAGAATAACGCAGCAGGGGAATATTGCCGGTTCTTCTCGGCGAACCCTCTCTACGAACATAGTTCTCACGGGCCGGCCCGACTTTTATAAAACCTCGGCCCGGCCGGCCCGTCAAACTGTCACCCACGCGACCAAGGTTCTATTCCGGTTTTTATTTTTACTAATTTAGAATTTGTTTAAATGTGTAATGAGAGTACTATAAAAGTATTTGCGGAGTTATAAACTTTTACCGTAAGCTAAAATAGCGCTTAATGGAAATTTTTATTTGACAAGTTTACAAACCGGGCCGAAAACCGGGCCAAAACGGACCGGGCCGACACTTTTCTCGGCCCGGCCCGTTTTGGCCCGCAGGCCGGCCCTTCTCATTCCCGCTAAATGATATTACGGGTCCCACATGTTTCATAATTTAGCTGTTAACGTTTTGAAGCACGTCAGCACTAGGAATTTAGGTAAATCATGGCGATACCTGTTGAATACGTGTTGTTATCTAGATTTCCGGAAATGGGTTTGCGAGGTCAAACGAGCACAGACAGAAGTCAAATAACGAAAAAGCAATAACAACTAAGGAATTCAGTTAAATGAACATCTCAAACGCAATGTAATTTTTCAGAAAAGGAGAAATTGGCGTACCTTGATGAAGTCGACGTACTGGACGGTCTCCTGCCAGCTGAGCGGCGTTCCCTTGGTCAGCAGCCCCATGCCTCTCCTGTAATTTGTTGAAAAGACCTTCAGATAGCGGAAAGTGGGGGAGGCGATAAGAAAAAGAGACGGTAAGAGAGACGGATCGATAGTCTCGCATAGCAACCAGGAAAAGAAAGGGAGGCGGCGGGGAATGGTTTAAAAGAAGAGAGCGGCGAAAGCGAAGGAACGGGAAAAGCGACGGAGCAGTGGTCGTGCGGTTGCGCTATCTAGGGTAAACAAAGCACGGGAAATCATCACGAATGACGACATGGCGGAATAAGTTTCAGATTGTCATCACGCCCGCCGTGTTACAACGCGAAAGTATTAAATGAACGAAACCCAAGAAATCGCGATGAAAAATTGAAGCAGAATTCCACTTTTCCTTTTAATTGGAATATCTTGTTAAGCAATACGCGTCCTCTCACTTTTGCTGACAGTTCTCAAGCAGGGCTGGTCGCGGGCCCGTCTCCAAAAACTCTCAACCCGCGGGCCCGCTTTCGAAATCGATTGACCAGTTAAGGTGAAATTTTTCGTCATTTAGCTATAAAATTGTCAAATAATGTCAAATAATGGAAGTAACAAATGGCCAAAAGCACCCTTTGAAAAGAACAAATTGCCGCGTAGACGACTTTAATAATATAAAAAATAAATAACTATTATTATTTTCAACAATTCTAGAATGACCCATGAAATCACAGAAGAACAACAGACAACAACTGTCACAACTATATTTACAATTCCTGGCGGGAAGTAATTAATATGAACCCATAGGCGAGGTTAAAACTGGGCGAATGAGAACAACGAAGGCTAAGGCGATGGAATCACAGCAAGGAGGGACTACTTCCCCACGCGGATGTCTCTTTTTCCGAAACTCACGAGGCAATCTTCGAATTGAAACCGGGAAAACGGCAAATTTCGCACCTGAAAATGGAGATTGGAGGGGGCCTCGTGGATACTTTTTCTCTTCAAATTTCGTTCTTTTTATTATTTTACAATTTAACAAAACATCCGCAATTTATTTCACTTTTGTGGCAGCTACAATTCAGTCTAATTTCTGTACTTTGATTTCACAAGCCGACCACAAGAAATGGCAAGAAGCCAGGACGAAAACATTACGCCAGGGGTCAATATTGACAGCCGGGGATACTGTAGATTATCTATCGCGATGTCTCAATGCTTTTAGAACGCTGGCTGAATCGAGGACGGAGAGAGAGAGAGAGAGAGAGAGAGAGAGAGAGAGAGAGAGGGAGAGAGAGAGAGAGAGAGAGAGAGAGCTAAAGCGCCTCTTCATGACTGAGTGAAGGCGGTCTGCACACAGTCGACATATGATATGGCTGGGGTGGGCAGGGCGAGCAGGTGACACGAAATAGCGCATAGAAACGGGATAGCGCCGACATCATAAATAAGAGACTGTGCAGGGCGAGGAGACGCAGACACGAGGACACCTGTGCAGACAACAAACCGGCCGAACTGTCATAACAGAAAGGCAAGGAAAGAAGTAGCCGACCTTGGAAAAAACAATATTCGCGCGTTTTTTGGCTATACCACAATTGCAGGCGAAAGTTCACATGCGCGGAACAAGCTCTTTTTGACAATCGTCTGGCACGGAGTACTGTAGACCACCAAGGTAAAGATATATTTAGTGAAATTGGAAATGACAGGCGGTAAAAACGGTTGCACAACTCAACTTTGGTTACAAAACACCTAATTCCTAATATTTGATTTCATAAATGTCATATTTTGGGATAACTGAACTCACTTGAACAAACTCTGTAATTCGAAGAGCCCATGGAGGGTAGGCAGCTAGCGATGGAGTCTGCCCGACCTAAATACAAAGTTTTCCCGCCAGTTTTGATGAAAAAACTACCTGAATCAGGAGATCCGGCTCACCGATGCCAAATTTATCCGAGAGAACAGAAGAGATCTCACTCACTGTCACTGGGCTGGGAGAGGTGGAAAGCTAAAAACGAAACTTTCTTTGCAAGGAACTTTAGAATAGCGCTAAAGCATGTTCCAGCCGACTGGCTCCAGCGTTGCTTTGCTAGGCAAGTTTAACTACACCGTGGGAGTGCGGTATCTTATTTACGCCAGAATGTGCATCTACTCACAATTTTACAGCTTTCCACGAGGCTTCGACGTCCCGCGTCGGCTGGCAACACCTGTACAATCATTCGGAAATCGCCGATCGACGGCGTGGGAGTGCAGCCGGAGAAGACCAAGATATTCTAAAACTACAATAAACGAAATGGAGAAAAGTACTTACATTTGCCCTTCCCACAATGCGCAGTTTGTCCGCGACTTTGGACAAATCACCCCAAGGGTCGTAGAGGGTCAGACGACGGATCCCACTGGCCAAGCAGCAGTCGAAAAAGGCGAGTAGTTCGTTCTGAAAAGGATTTTTTCGCTGTTGCAAGCAATAAGATTAAATATGACAACCAAACTGTTAAAAAAAACTTACTTTGTGCACCCGGCGGTCACTGAAAAGAACAGCCAAGTGGGAGGGTAGCCTCTGCGACCTGTTCAGTTCCTAAAATCGGGAAAAATACAACCTTTTTTGTGTAAAATTACCTCCTGTTGTCGTCGTTTCAACTGATTCTTCACCCAAACAGGGCTGTATCCCAAGAAGTTACAGGCGAGTACGACTAGCCAATACACGGCTCTGATCGCTAACGAACACAGCCATGCTATGTCCAGCATATCAGGGGACTGAAACCCAGGAAGTATTGAATCCGTTTTCTTGGAAATGCGACAAATAAAAATAATGTTGAACAAATATTTGGTAAAATACAAATGAGCAATAAAAAATAGCGGATTTGAACCAGCTGGTTGGTTTGAGTTTGAAAGGGCAGAGATTAAAGGACTGGGTGGTCTCAAATTGGCCGTCGCGCGCGTTTTCTGTCAAGTCCAAAAGTCTAGACTTCCGGAAATGAAAGATAAGCGGTGAATTTCAAAGAAAATTTAGCTTAAAAGGGGGATTTGAAGAAATTAAAGTACTGAATGAAACGACTGATTAATTCAGTGAGTGAGAAGATCTTCAGAGCAAAATGTACGAGTGTTAAAAATAAGGTTATTTTCAAACAAGATTTTGCAGATTCAACATAACTGAAAGTAAGAAAAGCCATCCAGTTATATTCATAAGCAGTACACGCTACAATTGAAATTCTACAAATTCTTGAGTGCATAAGATCAACTCACGTATTTGGCTGATAAGATAGACGAAGCAATGTCTCCAACTGGCGACTGGAACAAAAATCAAATCCCAAAACTAGAATTTTACATAAAAGTTTCTCCAAAAATTCTTTCGCAACGTTGCCATAGTTCACCATCCCTTCCTATTTGCGTAAACCTTTACGTGCATAATGCAGTGCTTTAAAACCTCTCTAACCCTGCTTCACATCAGAAATGAGCCCGAACCCCGTGCCCTTGTTCTCCTTTCAATCGACTCGATTGTGGATCTGTCTTCTGATAACTCTAGGTAGGCCAGGAATGACTTCTGTCAGGTAAGTTTAATTCAAAAACATTGTACTTTCAGCACGTTTCTGTGGGCTACCCACAGAAACACCCCCTAACATTAATTTCAGGCTTAAAGAATGCGGACTGAACTTGTAGCTGTCGCCTCTGGTAACTTTCGATTTTCCATTCAACCAGGGGTGGACACGGCCACTCGTTCAGCCCAGACACGTCCTCGATTCTGAAGCAAAGAGAGGAATGAAGACTGGTTTGGGATCGACGGCGGCTGTGTCGACCTCTGAACACGCGATAACCGAGGGTGTTTAGGGTTGAGTTGTCTAGTCTCCATGAGATTAGATCTAAGCATGGCCATTGTGTGCATGGTCAATTCAACGGCTGTCAACAATCGACAGGTTGACGGATGGAGTAATACGACTGACGATGAGATGTGTCCGATTAGTACAAGTGGAGAAGACAATGGAGGTTATCATGTGAGTGAAGAGAAAAAGATATAGGGAAAATAGAGGAGTGATGTGTGTGTGCGTGTGCGTGTGTGCGCGCGCGTGTGTGTCGGTATGTGCGTGTATGCGTGCGTGGGTGATTATTGTGTGTGGATATGTGTGTATGTGGGTGTGCGTGTATGCGCGTATGCCTGTGTGTGCCTGTGTGTCTGTGTGTGTGAGTGTGTGTGTGTCTAAAATATTTTGTGAGGGTGTGCGTATGTGTAGTCCGATTTGGCAGCTTGTATGACACGTGGTGAAATATTTTCGGGCGTTGCCTAGAAACATTAGCGAAGAAAAACTTGGTTAAATCGACAGACAGAGTGAAAGGATAACGAAAATTTGTAAATATTGACATGTGCATAAAATAGAAACAAAATAAACATTTTCACCCTTACAGGGTCATCTGGAATGGACCCCTTCGATGCAAGCTCTTCTCCTGTCGACGACGTACTACGGTGGAATGATCACAATCACATTCTCTGGTCACTGTGCAGATGTTTTCGGACCTAAACGCATTCTAATCGGTTACTTCAAAGGGCACTTCCCTTTACTTGCATATTGTTCAGCAGCCGTAATTATCTATGTGACTGTGACGCTGCTTACACCAGTTCTGGCGAATACTTCTTACTTTGCTGTCTTCGGAGCAAGAGTTATTATGGGATTAGCTGAAGTTAGTCGTAGTTGCACCTGTTCACTTGCACACATTCTCACGCCCTTTTCCGCAATACCTAAACTTTAGGGCTTCGTCTTTCCCGCCGGAACTTCTGTAGTTGGACGATGGTTCACTCCTCATGAGAAATCCACAGCTGCCTCTTTTTACACTTCTGGAAACCAGGTTCCACAAATTTTCAGAACCTCAAATTCAGTTTTTCTGAAGATCGCCGCCTGTCTCACCTCTTTCGTCTCTGCCAAACTCTGCGATTCCTCGTTCGATTGGCCAGCCATTTTCTATTTCTTCGGGTCATTGGGAGTGATTTGGGCCCTGGCCTGGATTACTGTATTCAGCAATACTCCAGAGGAGAATCGGTGGATTTCCGAAGAAGAGAAAGAGTTTCTAACACACGCGATTAGAAAGCCCACGAAGGTAGACTCGAAGGAAGGAAATTCAAAAGGCTTACTCTTTTTAGTCTTCAATTCCAATCCAATGGTGCAAATTGGGCACTTCTGGACCACTTTTGGTAGCTGTTCTCGTACAATTTGCTTACAACTTCCAAATCGCGACATTTCAAGCACTGCTTCCAACTTATTTCAAAGAAGAACTTAGAATTTCACTGGAAAAGGTAAAACCAAGGCTGATTCGTTCGAAATCCGTTCTAGAATGGCTTCTACTCAATGGTTCCTTTTGTAACCGAAATGGTCTCTAAGATTACCTTTTCCCTTCTGGCAGATTGGCTCAAGAGAAGAAAAATTCTAAGCCCCACAGCTTGCTGCAAGCTTTTTCAAACCATTGGTGAGTTTTCAGCCAATGAGAAACACATTTCCCCAGGTTCATTCGGATGCGCCTTTGTCATGCTCGGTTTGGCAATATTCCCATCCTGCCAAAGGGTTACGGTAGCTATCGTACTACTGGGATTCTTTGGTAAAACCACTATAAATTTGTGAAAAAATTTGTCCTCAGGAATGTTTATCTCTTGTGGAATTCCCGGATTCTTTACAAGTCTGCTCTGCCTCGATCCTCACCGCGGAGGCCTTCTTGCGTCGATTGCTATGATTCTGGGAATGGTTGGAAATATTGGAGGACCTTTGATGATTACTGTAATTGACAACATTGTGAGTTTAAGGGGTCGAGTCGCACACACACACACACACACACACACACACACACACACACACACACACACACACACACACACACACACACACACACACACATACACAGAGAGAGAGAGAGAGACACACACACACCTGAATCTCTCAACAGAGTTTCAGGCTCCTCAGTACAAATGGACCTGTGTGTTTCTGATCAGCGCAGCCTTGAACGTGATAGTTGGTTCACTGTTCTTTTTAATTGGTTCCGGTAATTATTTTTGCGAAACCCGTTCAGTTGCCTCTATTTCCAGCCAAAGCCCAGCCGTGGTCACACCAGGAGAGTCTGAAACATTCCGAAGTCTTCGAAGTCAAAGACGCTCTCTTCACTCCTAATCCAAACCACTCCAAGATTTTCGTTTAGCCTTTTTCGTCACGGTTGTATGGCTAAGCCACTGAAAGCTTAGCCTCCGGCTATTCATAAAACTCGTTTGAAACCACCACTTTTTTGCCAATATAACCTTGAAATCCACTCACCTTCTTCTCAAGTTCACGTCATTTTCTGTTGACTAAGCGCCTGTCCCTGAAGGGCGTTTGGTTTCCGCGGTTTACACCTTCTGCCCCAGGGCGGATCTTGTTTCTGCGTCTGGTTTCCTTTCTATTTGTTGGAATATCATAGCCCGTGTGACCTCGGATACATGTTTTTACTCCTTCTGTTCTTCTTTTCAACTGCTACTGCCGATTTTTCACCGAGTTTTAATCAGTTTCTTGTTAGTCGCTATGGACAGGTAGGGGTCATTATGTATCGCCAGTAGTTTTATACAAAGGGAATAGCTGACCGATTGGCGAGAAGAGATTTGGGAGTGCAAGGAAGTTACGGAGGAGGAAACCATGTTGGAGGCACTAGAGCTTCGTGAGTATCTCTCTGTCCCTATGTCTCCCTTTCTCTCTGTGTTTCTG
Source organism: Oscheius myriophilus (assembly GCA_964057215.1). Taxonomy (NCBI): domain Eukaryota; kingdom Metazoa; phylum Nematoda; class Chromadorea; order Rhabditida; family Rhabditidae; genus Oscheius; species Oscheius myriophilus. The sequence continues at coordinate 10,294,095 of OZ059903.1, read as the reverse complement.
TGTCTCTGTGTCTCTGTGTCTCTGTCTCTCTGTCGCACTGTCTCTCTTTCTCACGGTCTCTCTGTCTCACTGTCTCTCTGTCTCTCTGTATCTATGCCAGGGCTGGGATCTGCGCCTAACATCTTTTGTTACCTATTGATGTTTTCAGACGCCAGGCAGTAGTTCTTGTCCACGGCATCACCAACACCGCCTTCACTTTCAACGGCCATCGCCAGCATTTCCTCGGAGTCGGCTGGAGTGAGGAACATGTTTTCGCAACGACCTACGGAGACGGAGGAAAAACAGTGATGCCCCTCGTGGACATGAAGTGCGATTACGTGAAACAGGTTTGTCCTCACTGTTTACTATAGCTTTCAAAAACGCACAAACATGTTTAGGTTCGTTGGATGATTCAATCCGCCGCTGCGTATACAAGGAGAAAAGTTGATGTCGTTGGGTACTCGATGGGGTCACCAATTTCACGAAAGGTTAGTCGATTTCGATATGAACGTTACAATAATTATATTCAGGCCATTCTGGGCGGAGCCTGTGTCGACACTGGAGAACAGCTCGGTCCCCCTCTGACTAGACTCGTCGACACTTTCGTCTCTGTGGCTGGGGCTAACCGCGGTTCTTTCCTCTGTGCCATTCCGTTCCCCGGAGCTTGCAATCTCGTGAATGGGATGTCTTGCACTTCTTCCTTCATCCGGGACATAAACTCCCAACAAAGATACGAAGGAGCCTACATTTTCTCCATCTACAGTCATCAGGATGACAAAGTCGGCCATCAGAACGCTTGTGGGCAGCTGTGTTCAAGCATAGCTGGGGCTAATGCGGAATATGTGGTGAGTTTTTGCCTTTTTCAGCCAGATTAGAAAGAAAAGACCCCAAAATATAATGGTGGGGATCGGCTGCTTGAAATCCTGGGCATATTGTGGAGAACAAAAGAGCCCCAGATATTGAATGAGACAACCCCAAACCGTTTTCAAGTGCAATTAAGAGAAAACATACCAAAAATTTGTTTATTTAGGTGATATTTCTCTTCCGTTTGTTTTTACGTTTTATATGGACGATAAACAGAGTTATAGAAAGTAGGTTTCTTAGCGAAATGTTTAGCGGTAATTGGAGGAAATATAACTTCTTGAAGTAGAAATAAGCAGGTAAAAAAGTGCAACTGTAGATTATTTATTTTTTGTATATGTTTTTTTTAGCTGTTGTTCCCCAACCACAGAATCCACCCTAAAATCATGGAATCGGCTATAGTTAATATTTGGCAGGCGAAACCGTGGAAAAGTGAAAATGTGAATATCGAGATATTTTGGAAAACCAACATCACCTACGCCTTAATTTACGCTACAGTTTGAGTTTAAAGATATAAAAGAGTTATCTTGGTAGCGCGCCGTTAAAAAAGCGAAAATGTCTTCCCCCTACCCAAACGCTAAGATTCCAACCTTTAATATGGGTCGGTCTAATAGGGATAATAAGGCAAATGCTAACAAAAAAAGGTGGATAATTAGCATAAGACTCTCTTTATTTCCTAATAACCCTTCTCTAGCTAACGTTACATCATAGCTTACGATTAGGAACCCTCGATCATCATTTCCATTTCGTGATCATCTGCCTCTAATATACGCTAGCTCTCGAGGGTGCAAGGTTTTCACAATGCTTGTTTTTATTTTTTTAGACACAAAAATTCCGAAAATGAAAGTATTGTTTCAGAAAAGTGGAAACCACGACCACGTGATCATCCACACCGCCCAGCTGCAAATCAACCTTGTGGATAAACACGATCCCCTGGGGCAATAGAAGGAGACACGGGTTATATATGTATGTAAATAAGGGACACAGATAAATAAAGAAGCGATTTATTTCCTCAACTGAACTGCAATCGGCCTAATCTTTGAACATCATGCGAATATGTGCATAAAACCGGCAAACTATGAAGCCTGAAGGGGGTAACACGTTTTCTTCAACTCATTTGGACTAGCACAATGAAAGGAGCGCCGGAGGGAAATGGCACGGGAAATGGCACTGGGAGGGAGTAAAGCTGGAGGAGGATTCAGAAGAGGAAGGAGGAAATGACACGAGAGAGAGACTGCCTCTTTGCGAACAAGGAACAATGCAGAGAGGCAGAGACAGAGGTAAAGAGGGAGACATCACAAAGTACCCGAAGGAGACATCGGCGGCCAAAAGAGGAGTTTAGGAGTCGTCGGCAAAGGCCTCCGGGAGACGCTCAGGGATATCAATGTCAGCCAGCTCTTGGAGGATAGAGTCACAACGACTTTCCTAAAGACAAACCTATGTTTTATGATTAGGGTGGGATTCTTACACATCGACTGGGAGGTCCGCTTCTGGGAGAGACTACTCTTCGGAGACTGCCGACGGAGCGCCTCTTTCCAGTGAGACTCTCCTCATCCGGCTGTTTGTCGATTACAACGGTGGAATCCTCGGTGGCGTTTTCGTTGAGAGAAATGCTCTGGGTTGCGTTTCTCGGCATGCCCCAGCCGTAACAAGCCCTGTTCTCGGTTTTCAAGAAAGTCACCGCATCCTGAAATGGGTCATTTTTATAAGAACCAGGAGGGTACGCGCGCCAACGGCGCGCACTCTCCTGGTCTGCGGCCTGCGGCCGCACCGATACGCGGCCTTCGGTCATTCATTACTCGTCCACGTGAAACTCGGCCTACGGCCGACCTCACCCTCCTCTCGGGGGGAAATGAACGAGTGAACTTCCGCTGATCCACTACACACACATACACACACGGTAGCGTTTTATTATAAGGGATAAGTATACTCGTCGTCAATCCTACTTCGGTCAAAATGTTCCTACGCCCATTTCCAAGAGTCGCCGAAGTAGGCTTGACGAAGACTATAGCTGCCTTGCGGCTTTTTCGTTTTCCCAAGAAACGCCACAAAATATAAAGGAGTTGTGGAATGATGCATTTCGCCGTTTTTTTAACTTAGGTTTTCTGCAGAACCGTCTGGGAACATTTACAGTTAAAAGACCGTTTGTTCACGGTCCCACCGTGAGCAATATCCGCCTCCAGCAGCACGGTGGGATCCCGCGGAAGTGAGGACGGACCCGGTCCTCATTCAAGAAATCCGTACTTGGTACGGTAATTCCTTTTAAAAACACTAAAATCCAAAAATCCCGCCGGCAAAAAGTCAAGGTGTACGCAAGGTGTATGACTCAGCGTGTACAAATCTGGGCGCGGTTTTTGAATTTTCAATGGGTTTTAGAAGAATTACCGTACCAAGTACGGATTTCCTGAAAGAGGGCCGCGCCCGTCCTCACTTCCGCGGCTATTACCGCTGGTCCCGCCGTGGCAGTATAGTGCCTTTAATTTTAGCGATTTCGGTTGAAATCCACGATATCCCGTGACCACGCCGATTCTCGGAAATGAATGAGATTCAAATGCGCCTTGCACATTTTGAGACAACTTGGACATATGCCAATGGCCCTAGTTGCAATCAATATTGACCACAAGGTCAAAATGTTAATTTTATATTCCAAGCGGAGGGTTTAAAAATATCCACGTTGGAACTAAATCGCAAAGGTTGCAAACTGTCCAGGTTTTACAACGTCGTCGCCAAACAAAAATCAACGAGAAAAAAACCGCTTTTTCTCTGCGTCTTCGTTTTTTGCACGCTCTTTTCTCCTGCGTATCGCACGAATGTTGCATTAAGGCTGCTTTTGGCAGGATTCCCTTTGGGCGAGAGCTACCATTTGAGGGCATCCTAATGATTCAGGTTTTATTATTTTCATTACGCATTTCAAACTTCAAAATAGTATTCGGGAGTTGTCGCTTTTTGGCAGAATTTGGAGGAACATTTTCAACTAATTCTTTCCTACCAAGGAATTGTGTAATCTATGAATAATCACCTACAAAATGTAAATATACAACTTTTCTGCATTCTTTTCTACTGTACGTGCGCCCAACGTTATTTAAAATGCGGATATGCATACAGTGAGGTTGATTTGAAATGACTCACATCAAGCGTCTCCGGCAGTGGTTTCTCACTAGTCTCCGGCAGAAGAGAGACCAACATCCCAGCAAATAAAGAGAATATGGCAAAAATAATCATCGGAACTATAGGCAGCGAAATGTTGGAAAGAAGGGCGATGTAGGACGAGATTCCCGAGCCGAATCTGGCGACCATCGAAGTCATTCCGACGGCAGAATTGCGAATAATCGTTGGGTAGAGCTCAGAAGTGAATATGTACAAAATGTTAAAGGCTCCCTAAATGAATTGTATTAAAAAGAAAAAAAAACCCTAACCTGAATGAATATTTTCCCGAGCATCATGAAGAAAAGGGCGAACATGTAATGGTGAGAAACAACGGCCAGCATGGCTATGATTATGGCGATTCCACCGCCTACCAGTGTCATTTGTTGAGCTCTGAGTTGTAATGATTAAAGTGATAATTAGGGGTAATTACCGTTTCCTGCCGTACTTCATAAGCCAAACACAGCCGAACAACGTGGGAATTTCAATTGCACCGGCGATTGCATTGTTGAGGAAGAAGTTTCCCGTAAAAAGCACTCTGCCGGGCGCCGATTGGTCGGATAAGGCGATCACTAATCCGTAGTAAACCAAGGCGTTGGCCACGAAAATCACACAAATTATTATCGTACGGTAGCGCATTTCCACGGTTTTGAAGAGGTCTGCGAGACCCACTTTGCCCTAAAATAGGCTCTTATTAGGGAGATTGGGATGCCTGCCTTTTTGTTGAGGTGCTTCTCCCGATGACAGACTAGTTCGAGATCAGATGGAAGAGAGCCTTTGTTAATGCGACACAAGTTGAAGGGAAAGGGAGGAGTTCTGAAATGAAGATCTAGCGTTTTCAGAAAATATAGTGAGAGAATGAATGAGTGAGTGAGTGAGAAACCGTAATATTGAAATAGAGATAGAAACAGAGACTTGGAAGAGACACTGAAACATTGAGATACTCCGTCACTGAGGCAACGAGGGACTGAAAATCTGAGACACCGAGGAACAGAGGCAATCCGATGCAGAGGCACTAAGATGGTACTGAGATATTGAGGCAATGAGGCAAAGAGACATTGAGTGAAAGAGACACATGAATACTGGGATACTGATAAGACACAGAGCAAAAAAACACAAACCTGCACGCCTTCCTGATGACCTCCTCCGCCTCATTCACTCTCTCCTTAACCATTAGCCATCTGGGACTCTCCGGCAGGGAACAAATCAACAAAACGGCTCCAAAGTGCAGTCCGGCTGCTATGACCTGTACAGTCTTCCAACTCTTTGAAAGGTAGGCAATGAGGGCCAATAGGGCGTATCCCATAGCCCAAGGCACTTGAAGCATACTTCCCACCATCGCTCGGAATCGAGTACCTAAGACATTTTTGAAAGGATTCTGGATTCCAATTACCAGTGATTTCCATACACAAAGTGTACGCAGCCAAATCGGCAGCTTCATTGCAAACGGCGCTGCAGAAACGGATGAATAGGAACATGGGGTAGTAGGTGGTGTAGGGCAAGAATACGCCAAACATGGAGGAGAGGATGCCGAAGCCGATTACGGTAGGTTTACGACCAAAGCTAAAAATAATTTAAGTTAAGGTTTTGTTAGGGCCTTACTTGTCACTGGCCCATCCTCCGAAAACACATCCAACTAGGTAGCCAAAGGAGTAGAAGAGGTGGGCGTGGCCTTTCATTAGGTAGTCGTCACAGACAAGGTTCCAGTCGGTTACGATTGTCTCGCGCATTACCTGAAAAATATCAATTTCCTTGTTCCCTCTCTCTCTCTCTCTCTCTCTCTCTCTTTATCTCACTGTTTTCTCCCTTTATTCTTCTCAGACAGCTTCCTCACTTACATCTGACTTGTAGTGGTACTTTGTACAATGTTGGATGGTGACATTGTCCATGAAAGCGGCCAGTTTCGCCTCCTCAAGTGGCATCATCCTCAACTCTCTGTATCGTTCGGCACTCCTTCCGTAATATCGACACTAAACCCTTCCGTTTCTTTCATATCTTAAGTTCTCACGGAGTCTCTTTCGTAGGAACTGCCGCCCACACTGGGAAAAACCATATGGACATCTTGAACGTCATCGAGACCCCAGAGGTAGGGTCCGGTGTCGTTTGCCTCAAATCCAGGAACCTAAACAATTGAAATGAGCAGTTTTTGAAAAACCAACCTGGCAGTAGTGGTCTGGGTCATACATCATGTAAACGACGTTGAGGTTGAACATGGCGTGGGGGATTTGTTGCATGGCAATGAGGACGTAGATCCAGATCTGCCACCAGGAACAACCACCGATGATGTTCAAAATGCCTTAAAAACGAATGTTGAAGGATTCGAAAAAGAAGGAAAGCTGGACAGAACATAGATAAAACTCTACCTTCGAAATCCACATGATCTGTGAACCTCCGTTCAGCCTTCGATTCCTCCTTGTACCTCATCTGCATCTTCTGGTGTTGTTCCCTAATTTCCCTGGTGGAAAAAGAAGGTTTGTGTCCTGTCCGCCTAAATGTTCCATGTGGTCTTTATCTATGCCTTCCTTACCCAGAAACCCCTGTGACACTTGTGGTGAATGACATGTCAGACATGTACATGCTGCTCTTCGGTGTCTGTCCGTCAGCGATGGTTTTTGTGTCATCGTCATTCAACCCAGCCGTGGATGCGATTCCACTGTCCGATATGTGGTTACGGTATATCTAAAAAAAGACCTTTAAAAGCTAATAAAAGCAAAAGAAACCTGTGGTAAGGCAGTGTCACTGATGGCGAATAAAGGCGCGAGAGACACGTTCGGCTGGCCCATTCCAACGAGAGCTGGCTCACTGAAAAGTTGTATTTATTAGCGAATTAATGTTTTTCCCACCTATAAATAAGTGGCCAGTTGATGGCCGGTGAAGGCGACCTCGGTGTATCCGTGGGTTCCGGTGACTGAGGAAGTTCTCCCTCATTCTGTAGATAGGCAAAGTTCCCAGCCGAAACGGAGTGTGCCACCGGGGTCAGGAGACACTTCTTCTCGCAGTCCTCTCCCGTGTCAGCACCGGGAGCCATTTCTGAAATGAACAATTGAACAGAGAAGTTTTAAGGAGAAAATGATATTAGCTGACCCAGTTTCTCAAGAATATTGATAATGTTTAATGGCCTTTGATCTAGCTCATTGATTTTATTTATAGAAAGCCGTCAAATGTCAAAAAGCCAGCGAAGAAAGTGTCTTTTCCCACGGAAGGCAGCCGTGTCCCTTCTGGCGACAGCTATAATGGAGAAAACCGGCTTCGAACTAGTAGATTTTTCACTTTGCCGCATTAGCAAAAGATTTCTTTTTAGTTTTGCTTGAAAAAAGAAGAATTCCGTTTGAAGGTTGAACCTTTTCTATTGATAAATGGGACTGACGAATAATTTGGCGATGAATCATTCAAAAGACATTTTTCGGAATCTGCCACAAAAGTTTAATCGAGAGATGAAATGGACACTCACAGTTCAGATCAAAATTTATGCTAATTCTAAAATTTCTTTGCACATTTGGGTGTCTCTCGTGTTGGTTGTAATCTCTAAAATAAAGACTTGAAATTAAAATTGTTTTAAGCATCGGGTATACGTGTAGTACAATATCCACAGAATCCGCGGAATATCGTTTTTCATGCACTGTTAGGTCCAAAAATCCACTGGATTATCCTATGGAAACGACCAAAGCGGGGTGACAACTGGTGGGCGTGATGGTCGGAATGACTAATAATTCAGCAAAAGTTTATTTAAACGAGTTTTCGGGGCATTCCACAAAAGTATCAACAACAAAAGCGATTTGAAAATAAACTTTTGATGTATTGCTGTCATGAAACGGGAATCAGTGGGTAATCAACAATAGCGTCTTTCGTATCTGCGCCTTCGCCGTTTTCACGCTCTTTCGAGTGCGTATCCAACATGTGTCGCCAAAAGGTCGTTTTGGCAGAATTTGGCCACAGGCTAGACTTAATATTCAAATTGCAAAATTGATCTTCATTTAATTAATTGAATAATTTAACTTTTTAAAACCATAAAATATTCTGTTTGAAACCCAAACAGGAAATGGAGAAATGTCTTCTACATGAAAAATTGAAAACAAATGCTGACTGTTCCCAGCTCCCTTGGGAAAGGGCGTTTAGTGAAATGCTAGGAAAAAGGAGTTCTGACAAAATGTCAGACATTTTCAAATGTCTTGGCGTCTACGCATCTTTGGTATAATATGTCCTTTGCACGTGCATAAGTGCACATTGTGAAATGACACACCTGGTTTAACGAATCATAGGGCATCTTTTCTTTTGCCACATAAAAAATGTACGTTGGGACACTGAAAGCGCTCTTAACAACGTTTGTTTCGTTAGACTGGCAAATAAACTAGGCTGGTCGTAAAAACTTTACGAGCGAATACAGATAAGGTACGCAAAACTACGTCACCAACCAGGCTCCATAATGACTTTTAATTTGCGTAATAAATGGAATATTGATTAGTTGAAAGTAGCGGCGGAGGGAATTCCTCGAAATTCGAAGGCGATCGATGGTCGCTTGTTGACAGACGGGTGTCCGAAGGGAAAAGCGAGTGTCCGATCAACAAAGATCAGCCAGCCGGCTGTCTACAATTTAGGGAATCTGATAAAGGGGAAGGCGTTGTTTTGTGCCTTCTTCCAGTTCTCTGCAACCGCACAAACAAGACGAACAGGAAGGCCGCTTGTTATTCATAGAAACATTGAAATGAAAGATTCACGGCCGATCGATGGCCGAACAAACAACCTTCTTCGCAAGGTAGCGTCTTCTGAAGCCAATGTCTTCTGAAGCCTTACCTTTGTTTTATTTCGAGCAGACGCGGTCAGAGGCGCCTTCGGCGGACCCACTGTCAACCCAGCATGGCCCGAACACTGAAAACAAACAGTGAAGGAGATTAAGAAAAGGGAGGGCAGAGAACGCAAGGGACTTTTTATAAAATTGATAATTAGGGCAAAGAAAATAGTATCGACTTGCTGGATTGAATTATGGTTGGTTTACCAAAAAACAGTTTTTTTTTCGGACTGTTTTGCGAGAAATTAGCGAGAAATTTTTTCGGAGAAATGATAACGTTCTGGTTCACATTTTCGACGATATTTCGTTTTGGGTAACTATTTGCACACTTTACACAAAAATGAAAAAAATAATTCATAGCTATCCTTGTTTAAATGTGATTTTGAGAATGGTAAGCTACTCAGAATCTATCGGCTGCGGAAGCAAAAGATACAAACTTTTGCTTAGAAATTGAAACTATACTCCTCGCCCAGCGAGCATTCCGAAGCGGCTGACAATTTTTTCTGCGTCTTTCAATTACGTGACCTATTTCGCTAATTAGATGCGCAGGTTGTTCAAAAATGACCCTTTTTGTAGCCATGCTCGGTGGGCAGCGACTATAGTGTGTGTGTTTTTACAGTAATTGAATGTTTTTACGAAAATATACACTGGAATTTTTTTCCCAGAACTGTGTAAAAGGATTTAAAAACCGGTTTTGCCCAGTAACAATGCATCTCAAATTGTAAAAAGTTATGTTTCCTAAATTAATATTTTCTGCCAGACCTCCACAATGAAGCACAGTTTAAAAAAGTTAAAGGTTCTATCGTCGTTCGAGACCCAAAAAAACCCGTGTACAAACGTTTCAAAATAACATTTGGGTCAAAAGAAGGTCATATAGAACTTGTCACCCAAGTCTGAGACTTTGACTCTCTCCTAGAGCATGCGGTTCGACTTGCAGAGATCTTAACGCATTAAAAAAACAAATTCTAGGGGACGATTTAATAAAATGAGGCATTTATGCGAAAACTTTTGGGGTTTGATATTAACCTCCTTGGGTTCAGTGTGTCACCAAAATTCGACTAACTCAGAATACTAACTTATACTTTGTCAAAATTAGCTCTTTCGAAGACGATTCGGAAACTATTTATTTTTCCGAAAACCTATTTTCATTGGTCGTTGGCCCATCGAAGTTTTCCACCGAAATTTTTGAACTGCAATTAGCACTCTCTCCATTTTTAATGGTGAAAATGGCTCTCTCGCCTCACGGTCCACCCGTACATGCCTTCATTTTTCGTGACACACTGCCTTTAAATTTATCCTGATGTCGAAGTGATGGGTTTAATTGAGATGTACGGTTTGTTGCGTGAAAGGGGGTTAGAAAGACAAAAGTATATATCGTACAGGACGGGTGAATGTTGGTAGCCTTGAAGCATGAACAACAAACAGCTCATGTGACCTGTGTTTTGTTTTGGCGCGTGACGGCAAAATCAACTAAATGAGAAGGAGACACATCAAAGTATACAAAGTGCGAATGTGGTTCATCAACTTCTAGAGTATGATGTGATGTCTCCATGGGATTGCATGTCAAAACATGAGACTTCCTCAATGCTCTTTCTCTGAAACAGCTTCCGCCATGGCCAAACTTTTAAAACCAAGAGTTTAAAGGTTTTTTGTAGATTCCTGATCGGCTGGCAGTAAAGCAGGCTATTTACTCAGACAAGAGGAGCGCTATTCGCCACAAAACGAGGGAGGGACACGTTGATAAGCGAGAGATCAGGGGGAAATGTCAACTGGAGGAGGAACGGCGAAAGATCGGATGAAGAGATATTGCAGGACGATTAAGGGGTGAATTTCAATGTGATATGGTCAACTGAGGGTTGGAGTGAGTGTGAAAATGAGTGATTGAGAGTGAGGAAAAGTGCAGTTGAGTGCCAGGTACCCCGTGCGGAACGGAAGTCTTCGGCGGAAGTGCAAATTGGGAAATGGCGTGAGGGATAGCGGGGATTCCACGTGAGAGGCATTGGTACGAAAAAGAGCAGCGACCACGGAAAATCAGAGACCAGCAGGCGGAACCCGCCAGCAAATAGAACAACAAGCGGAGAGAGAGAGAGATTGAGTGAGAGAGGCATATGGAGAGAGAGAGAGAGAGAGAGAGACAGAGAGAGAAAGAGAGACAGAGATAGAGAAAGAGAGACAGAGAGAGAGAGACATATACAGAGACAGAGAGAGACAGAGACAGAGAGGCTATTGAATAATTCAGTTGTCAGTGTTGCTGTGTTGAATCTAAACGAACAATCGCTGGCATCCAAGGCTGTTTACGTGTCACGGTAAACAATACTGCATTGATTCAATCAAAGACTTGTTTATTGGGCTTATTTATTTGTTTAGTGGCAAGGTATTCTCTTTGTTCTCTTTCCATTGTCTCTGTATCTCTGCTTCTCTCTCTCTCTCTCTCTCTATTTCTTTTCTTCTTTTATAGACATGAACTGACAGCGCACAGGTGGGGTTGACCATATGATCAAGTGCGCCAATTGGCAATTAAACGTTCTCGGAATGAGGCCAACCTGGAGCGGCTTGTGGAAAATCATGTCACATGCGCTGGCGTGATTTGCTTATGGCTCATTTTTGCAATAGGCAAGGTATGCAATAGACGCAAATTATCTAAAAATGATATAACCAATAAATTAACGTTCCTCTAAGAAATAAGCGGCGATAAAACAATGAACAAAAACATAGTGTTCCATGTATTTCGTTTAAAGTGAAATTAAGCATAAATTTAAAAAGCCAATAAAGTCAGAAAAATAATCCAAAAAGTGAATAGTCATATCAATAATAGTAGCTAGTTAAAATCCCGGGGAAACCCGTTTTGTTGGATAAGGAGTCCGAGGAGCCAGCCGGCTGGCTTTCGATTGCCGCCACCGTAATCGATGGCGCGGCAGGACCCAGCGGCTGTGAAAGCTCATCCATCGCGCTTGTTTAGAGGATTCTTACACTGCGCTCTGTGGTTTTCCGGGTCCGGAGGGAAAGATAGAGAAAAACAAGACATATTCTAGGGAAAAGATTATTTGAAACAGCTTCATAATGCAATTTCTTCGTCTGAAACTAGCATCTTGAAAAGACGGGGCAGTGTTTGAGTTTCCCATGCGTGTTTGAAGTGGAAATGTACGTTTCTTTCGTTTTCAACGCAATTTCAACATGGTTTTCAAATATTAATCAGACAGAGGGTTCAATGACTAAGCGTGTTTATGCCGTGACCAGACAGAGACGCTGGTAACTAATTAGCACGAAAGGTTGGGAATTATGGGGATATTATGGAAAACATCTGCAAAAGGAACATAGAGATCATGTCGAGAGATAAAGAGAGTGGGAGAACGATAGATGCAGAGATGAAGTGAGACAAGAAGAACGAGACGTAGAGGCATTGAGAGACAGAGAAATCAAACCTTGCAGCAATATTTAGCCTTCGATTAGTAGCAGAGTCAGATGTGACTATCGCGGTTTTATAAACAACCATGACAACAGGTGGGGAATCTATGAGTACTGCCTTGACGGCACAGGACAGATCTCTTCCGCTTCTCATTGGGAATTCCAAGAAGACATGTTTCAAAATTGTGGACCACTTCAGCAACCATTCGTTGTCACGTGTTGCGAACTCGCTTTCAGACCATGGTCACCGTTTGCAAACATCGAACCGCATGGAGGGACCGAAAATTCCCTTAACCAAACTGAACCCTTCGCCACAAGTAAGCACAAGAAGGACCATCAGCGTCGTCCTGGTGATTCCTTCCCCGTTTCCACAATGTAACCCCACCATAATCTATAACAAAACAAAAACAGGGACCATCCGCTTTTACGGGGTGGGCCCCGTGTTCGAGTAACAAAGAGGATCAATGAGCACAGTGTAGCGAAGAACATTGGGCGCCGGACGAGACTCGTAGCCGAAGAATCTGCAGACTACATCGTGACCTGACATCTGAAAATAGGAAATGGAGCACTTTGTTTGCATATACGTCTCCGTTGTTTTAATACGCGTCGTATAAAATATTCTAATGGTGCACCCTATGTAAAATGGTGCGAGTGGTGATATAAAGGGAGCGATCAGGCCATTTAGCATGTCCCAAGTAGGGTAATACATAGTGGCGCACCCTGATCGACAGGTCGTAGGTTCGATTCCTGCTGGTGTCAGCCAGATAAGATCCCCAGTAACATTACAAAGAACGAAATAAGTGCGGAAGAGTTTTACATTAATATTATAAAATATAAAAAAATGGCTCGCCTACTCTACCCTTGCAGATTTTTAGAAAAATTTCCGCAAAAATCCGTACCTAGGAATAACGGTGACGTAAGAATCCGGCGGAGTTCATCCCAACGCCTCAAGCAGGATATCGTCGTGTTCCAGAACAAGGTCAGCCTGGGGACGGTCGCGCGCTCAGTCAGACCGACGACGACGCCAGATTCTTCGAACGGACCGGCGTGCTAAATACAAAATGGCGTTAGAGAAAAGAAATAGGCAGTACCTGGACAAACAGGCCGAATAACGTCTCCTGACTACCTTCGTAGGCCGCCACTCGCGACCTTCTTGTCGTTGCAGTGCTGGGCGCAACGTACGATTTCTTGGAAGCTCATCGAAGGAGCCTTGCCGGAGCCAAGGATGGCGGCGAGGAAGCGGTGGACCAGCACATCCGCATCCTGGTAGGCGATGTGAAGTGAGTGTAGCTAAAAACGGGAATTTAAGTACAGAATTACGGACTTACAAAGTGCAACCCAGGGTGTAGTGGAAGTAGCTCGAAGGACTCGTCTGGGTGCCAACGCAGAAGTACTGCTCAGCCTGTACAGGCTTTCTCAGAAGCAGACAACATCTAAACAGATTCTCCGTGAAGTTAGCCAAGGAATAGTACCTTGCGGAGTTGAGCTTGTCGTTGTCGGCGTATGCCTTGAAAGACGCAGACAAGGCGGACGAAGTGGCGCCGTGGAGAGGGAAGCCGATCTTTTCACAGAGCTCTTCCTAAAAATTCGCACCTAATTGGAAATGAGAAAAGACCTACCATTTCTCGCATGACCTTTTGCTTAGGAGCAGGGTGGCGGAGAAGGAGAGCGGTCTTCGGGCAAGAGTTCTCGATGACACGGGCCACACTCATGTTGGCGAGGATCATGAATTCCTCCATCACACGTTGTCCAGTGCTTTTCTGCAACAAGGAAATTGAATAAGATGACAAAGAGTAGAAACCTCGGTAAGCGACACCCCACAGGGACCTTGTTCTCCTGGTCGAACTTGAACTGCAGAGTGGTCTCCTTCAGATTCAGGGATCCCTTGTCCAGACGCGTCGAGGTGAGTCGGTCGGCAAGGGAACGAAGAGCGGAGATCTGAAGAGAAACGTAAGTTTTGGGGACAAACTAACAGTGTTCCTTATCCTTCAGATCCGAGGAAGACATGCTTCCAGACGAAATATCGTCATCGGCGCCGTTCAGGAAACCGCTCACATTGTCGCAGCAGACGGTGGCCTTCGAGCGGACTACGGATCGAACTGAACAAAGAAATAGAACGCAAATCGGATTTTGATGATACCGAATTTCTCGCTCAGCACTTTGCCATCGCTGTCGAGATCCCAAATGACGGAGAAGGCGAGGCGGTCAGCGTTCGGGATAAAACTGCACAAATTCTCACTCAACGCTCGAGGAAGCATCGGTACCTCCTGAAATGGGATTTAAGTAAATACATAAAAATCAATACCTTACTGACGAGACTGACGACATTGGTTCTCTTGGCAGCCCACTTGTCCAGTTCAGTGCCTTCCTTCACGAAGTAGGCCACATCAGCGACGTGCATTCCAACCTATTTTGCAAGTTAGAAGTATCCGGGAACAGCACAAACCTCCCATATGTTCTCCTTCTGGCGGATGTGCGTGGCGACTTCAGCGCTCTTGACGTCCTTGTTGACAATGGAGAAGACGGCTTCGTCTCGCAGATCCACACGGGCCTTCAGCTCCTCGTCGGGAATCGACCAAGTACTGGCTTCCGGCAAGCAGTGGAGAACTTCGTTGGAGAATTCCCTAGTGTCTACGTCGTTGGAGAAGAGCAATCCCTCGGCCTCAGCCTGAACACAATTTGTTAAAACCTGCAGCACGAGACACTCACGTCGACATCTCCAGTGAGTCCCAGCGAGCGCTCCAAGCGAGCAAACTGCGCCGTCGCTTGCCACTCCACGACTCGCGCCACGAAGATGAATTTGCTAAAGTCCTGGGGTCTCTCGAAGAATCCGAGGGGGGCTTGGTCGGCAGGAATCATCATGCGCGGCATGCGGAAGTCGTTCGGCGAGAAAAGAGCCCAGTTGCGGTTGCCATCGGACATTACACGCAACTGGCCCATGGCAGCACGACAGTTCTTCTGCTCGGCGATGAAAACCACCTGACAAAACCATATCTAGATATATACATCGAGATGGCACAAACCTCGGCGGTCTTCTGGAGACAAAAGTCGGGCACTCCCCAGTCTTCAGCGGGCATTTCCGACAGCAACTTGTAGGAGCACTTCTTGGTGCTCTGGCCGAGAGCTCTCCTAGCAGGCGTACTGCGCACAGGTGTCTGAGGAGCCACCCTAGAGTCTACACGTCCCAGAGATAGAGATTCGATCAGCTCCTAAATAAAGTTTTTAACAAAAACCGATAAAATTTTACCTGGAGATTCTGCTCCAAGGAGGTCCGTTCGCTTCCGTCGCCAGCGCCGGTCAGCTTTCCACGACGGGTGAGCTCCGACTGGGCTCCCATGAGGATCATATCCTGACGGTCGTACTTCATGTCATCGCTGGCGGGAATATCCTTGCCCAAGTCGCTCTTGGGGACCTTCACCTCCGCAGTTCCGCCGAGAAAAACCTATAAAACGTTAGCAGAGAAGATACGGAATCCTACCTCGATCAAGTTGTCATCGTGAGGACTAGGAACTGGCGGCACGGTCATCGGCTTGCCATCGTCGTCTTGGGACATGTCGAGGTCACCACTCCTCCAGGCCTGGTAGAGGCTCTCACGCACCTGAACAACATAATTTTCTAAGAAAACAGTAGGATGACGTACCACCCAACTGCTTCTGTCCTTGAGGCGAACAACGACAACGTCTCCATGCAGAGCACGATTGCGGTCGTGAAGACCGAGGATGAGCAGATCCAACTGGTCGTCGCCCTCCGAGTTATCAACGTAAGATTCTTCGTAATTGCGCTGGTTCACACGAAGAGAACTCTTGATGAGTTCGCCGGTGTCTCTCGAGACGTATTCGCCACTGTAGTAGGGCATGAAGAACGGCTTCCGCGTCTTCTGATTGATCGGAGGAGCGATGCTGTGGCTCGAAGAAAAAGTCACAGGCGGCCTGAAGCATAATACAGTTTAATCACTACAGTAATACCAACCCATTTCTGTTGATGTTGTTATGATTGCTGAATGAGCGGTAGCTCAAGTGCTGGGGATTTCTCCTAGAGACGGGAGAGGTCAGGTTGTGTGCTGTCCTCTGGTGACGGTCCTCCAACGGGTACATGGGAGTCGGAGGCGGTCCGCGATCTCCGGGCGGATGTCTCCACGCTGGTGAGAGCAGGGAGTCATCGGACGAGCAAAGCGGTTATCTAAACAATGTAAATTAATGCCAAGTTTAAAAATGATAAACAGTTACAATTGACGGTTTAAATAAAGTACCATTGCCGTGAGATCCCTGGTAGTTCATGCCTTCTGGCACAGATCCATAGCGATGTGAAGGAGTTCAGGACGGACGTTGTAGTTCTGGTTAGGATGACCTAGAATAGAAAAATACATCAACTTCTACGAAGCTCCACCTCGCGAAAATCCAGGAACCGGAGGACGCTCCTTGGCAGCCGCTTCCAGGATAGCCAGCACGGTGAGCGGCTTTTCTATCACGCGCTGGAGAAGATTGGAGCCACTCTTGCTCTGCTCGGTAGTTCCCATCAACTCGGCCAGGCTGATTGAACCAATTTTAAGCTAAAAACAAATAAAAATTACAAACAATACGACCAACCGGCTCCAGCGATCGTTCTTGAATCTTATTGATGAAGGCCAGGTCCTTCTGGATGAGCGAAGATTCAAACGTGGCCGCAGGCGATCAGCTTCTCATTCTGGTTTCAGCTCTTCTTCTGATCAACTTCGGAGAAATCATCAGGTCCAAAGATGCCGTTGCCATGATGAAAAAAGGAACATTAGTGGGTAAACTTAAAAAAAAAAAACCAAAACAGTTGTTGTATAGTTTGCGCGTATTTTAGTTGGGCGAGATCAGGACAACAAGCCACTCGCTCCACGGCTTCCCCACTATCTGTGGCCCAAGGGATGCGATAATTTTGCAGTGGCTAATCTACTGCTAAGTAGCTACTAATACACCCCAAGTCCTGTTTTCTCAGACGACGTTTGGGAAGAAAACCCGCCGAATGCGCAATGTGCCCAGGCAGCCGCGGGCCACCTCAAAACGCAGTTAAACCTCAGAGACAGCCTTAGGCCTCTTCTCTACAGGGTGCGGCGAAGAATAAAAAAGATAAAAATCGAAAGGGAAACTCACATTTAACGTAAATTGCACAGAAGATGGAGAAAAAGAAGGAGCGGACCGCCGGCGGAGAATGCAGGAAAAGAAAGACTCGACGGATCATAATGGTAATAATATTCTAATGTGGGCCTATCTCCCATTCAAATTTCCACAGGCTAATTTTGATAATTTTGCTTTGATAAGCTAAATAAAATTAATAAAACAACATGCTCTTTCAAAAATCGGAGGTGAAAATGTCAGCGAAAGCTCAAGAAAAGAAAGCTCTAGAAAATGCCAGCATGACAAATGAATAAAATCCAACGACATCGTGTAATAACAAGGCGGGAAGTTAAAATTTTCGAACTTTTCTCACATTCCGATCAATAAATCATTGCTACTCTCGGGTATCCAGCTTCGGAATCCAACCTGATTCAGCGGGTTTCGGTAGATTTGGGCTGTTTGTGCGGAATTAAAAAGAAAACAGATTTCATAGGATTTAGTTTACATTGTAAAATCCGTAAATTTGCCCAATAGTATTCAAAATGCCGGTTTCAGCTGCGTTCTCCCGATTTCAGTGGAATTCTTTATGGCACAATTCCGCAAACAAGTGCCTGAGTTCTACAGAAATGGTTAAAAGTGACTTTTCAATAATAAAATGTGAATGAATTATGGATCCCTGCCTGTATCTGTCAATTCCATACGTTAATCATAATTGAACGAGCATCGTAGCCTTCATTCGTCGCCCTTCTGATTCGATTCCCATTTCCACATCAAAATTAAAGCCGCCATGGTGTTTTTCTATAAGCGAGCGGCCGTTTTTTGCCTTTGCGGGCGTGCGTTTTTTGCTGGTCGGCCGGCTCCCGCCGAAGGCACCTTCACTGCAGCCGGCTGGCAATACACACCAACGGAGGCTTCTCTTTTTTCCTTGTCAGACATTTTTTATTTAAAATAATAGAATATCAATTAAATAGAATTTTGATTAATTCCTCATTTAAATTCTTAGCACGCGTCTTTTTTCGTCTCCTTATATCTCTTATGTTTCTCTCTCTCTTTCTCTCTCTTTCTCTCTCTCTCTCTCTCTCTCTCTCTCTCTCTCTCTCTCTCGTTTTCTCTCTCTAATTACCTTGCCTTCCGTTAATCATCCCAGTCGTTATGCCTAATCCTTCACTAACGAGATGAGAACTCCTCGCTCAAGTACATATTTGTAGTTTATGTGTACTTTGAACCAGATTTCTTTCTCTTGGTCCATAAAAAACAGTTTTTGTGCTCATTTTTATGAAAAATCCCCTTCCTCCTCTATTTTGTGCTATGATCCCCAACCAAACAGTGTCCCTCGGCCGTTCTTCTGACTCATCCCCATCCACTCTCTCTCCGTCGACAGAACGCAACAAAAAGTCCATCGATCCACGGTGTTTTATCGAAAAAGCCTGCGATTCCGGTTGCAGTACAATTATGTGAGCTGGCCGTTCTTTTTTGCGCGCCGCGCAAAATTTCTTCTATTGAAAAGCGTCGTAAACTCGAACAAAACGACTTTCGGCTCGGAAAACATTGGACACGCAAAGGGGTTTTGAAATAATGACTGCCTGCGAATTCAACGAAACCTCCCTCAGGCGTTTTCTTTTTTAGTACGCCTCCATATACTTTTATAGCACAAATTTCCTCACAAGGGCTTTTTGGAGTACCCTATTGCACACTTTTCGTGCCACATCACCTTCAAAAATCAAGATTACGATGTTTTATGGTCTCTTAGCTCTTTTTCTTTCCTTCATCCAGCGAAAACTCATCCGCATCGATCGACCCTGGTTCAGCGTCGTTATCAGCCTTTTTTTCTACTTTTTTGCTCCTTCGTCGCGCTTTTTCTCAGCCCGATAGCGCGGCGAACCTCCAAACGACGACCTCGCCTTCAATCGCAGCTCTCCAGATTCAACAAGAACACTCCTCTCACAGGCTGTATTAATCACAATTTCACGTTGTTTTATCCCCCTCCTAATATCCCCGAGCTATGAATCCTCGCTGCGAGGGGTACATAACGTTATCTGACGTCACGCCATGATTGCATTCAAAAACCAAACAAAACACCTAATTTGAAGGAAATTTTGGATCAAGCTGAAGTTGGGTTAAATCTTTTCAATGTCAAGAAACTTGACATATCAACGGAAAAGACTCGCCCAAATTGGCGAAATGCCCGTTTGTCGAAAGTTATACAGAGTTTTCAATCGAAACAACAAAATCAGTAACGAACCTGATTTAAATTTTCGAAAGAGACTGTCAATCCTGTCGTTCATTATTTTTCTTGATTAGGAAAAGATGGGACTTCGGAGTTTTTGAAGGATCACTTTGGTGGTCCTTCAATTCTCCTAATCTGCTGAAAGTTCAGCTCTCTGTGGCTTGAAGGGACCGTCAAGGAGGTTTTCCACGCCTAGCTAACTCATAAGCTAATTTTGACTTGGCAAGTGAACAACCGTTTCCTGGAGCCAAGTTTGAGAAAAACAGCAATTTGAATGCAAAACATTTTCAGTTCGAAACACATTTAAAAGACCTTATTTTTTACCACAAAAAGCGCCCAAACAGTATTTTTTCCTTTCAAACCGCCGGTTGCCCAGGCCCCCGAATTCCTCCTCTACCCCTGCGTACGTCTTCTTCCCCCGACGTCGTCCCCTGCATGACCCCGTCGTTGTTTTTCTTCGTGTGCTCAGCACGGCGTTTTTGAGCAGTCTGCGTCTCTCCCTTTCCCATTGTCTCTCGTCTTTCGTCTTCGCCGCTGGCTTTTTTCCAACTGGGAACGAGTTCGCCCGCTCTTTTTCCCGAATAAATTCCCCTAGCCTGCGGTTTTCTCTGCCAACACCTTCTCTTACACTACTATTTTCGCTCACAAGGAAAATTGAATCAAAAACAAAAGGTTATCGAGTGAATTTTAAAAAAAATCACACAAAGCAAGTGACACAAAATTCTGGAAAAAGGCTTCTTACTTTTGTGATTCTATGCTGCTAATATTCCTTCCAAGTTTTAAGGCGTTGCGAACCGATGCTGCAGTTCAATCACATTCATTTTATCGCAGTCGGAACATCCAAAATTTGGTGGAATTTTGTAGAAATCAGCAACAATTTGTTTTTTTGGCGATCTAATTGACTTGGTGTTGCTCTTTTAACGTGAACGGTTCGGAGCCTTGTTCATATAATAGCCAACTTAAGGCTAAACAGAACTACAGAATGCCTTCCACCACTCTCTAAAACGGAGTCAACACATTGATTTTTAGTCACCAATGTTCGAAAAAGAATTTCATGATATTTGTTGTTTCATCAACAACCAATGCGAAATTGACCTCAAAACACATATTAAACGGTAGGAAATCGAACCAAATTTGCCTTGGAGACAAACCCTTTTCCCTGCAGTTTTTTGAAAGTAGAATTGGAAGACGAAGCCTGAAGCTATTTAAAAATGCCTCTCTCAATTCATTTGGTCACACTGGCCAAAATAGGTTCTCTCGTACGCCAAAAGAATCAAGTAAATTTGCTCTAAAAACAGCATATGAATTGAATCCCAGAAATTGAATCTTTCGTGTAAGCGTGAGATTAGAAAAGCTGGTAAATCGACTTTATCGGCGTAATAATATGCGTACTCAAAGGGCTCGTCAGGGGCCTTTTCTAAATCGTATGTTAATGAAGACTTGGCAAACATGTTGCGCATAACCGTTGGCTGGAGTGGTGTTGGGGAAAATTATTTCAACTGAAATGACACAATTTTCATACGGTTCATTTTCAATCCGAAAAGGCCCCTGACGGTTCCTTTAATGGTGCCGTGAAAAGATTATTTGGCTAAGTTGAACGATACTCAGTGAGACGCCAAGATTTTGGCAATTTAACTGAAATCCTCCGCTTCACTTTGCCAAACCGATCCCGAATCTAGAAATATTCACACCATTAACTGAGCTCTTTTCCCCATCCATCTCTCTTCCATTGGCCCCTTTGGCCGTCCGTCGGTTCTTCAGCACGTCCCTCTTTTTCTCCGCCCGTCGTTGTGTAATTTCGCCCCGTGGGCAAAAAAGGAGCGCATTGATCTCCTTTTTCTCCCCTACAGTAGGCGGCCTTGTCCGCTCTTTTTCGCGTCGCAGCGCCCGGCACGCGCGGCGCCCGGGGGTTTTTTGGCGCCCGCCAAAAACGAGCAGCTGCGGGGCCAAGGGGGGAAATGGCACGGAGTGTTAGAAGAAGAAAAAGTGGAGGAACAGATGGCCAATATGGAGAAAAAACACGACGAAAAAGACAAGGATTCCTATGTTCTGGTGATCAATGACTAAACGGTCCTCAGATACCCATTCCGATCTACACCAGAGGGAGAGAGAGAGAGAGAGAGAGAGAGAGAGAGAGAGAGAGAGAGAACAAAAGAAAGAAAGAAAGAGAGAGAGAGTAAAGCAGGGATGAAGGGAAAATATTCATTTATACACAAAGCGAAAGAGACAGAAAAGGAGACGTGACGGCGCTGAGAACCCAAAAGACAGAGATACATAAATAAGAGAAACAGAGATACATGGAGAGAGAGAGAGACAGTGATAGGTGGGAACATAAGAGACCAAAAAAGAGACAGAGGGAGATAAATATATAGACACACAAAAAATAGCCAATAACACACAAACACAGAGAGAGAGAGAGAGAGAGAGAGAGAGAGAGAGAGAGAGAGAGAGAGAGAGAGATTTGACAAAATACACTAGAAAATTTGCACTGAATTTGCAAGAAGAAAAAAACCCACGAAAGTAGTCCTTGGCTGTTGAGATTGTCAGTGTCCCCAATTCCCTGATCTCCCATCATCTCCCTTCGCACCTCTTTGTCTTCGGGTCGCTTGTCTCTTTTTTTCCGCCGCGCCCGTCACTGCGACCCCGGTGGTCTGATGACGAAAGCCCCTGCTCAAAGTAACCGCGCTCCGTTGCGCCTGCAGCCAACTGGGTTACCAGAAAAAGTAGTGACGATGAGATACTGTACTACTAAAGTTGTGCCACTGGAGCACCTGTGTTTAAAGCGGGCGTCCCAGCTGGTCAGAGTTCTTTAGCCGCGCGCGGACCGTTTTTGCCGAGCGCCGCCGACCATTCATTCGTCGCTTTTTTCGCAGCAAAACCCCCGCGACGCATCCAGGCTGACTCCACCGCCATCGATCCACAGGTGTCGCCCCCTGTACACCGTGCGACGAAAGAAGAACACCCACTGACATAAGGAAGAACCTCCGGGTGGGACAGAGGGGTTCAACGACCTTTTTTTTTTATTCCACACTACACTCTCTGAGTCCTCTCGGCGGTCCGTTTCTTGTCATCCCTTCTTTTCTTCTTTCCTTCTTCTGGTCCAACCGTCCCCCACTTCCACTCTGGCTGAACACACACACACACAACACACAACACACACACACACACACACATACACACACTTCGATGTTTCTTTTGTCAATTGCTTCTATGATTTTCAAACGATTGTTGCTATCCAGGGCCCGGCTCCCAAGGCTATCCAATAGACTCCTCAAAGGAGAGAGACCTCCCAGGTCATGGCCAGTCCTCGCACCCCTTCAACCAGCCCTCATCTGCCCATCGACGAGAAGCCTCCGTCACTGCTGATCGCCGAACCGAGCAAAGAATCCACTCCAAAACCAGCGTTTGTTTTCGCAATTCTATCGTTACTTATGAAACGTTTTAGATCTCCCAAGCCTCTGACAGCCCCGACTTCCTTCTCAGAGTGGCAGTTGCTGTCAGTTCTCCAGAGAGCTAACCTCGTGCAGTACTATGACATATTCATTGCCCAAGGTTTGATTATTAAACTAAATTGTTGTATCTTTTTCTAATTCTTAGCAATCAACTTGCTTTCAGGAGGTGATGACATCAACCAGATAATGCAGTGTGACGAGCAAGAGTTCCTCGAGATCATGTCTCTCGTAGGAATGCTTTCGAAGCCCCTTCATGTCAGAAGATTCCAGCGGGCTCTCACAGTAATCATACTTCTGAAGACATGAAAAACTTCATTTCAGGAGTTTTCGAAGGATCAGACGGCGTTCAATTTGAATGCCATTCAGCAGATCGGTCCTCCGCCGCCGGCCCCTCAGTTTCCCATCGCCGACCCTATGAGTTATCTGATGCCAGGTAGTAAAGGCTAAAAAATCTAAATTGGACGTTGGTTTAGGTCTCGCTGCTACGCTAAACTCCTTAACTTCGTCGACGGCTTCTTCTACTTCTCACAGTGGGGATAACTCGTCTCCAGCGGCTCCTCCGACCTCAGCCGCCGGCCACAATTCGGTAGCGTTGGGTTAGTCCACCCACAAGGGACTAACGGGGGACCACTACTGGGGGATCACCATATTTTTGGGGCCACCACATTAACGGGGGACCACAACATTTTCTTGGGGCGCAACGGCGGCTTTTCGGCGGAGCACCTGGATGCCCGAGACAAAAAGCTTTGGTTCTCGAATAACAAGTCCAGTGTGCAATTTTTAACTTAAACTGTCGAATCTCCATCAAATTTTCTAGTGAACGGTATAAATATTTCTAAATGCGTTAAAAGTTCAAAGTCGTAGTTAGTACTGAAGGTTCTGTACCAAACTTTACCCTGTCAAACCTTACACTACGAACGTTTGAAACCTTGCGAGCTCCCTTTTCCAGTTTAAAAACGAGTGTAGGGTAGTGCAAGAGTTGTCTTAGCGATAAATGAATGTCATGTTTCAGAGAGCGGGCTCTCCAGTGCTTCTATCGTCGATGCTGTGGCCTCTCCTGGCCTCAACGGCGTCGGAGCAACGGCCAACGTGTGTGCCGGACAGCAGCTGCTCGTCGACGTCGGCTCCGCCTGTGAAGCGGAAGCGAGGCCGCCCAGTCCTCTTCTAGTCGACGACAACACGCTCTCGGGGGAAACGAACAGACGCCTAGCTGTAGCCGCACAACATGTCTTCTCCCTGCTCCCCATCTTCCAGCCAAAACTTGTTCAGAACAAGAAGCGAGTGTCCAGGTCAGTTGCAGTATATATATATATATATATATATATATATATATATATATATATATATATATATATATATATATATATATATATATATATATATATATATATATATATATATATATATATATATATATGTGTGTGTGTGTGTGTGTGTGGGGGGGGGGGTGTTTGTGTCGGGGGTGCGTGTGCGTGTGTGCGTGTGTGTAATTAGTAGTATGTAGACTTTTTCAGAGAGGTTCTCGATCTAATCGCAATGCCTCTGGAACATCCCAACCGTGCGGATGAGTATCGGAAATTTTCCGCCATCTACGGTCGCTTCGACGCCAAAAGAAAGCCCGAAAAGGTAGTGAATCAGAGCATTTTTGAAAGAGCATATTTGTGTTTAGAACCTAACTCTTCACGAAGTGATGGTGAACGAGGCGGCCACTCAGCTGTGTCTCCTGATGCCAGCCCTCCTCACCCGCCGTGACGAATTGTTCACCCTCTCTCGCCAGGTCGTCAAGGAGGCCGGTCTCTCTCGCAAAAGGAGGAACGGCTCTCCCTCTCCCGCTCTGCCTCCTTCTCCTCCTCCTCCTGCCGATGAAAGTGACCATTCCGTGGCTTCTGATGAGCGCAGGAAGAAGACGTTTTTCGGCGTCGACAGCTGGGCTGCGTCTCGTCTTCAGCTCTCCCCCCATCCCCCTCCCTCTTCCATTTCCCTCCCAATTCCCCCCGAATAGCGTCGTTGTCGTCGGGTTCCCGTTGTGATCCTCAACTAGTCACAGAGTTCTTTTCAGAGCTTATTCCGTCTTTTCGTATTTTTTATGTGATTTCTTCTAAAGTTTTCCCTGTAGGGCCCCGCTCCAAGCCCCGCCCCTGACTCTTGCCGGCCGAGGGCCTGTGTCGTAGACATCCATTCAATGGAATCTATTCATATCAACTTTTTTCAGTCTTTAATAAACTATCGATTTTGGAAGCACTTACAACACCGATAGAGGAAAACATTCAATGAAGCCTTGTAGGGCCAGTAAGGGGGTTTCATTTCATTTTCGATGGGATACGGTCGGGTATTATGATAATTACGTACGCCGAATGCACCCTCCTCATTTCTAGACCTGTATCATTCAATTAGAATGAAATTCTGCTCATTAGCATGCCTTGTAAAAGCCGGGCACGAAGATGTTGTGGCCATCCGCGCAATCTGCGGGTGTTTTGGAGAGGATTTTCTCGAAAACGGTAAATTTACGACCCAAAGTTATATACATTTTTATGATCAGTGAATTTTTCTCTCTTAATTTAGTCAATAATGTAAAACCTGCCTGAATGTCCTTTTGTAAACAGAAGTTTGAAACCTGCCAGTTTCAACAGAACTAATTGGGGAGGGGATGGGGGGAGGGGCTTGAATACAATCCTCCTAACTTACTTGAGTTACTTTCAACACGCATTTCAGTTATTCCCCGCCCCCAACAAATTTGCTAAAACACTTATCAAAAGGGGGAGGGTTCAATTCAACTGACAATTGGGGGCCAAACAATAACACCCTCCCCCCCCAAATTGAGCTTGCAAATCCTCTCATTTTGATTGAATTTCATCCATAAATGTCATTAGTATAAATTCCTAAAATATGCATCTTCTGTAGTCCTAAAATCTAATATGGTGACGTCATAAGACATCTGGCAGTCGGCTGCCAATAATTCCGTAACGGCTGTGCATTCGAATGAGAGCGGATGGCCTAATCTAATGGAGCCAAATGAAAAGCACGCCCAATCGCAGCCAGCGCCTCCTGCATTTACCGTACCTTCGCCCGTTGATTACAAAGGTGAGATTTAAAAACGAAGGGCATCGGTGAAGAACATTGGCTGCAAAAAGTAGCTTTTTCACGTGTCTTCGCGATTTACACGCTCCTTCCGTCAGAGTGTCCCGTTACTGCTGCTTAAAGAAAATTTTCGACAAGATGCCCATTGGCGACAACATTACCTTCAGAATGAATTTGTCCAAACTTTGGTAAGAAAACCGATTGCAGGCACAGCTAGCTGCCATAAACAGTATTGGAAAGTTGTATGCCGCGTAGGAGAAAGAATTCTGAGAGAGAAAACATTTCAGTGATAACAAAAATGTCACAACAACTGAATGTTTCCGTGCTTCATTCTCCCATTGCCTTCAGAAGTGCATGTGGCCTTCGCGTGTCCATCCATCGCTCCAACGCTCGTCTCCAAATCTCGCAACGTCACGAGCGAACGCGATTCAGCGCCAATTAAATGGCTGGTCGTCGGAATTCCTCCGGGGCGTCCGGAATTACCATTTTAATAGCGGTCACGGCTCATTGGCCCTTAAATTAAGCGACACCAGCCAATTTCACTGCAACGAACGCCCACCAACAGGTACTTTCCTTCCCGGAATTACAAGGGTCTTACGTCCGTTTAAAGGGACTTTTGCTACTTATGCTGCTCCATATCGGTTGATTTCAACTTTGAGAACACCTACTGTATCTTTAAATATGGAAAACTTCGTAAAATTGATTTTTGAACCTCTTACTACTTGTCGATACGCCCTAACTTTTGGATAAAGCGTTAACTTACGTTCACTTACTCAAGGTGATTTCTCTCGAACTACGGCCATTTTCTCTCTACATCGGCTTGCTGGCGGTTATATTTTTGCGCCATAAGTGTGTTTAAAACCATATTTTATTCTCGTTCTCAATTAGAAAGCTCACATTCATTTGGATGCACAATTTCCCCAAAAATATCCAAGTTAAATGTCTCCTTTTTGATCGGGCTCTTCTTTTAAAGAAAGCGTTGTTGTATTTCAATCCTTCAAATCAACGCAGAGCAATACCTGAAAACGTATTGTCGTTTAGGGATAGGGTAGTTACATCTTTTCAACAGCTCCAGATAGGCACTGTTCAAAGAAACAACCCAAGTATCCCCAGAAATGCCAGATCTAATGCATTGAAAGTCTTCTTGAGGCCTTCCTAGGATGTCCCTATCTTTATTGGGCTGCGATCCATTGAAGCCGACCCACCACTCAAAATGGGGCTCGACGTCAAGAAGGAGGCCAAATTCTACCAGGCAGAAGTACCCAGAAAAGCTCAGGATAATGTGTGCAATCTGAGTTTTTGTGTCAATCTTTGATTTTCATGTAGCTGAACATCTCTTCAAACGAAAAATGACTCCACGACAATTGAAATGTTCTCAATTCAAATATTTCGATTGTCTCATTGTTGCATTGTTGATCAATGGAACGCCAGAGGCATTCCATTGCGATGGGCGTGTTGCGGGTGCCGTTAGAAGGCAATGGGCGAATTTTTAATTGAAAGTGCATCGATCGGCGTACAGATCCCAAATGCGAGGAAATGAGCACCCGCCCTTCCCTCGACCCAACCCTCATCCTCGACGGATTCAGAAGACTCGGTTGTACACAGAAGGGGCTTCATCAGTTTGTTACCTAATGAGCACGTTTCGCCAAGAAGAGTACTCTTTCTCAATTGCCCCCGATCTTGTCCGTCCGTTTCTTTACAGTCTTTTTCTACTTTTCTTTCGTCCCAGCTGCGCAGCCCTTTAGTTCTCTCTCCGATTTTCTCTTCCAAGAGCTTTCCGATTAGCTAGGAATGATTTCAAGGATCTCTTGAAACTCTGCACAACAACCTTTTAAAGTTCCCAATGGGTGAATTTTTGCAAAGCAAACTTTATACCTCAGTTTGGGTTTACGTGTTGGTGCATTCTATAGCATTGACAATATCTCTAGTTTGATAATTTCCCAGTGGATTGGATGTCAAAGTATATTTTAAGAATGTTCACTATGAAAATTATAATGTTTCTGTGCTTTTAACACGAATAATCAGTGTTCCTAGGGGTGACTTACTAGCAAAAAGCATCTTAGCCTCTGCTAAATCTTTGCATTGAATTTTTGAGTACTAGGAATCCTAAGCAGTTCCGATCCTTAAAGGGACAGTAAGGGTGTTTTCATTTCATTCTTCGATCGTATACGGTTGGAAATTATGCGAATCAAACATGCTAAATTGTCTCGCACCCTCCCCTTTTCAAGAGCTATATTATCCAATTAGAATGAAAATTGGCTCATTAGCATGACTTGTAAATACCGGACACGCAGGGTGTACTGCCCGTCTACAAATCTGTAGAAGGACACCCGTTTTTGGCGACTTTGAAGCGGATTTTCTCGAAAACACAAAATTTGCGACCCCAAGTCATATAAATTTTCATTATCAGCGAATTTTTCTCTCTTAATTTAGCCAATGTTGTAAAACCCGCTTGACTGTCCCTTTAATAATCGCTACCATGAACTTACGTGAAGAAATTTAGGGTAAACATTGCGACCCCAAGTGATATTTTATGAATACCGATACTTCAACCCCATCCTGTTCCAAACCCTTACCAAGAAAACTGCCATACAACTTTCTTGAAATGCGGGAGTGCTATTCTTGAACTTCTTGACATACAGAAGCAGAAAAGTGGAAGTGTCTCCAAAATTAATTTCCGAAAATGCGCGTTTACAAACTAGACAAAATGAATCAAGCATAAGAGAGATTACGCAGTGAAAAACGATGCTTGCTTGTTAATTCACGTTTTAGGCAACATTCAAACCATTCTCCCTAAAAAAGCGTTTCGCACAATTGTTCATTCAAAGTTGAGAGTTATTCGACCACACGGGTCCAGATCGCTTTTCGCAAAGATGTTTGTTAGCATTTTCGACACGATCTCCGGTCTGATTTAGTCAACATTCTTCATGTCATTTGTTCAAGTCAGGGTCCTTTCGGATTGGAAATGAATGATATGCTAATCGAGTCATTTCCATTGAAATCAATTTCTCAAACACCGCTCAAACCAACGGTCATGCGCAAAATGCTTGCCAAGTCCTCAGTATGCTAATGACATTAGCGTACGATTTGGAAAAGGTTCCTGATGAGCCCTTTAAGTTCAAAAACCTACTTGCACGAGTCCATTTACTATTTTTGTCTCATATTTTGCGTACTATTGGGAGACTTTTAATGATTTATTTCAGTTTCGCACTTGGCAGAGGATGATTCGGCTGCAGCTGCTGGGTGTCGTCACTGAATTGCCGTCTGCTAATTACCCCAGCCGGCTTTGGTGTTGCTTGTTTCTCGAAAACAGGCATCTCTCATTGAATCTCTCATTGAACCCTCCCACTCACGTTCAGGCGAGAGGTATTCGAAGGTTAATAATACACATGAGATATTATTGCTCGAGAATACCACTCGCCTTGCGTAGTTTACCCCTTTTTTAACATATTCTATATGTAATTCATTTGTAATTTTTATTATTATTTGGGAAGCAGAAGGTTCAGGTATGTTTTTTTGTCAGCTTTTGCTTCTACCCGAGGGAGAAGATGTTTCACCGCCAGGGTCTATTCTAATTCTTATGTTAACGACATGCTAATTAGACTTTGACGAACAATATAGCTGTCGCCAAAATGAAATCATATGCTAATTGCCGAAACATGCAAAGCATGCTCTGTTGACTACGAACTTCAATGTCAACAGAGGATCACTAGGACATTCTAATTTTATTGGCATGATTCCAATTTGGCGACAGCTATATAGCCCGCACCAAACGGAAATATACAAGAAAAAGCCACTTTTTCTGTGCGTCTGCGCTTTTTGCACGCTATTTTCACCTGCGTATCGCACGAATGCTGCGTTAGGGCTATTTTTGGCAGGATTTCTATTTTGCGACAGCTATGTTTTGTTGGAAATTTCGATCGTTCACATTGATGGGTGACATTTTCTCAGCAAGGAACCCCCAATTCAGCACTTTTCATAGTTATGTTAACGAAAAAAGTAGCAATATAAACAGTTGCTGTTCTTTCGGGGTTGGATATTTACGGTATATTGGAGTGCAGGAACCCCTGCGAATTAAATTGTATAAAATTGCAACTTTGTAATTACGGAAAAAGCTGCCCAAAATAGTTTTTAGTTCTGCAGAGGAACAACAATTTCTAAATTATAAGCTAAATTATGTGTTTTAAAAGGAAAGGTCACAAAACGCACCAACCAGGAAACATAACCACGTCATTGTGATAACGGCAAAAATTGAATCCCTGCGAGAAAATTTAAAGGCTAAATGATTGAAGCGTAGAGACAAAGTAAAGAAACAATCCGCAAAATGAACCACACAGTGTCTGCCGATGGCCCGATTGTGGTGTGTGTGTGTGTGTGTGTGTGTGTGTGTGTGTGTGTGTGTGTGTGTGTTTGGAAACAATGTTATAATAAATATTCATTCCATTCTATCTCTTGAAAGTGTATTATCACCCGTTAATCCCTGAGTTCTCCCATTCTTTTCAGACTTGTTCGTCCTTCGTCGGAGTGGCCACCAGTCTCGCCCTGACTTCTGTGTACTGCGCCGGCCTCTTCACAGTATTCTGTCTGGTTGACAAAGCGGAGAATGCGTCCCTTCAAAATGAAATATATTAAGTTGAGAGTTTGTAAACTTACATATTCGGCAATATTGATAGAAGAGTTTGTCTGTAGAGAGAGCAAGTGCATATGTAGACGAGGAAGGCCACGTAGCAGTTGATCAAAGAGAGCAGGTCCAGGACGTCGGCCAAGGCGAGGTAGACGTACTGGTGGAACTGCGAGGTGAACAAGGCTGAAAAGACATTTTCTCATTTGAAAGAGTGAAAAAGAAAACGCACCATTCATAATAGCGACAACTCCCTGAGGCAATTCAGTAGTTAGGAACACGGCGACCATTAAGAACAACCTGAAACAGCCAACATTATAAATGATTTAATTGAACCCCACATGAATGTAGTGATGTCTCCTCGTCTCTTCTGTCTATCCTCCTTTAACAGCTGCTTTCTCCTCTGACGATTTTGCTTCAGTCGAATGATCAAAGCAATGGTAAACCAGAAGAGCAAAAAGCAAGGGACCGCCTGGAAACAAACATCAACTTCTTGCTTGAAAAAATGCCGTTCCAGTATTTTAAAACATTTGCTGTTCATACGGTTTGGACTGCAACCGCACATGTATAGTGCGTTTCCAAAAAATATATAAGGAAAAAGGGAATTTCTTAAAGGACTAGGTACACATGGTCCCGCCGGTCCCGCCGTGAATCTGCTCTTTTACAATGCTATTTTGACCATTCTATATCTACCCACTTCAATGTTTCACTGGGGATTTGGTTAAATACGAGCGGATATCAAGGTCGCTTTAAAACATTGATCTTTCATTGGAAATAGACTATACGCCACAGAGAAAGGCAAGAGAGCGCGGGAAAGCAAGTGATTTTTGAAAAATTATGCAAAAAGAGTGGCGAGCTATACAAACTATATTATTGTAAAACCTTCAGCACGGGGATTTCCCTGAAAATACCGGAAGTGTTTCAAAAAATAGCACTGGCACTTTGCCAACGCGGTCATGGCAGAGTTCTAACGGCTCGGTTACGGTATCTAAGATTACGCGATCAGGGCTCTATACCTTATATATTCTTGTGTTTTTTTTTCGATAATTTTGCTGAATATCTTGTGTAACGTTAATACACCTTGATAGATTTTTTAAAACTAGTGTTTATTAGCTGTAAATTACATTTTGGGTAAATAGAGGGTGTATTCTTTTGACATTTCGCCAGAAAATATAATCTTGCTGTATCTGATCCAAGCATGGCAACGGGCCGGCCCGGGCCGGCCCGTTGTTCGGGGCCCGACTCAACCGAAATTTTATGCCTTTTTTCAATGTAAAAATCAAAGAAAACGAAAAAAAATTTTCGGGCCGGCCCGGGCCGGCCCGCTTCAAAATTTTTCTCGGCCCGGGCCGGCCCCGAATTTTACCATGCTTGATCTGATCCCAAACGGAGTTCTCAGAGAAACCTGAACACAAAGTCGTGTCAAGCGCTCTTAATGCGGTTAAATTTGCTCCGAAAAATGAAAAACGGCTATACTTTTGTGAATCTGAGAATGATTTCTGCACTTTTATCAAAATGTTTTCACAAAATAATTATTTTCACGCGGTTCTCCTCATAAAAGGACTTTCTTAAAAATCGTTTCCGTTTTTATCTTGTATGCGTTTCCCCATGGCGTTTGAAAAAGGATAAGTTCGAAGACATGCCCTCTCCACGTAGAATTCCATTTTGCGGCAAATGCAAAATAAATTCAATAATAAAGTATCGGAAGGAGCAAAGAATAGAATTCGAAATGCACCTTGAGAAGAAGGCCGGTGAGCCAAAGATTGCCCTTCAAGAAGAAACAGCCATCGGCCATCATCATCTCAGAGAAGCCGATGGAGTACCTTACCACCACATGGCCTCTTTCTGAAACATGCTGTGTTTTGTGTAGAATAGGATTCTAACCATTGCTTCGATGGGCACTGATCTGGTGAGCTAGAAGAGTTGGCATGCAGAGGAGGAATACGGAAACGGAGATGGCCACTGCGGCAGCCAAGGCCCTTTGGCGACGGAGCCAACGGGAGGAGGAGAGACGCATGGCGGAGAAACGGATGAAGGCCATCAGGACGACCAGGTAGAGGGTTATCGCGTGGAGGGCGATAGACAGCACAACGTGCACCTGAAAATGAACATCTCTTCTTAGTAACGACGAAAACAACTCTAACATGAACATCAAAACATTGACACGATGTGATAAAACCGCACGTCGTTTAGTTGCATTTGTACTTCAATTTGTAACTCACACACACGTCTCACGACTTAGCCTGCAGCCATGTTGACATAGTCAGGACATAACAAAAACGATTAGTTTTCTTAGGCTCTGTGAAGCGACAGCGATACCCTTTTAAAACCACGCAATTGTTCACAGGTGACCGGAAGTGCTCCAACAGTTGCACTGGAACTTTGCCAATGCGGCCAGGGAAGAGTGCCAAATGCTCGGTTTCGGTATCTAAGATTACCCGTTCCAGGCTCTTTACATGAGCTATTTCATTTTTTTTCGTTTATTTATACTTAATTTCTTGTGATTTGGCGTTAATACACTTGGATTGATCTTGTAACCAAGACATATATGCTCTAAATTACATTTTTGGCTAAATCAAAGGGTGCTTTCTTTTGAAGTTTTGCCAGAGTGTGAAATCGTGCTCTACCTGACACCAAACGGAAGTGGCACAATCTGGGCCCCCCTACCCCGACCGCAACGCCGTGAAAGGCATTGTCCCACGAAAAACGTTGTGTTCAGTGCTGGTCGCGGGCCGGGCCGGGCCGGGCCGGGCGGGGCGGGGCCCGTCTCTAAAACCTCTCGGCCCGGCCCGGCCCAAAAGGGCCCCATTTCGGCCCGTGGCCCCGTTTTCAAAATCGATTGACAAGTCAAGGTGAAATTTTTGGTCATTAAGCTTTAAAATTGCATATAATATAAATTAGATCAATTATATAACAAAAAAAATTAAAAAATCAACGCCTTAACTTAAAAAATATCCTTCACAAACACGTTTTACTACACCATATTTGCTCGATCCTAGTAAAATTGGGCCGGGCCGGGCCGGGCTGAGCCCGATGTTTAGCTACCCCTGGTTGTGTTCCCTACATCACACTTAGAATATGCGCTAGAACCACCTTCAGCAAATGAAAGTAGGGAGAGCCTCATGCTATTTTGAAACAGTGGCGTAAAAACTTTGGTGTCTCCCCAGACTCAAAAATTGAATCCGGGGGGACAAGTTGCATTACCGGCCCAAGCCTAAATTGTTCAGTTTTCGGACCGAGTTCGCGAAAATTAAACATAATTTGAACCCCAACTTATTTTTCACACCCATTCCAATCTCCATATTGTTTTCTCGGCTTGTTCCGCTAATACCAACCGTTTTCGGAGCTTCAAATCCGACCCGCGGGCGGACACTCGCAGATTCCGCGAAACAGAACACGCGACGCAAGGAATACTTGGATTTTTCGCGTTTCCCCAGAACACTGACTCCGTTGAGGATTCGAAAGTCATTGGAGACTCAGATAGTGAAATTTAGATCTCTGTTAAGAAAGGTGGTTTCTATCATTGTTGTGAGGAAGCGTGAGTACAGCCTTCGCTCTTTTTTCAAAGGCGTTTATGCAATTTCCACTGGAGAGCAGACGGGTCATTGACTTCGGCTCAATCTGATTTAGCCACTGAAAAACAGGCCACGAAACAGAGATTCACAGGTCACAGAAACAGTGAGGGGTTCAAGCAGAAAAGTGATTCCGCTCCAGATTCGGTTAAAATACTGAAATCTTTCCGGATTTTTCTTACAAAAAGAGATTTTACCCCCCATTTTTGCAGCCAGAAAATTCTGTGGTTTCTGAACTCCCCAATATTCCCACTGCAAGAGCTACATGATTTCCCATTTCTGTTCAATTCGTAGTTTGGCCTGGTCTCCATGGCACTCCAATTGATGTTCTCACGGCTCGGTTGTACTCCGAGCACCGCTATCGATGTGCATAAGTGATCTATCATGCTGACAGCTGGCTGTCAGCTGTGAATTACTGACAGTCGCAGCCAAAATGCAATGCGATGATTCAACATTACGTCACGTGCTCACCCCTCACGTGCTCACTCACCATGAGAAAGAGAGCCCAGCCATAGTGGTACCCCTTGTGTTCCTGAAGAAACTCAAAACGAGACATGTAGATCTAAAAGAGGGCTGAGTAATAGCAGAAATAGAGACCCACCAGATAGGAGGTCATGGTGCCCATGTCAGACACGGCTATGCAAGTGAGCACGGTGTGAACGGAACTATCTCTCATTCGAGGTCGCGTCAGGACCCAAATGTGGATGGAATTCGCTAGAAGACCACAGACACACAAAAGGACGGCCAGGTAGCGATGGATGGGACTGTAGGCACTGAAAGAGAAGGATTAGGAGACTTCTGAAGATGAAGGCTTACTGTTTAAAATCCCATAGCATCTCCAATAGAGCTATGGTGGTGGGGTTTTCAAGGTCAAATAGTGCTAAGGACTCGTTACAATTCATCTGAAAGAGACTTTATTGGGGAGAAGTTAGAGAGAGAGAGAGAGAGAGAGAGAGAGAGAGAGAGAGAGACGTAGGCAGTGACCAAATCATCTAGCTACAAAGAGCGCAAAGATCCTCTGGATCATGGATAGGGGGCGTGGCCTCCTATTTCTTCCGCCACTATGAATACATTTCTATTAAAGTGTAATATTTCGTTTAGTATTTTGTTTGTGGTCCAAAAGTAGACACAGAAGTTGTGATAGGAAATGAGTGGAGGGCGCTGTTTCCCAGGGCGCAATATGAGGACAAATAATTGCAGCCCTGCATCTGCAGTCCTAGGGAATCATGACTACGGAGACCACATAAAATACTTTATAACTGAAATATCGGAGGGATTCGACCTATTGGCCCATATTTCAAAGCATATCAGAGGAAGAAAAGGGAGGGTAACAAGAAAAAAGGATAGATAAAAATGAAAGGAGAACAAATCTCGTCTATCGAATATTAGCATTCAATGTTTTTACGTCTTGTTCGTTGGATTTACGGTTTTGTTTCCGACCAGGAGTGTACGCGCGCCTACGGTGCGCACCCTCCTGGTCTGTGGCCTGCGGCCGCATCGACACGCGGCCTTCGGCGGCTCAATTAGGCGGTCTGCGGCCGCATATTCTTTGCATACGGCCATTAAATTCTCGCCCTTCGACCGTGAAAATGCCGTGAAGCACGTGAACCTCGGCCTACGGCCGATCTCACCCTCCCTCGCTGGGGAAATGAACGCGTGGACCTACACTGATACACTACACATACACACGCACACACACACGCACACACTCGCACACACAGTAGGGTTTTATTATAAGGGATGGATAAGCTAGCGTTCAAAGATTTTTTGCATTGGGTCTCGTCGCGATGTCCCGGATCTCCCCGTGCATGTAAAAGATATATCATGCTGAATGAAGAGCCGAAGAGGTACGACCGCAGGCCACAAACCGTAAACGCTTGTTCCTTCCTGGTCCTTAATAATTTGAAAAGTCGTTAAGAGACGAGATAACAGAGAAAGAGTAGGACAAAATGAATACAGCGCAATTGAAGCTAAAATTGAAAGAAGGACATTTTTTGTTTTCTCAGAATGCCGTCGTTTGTTAATCGTCTCTTTTCAGAAAATTTTAAGTAAACTGTCAAAACAGACGCAAAGATGATAAAATCGAGTAAAAACAGGGAAACAGGAAAAACAGAATTCCGGGCCTATTGCGGGAGAAAAGGAAAATAATGTAATCCCTCGCAGACCGCAAATAAACACTCAAAATATAGTTTAAGCGGTTTCTGTCACGCAAGGAATGTGCATTTCTCCTGGGTTGCATGTCCTTTCGATGGAATGCTTCTCTCCCTCCAATTATCCAAATTACCGGTTCGGAAGCAGAAATTAAGTGCATGCTCATGACGACGTCTGGGTTCCAATGAACAACACGAATTCAGAAGGGAAAGAAGAAGGATCAAAGCGGAAATTTTTTTTTTGGATTGCACAAGTGCGGACGAAATATTGCGCTAATCCTTCGTTTGCTGAAGATAATTGCATTTCACGGGCATCTGGGGCCCTACGCACACAAAAATTAAATGAACTCCACTTTCGCTATGATTTGAAATGACGAGGGCTGGAGGTAGCAAAACAAAGAAACAAACAAACACAAGGGTTGGTTGAATTGTGTATGTGTGTGTGTGTGTGTGTGTGTGTGTGTGTGTGTGGTGTCCCACGGTCAAACTGCGCAGAGTCCGTCACGTGTCTGCGTCTCTCCAATTCCTTTGCACTCTCTCACTCACCGGTTCTAACTCCACGTAAATGTTACGGAAACATTACGGATTTGGTCATTTCCACCGTTCATTTCGGGGGCGCAGCCCCCGGCGAGCGGCCGGAGGCCGCGAGCGGCCAGAATATTCAGGACCGCCGCAGGCGGGCCGGAATATTCTGGTCCGTAAACACTATACTTTACCGTATAATAACGCAATAAACGTGCTAATAACCCTGACTAATGACAGTTTCAAATGGGTAAACATCCGGCTCTGAAAATATGTTTACCCGGCTCCAAACTATAGTTAGAACGTAGACACTTCTAATTAAGAATGTCGTTTTAATTGGGGCGGGAAATAGGACATGCATAGGACTGCTAACAAGGAAGGTTCGAACATCAAAGCACAAACAATGAAGTTCCTTGAGGGGCTGATTGCCCCATGTGGTACGTGGTTTCAACCCCCACCAAAATAAAAATTAGAAATCTACGACATCAGTAACAGGAAAAAAGTGATGATATTTGAAACTTTCACGCTAGAAATAAAGGAAAACACTTCTTTTACTACCACCTGTCCGAAGCAGTGATCTTTCTAAATAAATTTCATGTTGCGATGGAAAGTTCACAAGAAGGGCAAATTAGAACAGTTGTGTTTAGAAATTGTCAAACAAACACACCTATAAAGCTAGGTAGTTTTCAAAAAACGCTCGTGAAACACACACACAGATAAAGAGAAAAAGTTTTTCTTCAGTTTGTTTTCTGAAAGATGTCAAAACGAATGTTTCCGATGTTTGACCCTTCGGCTGAAATTAGAATTCTTGCCAACATATGGCTGCGACAGGTGAAAGCAAGAATTTCCTTCTTGGAAAATATTTTCTCAAAGTTTTCCAAGTAGAAAAGAGTAAAAATGTGTGGGAAACTGATTCACATTAAAATGGGGTAGTGCGAATTTCCGTTCTATTTCCGCTATCTCTCTCTCTCTCTATTTGTTTCTCTCTATTTCTATCTCTATAAATCTATACTCCTCGCCCACGGACCTTTCCTAAAGTTTCGATGACCTGCACATCTAACGCGCGAAATAGTGTGCAAGTCGCGGAGACGCAGACAAAAAGCCGCTTGTTTCCCGCTGCCGGCTAGGAAAGCTCGCTGGACGACGAGTATATCTCTATCCCCCCCCCCCCCCACACACACACACACACACACACACACACACACACACACACACACACACACACACACACACACTTGAGTTTGTTTTCTGTAAGATTTCGATACGAAATGTTTTCGGTGTGTGACCAAAACATTTCCTCAAGGTTTTCCAAGTAAGAAACGAGTAAAAATATGTGGGAAACTGATTCACGTAATGTTTTCGTGACGTAACAGTGTTAAGAAAATAATAATTCACTAGTTCATCAAAGTGGGGTAGTGCGAATTTCCGGTCTCTCTATCTCTGTCTCTGTCTTCCTCTCTCTCCCTCTCTATGTCTCCAAATGAACCTCATTAAATGATATTTCTATTCTTGCTCTGTTTTTTTAAAGAAAGGGTAATGAGAATGACCATCTATAAAATTCATAACCCAATTCCGTCTCGTATAAACTGGCTGCATTGCACAATTCGCTTGTCCTTTGAAAACGGAAGTGTAGCGACAAAACAAGTCTCTTGTACCGAAAGGGAAGTAGTGGATATGAAATCGCTGGAATGGGCTTCCCATTGTCCGCGGGCCCATTCCGTGGCAATAAATATGACAGACGGCGTTTTCAATGGCTCACTAGGGTAGGAAAAGTAGAACAAATGAGCTCTAAGACATGCGATGCCTGAGGCAATTGACAAACAAAAGGGAATACAAAGAACAGTCTAGACTTGTTCTTGCTCTGCTAAAGAGATACAGAAGGAGGCTCTTTTGTTATTGCTCAACTGCAAACTCATCCGAGAAACACATAGATCATGAGGTGTAACGGCGGCCTCTGGGTTTTCATTAAACAATAAAAATGGTAGAGTTTGCGCAGGAGAAGGGAAAAAATACAAAATAGAGACAAAAGGCAACAAAAAAAGAACTACTGCCTATAAAGATCTTCAAAATTTATTGATTAGACTGGGTGAAAACCCGGGGATCACGTAAAGACCTGGGAAGCACCGCATAAAAAGTTTTTTCTGGACAAGTGACAAAGCAGTAGATCTCATTCTTCTGATTCAGAAAAGTGTCCCATTTTCCCTTTTTCGAGCAAAACTAACCAACTTAGGAGCGCCTGAAGTGTTGTCGAAAATGTCGTTTGAATAGCGCGCCATTCTGCGTCTCGCCATTTCCCGCGCTCTCTCGCCTTTCTCTGCCGTGTACACCTCTGCACCGGTTGAAGTCCGAATCATTTATAAGGGGTATGTTTCAGAATCGTGACAACGGTATCTATCCAATGAAAGGAGTATTAGTTTAAAATCCGAGTTGGTCGAATTTTGGTGACACACTCCCTTTTATACTTCTTTAAAAGGGCCACCTTAGTTTTCGTTACAATTAGAGTAAAATTAGGCAAAAGACTCAAGAAAAGGACCAGTTCAGTACCTTTTGTGTCCCTTTATTTTCTTGGCTCAAAATATTTGTCTGGCCTAGATGACTCAAATAACAGCCGCTTTGTTTTGCTCAAAAATGTAAAAGGTGACCAACGTTTGGCCAAAAACGCTGACAAATGCGGACATTCTTTAGAAATTGGATTTTAAAAACTAAAATAACGGGGGAAATGAACTGGTGGCGGAATCTTTATTTAAAGGGACCGTCAGCGGCCTTTTCAGATTGGAAATGGGATGTATGCTAATCGAGCCATTTCAAATACGATTCTGAAAAGGCCTCTGACGATCCCTCTAAGAAAGGCAAACAGTGACAGAGAGAGAGAGAGAGAGAGAGAGAGAGAGAGAGAGAGGAGAGAGGGAGATCTCAATCCATTTTTCTCTTTCTCTATATCTCTGTTTTTGTAGAAGGAGGAGACGATACAGAGAGGTAAAGCGAGATAGAGATGGGGAACGAACATAGGCGAGATTGAGACGTACTCAAAAAGACGCAAAATATGAGGCAGAGTAATAAATACAGAGATATGTGTAGAACGAAAAGGTTGAGAGAAAGACTGAAAGTAGAAATGTAAAGAAAAAATAGTTTGTCGATGCCGTAGGGCAGTTTGGCGTGTTTTCGCATCGTCTGCCGTTTCCGTGTGTTGCTCCGTTTTAGCAAATCCACGCGAGGATTTAAAAATCAGCATTGAAGTATTTTCAGAGGCATTTCAACCGCCCTCCGATTGAAATTGGCTCCAGGCGGTCGGCGTCGGATTTAGAAACAATTTGGACATGTCACAGGAAAGGAATTTCAGCGAAGGCGGGCGAATTTGTCATATCGGCACGTGCTTTCCGCATTTACAAAAACTTGTGCTCGATCAAACATTAAAGTTTGAAATAAATATTAAATATTTTATTGTTTAAAAAAGGTCATTGGAAATTCCCACAATTTCTGTTTGTTTGGGCCTACGTAGATTGAAATAGATATTCTCCTCGCTCTGGTGACCAAGTCGAAAATTCTGGTTGAATGTACTCAGACGCATGAAAAATGCGAAAGACTAGCATTTTATGTGGGAGAAAAGGTTGCAAATGGACAGGAATGAATAAAAGATATCGCCACCGCAATTTTTTCCTCAAATGAAGCCATTAAGGCAACATTTTGGTGGGAATAGGAAGCGTTTGTATTCTTTTGGTAGACTGGGAAAACAAGAATACGTCTGGGCATTTAATGGGCGATTGGCTCTGAAATTGAATAAAGACGAAGAAAGACGGAGGAGATTCTCACAACAGACAGTGAGTGCAAGATTCCAGAAACAGTGACTCACAGCGAATGGATTTTGACCGCAGAAATTAAACAAGAGTTACTGGAAAAAGGGCCAAAGATATTTTAAAGGGACCGTCAGGGGCCTTTTCGGATTAGAAAAGAATAGTATGCAAATCAAGTTGTTTCAATTGAAATAATTTTCTCGAACACCGCTCCAACCAACAGTTATGCGCAAAATGCTTGCCAAGTCCTCATTAGCATGCGATTTAGAAAAGGCCTCTGACGATCCCTTTAAGGGGTCATTTTCAAAATTAACCTCGAATCTCGGTTTTTGAAAAGGCCAATCGGTAGCTATCTCAAATAAACTTATCGATAGCTATCTCAAATCACATTTTGCATGAAAGATACCCCGTGTAGTGGTAGTGCTTCCCACCAAAAAGTTTTATGGGTCGAATCCTTTCAAGGTTTTCATTTTTGCTTTGAAAGACAGAGAAGATTTCTTGTGAGCTGACCGGCCGTGCGGTCGGTCCTTTCCCCGCTTCCTCTACCGGGCCTTGACCGACAGTTTTCACGTTGTTGTGGAGCCCGTGAAGGCGTAGCTCCGACCAAATGAAGCACAGAATTACCTCGACCTCCCATGAACCTCCGAAAAGCTGCTTCTCCCAAGGAGACCTGTTACAGCAACTTGGTCAGGAAGAAAATGGAGCCTAAACAAGGGAGAATGTCCATCAAGTTAACTTTGCAAGAACATGCCGGAATCAAAGGCATTGACTCTGATCTACAAAGTACGTTTCGTATTTACTCTACACGATTCATATTTCAGCAGGAGAAATCAAAA
This sequence comes from Oscheius myriophilus, assembly GCA_964057215.1. Lineage (NCBI taxonomy): Eukaryota > Metazoa > Nematoda > Chromadorea > Rhabditida > Rhabditidae > Oscheius > Oscheius myriophilus. The sequence goes on along the minus strand of OZ059903.1, from coordinate 10,252,590 downwards.
AACGAGTGGTATCAGAAAAAAACACGATGTTATTTATCTTGAAGAAAGTTTTGAAACGTTCTCTTATCTTAAATGGACATTCAGGCGGGTTTTACAACATTGGCTAAATTAAGAGAGAAAAATTGGCTGATCATGAAAATGTATACGACTATGGATCGCAAATTTACTGTTTTCGAGAAAATACACTTCAAAGTCGCCAAAAACGGCCGACCATCCGCAGATTGTGCGGGTGGCCAGTACGCCCTGCGTGTCCGTATTTTACAAGATATGATAATGAGCCAACTTTCATTCTGATTTAATGAGAGAACTCTGAAAAGGAGGAGGGTGCGAGACAATTTAGCATAGTTAATTCGCATGATTTCTGACCGTATCCGCTCGAAAATGAAATGGAAAACCCTCGACACTGTCCTTTTAAAAAGTGAAGTAGAATGCCACAATGTTCAGTAGGGCGCTTTTGTTCAGTAGGGCACAATGTTCAGTAGGGCACATTTGTCGGCTGAAAAAGTTGAATAATCTCTATATTCACACGCAATCTACTTTTTTCATTAAAGGCAGAAGACCGTAAAATGAAAAGGATGAAATCCATCACGCAACGTAGATGAGAGATAGAAAGTTTCAATGGTGAAATGAGGAGAGCTTTATTCTAAAAAAAGGTCCCCTGTCCATTATCTCTGTCCTCTGCCTTTAAAGTCTTGTTCAAAAACCTTTCGTAAAAGAAAACAAGGGCGTAAAGTGGCGAAACGGGGAGTGTAAATTGGGGTTGAAAAAGAAGCGTTGCCGCCGTGAATGGGAGCACGTAATTCGGTGAACCCCGTGACTTTTGGCTGAATGGACGAGCAGCACCGGAGATATTCGACCGGCGAGTGGCCTTCGAATTCTCAGGGAGCTACTCGGCGGAAGAGCCAAACAATTCGGACGTGGGAGCAAAAAGGCTGCTCAAACATGGACTTGTCAGCTTCTGAAGGTTTTCGCAAATTTGAAATGAAACGAGAACTAGGGAAATGCTTCAAAGGAGATTTGGGAATTTGTAATCATTTGCTTGATCGGAAACTTTTGGAGAATCAAATATGCGATGTTGCTTAGATTTCACTCTTCTACATCGTTTTTTAAAGGGACCATCAGAGTCCTTTCCAAATCCCAGGCTAATCGTATGCTAATCAGGCACTTTGTAAAAAGTCGTTGCTTGGAGTGTTCAGAAAAGCCCCCGACGGTCCCTTTAAATCAAAATATGCAAATGAGACAATGTGAACTTGTGTTATTTCAGAAGATTCTTGTCCTAGGCTAATAGCTGCATCCAAATATTTAATTTTATTTTCTAATGTACACGGGAACTATTTTTTTCTCCCAAATCAGGTGCTCCATCTACAACTCACTCGGAAATGTGGACAACCTGCGCATCTAACTTAATAAGTATACGCAATAACAGACTTACAATTTCACATCTTGCACAAATGTGTCCGCATTAGTACGGCATATAAAAAATCATGCTAACCTTCGATTTTTCGAACAGTTTTTTGTGTGAAATTGCATTTTAGAGCACTGTATTTATACACTGGTTGTGTTTGAATTTTCCAAGTTTCCTGGTTTTTGAAAAGGTGTTTCACAAATTCAAACCGGGTGTTGTTTTCGTGGTCGCCCTTTTTTCTTCGAATTCGGACTTCAAAATAGTCGTTGTTCAACGATCTTTCCACCTTCGAATGACATCGGAATTCCAGAACAACTTCTTCCAAAACGTTCATTTAAAGGGATCGTCAGGGGTCTTTTCAGAATTGTATGCTAATGAAGGCTTGGCAAGCATTTTGCGCATTACCGTTGGCTGGAGCGGTGTTGAAGAAAATGATTTCAATTGAAATATCTTGATTTGCATACTATCCTTTTGCAATCCGAAAAGGCCCCTGAAGGTCCCATTAAATTAGTTACTGACAGAGGGTTTTAAGTGATAAACTGAAAAAGAATTTTCGTGTGAAAATGCATTACAAAAAGTGTGATTTATCTAAAGTAAACTGTAAGTGACGCAGTAGAATAATTGGGAATACATAAAAGGAGGGCGTGTCCATCCACTTGACTTCCCACCGCTGCGATTTATCTCAAATTTCGCCTAAATAAAGAGGAGTTTGGAAAGAATCTGACAGATCTCCATTCGCCGTCAGATGTGTCAGGATACGCGGCTTCAGAATCCAAAGCAACTGACATCTCCATTTATCTTGATTCCAAAGAACTCAAGACAGACTACGGTATGTTGAGTATCTGATAGAGGATTTCTAGTAAACAAGGACGGAAACGCGACTTTTGAAATGCCAGATTCTCAATTAGTTGCAAAAGTTGTCAGCTGGGTCGGGCTAATTGCGCGAAGGTTCACGGCGAGACCAAAGGCGTAAAACCTTTGAAAAAGAGTTCCTGGTTCTCTAAAAACAAATAATCGCTTCGAACGAAAATATATTTGGACTCGCCCACTGAATTTGATGTTTATAGAAGGATTTTTTGTTGTTGTTGTTGTTTATGGAAAATATCAGTAGCGCCTCAAAAGATCCAAAATTCCTGATTGGTTAGAAGTTTCGTGAAAGTTGTGTTCACTCGACAAAAGATATGAAGCAGGATCTTTTAGCCATAGTGGCCGCCAACCCAAATTCGGAGAATTTTTGAGAATGATTCAGATTATTCTGATGTTGATATAGAGTTTTAGTTGGAAAATGCAATTTTTCGCATTTTTCGACCTATTCTACGTTTCTTTGCGCAATGAAAGCATAAACTGATGTTGAAATTATCATGACGAAAATTTCCTTTGAAAGCGAACTTTTCCATCGATTCGATCAGCAAAAATTTCACTTTTGAAAGGTCAAGAAACTTTTTCCTCCGCAATCGATGGAAATGTTCATGAATATCAAAGATACATATGTTTAACTGGAACAAGTTGAGATCAAGTTTAAGACAGCAAAAAAAAATTGACCTTTCAAAAGTTTTGACTTTCAAAGGCAATTTTCGTCATGATCGGCTCCAGATAATAGAATTTAATGGATATGGTCACATCTTGCGCGACTTATATGTAAAAGGTCGACAAATGCGAAAACCCGCATTTTCGAACTCAAAATTTCACTTTTTTGAAGTTTTTACGGTCCTGTGCGGAAGAACTCAAACTTTTCGTTATTTAAAGGCCTCGTAAGGGGCCTTTTCAGAATCGCATGCTAATGAAGACTTGGCAGGCATTTTGCGCACGGCCGTAGTCTGGAGCGGTGTTCGGAAAAATTATTTCAATTGAAATGACTCGATTAGCATACGTTCCATTTCCAATCAGAAAAGGCCCCTTACGGGCCCTTTAAGGATTAGATTTTGTGTATCTAAATTTGAAGCTACTGGAAAATCCGCGTTTCCAATAATTTTGACCAATTTCACAAAATTACAGTAGCCTACCGCAACCCATATAAAAAAATCGCAATCGACCCAAAACTTTCAAAATGTCTAATTTATAAGACAGTGGCCTTAATGGGGCTGCTCGATTCATCCAGAGACTGAGTCTTAAAGAAGAAACAATAAATCTATCGCTTCATTTGTTTGTGAAACCACTTGTTTGTTCTGAGATTCTAATTAAGAGATGACGCAATGCACAGGAATGAGGGGGCGATTAGACTTTTGTTGCGTTTAGAGATATTTGTAAAGTAAATCTGTTCTTAGGACAGAACCAATAGAATGAGTAACAGTGCATTTCCCGCGTCACAGAGACAAAAGTGGATATGAAGGAGAAAATAGCGAATCTGCCTCGGAATCCAATTTCCGGCGCTCACACGCCCGCTCTCCTCAAAAGGAGCTGTTATTGCTTCTTTGCTGACCTTTCATTATCTAGAGTCTCCGAAACGGAAGCACTCCGGTGAGAAAATAACGCATGGAGACAGAGAAAAACAGACGAGGCATTGAAAATTACACTTCTTGAAATCCGACACAATTGAAGGATTCTTTGGTGTTCTACTTAACTATATTCAATCAGCCTGATTGCTAGCTGATCGACAATCAGTGAAATTGTTTGAAAGAAGAAAGTAGGCATTACGTCGTAAAATCTGACACAATTAAAGAAATCTTTAATGTTCAAGAGAATAATTGTTAGAAGCACCAGGAAGAGGAATCAGAAAAATTATACATCAGAATCCTTTTTCGCAAGTAGGCATGGTCAAAACTTTTTTCCCTGGACTGGTGATAAATCGGTAGATCTCACTCTCCTGATTCATGAGAAAACTGCCCCAATTTCTCTTTTTGGAGCAAAATGAACCAAATTAGGAGCGCCTGAAGTTTAGTCGAAAATATCGCTTGAATAGCGCGCCATTCTGCGCCTCGCCATTTTCCGCGCTCTCTCGCCTCTCTGTCGTGTACACCTCTGCCCCTTTGCATTGTTCGGCCGTGTACACCTGCACCGGTTGCAGTCCAAAACATATAAATGCGGTATGTTTCAGAATCGTGGCAACGGGATCAATTCAATGAAGTTGTTCTTATAAAAATTTGAAAAATTTACGAGGTCCGTCTCCTCTAATCCAATCGGAAGTGG
>OZ059903.1:10185559-10243059 GCA_964057215.1 Oscheius myriophilus | reverse complement strand
ATAGAGATAGAGATAGAAATAGAGAGAGAGATAGAGAGAGATAGAGATAGAGAGAGATAGAGAGAGAGAGAGAGAGAGATAGAGAGAGAGAGAGAGAGGGAGAGAGAGAGAGATATTTCCATCTCTCTCAAAGATCTCTGGCAGCTGAGCACAACCTCATCACTTATTAGCGGTTTTCCACATCATGGCGTAGGAGTGCAGTACATATCAAAGCTTGTTTGCCTAGCTTAAAAGATCCGAAACAGTTTGTTTTTCAATATTAAAGTTAAATATTGCCTCAAGGCAAAATCAGAGGCAACTGACCGGAAACAATTACGAGGCTTCAAGGGACATAGGCCCGCCTTGGGCCATATTTGACACGAAAATTACCTTGTTGCTAGTAATTGTTGGTTTCTGAATAAAAGTGGGGGAGGGTTAGAGAGCAACTGAGGTTATAGATCTTTTTCAGAAATGGGACTCGCTCAATTATGTGTGACTTTTCCAACTTGGATGCATTTCTGTCAGATGCACTCATGGCCCACGCAGAGAGGAGATAAATAGAAACAGGTCTCCCCCCTCTCTCTCTCTCTCTCTCTCTCTCTCTCTCTCTCTCTCTCTGTCTTTCTCTCTCTCTCACTCTCTCTATTTTTCTCTCTCTCCAAAAAAGTCACAAACCACTATGTTGTTTGCATTGCACGGGGGCTCTATTTTTCTCGCATCTCTGCAAATCGAATGATGATTTGACGGAAATTTGAATAACGTCGATCATAGCACCAAAAACTACTCTTTTTTCTGCGAAATGCGATTGCTCTTATACAAAGTTTTTGGAGGGTTCAGTTTATATCGCACGCCCTATCGTTTTCTATGTCGAGTCTTCATAATAATTGGCGGCGTCTTCTTTTCTCACATGTGTTTGGATTACGGTGTTTTTAAACAAAGTCTTCGAAAACAAAGAAGACGCAAAGGAAGCTGAAAAGTGAAATTAAAACGAGGGAGGTGTCATTTTCAGACAAACAGCGTGCAGTATTCAATTTCTGTGAGTCAGGTGCGCACTGGGGTGTGATAGTCGGCTGTCGCATAATTCCGGTGATACGAATGGGATACGAGAGAACAAACAGCTAATGATGGCATTATAGTATCTTTAAAAAACATGTAGATATAATTCCCTTGATTAGAAAAAGTCTCCCCTATTTCATTGTTTGAGCAAAATGAGTCGAAATTGTTTGAAAATCGTTTGAATAGCCCGCCACTCTGACATCTCTCGATTTCCTGTGCGATATCGCCTTTCTCTGCCGTGCACCGTTTGTATTGCGGATGCAGTCCAAATCATTCGAAAGGGGTGTGTATCAAAATGGTGGAAACGGCATTCAATCACTGAAGTTGTTATTTAGAACGTTTGAAAATCAAATTCACGAGGTTCTTCCTGTTAGGCGATTTGGACCAACATTCGATCGAACATCATGCTAACACATTCAGTAGTTGGAATCAAAAAGTTATTCGCAATTGGCATAGATATGCGCATTATTGAAAAGTGCGTAAAAGAGCCTGAACATTTGAATTCCGCGGGCCTCCCCACAGCTACAATTCGAATGTCCGTAGAAAAATGGGGTCTCGACACAGAAGCAGACAAACAGACAGTTCATTTCTTCTAATTTTCTTCGTCCAAAAAGGAAATTTTTGCAGTGTCAGAACAAAGACACTTTTTGCGACAACTTTTTGTGGACTTTCGGATGATCCCCTATCTGTGTTCGTCTATTTTTCTTTTCGAGACACTGCCTCTAAAGCAAAAATGTGTAAGTGTTATTTGCCAATGCACACTTTGACCATTCAATCTGCTGATGTGACTTTGAAGGGGAAGTCATTAAATTTTCTTTTTTGTTTTGAATGGGATATTGTAGCCAATTCTGTATGCAAAATGCATTTTATGAAATGTCTCGCATACTTTCTCAATTCCAATTTCTTCTCATCCGATGAATGGAAACTGCGAAATTAGAATGTTTGTAAGCGCATAGCTTGCAAAACCCCACTGACTCTCCTTAAACGACAGAGCAATGCGGACGGACAAAAAAAAGAAAATCTTCAGTTTTAGAGCACATGAAAGTATGTTATTATACGCAAAGAAAAATTATCAAAAAGGTTTCTTTTCTATTATTAACGAGTATCGCCCCCACAGAACAACATTCATGTCTATATTTGCTTTTCGTTAGAGCATTCGTTGACCAACGTCACAAGAAAGAGAAAGGCAGAAAAAAGAAAATGAAGGAAGCAAGAGGGGATAGAATAGAACAATATCCATGATAATAAAACGCTATGGTCTCTGTGTGTGTTTGTAGTGGATCAGCGGAGATCCACTCGTTCATTTCCTCAGAGTGGGAGGGTGAGATCGGCCGTAGGCCGAGTTAAAGCCGCGTAGCGGCGTAAACCTAGGAAAATTCCTTGGCCGAAGGCCGCTCAGTTTGGCTGCCGTCCCTCCTGGTGAGAATTACAATAATGACTGGCGGTTTCTGATCCGGAAATCCATCAAATAAACTGAAAGCTAAAGAAGAAAACAATTGCGTAAATGTTCCATTACGCGATTGTTTTGAAAGGGGATATTACCCTAAAGCACCACAGTACCCCATTTCTTCCGTGAGAGACCAAAAACGAAAAAAGGCTTTGTTGCGGCAGCAGGGAGTTTATGAATGAAGCAAACATAGGAATCCACGGAGACAAGGGATTAGGATGATTATTAGGTCATAAGCAAGACGAAATTACATTCTGACTCATGCCACGCACTCTGAGGACTGGGATACTGCGATCTCATGTGATCCCAAGAAAACAAAGAAACGGAATTTACTAGAGTTCTCTAGAAAAGAAAACATAAAATGAATCCTCATTCGGGTAGCCAAGAATCCATAGAATCGCAGAATAATACATTGATATTATGACATAAGCGAAATTACGAGACTCTTGGCATACACCAAAGTAACAGTCACAAATTTCAGAAGGAGACATTCTGAAAAGAAGACCAATATTATTTTAAGAATGTCTTGAAGTGCGAAATGCATCCGTTGTTTCTGAATCAGTGGCTGTGACACGTGGCGTGTTTCTTTTTAGTGGAAGTTCCGTCTGCAGTTGTTAAATTTACTGAAAAGATTTCGAAAGGACATGCTCGCCCGAAAATACATAAGAGAAAACTTCCAATGCTCCGTGCTAAAATTGTGTATTTTTTTTATTATTTTACATTAAAGTGAGGGGCTTTTTCCAAATCGCGTGCTAATGAAGGCTTGGCAAGCATTTTGCGCATGGCCGTTGGCTGGAGCGGTGTTTGAGAAAATGATTTCAATTGAAATGACTCGATTAGCATACTATTCATTTTCAATCCGAAGTACAGTCCTTTAAAACACCTTTAGATTATTGCGCCTTCGTTGTAAGCTATTTCTTTTGAACAGAACATTTTTTTGCATTCAGAGCTGAATTTCGGGTTTTTGCCGAAAGCCGTGAATAGTGAAATTCTAGAAATGGATCATTATTCCAAAGAACGCAGAAAGTTCTATGTCACACCAAAAAATCATCGATTTTCCAAGGCATACTCTTCGATCGATAACTTGCATTATTTAGAGCTATTTTGAAGAAAAAAAACATATTTTTAATGAATGACAGTGCATATAGAAAGATGGCTCTTTTTTGGGATTTTCAAACGTTTTATCTCACAATTATTCTTAACTACTGCGTATAACTGATGACTTAAAAGTATTTGTATATAAGATGGACGCAATTCGGAAATTAGACGGAAACTAAAAGAAACAACTCCAGTGTATAACTTAAAAAGGGTTTAACCGCATTTCCTTTACAATTTTTCTGCTATTTTACCCATCGTTTAATGTTGTAGGCAATCTGCGTCTATTCGTATAAGAAAAAGGGCTTTCTAATGAAGCAGAAAAAGTTAGTGATCTGACAATGTCAAGTGCATATCTCGAAGTTAAGTACTTGCTCATAATTATAGAGATTGCCTTCGGTCAAAAGAATCGAGTGAGTTTTTTCACGTATCTGCTCGTTCAAAATGGATAACAACGCAATTTGGTGTAAGAGGTTGTCGATGTTTTACAGGAAACAGTTAGAATTCAGTCGTTTGGTGGAAGTGTTTCTGATAACTGTTCAGTTGCCGTTAAAGGGACCGTCAGGGGCCTTTTCTCATTGGAAATGGGAAATATGCAAATTGAGCATTTCAATTGAAATTTTTTTCCCAAACACCGCTCCAGCCAACGGTTGTGTGCAAAATGCTTGCCAAGCCTTCATTAGCATAGGATTCTGAAAAGGCCTCTGGCGAGCAATTGAAAATGAAAACGGTTTTACAGACCACGTGAGGTTTGTGAATCATGGAAGGGCACTGAACAACCGACGCACTGCCTCGTGTAGATTATCTGGATAGCGGAGTCTTCAGAAGACTAAAGAGGGAATCCCGTGAGCTCAGCAGATTCCAAACAGCTGCGGTTAGCTTAGTAAAATACCTCGCAATTCAGCTATGTTTGCCAATTGAAAGAGGGGAAAGTTCATTTTTTAAAGAAGAAAGTTCAGTTCAGGTGCGAGTGCTCTCTCACTAACTCTTCGGCTTATTTCAGATGAACTTCCCACAAAGATTGCGTGAAATGGGCAAAAAGAGCCAGCGAACGAAAGTACAACTGGCTGTAAAAGAAAAAGCGCAAAGTGACAGCCGGCTGGCGATTAGCGACCAGCTGAGCCCCGCTTCCACAAAGGACGGTCGGAGGGAAAACAAGGAACGAGAGGAGATGTTCATTTGAGAGACATTTGCTTATATACAGACAACGGTTGGAGTCTTCAGTAGCGGTAGCCCTCGTAGTGAGGGGGTTCGAAGGAGTACTGCTCTGGCTGCGGCTGCGGGGTGGGTTGGACCGGGTAGTCGTTCATAGCCTCTTGCATTGCCTGAATTCAGAAGAGGGAAATTTATTGGAGAATCATTTTTACCTCCTGCTTTCGTTTCTTGTCCTGGGCACGACAGCAGAGCCACACAGTCAGGGTGGCCACAACAGCTACGATGACGAGGATGCAGAAGATGACGAGGAGGGCGACGGCCCAGCCGTATCGGTTGTGCCTGAAATCAACGATTTACCGACATTTTCTCCGCGACAATTTCTCCCCTACTTTTTCTCCGACAAAAGCGACAATTTCTCCGAAATTTCCAAAATTCCCGTCTAGCGCGACAATTTCTCCGCGACTTTTTCTCCAAAGGATTCCCCAGTTTTTATGACAGTTACAGGACCCTGAGTTAAAAATTCGTTCCAGATTCGTTCTGTTTTTGGGCCATATTTAAAAACAGACATTAAATTTTCTCTGTCTCTGAGGGGCTTATACTCGTCGCCCAACGACCTTTCTCGCAAATATTTGACATTAGCATAACTTTGAGTAAATAATCCCTTATAATAAAACGCTACCGTGTGTGTCTGTGTGGGTGTAGTGGATCAGCGGAAGTTCATGCGTTCATTTCCCCCCGAGAGGAGGGTGAGGTCGGCCGTAGGCCGAGTTTCACGTGCTTCACGGCCGAAGGACGAGTAATGAATGGCCGTAGGCCATGAATCTGCGGCCGCAGGCCGCCTAATTAAGCGGCCGAAGGCCGCGTGTCGGTGCGGCCGCTGGCCGCACACCAGGAGGGTGCGCGCCGTTGGCGCGCGTACCCTCCTGGTAATTGAAAATTATGCCAAAATGTGAATATGTAGCTATGTCATTATTCATTCTAATTAGCTTAGATTCGCAGGTCATCGAAATTTCCAAAAAGGTCCGTGGGCGAGGAGTATAGCATTAGGTGACCCATAAATTAAGAGTAATACACAAGAATGGGGGGGGGGGGGTTGAGACTTTTATTCAATTCATTTTTACTATATAATGAGGTAAAAATTTTTACTTCATTTTTCGTACTACAGGATTTTGTGGAAATGTCGCTTACATAGGAGAAAACAAAGTTTTCCGCTCTTTTCCGGGCGAGAAAATTGCTGGAGAATCGGTTGATCGGTTGGATTAATACTTTAAACACATTATTCTCGTTAAATTTGGTGGTCGCCCTAGATTGAACAAAAAATATGTCGTCTCCGATCGATATTTACGTTCGGAGAAAATGTCGTTTTTTCCGGAGAAATAGTCATTTTTTGGAAAAAAAAATGTCGGGGAATCGAATGAACAAAGTGGAATAAGAAGAGAAAGACAAGAGAAAGTAACTGACCAGAAGGAGTAGTCGCAGCATCCATATTGGCAGCAGCCGATGTCTTTGTAGCAACGCTCGATTACAGTAGTCGCAGTGTTGGCTACGCCGTAGTAACAGTCGTAGAAGGAAGGGTCGATCGCTGGAAACGAAAGTTTTATTTTAGTTTTTCGATGGTTTAAGAAACAAAAATAATCCGCGTGTTTCCTTGTGTGCATAGAGCGACAAAGTATTTTTTGCTGTTCAAAAAGTGCGAATTCCCTTATTCTAACTGTTTCCATTCTCTAACTTTGGCTAATCGGACAGGTTTCATAGCAGCTCCTCAGTCCTCGATGCTCTAAAGTGCGCAAATATTGGTCGTGCTGCCAGCTGGCAAATGGAAGCGCTGTTAGTTCAAACTGAGTCACACGGCGGATTCCCAAAGGTTCGCTAGCAATACGGTTCGCACATTTTCTAGTGGAAAATCAGTCATTTCACCGTATTACATTTACGCAAATCACGTGCAAACAAAGAAAGAGAAAATTTTTGAACAATGAACAACCGATGCCTGGAGTGCTGTTTAGGAAATCGTTGCTACTTGGGTGTCAAAATTTCAGCACGACCTACTTGATTTTCACAAAAAGGACGGCATATGCAGGCGTGACCAGGGTTTGACTTGGGGGTTAAAATTTATGCCCTGGGGGTAGTTTGATGTTGTTCATTGAATTAAACAAAAATAGTTGTTGAAAGCAGAATAAAGTCTTCACGCAAAAAGTTAAAAGCGCATGTATAGTGCCCGCCAATCCTACTTCGACAACTCTTGGAAATGAGTGGGATTATTCTGATGTTGTCATTCAAATTTCCCATTATTACATCATAATATTTGGCTACAAAAGGGGCGTGGCCCCATTTTAACACAAGTAGGATTGGCGAGGAGTATAACTTTTTGTTTTGCAAAGTACGAAAGCACGCGAAAATAGATTCATCGAGATTTTGAAAGACATCAGTTAGAACACACACACACACACACACACGCGCACACAACCCCATACACACACACTCACCCACACACACGCGCGCGAAAAACGAAAAAAGCGCAAAGGTCGCCTTCGTGGAAAATGTAGTCTTTTCCTTGATAAGGTAACGTTTTGTATAGGGTGGGGTCCTTATCTTGAAATGTGGCTCAAATCCTATATTAAAGGGGCCGTAAGGGGCCTTTTCAGATTGGAAGTGAACCGTATGCAAATTGGCCCATTTCAATTGAAATCATTTTCCCGAATACCGCTCCAGACAACGGCCGTGCGCAAAATGCTTGTCTTCATTAGCATATGATTCTGAAAAGGCCCCTTACGAGCCCTTTAACAAGACAAGATTCAGGTTCGTTTATTTGAATGACTCCGATATACCAATGGAAAGAACACAAAACGCTGTGTCAAAGAAAAACAATGAAAATGGATCACGAAAAGAAAATTTGTAGCATCAAATCTTTAAAAGCAAAATTTACTATTTCACGCAGTCAAAATCTTAAAAAAAGTAGAGATATTAATATTTTATTCCGAACTTGGTTGTGAGTCAGAATTTTAGTCATTTTCGACAGTTTAACGAACAAGTCATACCTTTAGTTTTTATCAGAATTTACGCCCAACTACGTTTTTTTTTTATTGTAATGCTTCGAAAACTCACTGTTAACTTTCTGATCGACAAGAGCCGATCGGATGAAATTCTGTTGGGCGACATTTCCACGGATGCCCGTGTCCCTGAGAACGGGCGAAAACGTCGTCGACGCAACTAAAAGGTAATTGGAGTGTTTGGAAAAGAGAGGAAACGAACCGAAGCCGTCCCAGCGAGAAGCCATTGTCTTGCTGATTATCTCTCGGTCGAAGAGGGCCGCCTTCCTCCGGAATAACCGGTCCTCGGGGGAAACACGTGTAGGCCGGAAGGGAATGCGCAGCCCACGGCAAGAGAGAGACCGAGTCAAGGCGGCAAATATTGACTACTGCACCCTCGATCTGCGATCTACAGGGTCATGAGAAAAAGAGAGGGAGGGATTCTCGGAGGACCCGGAAGAACCAACTTAAACGCTAGGGGGAAACTGAAGTAACATGAGATTTTCTCTATCAAAATGATGATTCGTCAAAGCCGACGCCGTGCAGTTTCAGCTTCCGAAATACTTCGACAGCATTTCCATTTCCTGATTTTTCCGAAATAAATAAAACTACGCATTAAGGTTATAACTCCATAGCATGTGCCCATCTCTAAGCGCACCACACGACTGTTCCTGTGCTGAATTCCTTATTTAGGCCTAACATCCTCCAAATGACAACCTGCTAGCTAAAAATGCTAGCCGCGAAATTCACGATCGATTTAACACTCTTCGAGAAAATCCGCACTTGGTACGGTGATTCATTTAATAGACATTGAAAATTCAAAAAAAAAATAAAAGCACACCTCATTTTTTGAAACTGAGTTATACACTCTAAATAGATCTTAACTCAAGAAAACGGTTTTTGAATGTTGGCGTTTTTTTTTGAAGAATTACTGTAAGAATGATCAAAAAAGATTTTCTTTTCTTTTCTTTTTTAAGAATCAATGGATTCCTTAGTTGAGTGCCAGGTCCATCCTGAATCCCGCGAAAATGCCGCCGTGTTTCTAGGATGGCTCTTATTTTTTACCGGTAGTATATGCGCGACCCACATTATCTACCGATTACCAAATCTTCGACTGCCCTACGTGGAAAAAATAGAACGAATGCAGTTAGCAACCGCAAAATTCACTTTGAATCCGTGTCTCTCGCTTCTGAGGAAGCAACATTTTCATGACGCTTACTACTCACTCCACTCCACCAAATCCTATCCGTAGAAATACTTTCATCGGTGACTAAAAACGGCTCTCTTTCCTACATCAGTTTCTTCCTTTGGACAAACTCACCTGGACAGTTGAACTGCAACTTTCACAAAGCGGCTACAACTTTTCTCTCCTCTTCCTCGTTGGCTACCAGATTATACTTCACTCTAAACTGCCTCCTACCAAATGAAGGATGTTACACTTTACGTTCTACAAAGCTATTTATATATGTATTTGTGACCAGTTGCGAAAAGTTCATAAATTTGATTGCATCTTCTAAAAACGCAGGCCTAAAAGTAAGGAGACAATCTCATACATTCATAAAAGCAAATGGCACTAACGCCTACTGTTCATCAATCTTTTCCAATGACAATAAAAGTGTAAAAATGAAATTATATTAAAATTCTCCAGTGCCTCTGTTTTCCCTGAATGTACATGTCTCCTTTACACTTTCTACCTTTGATCGTAAAACTGCCGTTCGTCTTTCCTCTTTCACTCGAAGTGAAAGATGCAATCAGCAGACGGACGATGTAACAGCTGATTCAACCGGCGAAACTGTTTCTTCTGTACACCATTGGAAAAAAAACGCTCAGAAAAAGAAAAGTTTCAACGTGTGTGCAAGTTCTACTATTTTTTGATCTACTGTTTTCAACTACATCATAACCCCCAATTGTTGTTTATTGCAGGGATCTGTCATTTGTACAGCATTGGTTCAAAATATTTTCATTTCGACGATGACTCACTGAGACGGGTGTTTGCCTTCTGGCGCCCGGGAAATGTCTCCACCCAAAATAGGAGATTCACTCCTTTTGCTGTTGCACTCTTTTGTGTGTTCATGAGCTTCAGATCCATTCACCCATCTAACTATTCCTTCTCTCTCTCTCCCTCTCTCCCTCTCTCTCTCTCTCTCTCTCTATCTCTCTATCTCTCTATCTCTCTCTATCTCTCTCTATCTCTCTCTCTCTCTCTCTCTCTCTCTCTCTCTCTCTCTCTCTGTCGCTCCCTCTCCCTAACTCTCCTTGCTTATCTCTATTTCCTGCGCTCCTTTTAACGTTTGCCTCTTTTGGCACCGCCTCCCATTGTTATCCCTCAGTCCGGCTCTCTCGCAGATGTGAGATGTCCTCCTCCGGCGGAAGCCAAAATAAACTCTTTGCACCGGTGTGGTCCCAATAGCTGCGTCTCTCGCCCACCCGTACTATCTCGGTGGGCGGGCGCCAGCCGACTGGTCAGATTAGCCTTCTGTGTCTCCTCCGTCGCTGGCCATCCGCTTACCGTCTCCTTTTTCGGTTTAACCTCAATGCCAGCCGGTTTTTACTTATGAAATGAAGGGGCTACCACAAAGAAGACAAAAAGACCGTTGCTGCCGCTTTTGGTCGCAACTGAAATTTTCAGTGATTCCAATTTTCAAGCTGTTTTCCTACTCTTTCCTCACTTTTCTTAAGAACTATGTGTTGTCGTCCTTACTGACAAATCATTTCTACGCAATTCGAAATTGGTTTTAGAACTTTTAATTTTTACTTGCAAGCCCTGGCATTGAATAGACAATTTTTTCACATTTTTTTTTAAAAATACAATGCTATTGAATAGTTGTGAAATGATAAAACATATGATATTTGTCTTCAGAATACTGGCCATGTCCTGAAATGTGGCTGTCGTTCCTCCTCACTTTTTGGCTGCTTCTCACAGTCGCCCGCCAGGTTTTTGACCTGATCGGGCGCCTTTGGATCCCCGTCGCTTTTAATCTTATTCAGGTGAGTCATCTATTTGTGACGTTTTCTTTTAATATTTATTATGTTTTGTTGCATTTTACCTGTTTTGATAACATGTTTTTCTCAAAAAAGGCTGTCGAGAGCCCGTTGTGCCTAACAACGAGAACAAACCGGCACTCTGTGTAAAATGGAGCCCAAAACTAGAATAGAGTGAAAAAATGCCCTTGAAAATGATTTGACAATTTCAAAAGTTCTTCCAATAAGACCACCGGCAGTTAAATCTATTTGAACACGCTTTCTCTCTGCACTTCTCTTATCAGCTAAAGGAATTATTTGCTTCTGTGATAGGAAAAAGGGGATTGAAAGCGACAAAGAAAAGAGACTAGGGCAACGCTTTAAACTCTTTCTCTCTCTCTCTCTCTCTCTCTCTCTCTCTCTCTCTCTCTCTCTCTCTCTCTCTCTCTCTGTCTCGCACTCTTTTCTTTGCTGACCGAACATTATTATTATTTTAACGATTCGAACAGTGAATATTAAAGGGATCGTCAGAGGCCTTTTCTAAATCGATGAGGACTTGGCAAGTATTTTGCGCATAACAGTTGGTTGGTGCAGTGTTTGAGAAAAATATTTCAATTGAAATAACTTGATTTGCATTCTAATCCGAAAAGGCCCCTGACGGTCCCTTTAACAAAGTATGTTCTTCCCGGTTCTCCGTCTCCCGACCGCCCTGCGCGTGACGCCTCGGTGTTGCCAGTCGGTTGCACGCAATTCCTTTTGATAACCGACAGCCTTGGCCGGAGATCCTATCTATGGCACTTTTCACGCAAGAACCACAAATAGGATCACAAAAAACCCAAGTGAATGTTTAAAAAACTTTTTTGACGGAACGCAGCACCAGAGACATGTCGTCTTCTGGCCTCACTAAGTTGGCTACACTTGTGTACTACCCGTCTACCAATCTGTAGACGGAAAACCGTTTTTGACGATTTCGTATTTTCTCGAAAACGGTAAATTTTCGGCTTATAGTCACATAGATTTTCATGATCAGCGACTTTTTCTCTCCTAATTGAACCAATGTTATAAAACCCGCCTGACTGTCCCTTTAAAAACCCCGTTGTGCGTAGCTGTCGGATCACCTCTCCTGACCTGATAATTGCGCGAACCTTGGGCGCAACCGGCCGATCCCGTGTCGTTGTATGCTAATTACCGCGCGAGGATACCACCCATCGATTGTTTGTTGACCGACGGTGAAGGCCTTATCGGGCCGTTACGCAAAACGCCGTTCGCGCCATTTACGACCCCGATTCGAATTTTTTTGGTTATCACTTGTCAAGTTGTAGACGAAACATGGCTCAGGTACAAAAGGGTGAAAGGAAAATCCTGGGGTTGGAGAATGGAACATGGATGCAGACAAATCGGGATTCTGCCAAAACAACCTTTTTGATTCCGAGGATACTCGAAATGGAATTTTTTAAGGCTTTCAGAGAATTACGATTAGAAAGTCATTGAAACGTCGTCTTGAAACATGTCTTTGTTCTTTTTTCAAAAGAAACTCCTGTTTGAACAGATAAACTTTGAAATCAAAAAAATGTGATTTATTCGTATATCAAAACTTTTTCTGATTTTTCTCTTTCATTTTTTAATTTTTTTCATTTGAAAGCCCATGGTGAATTTGCGAATTTGTACAGTTTGAGCAGAAAAACTTTGACATACAAATAATCGCCCTATATCTAGGACAAACCTGAAAATATTTGTAAACTTTAAGGCGAATATATGGAACGGTTACATGTTTTCCAAGCAAATGACGTAACTTTTTAATTGCTTAGTGTATGCGAAAGGTGGAAGAATTTACGTAGCAACGGAAAAAATGGAGATGGTAGAAATGAAACTGCAGGGAAATATAACTAACGTATGCAGGCGAATGCTGCGTCTTGTACTTTCGGCTACCATTTCTGACAGTCTCTTACTTCTACTTCCTTTTCTTCCCTTTAGGAAGTTTGCCTAAAAACTCGACTGTTTTGCGAACGAATCTCTGTGGAGATGTGTCCAAGCAATTGTTGGCCGAACCCACAATTATTTCTCCTAATCTTCAAATGAGATATATGGCCTGCCTGTTTCAATCTTTGCATCCAAACCTAGGCTTCATTTGCATTCTTCTGAAATTCCCGTCTCTTCGCCTCATCCCCTTCCACTTTCTCTTACCGTATCCCCTTTTGTTTTTGCGTGTGCGCCGATTGCTGTTTTCGTGCTTATCAATTTCCGCTCTGATCGGACACAAAAAAGTAATGAATCGCCGGTGGTCGAAATGGGTCGGCTGGCACCACCCACAGGTATGTGGATCGGCTGGCGCCAATTGTGCGATCAGGGGCGATCAGCGTCGAATTCGGGTGCCAGCGCCCTAATCCGACGGAGCGACAGGCCACCGGTCAGAGGGGAGAAGGAGGGACAAGCTTAGCGGAGACTCTGCTCAAATATTGACCCGGGCTATAGAATCCCTACACGGGCTGACTGCCGGATCCCGCTCGAATGACGGTTGATCGACCCACGAACTATGAGTACGGCAAGGGAAAGGGTCATTAAAGAAAGAGAGAGATAGAGACAGAGTGTTTGTGTGTGTGTGTGTGTGTGTGTGTGTGTGTGTATGTGTGTGTGTGTGTGTGTGTGTGTGTGTGTGTGTGTGTGTGTGTGTGTGTCTGTCTGTCTGTCTGTCAGTGTGGGTGTCAGACGAAAACATGCACGTTTGTCCTTTGCCTCACAATCGTCCATTTTCAAGTGGATTTCTGTCTAGATTCCCAAGATGTTGTATTCGTAAAATTGTCAAAAATTATCGTTTTATACGAAACTCCCCTAATCTTATTTTTTTCAGCTGGTCTGTATAATCTCCGGTCTCTTCGGTGTGTGTCAACGTCGTCTGAGTCTTCTAGTCGCCTTTTCCGTCTCCTGCGGCTTTTCAATAGCCCAGAACACCTTAATATCTTTATGGTACTTATAAAAATTTCCCATAAACTGTGTTTCTTCAGGTACCTGGGCGTGTTTGGGGATCGCACTCGTCCTGTTCTCTCTGCAGGACTGCCCTACTCTTTTTCTTTTTTCCTCCGCTTCACCCCTGGATGTGATTCTCACTTTGACTTGGCTCGATCTCGATGGGTTCAGTCACCGTGTCTCTTCCAGTACTACCACTTGGAGACGGCTCTGGCTTTCCTCAACATCGCCATAGCCATCGTTTCAATCTTCCTCTGTATTCATGTGATTTTCACCATAAGGTACCTTGAATTCGCAATCAATCTGAATGTTGTTTTGTAGAAAAGAGAGAAAGGAACCGAAAACACCCATGCCTTCTGTCTATTCTCAGCTGGGGAGTAGAAAACTGCCAGCTGCCCCAAGTTCAATCAATGATGTTAGGTAAGGAGAAGAAGGAGAAGAACAGAGAGCGAGAGAAACAGAAACAGAGACAGAAAGGGAAAAGAGACAGAGACAGAAACGGAAAAAAAGACAGAGACAGTGCAGAGAAAGAGACAGAGACAGAGCAGAGACAGAGACAGGGACAGGGACAGAGACAGAGACAGCGACAGAGACAGAGACAGAGACAGAGACAGAGACAGAGACAGAGACAGAGACAGAAACAGAGACAGAGACAGAGACAGAGACAGAGACAGAGACAGAGACAGAGAAAGAGACAGAGACAGAGCAGAGACAGAGACAGGGACAAGGACAGAGACAGAGACAGAGACAGAGACAGAGACAGAGACAGAGACAGAGACAGAGACAGAGACAGAGACAGAGACAGAGACAGAGACAGAGACAGAGACAGAGACAGAGACAGAGACAGAAACAGAGACAGAGACAGAGACAGAGACAGAGACAGAGACAGAGACAGAGACAGAGACAGAGACAGAGACAGAGACAGAGACAGAGACAGAGACAGAGACAGAGACAGAGACAGAGACAGAGACAGAGACAGAGACAGAGACAGAGACAGAGACAGAGACAGAGACAGAGACAGAGACAGAGACAGAGACAGAGACAGAGACAGAGACAGAGACAGAGACAGAGACAGAGACAGAGACAGAGACAGAGACAGAGACAGAGACAGAGACAGAGACAGAGACAGAGACAGAGACAGAGACAGAGACAGAGAAAGAGACAGAGCAGAGACAGAGACAGAGACAGAGACAGAGACAGAGACAGAGACAGAGACAGAGACAGAGACAGAGACAGAGACAGAGACAGAGACAGAGACAGAGACAGAGACAGAGACAGAGACAGAGACAGAGACAGAGACAGAGACAGAGACAGAGACAGAGAAAGAGACAGAGCAGAGACAGAGACAGAGACAGAGACAGAGACAGAGACAGAGACAGAGACAGAGACAGAGACAGAGACAGAGACAGAGACAGAGACAGAGACAGAGACAGAGAACAACTCAACTGTTTCAGCAGTGGCTACATGAACTCCTCATATGAGGAGGTGAACGAAATTGTTCAGCAGTTGCCTCTTCCTCCTCCTCCGGATGTAACCCCAAGAGTCAAAGGTTTTGAGAGGAATTCCAAGAAGAAAAGAGGGAAACCTCGTCCTCAGTCAATGGTAAGAAAACAAAATATTATACAAATTCACTGTTTCAGCCTCAGCCGGATGCTTATTCCTCTGCAGAGACAGAACATATAGCTCGAGAGGATTTTTACACAAAACCACAGAAGAAATCCAGCGGCAGATTCAAGAAACAGCAACAAGAACCGCTATCGAGAAGGAATACTGTGGGAGAGGTACCATTTCGAACAGACCTTTAAACGTCAATCTTTTCAGGAAAACCGTGATCGCCGTTCCACTCGCAGTTTGAGTGCGAACACGACCTCTCTGGTTAGTTTCGATCCGAAGAGTGGAACCTTGCTGAGAGTGAGGGAACACGTGGATTCTGATGATGACTACGCCTCGAGGAGAGAAAGATCCGTGGATGGGGAGGCCGTTTACGAGAGGATCAGACCAAGGGAGGGACCGGTGCCCTTGGCAGGGTCAAGAGCGAAGAATATCAGCCAGGTAGGTAGAATTCGACAATCACTACAACGCTAACAATACATCATGCGGACAACATGCGTTACAGGCCACAGCCTTAATTGTTGTTTCCGGACGAAGGTCGCGAAAACTAAACATAACTCCGTTGCCTAAGTATATAGGCACATCGATTTTTAAATTTTTAGGTTTTTTTTCAGTGATTTATGGGTGTTGTGGCATAACTCATGCGATAGAGCATTCGACAATGAGAAATGCCATTGGAAAGCCCTTAAAATGCGTGTCCAGAAAGTGTTTTTGTTCTTTTTCAGAAAAATTTCTTCTTTGATCAGACTGGCTTCAAATAACAAAAAAATATGACCAACCGATGCTATTTTCTAACATTTCTTTATTCGAACACCCAGGGTTAATTTATTTCCGCTGCTTGTCTGCTCGAACAAATTTTTCTGAAAAAAAAAGAACAGAAACACTTCCTGGGTAAGCTTTTGAAGGGCTTTCCAATGTGGTATCTCTCAATGACGCAAAAGTTCCAATTTTAATTTGGTTTTAGAGTACGTTAGGTGAATTGCCTCGGTCTGTGTCGTATGATAAAGAGTTCAACACCGGAATCCGTCCCTACCATCGAATGAGTTATGTCATAACGAACTTGGATCCCTCCAATGACCTAAAAACTTAATAATCGACGGGCTTATATACTTCTGCATTGAAGAGTAAAACCACGAGGACATTATTTGTTGTAGGACTCCGTTCCCTCCACCCTGGCTCCCGTCTTCGTCTCTCCCACAGCGGATGGCAGCAGCTGTGACTCCGGAGTGCCCAGTTCCTCCTACGAACAGTGGCCCCCCGCCGCTCGTCCCATTGTCGACCTGGCGGCCATCGCCTCCCCGGGAATCCGTCTCTCAAAGATGGAGAACGCCCCCTCGCCGGGGATTCGACTGACGAGCGCCGTGGAAAACTCCAGAAGGAGCTCATTCCAGGTAGGAAAACATAGAAACTAGGATATTTCCATGCTTAGGTGCAAATGCCAAGGGAGTCACGGCGAGTTATCGGACACTACCACTCTGTTAATGAATTCCCGCTGACGGAGGGCGACGACAGGCCGGTCATCAACGGGAAAAGTCTACTCGTCTGAGCAAGGACGCAAAAACACGGGCAGAAAGACGGGTTTCTCTCAGGATCACTTCTTTCAAAAGAACTAAGCATATCACAATAATAATAAAGATCTTCATCAGCTGGGCTTTTTCTTGTCCTTGCTCAGCTGCTCTATCAACTCTGGGTTCTCCACGATCTTGCTGAGATCCTGGAAAGAGGCCTTTGATGAGAGAGAGAGAGAGAGAGAGAGAGAGTGAGAGAGTGAGTGAGAGAGAGAGAGAGTGAGAGAGAGAGAGAGAGAGAGCCCTCCCACCTTGATGGACACGTTCTGCGACCCGCGTTTCGCCGGCTTTGGCATGTCCTTCCCCGGCTTCCATCCAATATAAGACAGAACCTTGAACGTCGCCGGGTACTTGTCTTCCTTGGCGTACATGGCCTAAACCTTCCCTATACTTCATAATTCCTCTTTCCCTGCCTTATAAATGGCTTCTGCTGCCACCAGAACATCCCTTCTTATGGTGGGACTCCTTCTGAAGGCACAGTTCGACTCTCCCATCAGCTGCAGGTCGTACATCAGGGCGAACATGTTGGGAAAGCCGACCTGAAGAGAGAATTCCTGGCGAGGCAGAGGCTGTCACCTCGATCTCATCCACGTCAAGGGTGATCATGTCGAAACCGGCTTTTGCTAGAAGGCCGCCCACGTCCTGCGCCTGCACGAAGGGCGAGATGTGCGAGCCCACGCCGCCGAAGCGTTCCATCTAAAGACAAGAATGACTGAGATGAGAGCAAAAGCCTGGGTTTGTTTACCGAACCTCAGCCAGTTGTAGGGAACATCGCAGTTCGAAGAGTGTGTCCGTGGCAAACATAGCTCCGATGAAGGGGCAATCTGGCTTCAGAATCTCAAAACACCGGTTGAACCTGAACAACTTCAAAGAATTCTTAAAAGTTGTCGACCTACCACCCAGGAAGGTCGTTAATCCAATGGGCGGAGAGACTGCTCAGCAGCAGATCGAACTGATTCTCTTTGAACGGGGCCAGGGTCTCCTCATCGCAGACGACCCTTTCAATGGCCACCTGAACCCTGTTCTCTTTTCACGATGTCTCCCCCACCTCCTCCTCCTCGGCTCCTTTGCTCTGAGTCACCATGACCTCACTCATATCGCATTGAACTAGTCTGCCCACGTTCTCCTTGATCATGTGAGGAGCTACGTGCCCCACGCCGCAGCCAATGTCCAGGGCCAGTTTGTTGAACTTGGTCAGATCGAAAACCTCAAGATGGAACACGTAATGAACAGCTGTTGGTGCCAACCCTGTCAGCCACGCGCCAGCCGACTTCCTCCTTCAGATACTGGGCTGCCTCGAAATCCGGCTGGCGGACGGCCCAGTCACGCTGAGCTCGCTTCATCTGGCGGTCGAAAACCTAAATAAATGAGATTAGTTTGGAAGAAAAAACCGAACACAGTGATCAGGACACATGTCAAGAAGCCCCCTGGTGTAGTTTGTTTTCAAAACTATCATTTCAACCAACTACGCACACAGAATTAAATCGTCCCTTTCCAACAAAAACTTTTAAGGCTTTGCCGAAATCTCATCCCAGTTCCTCCAGAAGCACGCTCCCAAATTCCTAAATTTCACCCTTGTGTCAGAAATAATTCAGTGCTTCAGTTTCTTTGACCCCACGACGGGTTGTACAGAAAGTTCGAGTGGACCTTGCAGAATGCAGAGTTAATTTCGCGTATTGTGGTTCTTGCGACTTCGGTCTTCGGCAGTTCTCTCGATAAAGGGGAAGCAGACCGGGCCGAGAAAAGTGTCGGCCCGTTTCGGCGCAGTTGGAAAACTTATTTAAAAATAACAACAAAAAAGGGTCCCGAACGGGATCGAACCTTGGTCGCGTGGGTGACAGTTTGACTAAGTGGTCCGAATAGACGGGCCGAAGCAGGTTGGGCCGAGGATTTTCTTTAAGGCTGCCCGTGAGAACTGTGACTTCGGTGCCAGCAGGCTGGCAGTTTTGTACTGCGTGTTTAGCAGTGTTTATCAGAGCGTACGCAGAACCCGAACTTGGGATTCCGACAGCAGAAAATACAGAGAAAAGTTGATATTCCCGCGCTTTGACGCAACCCCCGTACGAAAACTTGGAGAGGTTCTCGGCTCACTACCACTACCGCGGTTGGAATTGTTCAGCGAGCCCACCGTGATCTGATAAATCTTGTAGAGGCTTAACTGATTTTGCCAAAGGTGAGGTGTTTGACTTCGAACAATAAACATTGGGTCCCTAATGTTTGGTTACAATGTAGAAGTCCGAACCCTCATATGTGGTGGCAGCGGATCCGTTTGCTCCGGCTGACTGGCCGTAAACCTCCGAAATGAACTCGTCGACGGTCGGAAGACGAGCCGCCGCAGCATCTAAGAGAACTAGCTCTTTAGAGCTCTACTTTAAGAAAATACCTCGGTGTGAATACATCAGTAAAGAACACGAACAGTTGTTGTACGAACCGATTTATGAAATGAATAAATAAATAAATACATAAATAGAAACTAGAAATATCCCGAAGAAAAGGAAGGAATCCCGGCAATCTCGACTAAAACCGAACCAGCATAACAATAAAGTGAGAGAATCGGTGACTAGGTGGCTTTGAATTTGCGCTTGTAGCGTTCGATGCGGGTGAGGACGAGGTAGGCGATGAGGGCGAAGTGGGAGAGATGGAGGAGGAGGGAGGAGAGAGGCGTGGAGGGGAACGTGTTCCAGGAGTACTCGATGGCCAGGAGGAGACCGCCTCTGAAAGAGGAGGAATTAGAGAGAGAGAGAGAGAGAGAGAGAGAGAGAGAGAGAGACTCACTTGAGTGCAGTAGTTACAAGCTGGGAGAGACGAGTGATCTCCCCGGAATTCCAGAAGAGGAGGAATGGCAGTTGGTGGAAGTACCAGCTGTAGAACTGGTAGTGCAGCGAACGGGAGAAGGTTATTCCGATGAGATTGGCCGAAAACAGGGCGAACAAAGTTTCTAAAACAAAAATATCACAAAAGGGAAAGAAATGAACAAACCAGCAACGCCGGTACGGGTGCGGATTCCGTGGGAGAGCTCAACCAGAGAAGCACGGAGTCCCCCATGTGATCTGAAAAACGAGCTGCAATTGGTAAAACATTTTTTAAATTTATAAACATAAATCATATGCTAATGGGGAAATATCCATGATCTATTGATGGTTTCAACTGCATTATTGTACAGTTCTCACCGGCCAGGCCAACTTGAAAACAATACTCGGCCCGACCCGGCCCGTCTACTCGGACCACCTAGCCAAACTGTCACCCACGCGACCAAGGTTCGATCCCGATCGGAGCACTCAATGTTTGCTAACTTAGAATTAGCTCTAATAAGTAATAGAAGTAGTATGAAAGAGTTCGGAAGGTTTTAACAATGTTATGTGAGCTGAAATAATCATTTAAAAATTTTGACAAGTTTACAAACCGGGGCGAAACGGGCCCGAACGACATTTTTCTGGGCCCGACCGACACTTTTCCGAAAGCAAAACGTTTAATAAATGAATTTTAAAAGAAAAGGTTATACCATGATTAGAGGAAAAAACTCACCTGAACCACATGTGGTATCCGAAAACTCCCAGGACAGCGAGGTGTAAAAAGAGAAGGACCAGGTGGAGCCGACTGTCGAGGAATACCTACATTGGGATATAAAAATGGAACTTAGCGAAAAGGTACCGATTCTGGCAAAAAACGCCAGTTGACCGTCCACTCGAAGAGAAAAACGCGGCCTAGGTCGAAGGAACGCCTGATGTAGGCCACTGGGTCGAAGAGGAGGAAGGGGAGGCCGATGTAGAGCTTAAGGATTGAATACTCAGTGGAGAGAGAGAGAGGTCTCACCTGAACAATAGCACAGACTGAGAGATAGGCAATAGTCCTCCAGAGACCGGTGTTCACGAAGAGGATGAAGAAGAGAGCCGGCGCGAACAACAACACGTTCATCTTAATGGAGACGGCGAAACTGAAATATCTCTGTATCTTTGCTCTCTCTCTATCTCTCTCCTTACCTGTAGGCAAGACATCCGACAATCCACCACTGCGAAATGAACAAATTGGCGGCAATGTAGAAAAAGAACATAGCAAGGGGGTCGTTGAAGAGTCTCAGAACGAAGATGGAGTGGATACGGTAACCCGTAATGACAAGGAAGGGCAGGACGAGGGGGACAATCTAAAACACAGAGGTGTGGTTAGAAGTTTTCGGCCGAACCTTATTGGACTTGTGGTAGAGACGGAAGACGAGGAGCAGGTTTACGAGGTATATGACGAAGAAGATGTACTGTCCGGTGCGGATGTCCTTTCCTCCGTTGGTCAGAGTGTGGAGAATGCCATAGACTGCCAAGTGACCGGCAGGGTAGCTGAAAATAGACCCTATAGGCGGGAAAAAACATATAGTTCGTGCCAAAACTACTTCGGAACAACAGCAACAAGGCCCGTGCCAACGTTTCAATGTCGTTCCTGAAGTAAAGCGTGCAATATAGGATTGTCAGGCCGTGTACGCAGCCAAAATGGCCGAAGTAGATTCGGCCGGGAGTATATTTGTCTATTCTGAGTTGATTCCCTAACAATTATTATTCCTCTTTCCCCAATCTGCTATCTGTGAAAGTGAGAGCAGCAAAACAAGCGCCAGCGAGCGATCAAAACCAGATGAGCAGATAAAATAACGATAAGATGAAGCTAAACATCACAGATGACTGTGATGTGCAAGCACACGTTTTTACTAGAAAGTGGAACATAATAAAAGCGTTGCTAACCGAGACTTCCCCAGGAGTCTTGACGTCCAAATTCTAGCTCAACCTGCACATCAAATTGTCATTGGAATACGTGACTGCAGATCACATCGAAAATTTCCTAGGAGTGGGCGGAATCGGTTGCTTAAATGAGACCCTCACGGGAAAGAATTTTGAGCGTCAACAACAGACTGTTGGTTTGACAAGATTTGACAAGTTTACAAACCGGCCGACAACTTTCTCGGCCCGGCCCTTCTATACCTGGACACGGTACAGAGGGGGCACAAAAAGTGAGGTGCCGCAAAGGGAGGGGGACCCCCAATTCCGCAAGGCCCCCACACTAAGCAACGCCCCAAAACCAAGGTCCCGTAAGCATCACGTGTCCAGGTATGGGCCATACATGAACAACCTCTACCTGTGGGGTCAGTTTTGCGCCACCCCCACTATACAAATAAGACGTGTGGCGCGAGTCCCCCAAATAGGAAATTAGACTCGGCGCGACCCCCTTTACCGAATCTGCGGGCGCTTCTTTATCTATAGTATGGGCCCTTCTCGTGAGAACTATGATCACATCTACCACAGATTCTATTAGCGGGTTGGAAGCATCACATGGTTACAATACTTCTCGAATAGTTTACGTTTTGCTGATAGCCAGTGGCAGCTTCGATACTTGCGATACAAGTTTAAAGCAAATTCAAACAAAATCTACCAGTCGTTATGCGATTCTTCTGTCAGTTCTCTCGCAAAAAAAAACGAACTCGATGTAATGGAGATCTTGTCCAGAAGAATGCATGGAAACTCCAATAAATGCTGTGTCCACGTAAAGCCCCTAGATACCACCCCGTTTTTGCAGATGAACCTTGTTTTATACTCCAAAGCAAGCTACTCACACGACGGGTCCCGTGTCTCCCTCGATCAGCGAGTAGTTATGTACTCGTTTCTTCATGTAACACTCGACCTGCTGCATGTACGTAGACCAGTCGATCTCTGTATCTGCAGTTTATGAATAAAACGGCATTCCCAAATCCACTCACATGGTACCCTCTGGATAATGAAATATGTGACCAGCGCATCGAAAACGAAAAGAGCGGCTGCGACAGCCACGAAACCCGTGGTGTTCACGGTGCCTAGGAGGCGGATGGCCGACTCCCTCACGCCCATTCCCTGAATAAAGCAATGGAGGAGTTCAAATACCCACGGCAGGTAGAATTTCTGACGAAACAGTGCCAAAAAGAACGTGATAAAGACAACCGTTTATTTATAATAACAACAAAATAACCGTAGGAGGGGTTTAACGACGGTAGCGGTACTTCTTGAACTGGAACCACAGCTGGAAGACGCCGTTTTGGAATTGACACTTGAAGCCGTTCTTGTAGCTGACCTCCCACTCGCGGTTCACTATCCTGAAAAGGGGAAATCAGTGAGTTGGGACAGACTTCAATGCCGCGTGAACTGAAACCAACTTGTTATTGACACCTGGCTGGTAGGTATTACTGTATAGATACGGGAAACAGGGAAATCGACAAAAAAATCGCTAGCATTGCGCCCATGGCCACATGGTTTTTACATTCGGATTGAAATTGGGAGCAAAGGAAGTTTTCGCATTACTACAGTCACGTTGTAACAAGGTACCTTGTTAGATTTTGTGTTCCAAATCGAATATCGGCTTTTCTAGGGTTCCTAAATGATGGGCCGGCCCGGCGGACGGGACCGAGATATTTTTTGTGGGCGGCCCGGCCCGTATCAAAATTTTTATTTTTGTATAAATCGGTACGATAATTTTTTTAAACTGTTTTAATGACCTAATATTGTTTATTACTATATAAGTATAACATAACATATAAGTGCATATCAGTCTTACAAAAAAGAATGCCCCGACTGGGATCGAACCCTGGTCGTGTGATTGGCAATCTGACTGGGTGGTCCAAGGTAAATGGGCTGAACGGGCCGACCAAAATTTTCCAAATGGTCCGGCCCGTGAGAAACCCAAAATTTTATGCAAACCGTAAATCTTCAAGGTGCAACTTACTTGAAGGCAATGTCTTCGTAGGGAGGCCCGGCGCGGAAGCGTATCTCCGCAAAGTCGGGGTCGTCGCACTCGAACACTTGGTAGGAAGGCGTTTTCTTGTTGTCCAGCAGATCAGGGTAGAAGATCTAAAGAAACGGGTAAAATAGAAAATAAAATAAATCTCACGTTGAATTTGTAACCCTGTACGATCTTCGGAGGCGGATTGTCCATATCGTAGTGTGTTTGATTGTACTTGTTCCAGTCGAAGCCTGTCATCACTCGGTTGAGGTACGTGGGCTTGCGTGGGCGGTACTTGTCTGACCACAGATATTGCTAAACGAACTGTTGGAGAGAAATGAATAGAAGAGGTACCTGGGTCTCCAGTGGAGCTTCGACGGAGAAAGTGGCTTCACTGCCGTCCATTCCCTTACGCGCTATGGCCATCATCTCTGCTTGAACATTCTGAAGCAATGCTTGTACGGGAAAGAGAGAATAACTGACTGAAGATCCGTCCGGAACCTTTCTGTTCTGCGCCCTCCTCTTCAGAAGACTCTCCTCGTCATCATCTTCATCCAACACTTCGATTCCTTGAAAAAAAAGGTTAGAAAGGGCGGAGGTTGCCACAAACCGGGCATGGTGTCGTTAACATCTCCATACGTGGGACTGTAGCGACCGCGTTCGTAGAGGGCCAGGGTGGCGGATTCCAGGCGGTCGGGAGAGAGGGCGCTAAACAGGAATATTACAGAGAACAACGTAGCTTTACACTCCTAACGCTCGGTCGATGTTTTTTTTTTTCTATGGGACCAAGTTACGTTTAAGTACTGGAAATAGTGGTCGTTAAAAGCAGAACGGTCACTTCTAAGTGATTGTATAAAAGCTTCGCTCTTAGTGGCTTAGACCGCTCATGGTAGCCTCAGTCCGCTTCAAACCGTTCAAGATAACCCTTGATTCGCTTACTATATTAGCTTCAGGCTGCTTAAAACAGGTTATCATAATTCAGGCCGCTTAAGATCTTACTGATGACCTTAGGCCGCATATGACCTTCTTAGTAGCACATATATGAAAACCAGGCTATGAAAAATAAGGGTATATACGTTTTTCGGAAGATTTTGGGGAGACCTACGAGAAAATTAAGGAAATAAATAAATAGGGGGTGTTTTGTGGCTATCGCAGGAAAAGTTGGAACAATCAGGTCCTATTTTATGCTTACTGAATTCCATGTGGTCTCGCCTGATGTTGTCTCGCCTGAAATTGTCGAAATGGTCTCCCAGAGCCTCAATTTTTGGGTGGGGGCCTACGCGCCGTTTTCACATGGGCCAATGTGACGAGGGTCGTCTCGACGCGTAGTTCTTCGCAAGTTGGGATCATGGCATGACACACACTTTGGAAGTGTAGTGATTTCATCCGTTTGGTATGTGTGGGAACCCTGCGAGTGTGGAACATGTAAAAAATTGATTCATGGAAGGGGGCTTACGTTTTCCCCCATTCAGATCACTCGATGGTTTACGTTTTTTAACACTGAAACATTGCTTGTCCATGTATGGTAGCGCAGCTGGATCAAAATTGTTACGGCCGTTCCTTGTAAAGTCTCCGACCTTTCTCCCAACCTACCGCCACTTTGTCTCCTTCTGCTGATCGTTGAGATCCGTTGAATCCAGCTCATCCAGATCCACCTTCTTCCTCAGACTCTTCTGCAGATTCTCCGTGTCTTCGTCCTCATTCGCCTCCTCCTTCACTGCAGAAGTCGACGGTTTGTCCCTGGTCGACCGCATCGGCGGCTGCTCCGCTCCCGCCATTCCCTTCATCTGCTCTTCGCGGATTCGCTGAACCTTCAGAGACAGCATCTTCTGGTGGATCTCCTTCAGTTTGCTCTTGGCCATATGGGCACGGAGTTGCTCTACAATTTCCATGTACACCATCATTTTGATAAATCTTACCCAGCACATCTTCCCAGTAACTGACGTCCATTCCGGGCGCGTTCGCTTTGAACCTGTCCTCGATGTTCATTTCCAATTTGGCAAGCTCTTCCAAGGATTTACCCTGAATCATATCCATTTATTGTGAATCATAACTGTTTGTTCGCGGCCCAAATTGTAAATGAGACGAACTTTAAATTGGAAATTGCGTTTTACGAAAAACGATTTCAAGAAATCGGACTCGATGTGACAAACCTTAATGATTTCCTGGACCTTGTCATTGACAGTCCCGTGTATGGCTCCCCTCTGGCTCGTGTTTTGCAGCTTCCGCAGCTTGTCATCCACCACGATGCGCACCTGTTTCCAGTAGGTGGCATGGGCATCGGCCTCCAAAGAACGATAGACCTTTAAATGAAGAATTAAATAATATCCACCAAGCGTTTTCGCGACGCACCCGCGCGCAAATTCGCGCAATCTACTTCGGCCAATTTGGCTGTGTACACGGCCTGAGTATCCTATATTTCACGCTTTTAGGAACAACAAAAATACTGGCACGTTGTTCCGAAGTAGTTTTGGCACAAACTAAACCTTTATGTCTTCGATCAAGTCTTCGTAATCTTCGATGGTCAAATCCCGCAAGTAGAACAGTGGATTTTCCAACTCAAAGTCGTCATCCGGATTGTTTTCATCGCCAAATTGGATAAATCTGAAGCAGGCGAGCTATAAAAAAACGGATTTAACCCACCTCGAAAGGAGATCGATCGGTTTGGCGCGATTTTGCTGGATTCGAAGCCTCGAGCGGACCTAAAATTCAGCAAATGATCCGTATTTATGAATTGCAATGTACTTTGGCCTGTCCCAGTTGAAACTGTGCCTCTTTTTCGTCCCAGTCGGCGTGTGCACGGCGGTCCATGTCTCGTTGCATCATGTCCAGGTCTTCTCTGAAATAAGTCAATGTTTGGGCGATACAAATGGGATCAAATCAAGATTTCAATTGCTTACTTGGCTGATTGTCTTGCGTATCTCGCCCTCTTCTGGTCTTCAATCTCCCTGATGTTCTTTTGCACTCGGCTACGAGCTCTAAACCTCTTATAAGAATTTATTCTCTTTCGAGACCTACTCTCTCTCCAACTCCTGTTGACTTAGTCGGCTTTTCCCCTCCTTCTGCAACTTCTTTCCCCAAACAAAGGTCTCCGTTAGTTTTCCGTCGTTGAACGGATTGTCCTCGTTGGTGTAGGAAAGCTCCGGTGGAAGGTAGTTGTCATTATCCGATTTGCGGCGTTGTTCCTAAATTAAAATTTAAAAGAGTATTTCAACAGGCAAACCTTAGCCATTTTCTTAGCCAGGCGGCGGGCCCTCTTCTCCTCGGGAGTCTCCTCATCCTTCCGACGCTGCTTTTCAAGCTTCTTCACTCGCTTCTTCTCCTCCCTCTCTTTATCCAATTGACTCTAAAAAAGAATATTTTATATAATATCAATCAACAAAAATCGTTAAAAACAAATAAATCAAAATAACCCACCTGGAACTTGCTGCCACCATCGTCGCTGCTAGAAGACGGACTGCGCCTCTTCGACTTCCGTGATTTGTCGCGATCTGAACTAGAAGAACGAGAACGACGCCTGTGCTTCGATGATTTCTCACTTCGTCCCATCCTTAAACAAAAAAAAAAGTTAACTGAATAATTCTCCATAATTTGATGTGAAAAATAGGCAAGAATACCGCCCTTAACGACACTTTCTACACATTAATATGGTTACAAATGTTAACTTATTCTCCTTGAATTAAGTTTTATAATTCTAACTCAAACGAAACATACACAACCTCATAAAGAGTAAAAGAAAATGAAAAATATAAAAATCTTCGAAATTCCTTCATTCAAAAGTTAAAGGACTTTTTCCCGGGGTCCCGCAACGATAGCCGCAATTCGTGAAATATTTTTGACTTCTCCGAACTTATTACGGTCGGTCGTTGAGATAAGATTAATCACACCGCGTGTTGTCGTGGAAAGTTTAAAAGTTCAGGGTGCCGCAGCAGTTGCGACCGGTTGCCCAACGCTATCATGAGCGCCATGCTAAAAATAGGCCGTTCATTCGTCGTCATGAGGGCCGCTTCTACATTCTCCACTCCTCTTCTACCCAAGGGAGCACTCGCTTACATCGGAGGTACGTTCGAATTGATCACGTGATCCAGTTGTACTCAAATTGAGTGCACTTTCGTCGTAATATTGGGGGATCTCTGGAGTAAATACCAGAATTTTGGACTTGTTCGTTTTGATACCCTACTGTAATACTGTTCGTGACAGCTATCTGTCTCTAAGGAAAACATTACGTTTCCTGCAGGATGGTTTTGATATATTGAAGATGTACAATTCATAAGACAAAAGGTTCAAAAAGAAATAGTTGATTATAAGATTTCACACATACAGTTCATTCTACAAAGGGTTCTTCTGGGAATCTCTCAACCGTGTTCCGAAATTCAGGATCGCCCGTTGACGCAGCCACGAAGAAGAAGTTCGACGTCGTCAACCCGTTCAACAATGAGACCATCACGGCCGTCGCCAATTGTGATGTCGCTGACGCCGAGAAGGCCGTTTCTGTGGCCAGGGCTGCCTTTGAAAAGTGGTCGCTGGAAACAACTCCCAAACAACGAGGTTTGCCACATAGCCAACACTCTTAACACCCCACTAGGAGCTATTCTTCGTAAATGGTTCGACATAATGACGGCTAAAGAGGAGGAATTGGCGAAATTGCTGACTCTGGAGCAGGTTGTGCTAATTCTATCGTGTTTAAATTTATTATGTTCCAGGGAAAGCCTTTGGCCGAGGCTCGCGGAGAGATTCAGTACTCCGCCGCCTTTTTGGACTGGTACGCGGGGGAGGCCAGGCGTATCTACGGACAAGTCGTCGGATCGGCCACGTTGAACAGAGAACACTTGCACACGAGGGAACCCATCGGAGTTGTGGCTGTAATCACACCGGTATACTGTAGTCGGTCACGGTAATACCGCATTTTTAGTGGAACTTCCCCACGGCTATGATCGCCAGAAAGGCTGGAGCCGCTCTTGCAGCCGGTTGCACCATGGTGGTGAAGCCAGCTGAGGACACGCCACTGAGTGCACTCGCTCTGGCTCAGGTGAGGCATCTCTCTCTCTCTCTCTCTCTCTCTCTCTCTCTCTCTCTCATTGTTTCACATAAGATTCTTCCAGACTGCTGAAGAGGCCGGTATCCCCGCCGGAGTGTTCAACGTCATCCCTTCGGACAGAGCCAATACCGCGAAGATCTCTAAATTCCTCTGCGAATCCACCGATGTTGACGCCATCAGTTTCACCGGAAGTACCGCCGTTGGAAAGGTTTTCATTATTTTATGATAAATATTAGAAAATCTTCCAGATCCTTCTTACCCAGTCCGCTTCCACGGTTAAGCGAGTCTGTCTTGAGCTGGGAGGAAATGCTCCGCTGATCGTTTTCGACACGGCTGATATTGACACCGCTATCAAGGTCTATTTTATCTCTATTTCTCTTTTACTATCTTTTTTTTTTCAGGGAACCATGGCTACCAAATTCCGTGCCTCCGGCCAGACCTGCGTCTCCGCCAATAGAATCTTCGTGCACGAGAAGGTTCTCTTCCATTCCCTCGCTATATAATCTCTTATTTTAGGTATACAAAGAGTACGTTGACAAGCTGGCTGAGACAATGAAGGGCCTGAAAGTTGGCGATGGAATGGAGACTGGTACCACTCAGGGCCCCCTCGTCAACAGCCGTGCCGTCGAAAAGGTTAGAGGTTTCCCAAATTATATAATTTGTCTCTTTTTTTTTAGATCCAGTCCCTTTTGGAGGACGCCGTTTCCAAGGGAGCTAAGATCGTTCTCGGTGGAAAGCGAGGCAAGGGCTGCTGTTTCCAGCCCACTCTTCTCGCCGACGTCACCGATGAAATGGAAATCGCCCACACGGAGATATTCGGGCCCGTCGCTGCCGTTAGAAAGTGATTTTTACTTTGTGACGTATTTTAATTGAGGCATTTCAGGTTCTCCGATGAGGCTACGGTGCTGAAGCAGGCGAACAGCAGCCGCTCCGGACTGGCCGGCTACATTTTCAGCAAGGATGCCTCTCAAGTTCACAGGGTCACCAGACGGCTGCAGGTCGGAATGATCGGAGTCAATGAGGGTTAGTTACTCTGCCTCTCTCTCTCTCTCTCTCACTCACTCTCTCTCACTCTCTCTCTCTCTCATCTCCTCCTTCCAGGTCTTATCTCCTGTTCCGAGGCTGCATTCGGCGGAGTGAAGGAAAGTGGTCTGGGCCGCGAAGGAGCCGCCCAAGGCATCGACGAGTTCACCCAGTGGAAGTACATCTGCACCCAGTATTAATCGCCGTCTGAAACTTTTTTTGCCGTCCCTTGCCAAATAATTCGCTAGTCATTCACGTTTTTATTGAAAAAAAAAGTCTATTGCATTGTAAATAAATATCAGAGATTTCTATCATATTGGCACGTCGAGGGAGTTCTATATACATCCGCCTTCACTTATACCCGTCTTCTCCTGGTCGAGAGTCTCTTCTGGATGTACTTTAGTGTCTCCAGCATCTTTTCCTCGCAGGCGTGTTGGCGTTGCACCAACACAGCCGTCGCTTCGTCTTTCAGCTGCTTCACTGGGGAGGCCGCAATGTAGTTTTCGCATCTGAAACATGGATGTGCTTGTGTGAGGAAGGGCTCCCTACGCAGTGGCTGAGGCGCAGCAAGTGCCGACCGTCTGGCAAGTCTCCCTGAGGGGAGCGAGTTTAGCCAGACAGAGGGTGTGCGTCTCCTGAGAGCGGATGTGTGTCTGTGAGAGGAAGTCATCGAGGGGTTCGGTTGAGGGCAGGGGAGAGGGGCACACGGCGGACTGCTCTTCCGAGAGCACGGGTCGGTTACGTCCGAGTTCAAGGCAGGCACGACGCACTCCACGCTGGATGGCGAGAAGTTGCTTCAGCTGAAAAGATGGTTTGATGCACAATCTTCAACGCAATGCTTACATTGGCATAGGCTGCCTTGTCAAGGGGCCGGAGACAGGCGCGAAGGACAATCTCGTTGTGGCTAACCGTGGCCTTCTTGAGAGCATCTACGATCTCAGTCTCTTCAATTCCTACAAATATTTCATTTGCGTATTTGTTTGGTGTATTTTTTGACGCCCAGGTCGCGGGCTTAGTCACATCATTTATCACGGCGCCTACCCTCAGGTGCTCTGGCGGCGTTTGGAACATCGGAGTTGCGCCATGGGCCCTCGGCAACTACAATTCTTACGAGAAGAGCCGAAGCGGGCCGGGTTGATAAAAGTGTCGGCCGTTTCGGCCAGATTTGTGAATTTGTCAAATTAAAGGCAGAGGCCCAGGAAAACGAAAAAGGACCTGTCCATGACGTAACGTAGGCGAGAGAGTGTCATTTTCAATGGTGAAATGCAGAGAGTTTTACGATTAGCATGGACAGGTCCCCCTCTTCATTTTACGTGGGCCTCTGCCTTTAAGCTGTCTCACTATTCTAGCTGACGCTAAAAATTTTTAAATCGCGCAAACATTTTTTATACTTCTATTTCACATTTAGCCTAATTCTTAGTTAGAAAAAATAAAATGTCCCGACCGGGATCGAACCCTGGTCGCGTGGCTGGCAGTTGAACTAGGTGTTCAGAGTAGTCAAGGGCTGCCATGGGTTCCCGGTACAGAGAGACACCTTTAATCGTTCCTCCCTTTACCTTGTATTGAACGATAGTAGCTAACAGTGAGTTCTCGGGACCTGCGAGTCAGCACCCCCGAGTGTGTGGAGAGAAAGAGTATGAATGTTACGCATTCCTCGGACCCTCTTCTTCTCCGAACAGAGCTAGCGTTTGCGGGCCCGCGAAAAATGCTACAAGGGTTCCCTTATGACTCATAGAAGATCTTGTTGTATTTGACATTTCCCTTACCATGACTGATAATTTCCGGGGAGAATCGACGGTCACACTGTTCCTGATAGTCCCTGACGAGGTCCTCGCAGTTGGCCAAAGCGACGCAGTGGTTCACACCCTGGTCACGAACAACCTTCTCTTTCTTGATCTTCTTCTCCTTCTTCTTCTCAACAACTGGCTTCTCAGGAATAGCCGTGGTCTACAAGAACAGGTTACAAACATCTTCAAATAAGTTCTTACAGGTTCCATTCCACTGCCCTCCACACTTTCAGTGAGAGGTTCAACCTCAATGGAAGGTCTGTCCTCGGGAGAAATGGTGGCAGGGGCCTTCTCCGTCGTCGTTTCAACCTTGTTTCGCAGACGTTCAATGCGCTTCTTCATGTCTTTAACAACCTTCTTCATCAGATTCTTAGACTTTTCGTTCAAAGGAACCTTCGTAGTCGGCAGTTCAGTGGTAGTAGTGGCCTAAACGAAGTTTCACTTTTGCTTGGGGATTTTCTTACCTCAGTGGGAGCTTCAGTAGTCACTTCGATTGTGGTGGTTGCTTCGGTAGTTGCTTCAGTTGTGGTCTCGGTGACAACCTCAGTCGTAGTAGCTTCAGTGGTTGCCTCCGTCGTCTTCTCAGCAACAACCTCTTCTTTCAGATCGGCGCTGAGGGCTTTCAAATCGGCAGGTCCTTCCTTCTCCTCGGTGTTTTCCTCAGCAATGGTCTCTTCAACAGCTCGCTTGTCCTCTCCTCTGATCTGTCCTTCCTCCTCCGGCTTCTCCTCCTTCTGTCCCTTCTTCACCTCAGCCTCCAGTTGCACCAGGATCTCGCTCGTCGGTCTAGCCTCATCAGAAGTTGTCTTAATCATCTCAACGGCTCCGTCCACCGGCTGAACAATACTGATCATCTTCGACTGGGTGAGTGACTTGGCAGGCATGTCAATGACAGCCTGGGGTAGGGGCGTGGGCTTCTCCGTTGTCACTTCTTCTGCGGTGGTGGTTGTAGCTTCCTCAGTAGTCGTGGTGGTTTTAGTAGCTTCAGTGGTAGCTTCAGTAGCTTCAGCGGCGGCTTCGGTGGCTGCTTCAGTGGCTGCTTCAGTTGCGACTTCAGTGGCTGCTTCGGTTGTGGCTTCGGTTGCAGTTGTAGTGGTTTCAACTGCGGTGGTTGTAGTTCCCTGGGTAGTTGTAACCTGATCAGTATCAGCAGAAACCAAAGCCACTCCCTTCCTCAGAGTATGCGTGAGAGTGTTAAAGTCGTGAGCCTGTCTCTCATCATGAGGGGGTGCTTTGGAAGAAGTTCTGGAAGAAGGCAGTCCATTTCCAGTGAAGCTATCGGTGGAGGAGAGGATGAGTTCCTTCTGCGCCTGGAGCACGCCTTCCAATGCATTGGCGAACTTCTTCGCTCTGAAGAGGGTTTCGTTGTCGATCTCGGAGTTGGCAGCGTCCTTGTCGATGATGGCGGAAATCTCCGCATCCCAGTCTTCATCTCCCTTCTGTCTCAAAGCGATCATAGCCAATCGATCGGCAGTGGATCCAGAAGTCTCCAAGAAGTTCAAAGTCTTCTGTTCCTTGGTGGCAAGAGCGGCCTTGATAGCATCGCGGATCTTGCTCATCTTCTGAGAGGCCTCTTCAACCTGGGCGTCGCTTTCGACCTTCTTTAGCTTCTCCTTCTCCAGGGCAGACAGCTTGTCGAATTCTCCATCAGCAATGAGAGACACGTAGGTGGCCATTTCCTGCTCATCAGCGTTTCTGAAGCAGACTCCATTTATTTGAATGCAGTT
This sequence comes from Oscheius myriophilus, assembly GCA_964057215.1. Classification (NCBI taxonomy): domain Eukaryota; kingdom Metazoa; phylum Nematoda; class Chromadorea; order Rhabditida; family Rhabditidae; genus Oscheius; species Oscheius myriophilus. Next base: position 10,209,896 of record OZ059903.1, on the reverse strand, counting down.
TGTTGCTAACCTCAGAAGGTTCTTCACAATGGCGATGCGTCGTTCGCTAGGGAGAGTGCTGGTGGCGGCAGGAGTGGTGGAGCGAAGGCTCTCGACGGACACCTTGTGGATGCGCTGAGCAAGCAGGCTTCGAATCTGAATTATGAATGTTATGTGTGTACGTGGTGTACGTATGTGTGTACGTAAATGTATGTGTTTGTGTGTGTTTGTGTACATAAGTGTCTGTGTGTCTGTGTGTCTGCGTGTATGTGTGTCTGTGTGTCTGTGTGGATGTGTACACGAGAAGGTGTACGTATGTACGTCTGGTGGTGTGTGCGTAAGTACCTGGTGATATCTGCGAGTGAACCGTTGTTTGCGCTGTTCAATGGCGGCATTCGAGGTCAAACTCAATCGGCGGGTAATCCTTTCTTCTGAATCGATACCCTTCATTTCAAGTAACCCTTAAAACAAACCAGTGGCAGTGTCAGGACGGAAGAAAGGAAGTCCAGCATTCCTAAGAGTGCTTCTCTGGCTGTGAAGGGATGAGATTATGACAGAAGCAGAGGGATCAGAAGAAGACACACACTTCAACATGTTAGAGACAATTTGAAGTCCTAAAGGCGGATTTGTAAGAAGTTAAAAGATTAACCCTACCTTTAGCCTTGGCGTGTTGATAGGCGACAGAAACTGCGTTCATGCGTTCTCCGCAGCGTGTGTGATCAGGGCAGCAGTCCAGCAACTGTTCGCACTTCTGTCGGTCGTTGTAGTAGTCAATGACGCATTGGGAGGTCTCCTTTCCGTAATTGTCTCTCTGAGGCTGAGGAGCGTAGGAGGCACACGAAGCCACGTTCTGAATAGAGAGGAGAGTTAGATTTTCAAGAATTCTTACAAAGGCAACTCGTTTGCCAGATCCGGGTAGTTTCTCGAAACACTCGCGGGCGTCTTCCATTGTGAGCACTTGCAGAGTGTCAAAGTCAACGAGCTCTCGGGCAAGATGGTCTACAAAATAGGGGTTCATTTTACTATATATTGCATGAAACTCACCTTGACACTGGCTGAACACGGCTCCTCTCCCGCGTACCAAATCGGCCGCAGTGCGGTCCTTAGCCTCAACCGTCAGCGCCAGAGCTGTTCCACCCACACAGTCCTTTAACTGCACCTGGGCCCTTTCGTAGCAATCAACGTAGGCGAAGCAGGAGGTCTGAAAATAACTCTTGTGTGTGCTGAGAACGTCTGATAACGTACCCTGTTGGCAAGGACGGCGACGGGAAGAAAGGCCGTGAGAGCCAGAATCCGGAGAAGGGCACCCATTCTGAAGGAGAAAAGTTGGCAGAGTAGCCGAGTGTTGCGCAAGATGGATAGTATTACCAGTCGAGGCGTTAATTGGGGCTACATAAGCGGAACGGGCGGTAAGAGCAAGCTGGCGGAAAACCAGTTTATAAAGAATATTTCACATTTTTTCTCCAAATTCTGGAGATATTGCTGTATCCAGATGAAAATCAGTTCGCAGCTGCAAAGCAAGCGGTTTTTTTCTCTGCGCCTCGCTTTTTGCACACTCTCTCGCTCGCACGAGACGCAGAGTGCTGTATTAAGGCTATTTTTTTTGGCATGATTTCAATCTGGCGCCGACTGTATATGTGTTTTTTAAAAGACAATTTATGTTTTTGATAAAGCACTGCAAGGATAACTTAACGAATGTTGTATTTGGCGTTTTATCCCTGAACCCCTTAATTCACAATGAATCTATATTTTAAGCCTCTGGGCAGGTATCGGCTATCGCGGCGGAATCCATAGTTCTCTCGGGCCGACTCGAGAAAAATCCTCATGAATGAAAGTGTCACCCACGCGACCAAGATCGGAAGATTTGCAAACATAGGATTAGTTGAAATATGTAATAGAAGTATTATTAAAAATTGGGAGGGGGGGTTAAAGTTTTTACGTGAACTAAAACAAAAGTTTATAGAAATTTTAATTTGACAAGTTTACAAACCGGACCGAAACGGGCCGGGCCGATACATTTATCGGCCCAGCCCGGCCTGCTTCGGCCACAGTAAAAGAAAAAGTTTTCAATGTTACTTCAAAATGGAAAATACTAAAAGGAATAAGCTAGAGGTTGTTCAATAGAGACAATTGAGAATCGTACAAGATACTTTTCGTGAAAACTTGCGCCAGAGAGGCGCCAGTTGCACACCATTATGCAAAAACTTCAATTGGATACCACTGGAATGAAATGAACTCGTTATCTTAAAGCATTGAAGTTGGTAAAATATCTGTAGCTATATATTGCACTTTAAAATGAAGTGAAGCGTTTGAAGGAGATATGAGATAGGTAGGGAATGATTGCGAGGCGGAAGTTCGCAACAAAGAGACAGGTAATGGTGTTTTCCGCTTCGGAGGCAGAGGCTACTAGTTGTTCCCCTTAGCGCCGTCGGGGCTGCTTATATAGCTTGTTAGTCCATTACGGACCGATCGGCGTCCAAAAAAGGGACTCGATCCCTCCTGCCAAACAAAGCCGCTCCGCCCCTTTGCCACTGATCGGCACATGCCAATCGCCGAATTTACCACGAGAATGGTCCTCCCGAAAACCTCTGGTGGTACCCGTTGTCCTCTTGGCCTAACCCTCAATTGGCCCGTTTTTCCGGTTTCCGGTCAGTCGGAAGAACAAACCGTTCGTTTCTTTTCGATCCAACGGCGAAGCGATTTGGAAAAATACAAAAAGTGGCGCGCGATCGGGTTGTTCGCTCCAAAACAAAGACCCGACTTTTGGCATCCTGTCGCTTTGACTCCTGGAACACTGAGCCTATGGTCGAGAGAAAAGGCGAAACATTCCCGGAAAACTTTACATGATAAGGTGTTAGTGGCATTTCCGACACTCTTCATTACAATGTTTAGTTGCGTTAAAACAGTACAAAAAAACTTATATTAGTGTTACCCTCCACCATTATTCTTTGCAAACTACTAGTGGCTGATTGTTAGGTGCTTCTCGCCAATAGCACTGCATTTGAAAATAGAGGTTTCGTGCGTTTTTAAATCTCCATACGTTTAAAGCATGGCTGGACAGGGAGGGTTTGGGGGCTTCACCCGCAAGCCCCCCCCCCAAATGGGCCTAGGAGCCAAAGTAAGCCTCCACCCAATTAATTGTTACCATTTTCAACCAAACGCCGGATTACGTAGGTGCCGCAAGCACCTCACATCCACGTATGGTTTAAAGGCAGAGGCCGACGAAAATGAAAAAGGACGGTTCAGCCCGAGAGTTGAATTGCACGAAACGAAACGGTAACGAATCAGTTCTCCTGCCTTAGCCTTCTATCTCGTCCACGGAGTTCTGATTCGTTACAGTTCATTTTCCATGCAGTGCTACTCTGAGACTGAGCCGAAAGGACCTGTGCATGACATAGCGTAGGCGAGAGAGTGTCATACTCAATTGTGAAATGCAGAGTTTTATGCTAAAAAGGGACAGGTCTCCTCTTCGTTTTACGTGGACCTCTGTCTTTAGCGGAACCTTTCGTTGGCGAGTTTAAGCTGCATTTGGGGCTCTTTTCCAAGTTTTGGAGACTCTTCATTTTGCAACATTTTAACCTACCTTCAGTAGTACAAACCTGTTTCCGTCCTTCTGTGTTCTGTTATCAGAACTTTGGTTACTAACCATGGAAGAACTTGGTTTACACTACTGGCTTAATTCGTTGGGTGGAACCTTAGCCTCACTATTACCTTTAGTTCAACTGCGGAAACTTTTCAGCATCTTAGCATCATTTTAGCATCTTGTTTTAGCAGCCGTTGTTAATTTGGGTCACTAACGCAACCTTCAAGCAACCCGTAGTTAACCTATTCAACCTTAAAGGCAAGGGCCCACGAAAATAAAAATGGGCCTGTCCACGACATTTTGTCAACGAGACAGTGCCATTTTCAATGGTAAGATGCAGAGGGTTTTATGCTAAAAATGAACAGGTCCCCCTCTTCATTATACTTGGGCCTCTGCCTTCAAAGTTGCAAACTGATTATTTTACACAAAAACCTCATTTTAGCAAGGATATTTCTACAATTGTGTTTTCAGCGTTGGTCACGCTGCAATAGTTGCCTTCTGGCTTTCCGGTCCTTCCGTTCCCCCGCTATCCAGTCCGTCTGCCGTCGATTGCGCAACGTCGTTTCAACCAAACAATTTCTTTTCTTTCTCGACTGGCTAGCCCGTTTTATCTGATGGAACATAACTCAGGTTGGCATTAAAGGAATCCAGGGGCCTTCTCTTTCTCACTTTCACATACACACACATACACACACACACACACACACACACACACACACACACACACACACACACACACACACACACACACACACACCGATATACCCCTTCGTCCCAAAGAAAACAATTTATAATAATGGTCACATATCACAATGTCTGATAAAAGCTGGTATTTGGTCCCAGTGGGATTGAGATCGAAATTCTTATTTCTGGAGACAAAGGCAAGACTCACAAGCTTACTGTTTGTCGGTTGGCTGTTGTGGGGAACCCCCGTTTTTCTTACGAAGAGATGATTCTGGAAAGGTTGCGTCAAGTGAATTACAATGCTTACCGGTATCGGTAGAGTTCCTCTTGGGTTCCTCTTCCTCAATCACCGGAAGCATCTCATCCACAGTCCATTGCACAGGCTCCTCTCCGGCCAAAGAAGGCTTCGGAGACACACTTCCGTTGGTTTTGGCCACAGATGCAGGCATGGGCAGATTGTGGAAAGATTCCCCGAATCTGTCCATAGAATCCTGACTTTCCCTCCTTGAGGGAGGCTGGTCGTCCTGGCGAGGGTACACCCGGCGGTCGCTCGAAAGAGTGCCTAAACACCTCTTATTCCACTGATCAACTGAAATGTCTCACTTCGTCTGCCTCCCCTCATTCTGCCGAAGAAGTTACTCAGCTTCCTTCCCTGACTCATAACGGACTGTGAGAACCATTCCTCACTGTCTCTGCTGTTCATTTGAGGTCTGGGATTGAGACCAGTCACCGGCACAACGTCACATTCATCCGGGGCTGCAAATCAGTAGACCTTGAAAATTTAATTTAAATTTACCCATACTGGTGCTGAATTTCGAATTTCGTCTCCCACGGAATCGTAGCATTACATTGTCGTCGTATGCCGTGCTGAAACATACTTTGTGAAATATATAAGGTTCATTGAACAGTAAAATGGATTTTGTCTTTTGTAATTATAAAAGTAAAAACAGAAATGTTGTAAAAGGAATTCCCCCTTTCGTGATTGCAGCGCCGAAACCACGCTGTCTATTATGTTTGGGAAACGTCTATCGTGCATGGGAAATGCGCGGTTTATGCAAAATGTTTCAATTCCATGTGGAAATGTCTCGAAAACTAGGAACTTTGAATATTTGTAAGGGTTGGATGCATTAAAGAACGTAACAAAGAATACTGGGCGTTTCATAAGTAAACTGCTTTATACTGTGACACATTTCGGTTTTTATGAAATCTAGTGCGGCATGTTGCTCTTCTTTGAATTCAGCAAAGGTGTTTGGGAAACAATCTATTATAGGGGCTTAGTGGAATTTCTTACCTTGTGTCACATGTTATCAAATTTTGCCTGAAAGTGTTCCAAAACATTTTAAAGTTAATTACAGGAAGATGAATCCAAGAAGGGACAATTTTGTAATAATCGGAACAATGTGTATTTTATGAGGGCACGAACATAATGTTTTTTCGTAGCAAAAACCCTTGCGCCAGCAGACAACCAAATGAAAAAAAATGAAAAAAAAAAAATCCATGTAAATAACACAATAGATTTGAACTGCTACAAATGGAAATGTAACCAATCAAATCTTTTTTCATGCTAATTAACCCACACCTCCTAATTTAGCCCGCGGAGTTCTGATTCGACACAGTTCTTTTACCGTGCAATTCAACTCTCTGTTTGATCGTGAGCTATTTACAGTAATATTGCGCTCCATTTCATTCTGAAGTTAATACGGTGGTGCACGAAACTTTTGCAGATCAACTAAACGCAAATTTTACGAGGACTGATGTTTCAATGGTTAGATGCCTAGAAAACATCCTCTCTTATACACTGCGCTTATGGTCTCTCTCTCTCTGTGTGTGTGTGTGTGTGTGTGTGTGTGTGTGTGTGTGTGTGTGTGTGTGTGTGTGTGTGTGGTGTCCCACGGTGAAAGTTCGCTGGGTCCGTCACGTGTCTGCGTCTCTCCATTTCCTCTGCACTCTCTCTTACGGGTTCTAACGCCACGAAAATGTTACGGAAACATTATGGAATTTAATCATTTCCACCGTTCATTTTGGGGGCGCAGCCCCCGGCGAGCGGCCGGAGGCCGCGAGCAGCCAGAATATTCAGGACCGCCGCAGGCGGGCCGGAATATTCTGGTGCTTCCACATTTTGCGCACCTAGGCGAGCATGTGATTTTTGCGCTTCATGCTAATGACTTTTGTGCCTGTAAGAGCAATTTTGTTTGGAAGAATAAGCTGAAATATTCGACAGAAACATACCAAAGAACTTTTCCTGTGCTCTGATTCAGTTCAACTGCAACAGTAAGTCGTTCCAAACGCTCTAGTTTGGTAGTATTGCATATTTAGCCGAGGTTTTTCGTCTGAATCGCTCTAGTCGTAATATTCGCACCGATGCGCTCAGTCTTTGATCGTCACAAGAAAAAAGTTGAACATGTTCCTGGGATTGCATAAGCGATGCAATGAGAGATATGCCGATTCGGCACTTCACTCGCAAAAAGTCTCTAAACCCACTGTATATTGGCACAGCTTCCAATCTGCGGATTGCAGGGTCTGCTGGCAGCTTCTGGGGTGTAGAGGGGCTCGGCCATCACGTCTTCCCAGAAGGCGTCTCTCTCGATGGGCGGAGCCTTGTCGAACTGATCATCTACCATACTCATCCCCACTTGGAGGTTACGGTCCAGGATGTAGTTTGTCTCAAAGTCACTGAATAGGGAAGGTTGCTGTAACTCTTTTTTAATTTTACTCGTCATCATCTCCCAATGGATTCAACATCACTTCGGCTACCTTCATCCATCCGACGAAAAATGTGAATTGTAGCATAGACATGATAGGAATATAGATATCGATCTGAAATATTAAAAGTTTGAATTTTTCAGAGGAATAGTTGCCGTTTGTTTGAAGCCAACATTGCTCAGATCGCGGGTGGGGCTGAGGAACTGCCGACCCATCAAAGCTACCACGAAAAACGAGCGAACTGCAAGATGGACCACCTGAAAATGTAGTTTCCCCGTTGATATTTTCGTTTTCTGCTGAATTTACCCTATTATTTAATTGCTTTTCACAATCATCTCTCGTGTATGCATGTGAACGTGCAACCCGATTATCACCGTACTGCAAACGTGGCGCAGCGCCTGACAGCGCACCCTGCCGGCATAGGCCGAGTTCAATCCCACCCGGTGTCAGTGCGATGAAGAACACGAACTCTCTCACTGAATGTATATGTGGTTTACCTACGTTATCCGAGCATTTTTCTTTTACAAATTCATTTCGCATTCAATCTCTGGATTTGGTTTGTCTGGTATATACCTGAGTATAGAGCAATGGCACAGGTACCCAGTCAAACAGCGTCAAGTTGAGCACGTTCGAACGGAAAACTCGTATCTACATTGCGGAAATTAGTGACAAAAGATGTTTTTCAACCTTCTCAATGAGGTCTGTGTAAATGATATCGGATGCGATGAGGCCTGTTTGTCGGGCGAAGCGAAGTTCAGCGAAGAGCCATTGCATCGGCTGCCAGTATTTGGAATACCCGGACTCTACGCCTTCGAAATGGATCAATTCCGCTTGAGTCATAAAGCCTGAAGCGAATTTAGATGATAAAAAATTGCACCCACCGGCTGTCACAAGATGATTCAAAGTAGGGAAACGCTTACGAACACTGACGGAAACATCGCGGAACACGAGGGCTTGGGTTAGAACCATGTATCTGAAGAGAATTGTTTGGGTCTTTGTCACTTCCCCCCCCCCCCTAATTACGTCTCTACGTCACACACGCACACACACACACACACACACACACGCACACACACACACACACACACACACATACACAATCTCTCTCTCTCTCTCTCTCTCTCTCTCTCTCCCTCTCTGTCCCTCTCTCACTTTACCTCAGCGTGTTCCTTCGAATATTTCTAGCCAACTCCGTCCTTCCCTCCACATAAGCGGCAATCATCAGTCCAGGCCTAATTTCAATTTCCCCTCTTTCATACAATTAAAACCCACGCGTCAATCCATCCAATGTTGTCAAAAATCTGTCCCCAACGGGTAAATAAAGTGGATACATAGAAACCAAGCATGAAAGTAATGGGTATAAATCCGGAATAAGTGTCACAGAAAATGGAAATGTCCTCAAAAAGTCTGAAATCGAGAAGTTCGTTTAGAATCGAACTGGCTCACTCTCTCTGGTGCTGAACCAGCGCCAATCTGTAGATTACACTGAGAATGCCGTAGAAGAAGAGCCAAACTAATAATTCTGACCATACTGATTTCCAAATTGAGCCCTGGAAGAATCACAATTCACTGCGAATCTGTGTTTTTCGCTTTGTGGGAAAAACTGGTACGCTCAGGAAATATATTTAAATTTAACTGGTCAGACAGTAAAAAGAGACGGAAGGCCTGAACAAAATATAGAATGCCAAGATTTGGAATGGAAATGCGTATTTTCTATAGGCTTCAAAAGACATATAGAGGTAGAGATTGAGAAGAGAATCCGAGTGAAAGTGAGAGAAAGAGAGAGATTGCGAGAGGTAGAAGTGAGTGAGATACAGAGCGAATTGAAGAGGTAGAGGACAAAAGAGGGAATGAGTGAGATACAAAAAAACGAGGCAACTTTAGAGAGATATACAAAGGAAAAAGGACACATTTGAAGAGTATTTGTGTGAGAATTTGATATACAGAGGTATGACGAAAGGCAGATGAGGGAGATTGAGTTAAAGAGAGTAATTGAAAAAGGCGAGAATGGGGAAAAGACTGCAAAATACAATCAAGAAACAGAGAAAGGCAGAATTACACATGACAGAGAGAGAGAGAGAGAGAGAGAGAGAGAGAGACCGAGCGACAGACACCGAGAGAAGCAGAAAGACCATCCTGAATGGGAGACTGTGCGAGAAAGCAAGATAGAGAGAGATATATAAAGAGAGACAGATAAACAGAGAGAGAGATTCTAAGAAACCGTCTGATTCTCGTTTTCCCTGCAAAAACGAACCTTCCACCGGAAGAGTAGTTTGTAGAGACAGAAGAATGAAGAAGAGGACACATCGAGTGAGTAGGTGACGGTCATAGCGACAGAGCAACCGAAGAGCAGAGTGACTCCCTCCTCTCCTGATTATGCAAAACAAGAGAGACGAGCGGATCGACGGTGTCCAGGGTGTTTTGTTTCTCGGCGGGCGATTGGCGGACTGATACGCCAGTCGACTGGTACCTATAGATCTTTACTGCTGTCATTCCCGGAGGTCAATCGTCAAGGATATAGTCAAAAAACTGGGAAATCGCTCGTTTTAGAAGAAAAATTGCAATTTTAAGCACAAAAGAAGTGTGAGAGCCGATCGATAATATATTGAAAGCGGTTCGAAAGACCGGGGAATTCAAGAGACTGCGATAAATTCCCGACGGCGCGTGCGCCGAAAACAGCAATGACATCAAAGTTGTATGAATCGCGTCCGATGTTTACTCGACCTTTAAAGGTCTGATTTTGTAGCAGATAAAGAAATGTAGGAATAGAGTACGAAATACGCTGCGAATCCCTATCAAGTACACGATCACAGCCTTGTTGTGACACGTGAGTAAGGAAAGTTTTATGGAGTTCGTGATGGTGAAATTACCACTAAATTAACAGAAAAACGGGTTCTATGTCTTCCTGACCGTAGAACAATTCCATAGTAATGTCTTAGCATTTCTTAGCATGTCTCGGGGGAATAAACAGATTTCTCTGCTCACACGAAAACAGATAATAAGATGCCATTAGATAGGCCACATAAGAGACCAAGCTGTGTGTGTATGTGTGTGTATGTGTGTGTATGTGTGTGTGTGTGTGTGTGTGTGTGTGTGTGTGTGTGTGTGTTTGTGTGTGTGTCTTTTGGACTACTAAGAAGGGTTTTCCCTATGAAAACCGTGTCTACTCCATTCTATTCAACCATGATAACAATCCATGAATCATTGATGCTATTGAGCTGCGAAAGGATTTTTTCCATTTCAACTGCTCGACGACCGCAAGTTACGTATTTATGTAAAACTACTAGCGATCTCTCATTCCAATGGGCCGATCGGAATTTCCTCGACATGTGGTTTAAAGGCAGAGGCCCACGTAAAATGAAGAGGGGGACCTGTCCATGCTAATCGTAAAACTCTCTGCATTTCACCATTGAAAATGACACTCTCTCGCCTACGTTACGTCATGGACAGGTCCTTTTTCGTTTTCCTGGGCCTCTGCCTTTAACAGGGGAATGCCCAGAACGAGGTATACAAAGGGCGTAGGGAAAGTTGAAAACATGCAGGAAATACTGCCAAAAGTTTTTCAATCAAGAAGACATTTGAGATGATTAGTCTTTCGAAAAGAAAACATTCGGTCTGTGTTTTTATTCGTAAGAGGATTTGTCGTTTTAAGATCGCCGATAATAGCTGGGAATCTTGCAAAAGACACACAACGGCTATTGTGGTGGATAGATACGAATTCTAGAATACGTGTTTCAAAATTGTACATTTTCATTCTTTCTCAGTTTATTTGACTCCACACCTACACACACACACACACTCACCCGCACGCACACACATACACACACACACACACACACACTTTTTAGAATCAGTTGTAAAAGGAAAAAAGAAAGGGAGTGATTAGAACATAGAGGAAACCATCGACTTGAAAATAGAAAGGTAGCCCTGATGAGCATATGAAGACATAAAGAACTCTCCAAGGAGCTAAAACGTCTTTCAAAAGTCAGGAATCGTTTGGTATGACGTCTACCATGCTATTCAGTTGCTCGTTCCCCCGAACGATGTTTGCCCTGCTCTCCCATCAGCTCCATCTCCTCTTTTTCTCGTCCTCTCCCGTCCGAAACAAAGAGCGTCGTCCGTCCCGTGGATGTGCACTTTCCGCCAGCTGACCCCGATCCGGGAGGGACTGGCTGTGCCGGTTGCTTGGCAGTTTTTCGCTACCTTCCCGACTGAAATCGAGGCGGGTCACTCGTGCCCGTATAAAGCCCGAGCGGTAGGCAGTCCGGCGCGGCATTTCGGTTCTACGCGCGCTCGTCTGTTCCAATCCCGACACATCCGGAATGATGTTCCAAGACTCTTTTTCGTCCAAAAGACTTTCCTTCCACTTTCACAGACCTTCTCACTTTATATCAAAAGGTTTAAGCTGCAGTGAGAGATTTTTAAATGAAACCGCCTTCGGCTCTCAAGAGCCATGGTTCTTCAGATGCTTGTAACACAGTTGATACGTTTTAATTCAGAAGTACCACACTTCATTTACTTTTCTTTTAGTTAATGAACCCTATATTCCGTACATCCTTCCACCACTATCTTGCAGAATGGAGTCGGCGGAGCACCGGGAGTTGCGCCGCGTGGCCTTCTTCGCCATCGTGGTCTCCACTGTGGCCGTCATCGCCGCCGTGGTCACCCTGCCCATGCTCTACAGCTACGTGGCCAACTTCCAGTCGCAGCTCATCATTGAGACTGACTTCTGCAAGGTTCAACTTACCCTTGAACCTAAAAATCTTGGAGTTTAGACCCGTGCCCGTGACATGTGGGCCGAGATCCACCACATCGATGGACCCGCCTTCAACCGTGCGAAGAGGGACTACAGCTCTCCCCAGCCCGCTCCCGCTCCCAGCTATGGAGGTACGTTCAGAAACTCTATCCACTGCATATATGATCATTTTCAGGATATGGAGCTGCCCCTGCCCCCGTCACCAACAACGACGCGGTTCAGACGTGCTGCGGCTGCCAGCAGGGTCCTGCTGGTCCCCCTGGACCTCCTGGAGACGACGGACCCGACGGAGACGATGGAAAGAACGGAGAAGACGGCCAGAACGGAAAGGACGGCAGCGCCCTCGACTCGGCCATCGCCAACGAGCCCTGCATGATCTGCCCTCCCGGACCCACTGGACCCCAGGGAATGGGCGGAGCCAAGGGACCTCAGGGACCCAAGGGATCGGCTGGAGAGAATGGAAACGACGGAAAGCCTGGAATGCAGGGAATGCAGGGTCCCACTGGAATGATGGGAATGCCCGGTCGCCAGGGAGTCAGCGGACCCCGCGGAGCCCCCGGAAGAGTCGTGCAGGTTGGTTGAACAATTAGAGAAGTTGTAGATTCGTGAGTTTAGGTCAACGGCCCCGCTGGTCCCACTGGTCGTCCCGGACCCAGAGGACTGCCTGGACCTCGTGGAGAAGCTGGACTCGACGGAGCTTCTTTGGAGGGACCTCCCGGACCTCCTGGAGACGCTGGACGCCCCGGACCCCAGGGAGGACCTGGACCCCAGGGACCCGAAGGACAGCGCGGCCCTGCCGGAGAACCCGGAACCTGCGAACACTGCCCCATTCCCCGCACGCCTCCCGGATATTGAGGAAGCCAATCGTACAGTGTCATACGCGGCTGATAATAAACCGTTCTCACATAGCAAATGGCTTAATAAATCAAGCAAATGTATTTTTAATAGGTTCATTCAAAATGTTTCGGCTTCAGGAATACTTATGAGATAATGAGTCCGGTTGTAAAATCTTTGGATACTACAGAAATCGTATTTTTGAAGAGGGTGCGCCGCTATTCAGCTTAAAAGGGCTGCGCTTGGTTTGAAATGCAAAGCTAGCTAGCTGTTACCTTTTGAATTTCACGTTCTCCAATTTCCATGTTTGGGATGATGTCAATTTATGTCGATGTTACAATGTTGATTCTCGATATTATAAAGAAAACATTGAAAATTTGGCACAAATTACCATTTTATCCAGAACAAGAATCTCCGACCTTCTCCAAATCTCCAATCTCTAGGGGTATTCACGCTCCAATGACAATTTGAAATTTTAAAACGAAATTTGCATAAATCGAATTTTTACCTGTTTTTTAATCTTTTTTTTTTTAAAAATTTTGTTCATGTAATATATTAGTATTACATTTTACAATGTTGAATAATTTTAGTACTACTGGACACGTCCCTTCGGGGATGACTTATCGACTAACACAAGACGAGAAGGATCGTCTGATTCGGGAGGAACGCCAGCGACGAATTCTCGTCAGAAAACAGCAGGTATTCAGCAGTTTTATATTTTCTTGTTTTTATTTATTCATTTACTTATATTTGTTCAGGTCCGTGCCCAAGCGGACGAGTATTCTCGGCAACTGAGGAATTCCGTCAAGGAGAAGGCGGCTACCATCGCCGCAGCCGTCAGGTGCGCTCGTTTTAAATTATATTTTCAAGCATTTAATTTATAGGAATGATGTGAGATCAGGTATTGAATCGAGGCTGTCGGATGCCGTTCACAGCACTCAGGAGGCTCTAGTGCGGCGGTCTCCTCGGCTTCAGCAGAAACGGAAGAGCGGCCACGGAGAGAAAACTAAGACTCCGCTCACAACGCGGGTTCTTCAGGTATGTTTACTTCCGATTTTTTATATTGTTAAATAGACGTTTAACTTTGTTTTCATAGAGCAGCGCCTTCAGCAACCGTCGTTCCATCCACGCGTCGGATAAGTCCCTTTCTATCGCCAGGAAACGAGGAGAGGATGCTCTTAAAAGGATCCACAAGGTTGTATTTTCTCCCTTAAAAGCATATTTTTTTCTTTTAGGGTCGACGTAGCGAGGAAAAGAAGAAAAATGCGGTTCTTGCGCGTCGCGAGGCGGCCAAGCACTACTTCACCCAGGTTTCTAAGCAGGTCCGTCATATTTTATTCCGCTGGCAGTGATCGAAAAACAATTCAGGGAGCTGAGAATGAGCCTATGATGAGATGAGATCACGCTGCTTGCCGTCTGAGTCGTCTTCTCTCAATTCTCGCACGTGTACCGTTGCCGGCCGCCGAAGTTGATCCGCCGTGGAGGCTTTTCGCACACGTCGAACGTCAGCTTCAGACATGAGATCTCGTTTTCGTAGAGTAGCCAGGGCAGGTAGTCGTCTCTGAATCGCTCATTCCCTCGCGAATTCCTACTACTTGTGTGTCTTTCTTTTTGTACAGTAAAACTGATTGGACCTCGCCTAGTTTATCGATTTTTTGATCAAATAATGGATGTCAAATGCGATACGTAAGTGCCACCGCTAAAATTTCGAATGTGCTTTCTATTCTTAAAAAGGCCGAGCTCAGTTATTGAACTTTAGAATACAAACAATTGTGTTTGTGGGAAAAATAGATGGGAAAAGTTAAATTTTCGATTGGATTGATTGATTGGTTATGTTAGCTACATACTTGAATTTTCGTGGCCATTGTGAATCAGACGTGTCCGGCACAACAACATTCTCCGTTTATGCGACCATGGAGCATACGGATAACAATTTTTACCTCATTTTAGTAAACTTTCGTACAAGAGCTCCTAATTATTTTGCTGTTTACGAATTATAGCAAATGGCTTATCGACAACGAATTTTACAGCTGCGGATTACAAGATGAGCTGATTCAACGGATTTCAGCTAATTTTGGGTGATTTGTGCGGAATTCCAAAGAAAGCGTAAATTCAACGGTTTTTTAGTGGATTTGGATTTTAAGTGAGATTCGGAAAGTTAGAATTCCAAATCGCGATTTTAGCCGATTTAGGTGGCTTTGATCATTGTTCTCACGAGAAGGACCGGTCCGCGGGCGGAAACGGGCCGAGAAAAGTGCCAGTCCGGCCCGGTTTGTAAACTTGTAAATTTAAAATTTCTTTTAATCGTTATTTCAGCTTAAAGAATTTTTTTCAAACTTCTATTACTTATGTTAACTAATTCTAAGGTTAAGTTAGTAAAAATTAACTGCCCCGACCGGGATCGAACCTTGGTCGCGTGGGTGACAGTTTGACTAGATGGCTCTAGTAGCCGGGCAGAGGATTTTTTTCACGTCGGCCCGGCTCGTGAGAACTATGAATATTCCAGAATGAACGACGTTGAATCCGCTATCGATTGTCTGATGAGCTTCAACGTTGTTTGAAATGCATAAAAACTAGATTCTCGCATCATTTTTCGCTAAAACGGCATCTTAAGTTAACCCACTTGTGCCAAATATTTTTCCTATATTCGATGTACCACTGGCTGAATTTGTCGAATTGGCCGTTGTTGACGTCCCAAGTCCTCCGCCTCTCTTCGAGTTCCCTGAAACAGAAAGAGGTCTTTTGATTGCTGAAATAGGAGGATTCATTGGGGGAAAAGCTCACTGAGTGACGGATTCTTCAATCTGGAGTTCCTTCAACTGCCGTTTCCGGGCCACGGATCCCGTTGCATTGAATGCCAGACGAATCTTCGCTATCACCGACCCCTGTGGTTATACTCATTCATCTCTTTCTATTGATACTTACGTATCCGACTTGCTGGAGAGAGGAGAGGGCACCCTTGTAGTCCCCACGGTCTCCCTGGAAAAAGTCCATCTCACAGTCACCATCAGCATCGAAGGCAGACCAATCATTGAAACAGAACTCCTAAAAACGGAGGCTTAAAAGAAGAAATGGGGAAAAATGCCTTGCGGAAGGTGTAGAAACCAGGCTTCTTCGGGCAGTTGATGCCTTTGAGTTGTGATGCGAGGGAGTCTGGAGCCTCATTGGATTGGTCAATCTTTGTTAGAGATTGGCACACATCGCAGTAGTAGCTGAACAGAAAATGACAGACAGAGAGGGGCAGAGAGATACAATCAGAGACAGAGATTGATACAAAGGTATATACAGAAACATAGATAGAGACAGAGACAGAAATAGAGGCAGAGATAGAGAGAGATAGAGACAGAGACAGAGGCGGATGCAGAGATAGAGACAAAAACAGAGACAGAGAGAGATAACGACAGAGATAGAGAGAGACAGAGAGAGACAGAGACAGACTGAGACAGAAACAGAGACAGAGGCAGAAATAGAGATAGAGACAGAAACAGAGGCAGAGATAGAGAGAGAGAGAGAGAGAGAGAGAGAGAGAGAGAGAGAGAGAGAGAGAGAGATAAAGACAGAGACAGAGGGAAAACGAGAGAGGCAGAGAACGAGAGACCTACCAATTGTTTCCATATCCTCCGCATCCGCTGTTGCTGGAATTCTGGCACTTGAGATTAGAAAAGTCCTTAACATTCCACCACTGGTACTCTGCCTTGGCGAAGAAAGAGTTGTCAAGGGCGTCTGAGTCGTCTTTAACCTGAATTCTCCTTTTTCTTTGGAACTCTTCTTTGTTTTTACCTTAACGTTCCTAATTTCTAATGTAAAGCATCCTGGGAACCGCACGACGTCTGGTTTTATGTGCACCTGGCCGGGATTGATCTCCAGAATTTTCTTGGCCCCCGGCCGCGCTGAAACCGGACTGTTGCGTCACAGGAGACGGGTGCGGCTACGGGGAAAACGATATTTTCGATCTGCCCTTGGGTTATCGAACGAAATCATTGACTAAACAACGTGAGAGATAAATGTTTGATTTCTGTCTCTGTCTCTGTCTCTGTCTCTGTCTCTGTCTCTGTCTCTGTCTCTGTCTCTGTCTCTGTCTCTGTCTCTGTCTCTGTCTCTGTCTCTGTCTCTGTCTCTGTCTCTGTCTCTGTCTCTGTCTCTGTCTCTGTCTCTGTCTCTGTCTCTGTCTCTGTCTCTGTCTCTGTCTCTATCTCTATCTCTATCTCTGTCTCTGTCTCTGTCTCTGTCTCTGTCTCTGTCTCTGTCTCTGTCTCTGTCTCTGTCTCTGTCTCTGTCTCTATCTCTATCTCTATCTCTGTCTCTGTCTCTGTCTCTCTGTCTCTCCCTCTTCGTTGTCATTAAATGCCTCCTGCATTGCCTTTGAAATGTTTTGTCCTCCGTCGGCATCATTAGCATAGCCGTTTGGAAACACTCCCTTCGCGGGAACTGGCTGCGGACAGGTCCCGTGGCTATCTCTGTGGCTACTCACTGCAGCTGGCGTCTGCCCGTCCCGGGATAAGCCAAATGTCCTGGTAGTTACAGCGAGAGTTGACCTTCCGCCGCACGTCGTTCCTGTGAGCTCCGCTTCTGAATCCAATCAGATGAGAGGGAGAGGGCAAGGGGTACCTGCCTATATCTTGCACGGCACGCCGGATCCAGGATGTCACAGTCTAGCTGACACAGCGCAGGGCCGATTAAAGCTAGCAGGCCTAATAACCGTCGCATCTGAAATAAGGTTGAGGCAAATCAGCATAACTGAAAGCGTAATAGAGATTCAATAACGGATGGACCGAAAACTTGATGTTTTCAATTTGCTTCAACAAAGTTTGGACCAACAAATGTCGCTGAACGGTATGGTTGATAAAATATGAAGCCTTATAGGTGTCCTTAAGTAAAACTAACGATATAAACTCAAATGTTATAGAGGTCGATGTGATGGAATCGATCCAATTGGGAGTGCTTACTGGTCAGAGGATGAATTGAAATATGAATAGAAAGCTGCGCGGAAGGCAGGGATTGAGCGCCTCGTTTGGCGCCAACGGGTTCGGTGGGAACGGGCACAGGTAGACAGGGGAGGATCAGATGGAGATTAGAAGAAAGAGACGGAAAAGAAGTCACGTGCTGAGGAAACACAAAGATTTCATAAAGATTTTAGGAAGATTGTCGGGGCGGAGGGACGAAATGAACCCTCTCTTTGAAAGTTAGAACGACTGCCCTCTATCGGAACGAGGATAGGAATATATCTTGTAGAGCTTTAACCTTTTTCATTGAGGGTAATACAAATCTGTGAGAACAGAGCTGCGAGATAGTATGCGAAAATTCAAGACACGACATGCCTTAAAATTAGCGTTCAATTTCCTAAAAGTTCCATATCTACCTGTTCAATTTCCGTTCCGAATTATCCTATGACCGTATTCACTTGTGAAATGGCAGATTGATTGACATGTACACGCAAATGTAACCATCATAAGAAAATGAGTTCCATAATCTCAACAAGAACACATTTCAAGGCAATTTTTTGAATGTGTTCGAGTCATTTCCATGCAGGGGTACTTTTCATTCTAATAAAGTTCTGACTGCAACATATCTCTTAACGGGAAAATGCGCAATCTTATAAGCATATGAATATGAAACATGTAATATTACCCCTAAAGTTAGCAATTACCCAAAAACTTAGAACAACCTTTCCGTTTCGTGTCGAAGTGTCTTGCTTTAAGATAGAAACTGTGAGAACAAATGAGAAACTTAGTTTTCTTGTGTAAAACTTAAGACAACGATGCCACGCTATAGACACCTGGGACAGGTTGCTACAAGGCCAATCATCGTTCCAGTGACCAAGAAAGTTTCCTGTGAACTTCCGGTGGGCTTCCCATAGTAGCAGCTGTTATATTGTATGCTTTACGTATGTATGCAAATCTGCATACATACGTAAATAGTTTGTAATAGTTAGAAACACAGTTATGCGTATCACAGAAATTTAAGGCATCAAGGGTAGAAATTGCATGTCTAGGGTAAATTCGTTGGAGTCTGGAAATGGCGTACAAAATGTTTTGTATTTGTGTGTTCGTGTTGTGATGTTCGGGTCAGAGGGAAACGAGTCGGGGAGGAACTCGACTGTCGAGTGAACTCAACGAAGCAATCGAAAGTTGCGACAATCGACAGGTTCCTCTCTCGAAAACAGCAGGAAATAGAGGAAAAAAGTGGAGGAGACCTTGTGGGAATTGTAGTTTTTGGAGGTAAAAGGGGCTGGGAAGGCACAAGGTCAATGACAAAAGGAAGGGCGAAGGAAGCGCCGAGGGAAGACGACGACGGCCGACAACTGTACCTGGGCGCGTTCGAATCTGTCGCGGACCGGATCATGCTGATCGATAGGCCTTACTTTGACGGTCAGCAGAGCAAACGCCGTCTCGGAGACACTTTTGCAAGAAAATTTATGAAAATGTCATCTTGGGTCACAAATATCAACATGTTTCCCATGAATCTATTCTCTTTCCTAAATACTTTCCGCATTGGCTGCCAATCAGTTCACAATGAGCTCCACACCGTCAAGCATAGGCAAAAGTGTAAGAAGAAAATCTCCAGCACTGTGAAATCATAACGGCTATTCCCGTTGAAACGGGCTCGGCCACGTAACTGTGCAAGTATGCCAAAATGTGCGTGATGCGCGCGTTCTTCGAAGTTTTCCGAATTAGGTGGCAATACCCAAGTTTTTTGGCGGATTTCTGTTCACATAGCAAAAAGAAACGAATTTATCTACGGATTTGAAGTTCAGCAAGAACCAAAATAGATCAATTTCCACCACGTTGTTGAGATGGTCATTGGCGAAAAGTTCTGTTTTTATGAAGGCCCTTTTGTTTTCACACGCCTTGCCTTAGTTTAAGATGACGTGCCAATTTCACATTGCCGCAAAATCTGTCTACTTTTGTAAATTGTCTCTTAACATGTTTGGAGCTCAAAAATTCCAAAATATGATTTGAAGCTAAAATATCGAAGTGTGTCGATTCGATACATATGTCGTGTAACAACGAACCGTTTGGCTCCCCAGAAAATGTCAGGGATATGGTCCCGCCACGAAGGAGTAGATCGCAAAGTTGCAGGTCGCGAGAGAGTGCTTGATATTGGGAGCGCGCAGAGTTGACTGCCAAAATAATGTCTAAACAATGTTACTCTCTAGACTACACTATCAAAAAGGCCAACTCTTGGCTAGACACAGAAAATATGAGCTGCAGGTCATTCTCATCTTGGAATTTTTTTCTTATAGGATCTTTGTTTTTTTATCCATCTCCCTCTCGAATGAATACATCTTTTGCATCGCCTTTCGCTTGAATTCTATCATGCCAACCCGATTTGTAAACATCCTATTCAAAACCCGGTCCTAAAAAAACTCCCCAACCAGTTCCCCTTTTGTGCCATTTCCATTCAACCGTTGCCATCCGGGAATCCCGTCCGGAACAATTACCGTCGGGTCATACGCCGCCTCCATGTCGTTCCAACTGTTGATTTTCATCCTCCTCTGCTCTTTTTCAACCTCCATGAACATAAGGTTCAATTTAAGTATTCAACCGTAATAAATTCAATAACAGAAGAACCAAGCGATATCTGCCCGGCTTCGGAGGCTACGGCTACAACAGCATGTACCCCTACTACGCTGCTTCAATGGGATACGGTGGATTGGGTGGCTACGGCCTGGGTGGATACGGTATGGGAGGCTACGGTACATACGGAAACCCCTACACTTTCCCTCTTGGAGGCTTCGGAACGTACGGCTACAATCCTTATTCACTCATGTATGGTTGATAATTTTAACGTTGAATAGAAAATCTTGATGCATTAAAGCTTTATTGTGCTAATTGCATAAATCAGTTATTAGACTATCTTAAGTCTACTTTTTCACAGAAACCGTCGATTTCCTCCGAACCATGTTCACCGACTTCTCCGCCCGCTGGGACTTGGTCTTCACTTTTCTGCAGCCAGGCGTCTTCGCTGTAGCCTCGTCAATCGACTGAAAATGGCTTTAAATACTAGAAAACTAGAGAAAATGAGAGATTGGTCACCCTATTGACACTGTTCTCATTGGATTCGCCATTAAAGTTCTCTCAGATGGTTTGATTTTCTGATTTATCCAAGTCGCGGAGTGCGCAGGCAGCATTACCTAGGGCTGCACATACAATATGCGAGACGGAAATTCCATCAAAGCATTATTTTCATATGGGATTCTGACATTTTAAAGATGAATGGTAATTTAAAAACGGAATCTGGCGTATAATGTGATGGCGAATCCAATGGGAATAGTGTCGATTGACGAAATCCTCAAGAAATGGGCGAAAAACGGGGTTTTCTAACGGGATTTTTTTGGCAAGAACTCGATACAAATCGGTCGCAGCACGCACAACCAAAAACTGGGTGACCTATAGAGGGAAACGTTGATTTTGTGCGCGTTTTTCGGATACATTCAATATCACGACCCCAACCCACGGTCGGTTTATTTCCACATAAACAGTCTTAATGCGCTGATCATTCACCAAACTGCGATTAACCCCATATAGAGCGCATTTTTGTATGCGAAAATCAAATCGTTACTTATACACTTGCGCTGTTCATTAAGGGGACGTTTAGTTTAATCATAGGGTCTTAAAATCGAACCATGGGGGTCGCCTCCTATAATCTCCGGCTAGTGATCCCAAGGTTCAATTTTGCGACCCCATGATTAAAATGACGACCCTCACTTGGGGTCGTCTTCGTTAAAAATCGTTTGGGGACCTTTAATTTAATGCCTCCCAAACTTTTATAGGTCCGGGGTCCCAAGTAGACGAAATTAAAAATGGGGTCGTATACTTTTGTCTGATTCAAAAAGACGACCCCAAATTTTCCTGGCAGGGAGACGACCCCACCCATTCTTATATAGGTATGGGGTCGTCTTCTTGGCACTGGGGTCGTCTAGTTGGGTGGGGTCGTCTTCTTGAATTTTCCCGTGTTTTTCATATCTTTGACTTGTTGTTTACAGAATTTGTGGTACACAAAAAATTTCTCACCCACACTATGAGAAATCGAATGAAACTAAGCAGGGATCTGTACCTCTACTGCAAAAAAGCGAGGTAGAAACTTACTAAAATTATATATTAAAGATTTCAAAAATCAAAAATGAATCTTTTCAGGCTGCATATGGGATGTGCGGCTTTCATATGTAAACTTTTCAGCAAAATCGATTTTTCCGTGACCGGCGAGTTCTCGGCTCTATGAGAGATCTAGTTATGCTCAGGGCTGGCAAAAGGTCCGGGCGGCCCTCAAATTTACCAGCCCTGGTCTTGTTACAAGAAAACCAGAGAAGGGAGAGATCGCCCTCCGTCAGAAAGAGTTCCAACTCAC
The DNA here is from genome assembly GCA_964057215.1 of Oscheius myriophilus. Lineage (NCBI taxonomy): Eukaryota > Metazoa > Nematoda > Chromadorea > Rhabditida > Rhabditidae > Oscheius > Oscheius myriophilus. The sequence continues at coordinate 10,188,009 of OZ059903.1, read as the reverse complement.
ATAAGTCTTGGTCTTAGGCGTTCCTTGGCAGAAAGTGTTTTCCTCGTCGACGGCCGTCACCGTCTTTCCTCCTTTGGTCGATGGCTCCAGAAGCTCAACATTACTGCCGATGTTGTAGACCATGTTCTGTTGATCGTCGAATACCACCTCCTTCAGACTGTGGCTCACTTCGCCCTCCAACGCGTGACGCTGACAATTGGATATGGAGATAAGCAAAACACTCTTACCACATCTCCCTTGACTCCAGAAGATACCATCAAAGGACCTAGGAACTTAAAGTGGGCGGCGTCGATGACTCCGGCCGACATGTTCTTCGGAGGCCCAGCTGCCTTTGGAGGAACCGCCGCCGCGATCGGAGTTTGGGCTGGAGGCTCGCTGGTGCTCATTTGAGTTTCTGCAGAGCATTGCTACTTAATTTAGGTTTTCCACTCACTGATGGTCTTTTTCTCCTCTTGCTTCTTCTTTTTCTTCTTCAGCCATCTGATATACAGGTAGATTCCAACTCCAACCGCCGCTCCGCCTAAGCCAATCCCCAACAGAAACCACAACCACGTGCTAAAACAACATTGTTCAGATTAATTCTTAAAAACCTACAGATTTGTGCCATTTTGGCCACTTTTTCCATTTCCTGCCGAGTTCGCCCCTCCGTCGTGTGAGTCACTCTCCTCCGGTGGTTCCAACGGGTCCTCTGGATCATCAATATCTTTAGGCAAAGGGCCACCAGCCGGTTGGATTTCCACAGATGTGGTCCCGTTTTCTGAAAATTCTTTTACCTTCTCCTAAATCTTCAAAGTTACCCCAAGTGGTTGTATTCGGTGCGTCAGATGAAGTGGGAACAGTGGTTGCTACTGTAGGTGTAGTAATCGTTGAAGGCCCAGGTTGGGTTCGAAATGTGATATGATAGTTTGTCACAGCACTGGCAGTGATTCGGGTAGTTATAGTTGTAAAATTTTCAGCGACTGTTTTCTCTGAGGGATTCTTTTGTTTATTGGTTACCCCTGTCCTTCCACGGCCTCCTGTCCTTTCTATTGTCTTTGGTGTTCTTGTTGCCACCCCTTCAATATCGCAAAAGAGCTGAAGTAATATTTGTTTCTATCTAGTACTCGAGGACTAACCAAAAAGAAGAGAATGAGGGTTGAGAGGAAGTGAAGAGTCAACCGCATAGGAGAAAGAGTAGAAAAGAATGATTGGCTAGGGGCGAAGCAAAGGGACGTAACCTCTCACCGTAGCAGAACGTAAGATATTTGCATACAGGATGGCTGAAAATTTAAATTAGCACACACACACACACACACACACACACACACACACACACACACACACACACACACACACACACACACACACACACACACACACACACACACACACACACACACACACACACACACACACACACACACACACACACACACACACACACACACACACACACACACACACACACACACACACACACACACACACACACACACACACACACACACACACACACACACACACACACACACACACACACACACACACACACACACACACACACACACACACACACACACACACACACACACACACACACACACACACACACACACACACACACACACACACACACACACACACACACACACACACACACACACACACACACACGGAGTTGCGGTAGTTTCTTTCTAAAGCCAAATCTTCATAGAAATGCCACCTTTCATTAAACTGGTTTACAGAAAACATAAGTTTCACCTTCGGCAGTGAATGGACGTAAATGCTAGTATTTTAATTCGTAACTTTATTTTGCGTCACGTTGGTTTAGACTGCCCCCGTAACACAACGCAATTTTTATTTCTCCCCGATTTGATGCAGCAGACGGTTCTACTTCTTATTTCAACAGTTATTTTCGCCACAACGACTCAGCAGAATGTAACCAATCCCAGTTCCCAGATCAAAACACCAAAACCAAAGGATCACAGTGGGTTTGGTTCATTAATTAATAAAGTGTTGGTTCAGCCACAATGTGGATCATTGTATCAGTGTCGCTCGTAGCCGTACTCCTCATTGTGATTGGTGTCATAGTCGGCGTTTGTTTATGGAAAAAGAGGAAAAGTAGAAGGGAGATAGATAAGGAGAAGGAGAGAGGAAAGGAGACTCCGTCGATGAAAGTGGTGAAGACGAGCAAGGAGGTGACAACGGAAAAGACGATGGAAGAGACGCCGATGAAGGAGGAATCTACGCAGCTGCCAAGCAGCAACAAGGAGAGGGAGGTTGGGGAAGGTACGGTGAGAGAGCGAGAGAGAGAGAGAGAGAGAGAGAGAGAGAGGGAGAGGGAGAGAGAGGATAAATAAATTTTCAGAAGGAAAAGACAAAAGGACGGACAGAACCCAAGAAACAGCAAGAGAGGTTGTTCCCGTGATTGTGATTCCAACCCAAATCAGCAAGACGAAAAAGACAAACAG
>OZ059903.1:10143059-10180559 GCA_964057215.1 Oscheius myriophilus | reverse complement strand
TCAATCGGTTCATGGAGTTGAACTGAGTGCCCTGGCTGTAAAATGTCCTCTGTTAGGACAACCTGAATGCTCGTTTCAGAAGAAATCCACAAGTTTAGCCTACTTTTAGGTAGTGCGACAGACGAAGATGGTCATCGGAAGTCATTCGCTTTGTTACTTTTAATGCCAAATAGGATGAAATATCCTCCTGAAAACGAGTTTTGTTATAGATTCACGCCAACTGACCAGCATACAGGCTTCAAGGTCTGAAGACACCGTAACCAGCCCTCCGATCCAGTGGCGGACAAGATGGCTAGCAAGAAGATGAACTTGATGGGCGTAGTCCATTGAGGTTATGATTCCTGAAAGAGCTGCGTTTGGATAGAGAAAGAGGGAGGGAGAGAGGCAGAGAAATAAAGAAACTATGAGAGAGAGAGAGAGAGAGAGAGAGAATGACTGAGCTCACCTTCTGGGAGGAAAAATGTTCCAAAAGCAGGTGTTGGTTGTATATCATTGATGAGAACAATGTCTACTTTGGGCATGGCCACAGAGCCAGAGAAGAGTTGTCTAAAAAACACCTTCACTGCCTCATTTCCTCATTGCTTCTTCTCTTTCGTGACCAACTCACTTGATCAATCCGAGCACTTGCGTAGCTGCATTCAGAAGTTGCTTGGCGTGGACATCTCTGACTCGGAACCGATTGAAATGAATGGCCACAGCTATTCCAGTGTAAGAATTGTCAATCTAAACATTTTGATCTAAGAAATACAACTTTTCTTACGTGGATAAACTCTGTTGGCAATAACGAAAGGGCCAGGAAAGCGGGTGGAATTGGAATGGTTGGGCGGAAAGATGTCATCTGAAACAGAAATGCAACGGAAAATTCATGTTTTCTACCTGCCAGTTGTCATCGACGACTCCAACCGAGTCTGAAGGAGCCGAACTCAAAGCTTTCGTTCCTCTAGGATGAACGATGGCAACGGAGAGAGGCACCTGGCTGGAGATGGGAAGGAAGGAGGGAATGACGGAGGAGACACGGTTCGGGTAGAAGGCTGAACCGAAGACGGCATGTTGGCCAGCGTCTCTTAAAACATTTAGATTCTCTCAATGTTTTCTTTCTTCTGTACCTGTAATAGAGACCATTTCCTATGATTCCCTTATAGCGGCCGATGCCAAGAGTATAACGGCCTGCGAAAAGTATTGGTTGGGCAACTGTCAGCTGAAAGGAGGATTTTGATTAAATGGAAAAGTTAGGTCACCTCCATGGCTGTATCCGTGAGGATTACATTAGCTATGTTTATCTCACTGCCATTGAAAACGAGAGAGACGTTTTCAAAGTGATCCAAACCATCGATTGAAAACTGAAGAAAGAACCTTTTGAGGGTTTGCGTTCACTCACTCACTCACTCATTCACTCTCTGTCTCTATCTCTGTATCGGCCTGTGTCTTTGTCTCTTTCTCTCTCAATCCCTACATTTAACTTTGCTCCTTTTTCAGCTGCGTCGCTGACAAAAGGTGCTGCCAACCCCACGTCATTGGCAAGTTGGAACTGCATAACAACATGCGCAGTGAAGAGAGGAGTGTCCGGATCATTAACCTAAACCTAATTCCTCTCCTTCTAATGTCCTACCTCAGATAGGGGTAGTTGAATCTGTAGATCATAAGCCAGTGGTTTTATTAGCGGAGGAGGAGGTGGTTCATGAGAAGTCTGGGTCCGCAGTTCTTGCAGTAGATCACAATTGACCAACGCGAAGGAGAGGAAGGTGAGGAGGAACATCTGTAGTGGTAAAGAGCTGTTGAACAAGAGAGGAGGAACCAATAAGAAGGGGAATGGATGATGGGGACAAATAAGGCCATCGGAAGCGCTTTACTGTTTGCGGATCAAGGGAATTAGGCGCCCCGCGCGTTTCACACCACCGCCGGCGGAGTACAGTTGCCCTTATGAAGAAGTACTTTGAGCATCCTGTCTTAACAGTATTTCAGCACAAATAATACTAGTTATTGTATTAGCACCACGTTTATTTGTATCACACACAGGATACGCGGAAAAGTCGCGAATTTGTGTGAATGATCTGGGGAAGCACACTCACTCGTAGAAGCATACTTTGTTTTCTCTTATTCTGTTTAATTTGAGTATTCGTGGACTTGGATGTTGCCAAAATCAGGCAAAGGCAGACCTCAGAAAAATTCAGGTAACATTTTTTTATCATACAGCACAATGACCAACGGAAAATACTGCGTTTAAATGTGTTTTCGTTTCAATTCAATAAAAAGTTGCTACTTTGTTATTGAGTTAGGCAGGGCTGGCAAAGGCCGGGCCGGTCCGCACTGTGAAAATTCAGGCCCGGCAATCATATTTGCCCCATTAATGGTCCGTTTTCTGACTTAGGTCGAAAATTGAACAGCTAAAAATTGGGCATGTCACACCAGATGCCCTCCACGAAAATTTTTGTATTGGTTACGGGCCGGCCCGATCCCTGAAAATCGGGCCCGAGCCGGCCCTCAAATTTACCAGCCCAGCAGTTAAGTAACGGCGTCACCTATACGAAGATTCAAGAAAGCCGAGAATAGTTGTACGAAAGGGATGAACACGGGGTTTTTAGGACAAAGGGTGTTCTCAAATGAATTGCACCATGGAGAAATACAGAGATACAGAGAAAGAGAGAGAGAGAGAGAGAGAGAGAGAGAGAGAGAACGTCAGGGAAAAAACGCAATGAAAACGTGATATCTTCGCGACAGAAAACTTTAAGACTTCAGGTCGTCTTCGATGAGTGTGGTAGTTGGGGTGTATATGTCCCAATGCGTAAGTAAAAGAGGAGATGGCTTCTGATGAACGTCCTAAGGCACCGAGGGGCGGATGATCCGACTGAGGCGGCGCCCGATTATTTACCGTATCGGGTGGTCAACGCGGTAACCTGACCCCACAGTCATCTTGTATGTTCGCCTATAGGCGACACTGACGCGACACACGCGGCACAGCTTTATCCGGGCGGAAATCGAAGATGAGGAAAACAAGGTGGCACGACAAACAGTACGCGCTCAACTGCGCGTGAACTTCAGGATGTAGAGACGCTCGATTCCACAACGACGCTCCATCGCCACAGTGCCTGAAGGGAACGGGGTTACTGTAGAAATGTCAGTAGGTACCTGTTAGAAGAGGGGAATGGCTGAGCAGCTGGGAAATGTCGTTGGAATGAAGGGCGACCAGGTAGAAGACGCCTTTCTCGGAGAGAAGGTCGGGCACTCGCGGAAGGAGACGATCCAGAGCCCCACGGCCAGTCACACCACCCGCCCAGCAACGCTCCTAGACTGAGTATCATTAAGTATAATAGATAGGAGGCACCAGGTCGTTCTGGGGATCTTCCTCGGTCGGCACATAGGGGGGATTGAAGAGAAGCACGTCTACCTTTCCCTGGAAGCATAGCATTTTATAAGGTACATATTTTAAAATAGGTTTTTTATTATAGAAACAGTTTGATAATTCGATGCCAACAAGCAGAACCTATTGATACTCAAATGTGTCAGACGAAAGTTAACATAGGCTCAATTTTAGCTAATTTTTTGAGGTTTGTCTCGAAATCTTTCAATTACGGGAAACACCAGACTATGATTTTCTGATTCTACGAAAAATTTTGGCATATTTTTTCTTTTGCAACCCATAAATTCTGGTTAGCCGATCCATTCTAAAAACGCGTTTGAAAAAGTATGACTTCGAGGATTTTTATATTTCAGAGTAGATTTTGTTTCAACGGATAACAACCACACGCGGTTTGCCACTCGTAACAAATCTAGTAGCTTGTATGCAAAGCAAAATATCGAAGTGCAGATTTGAACCCAGGTCGCGAGATTAACAAGGTATGCCGGTCCGCCGCTAAGGGAAATATATTTACAGCGCGGGGGCCCGGCGGCAGAGTGGTAACGTCCTTGCTTGTTAATCTCGCGACCCGGGCTCCAATCCGCCCTTCGATATTTTGTTTGCATCTTAATACGAAGTCAGTCGGAATAAGCTCGTTTTGTCAAGCCAAAGATATGTGATTTTGATTTTTTAAAAAAATAGCAGTTTAAACTGCACAAAAAGGAATTTTTGGTTGCAAAGTTGTTTTTAGAACGTTATTTCATTGAACATTTCGATTTCGTTGGTGGATTTCCGCAATTTCCAATTTTGTTTGCCTTTTCGAGGTGTTTTCACAGTTGGAAGTGACCACACGTTTTTTGACTGATTATAGTTCAGCTCTGCCAGAAAATTAATTATAAATTCCAACAGGGAAGTGGCTGAATCTATCCGCTAAATCCCTCTTGTTTAGAGTAGACGCAATTTTTCCCAAAAAGTGGCGATTTTTCAAAAAGGAGGCAATTTGCTTTGAATATAGGCTTAATGTCAAAACAAGAGAGAGAGAGAGAGAGAGAGAGAGAGAGAGAGAGAGAGTCACCTTGAGGTGATCGAGTCCCGTCTCGAGATCCGTGCGTACCACATGAATCTGAACTCCGTTGAGTCTCGCCGTCTCCGTCGTGCAGTCGAGTGCATGTGGATTCAGATCCGTCGCCACCGACGTTATTTTCCCTCCAAGCGCCTGAAAGCACTTTTGAAAAGACAAGGGCAGCTGCCCTAAAACAGAGCCGTTAATCAAATCCCATCCGATTTACGCAAGAAAGGGCGGGCGTCTTCCACACCAAAAAATGGAGTTTCGAGCCAATTTTTGATCGAGGCGTAAGGGATTCTGCCATCCGCCACCTCCATCTATCTCCGTGAAAGTTTCGCCTTGTTTTCGTGCTGGGACCCTCCGGGACTTAGGCGGAAATCCCGCGGCAGCCCCGTGCCAAATACGCGCCTCCATTGCGGTAGATGACCGATAGGATGGCCTCGGGGGACATCTCAAAGCGGAGGACGCACCTGGTTGAGGAAAGTAGAGACGACGCCGGAGCCACAGCCGATCTCCAGGGCCAGCTGGGGGTTCAGCGAACGCAGCGACTGAAACGAGAGTTAAAATGCTTAGTTCCTCTCCATGTATCTTTCAACAGAACGTCCTGTTTTTTTAGCCTGACGCGAGTTCCATAAATATATTCGCGTTAAAATTTACAGACGACACGCGATCGGTCTCTTGCAGGGCAAATGAATTATTGCCATGTGACGATAAACTTTCCGGGAAGCACGTGAAACAGACGAATGCAAAATGAAAAAGCAAACCCTTACACGAAAATAAAGCAATATACCAAATCTCACTCAATTCTTATCACTCAAAATCTCACTTCGAACCGGCGAGGGTCGTAAAGAGAAGGGCAATACAACCCTAGCTCACTCAAAATTGCGCCGGATTAGCGGCCCTGGAATTTCTAACCATAACTATTTTAGTAGTTAAATATTTCAATGCAGCACTGATCCATCATTGCAGAAAAATGGAACATACGCCAAGTGGAGCACCAAAAAGCCGATGTTGCAATAAAATAGCACAGGTTACGCGAAAAAAAGAAACAAAGGACTGATTGCATACAAAAGAGTATTATGCCGAATTCTGGAACAACATCGAAACGTTGACACGATGAGCCAAAGTAACACCGAGGCTTGGAAAAGTCGTGTTTGGGGAAACTACACAACCGAAATTTCGATTCATTCAGAGTAAATATATGATCTCATGCTAGTTTTTCATAATTTCCAAATGTTTAATGGCGTTGTTGCATGTTATAACTAACGTTAGGAAGCGGTTAAGGTTGCTATCCGGAGAGAAAAATCCAAGAAATATGCGAGAAATTCCCTATTTTTGTGGTTTTTCTTTGAGAAAAGTGGGTTTACTGATTTCTCACGATTTCCACTATCACACTGCAATCAGGACTGGCAGAAGGCCGGGCCAGCCCGCATTGCGAAAAATCGAGCCTGGCCCTCAAATTATAGAAAAAATTGCATTCTTCAAGTGCGGGCCCTCACATTTGCCCGCCCATATTGTAATTATTTTGATCCCTTAACCACCTGAATGTCCTTTTCAATGGCATCCAGGAGTAAAAAAGTGTCCTCGGCGGGTTCGTAGACGCAGTTCTTCTGGACGGCGCTCAAATGATAGTGCGGGGTTGGCAGAGACATCTCCCTTTATACAAACATAAATAAAAGAATAGAAAACATGAAAAGTGTATTTAAAGTAACATCGAATGAACGAGACAACCCTTAAAGGAGAAGAAGCTTCTACTTTATGTACACGAGGGGGCGTGGTTAGAAGGGGGACAACCGAAAGTATCACAGAAAGAGGACCACACTCGTAATGGAGACGGAGGGCGGGGATTTCAAGTTAAAGGTCTATCTGGACACAAAATAGGCCCCGCCCACCGGACGATATAAATTAGTGCACATTATGTCTGGGGAAAGAGGGGCTAACTGGGAAGAAAGAGCTCCTCGATGGCCTCAGAGACGACTTCCTCCGCCACGCGCTCTTCCGGCCGCGGCTCCTCCTCGCCCAAGGGACCAGAGTTCGGCGAAGGAGGCGATGAGATCTGAAAGAGGCGTTGAGGAGAGGAGAAGAGGGAGGGAGGCACCTGGGGAGAGGAGTCGGTGGCCAGGAGAGGCACCTCCTCACTTCGGGAATTGCCAGCCACGACCTCGGGAGGAACGGATGCACGTTCCGGAGTGGGAGCACGCGGAGTCGGCGGCGGCGGAGGGGCTGGATTAGGCTCCATTCTCTGGAAAACTTCAACGTTGAAAACCCCTTTTCACGAATGGTCCACGTTTTCTGATAGGTTGGTGCTTCAATTTTTTTCTCCCATGGCATGAATTTTTGCAAAACGTAATGGAACTTAAACAAGCCAAGATTACATTGCGGTAAATAAGCATAGGTTCACTATTTTTGCTATTCTAAAAATCATTTGAGGACATCAGGATTGATATTGATTAGCTCGTTCGATTGAGGAAAGACTTAGGAACAGATTCATGTGTTGAAAACAAAAATTAATTAGCATACAATACAGATCGGCGCCGTTTTCCAAAATGCGCAAAATCGGCATACGCATAGAACCTTTTGAGATATCGAGACAGACACTAATGGAAAGCACTTGAAAAGTTGTCTTGGAAAATGTTTTTGTTGCAGTTCAGGAAAAGTGCTTCTTTGTCTGTTCGAAGAGGAAATTTTTTGAAGTGCAACGAAAACATTTTTCAAGGCAACTTTTCAAGGGCTTTCCAATGATGTCTGTCTCGTCCCAAAAAGTCCTATGCGTATATTTTAGAAAACGGCGCTGGTCTGTATTGTATGCTAATTAATTTTTGTTTTCAACGCATGAATCTGTTCCTAAGACTTTCCTCAATCGAATGAGCTAGCCCATATCAATCCTAATTCCTCAAATGCTTTTTAGAAATGAAAAAATAGTGAACCTATGCTTCCTTCAAAAAAAAAACATTGGGTATTCTTTCCAAGAGAAAAGCTGAGGACAGCGTGGCAACTTGTTGAAAACAAAGAATGTGGCGGAGTAGGCCTTGGGGAATTGCCGAGGGGCTAAGTGGCGGCGGAGTAATGAAGAAATGGAATGGGTGGCCCCGCGAGAGAGGAAGACACACAAAAAGTGGTGAATAGCGACGGCGACAAGAGGCAGTCGGCTGACAAATAAGGCCATTCATCCACTGCATTACGCAAATACACGACGATTGTTCGAAACTATCTGTCCGAAAGAGAAAACCACAGAAAATAGGCGGAAATGCGTGCGGCCATGGAAGAAAACAAGAACTATTTTGGTTAAGTCTCGAGAAGATCCGTCAAATGACAATTAATTATGTTAAAAAGCAGATCATCAATAGTGTGGCTAAGGACCGGGCCGGCCCGCAATTTTCTTTCTTTACGCGGGCCGAGACAATTTTTTTTCTTCTAAAAAGTAGAATAAAAAGCTTTCAACAATGCACTGGAATTGTTTCAAGCATATATATTGTGAAAAGTCACGTTTGCCAGTCCAATCTCTTAGCATCGTCCATGGCGGGGTTCTCACGGGCCGGGCCGGGCCATTTGGTAAATTTTGGCCAGCCCGGCCCGTTTACTGAACCACCCAAATTGGGTGACCCAATCAGACTGCCACCCACACGGCCAGGGTTTGATTCCGGTTGGTGACATTATTTTTTGTACAACTAATACTGACTTATATGTTAGTTACAAGCCCTATTAAGTTATTTAAAACAGTTTAATCCAAACATACGCGCCTCCTAGTTCACGCCCTGAGATTGAGTATGAGGAATTCCTCCAGGACCTAGACAGCGCTGTGGTTTCCCCTGTCCCGGACAGGCGGTTGTTCAGGAGAGTGGTCAAAGTTATACTCGGAGATTTCAACTGTAGAGTAGGGAAAAAAGAGGGATGGGAACAGTCCGTGGGACATTTTTGTCTAGGGAGTAGGAACATTAGAGGGGAAATGCTGGTACGATTCGCCGAGTCTCACAACCTCTTGATTGGAAACTCCTTCTTTAAGAAGAAGGAAAGCAGGCGGTTCACTTGGGTTGGACCAAATGGAGTGACATCGGGGGAGTTAGATTATATTCTTTACAACAGAGGGATAGAGGTGATAGACGTAGGTGTGGTTAATCGGTTTGACTTTGTCTCCGATCACCGTCTAGTTCGAGTGCGTATTCGGTTAAGTGGACGCCCAATGCCAGCTATTAAAATAACATCTAAGGGGGTACTTGATAGAGGGCTGTTTCGTTACGCACTGGAACAAGAACTCCAACCATACGGTAACAATGTAGACTACAAAACAGTTTCCACAGCCATACAAACGGCTACTGTTATTGCAACGTTGCCTAAGCCTAAAATTTCGCGGATCTCACCTCAAACCCAAGCTCTGCTTGATGCCCGCAAAACTCTCAAAATGAGATCTGCTGGTATTCCTCATCTTCAGTGGGTTACCGTTAACAAACAACTCCGAGCCAGCTGGAAATCCGACCGTATCAGACGGTATAATCAAGAGGTATAGGCTGCCATCCGGGATGGGAAGTCCCTAAGGGCTGTAAATCATCATTATTCTAAAGGGGAACGACTTATTACTAAACTAGAAACTGGTACTGGACAGTTTGCGACAACACACACAGAAATAGCAGAAGCAGTTGCCAACTATTATAACAATCTTTACCGGGGGGACTTAGGTGTAAATTTCAAGCCGATCCGTAGTGACCACGACTTTCCTCCTATAACACCTGAGGAAGTGAAAAGGGAACTGCTGCAATTGAAATCAAATCGTGCACCTGGCGAAGATGGTATCACACCGGAAGCGCTTAAAACATCTGCCGATTTGATATCACCAATTCTGGCTAAAATATTCAACGAAATCCTGCAAGGTTTTATTCCTACCAAATTCGGAGACTCTGTCACTAAACTGCTGCCTAAAACCGGAGACCTACGTTTGCTTAAAAACTACTGACCAATCAGTTTGCTTCCAATCCTCCAAAAAGTTTTGACCAGCATTTTAAACAAACGATGTCAGAAGACGTTCGAGGAATCTCTAGGCCCTGAGCAATCTGGGTTTCGAAAAGGTTACTCTACTGTTGACTGTATCCATACTGTGAATCTTCTCCTCTCCAACTGCCGCGAATTTCACCTACCTGTCTATTTGCTATTTTTGGACATTTCAAAAGCATTTGACAGTGTTAAAACCAGTTCCATTTTGTCGGCTATGGAGAGCCAAGGAATACATTCACAGGTCATAAATTTTGTCAAAAAACATAGGGTTCGAAAGCAAATCTGAAGTAGTGGTTAATCGGAAGCGGGTGCCGATTCAGGTTGGAAAAGGGGTGCGTCAAGGGGACTGTCTGTCGCCTAGATTGTTCACAGCCGTTCTTGGGGAGTTTTCCGAGAAATGCGCTGGGACAAAAAGGGAATTAACATAAACGGAAGGTTCCTTAGCCATCTTCTTTTCGCTGATGACGCTGTGCTAATTTCCCATGACGCACGGCAAATTCAGTCAATGGTGACAGAGTTAGAAAAGGGTCTTGCAAAAGTGGGGCTCAAATTAAACGGGGACAAAACTACTGCAATGGCAACTACGAAGTCTAGAACAGTCAAAGTTGGGGGTTCAATAGTTAAGCAAGTCGACAAGGTTGTGTATCTTGGTTCGGAAATCTCCCTAAATGGCAAACAAGACGGCGAAATCCGGCGGCGCATTCGGGCGGCCAAAGGAGCATTTCACAAATATCACACATTTCTCACTAATAAGTCAATTCCTATGAAGATCAGGCGAAAATTGTTTGACGGGTGTGTCCTTCCTGCGTTTACCTATGCTAGTGAAACTTGGGCTGTGACTAAGGCTACTCTTAATACCGTACGGGTAGCCCAAATGCGGATGGAAAGGTTCATGGTAGGCGTGACTTTACTAGATCGAAGGCAGAATGAATGGGTGCGACGGAAAACCGGAGTAAAGGACGTTGTGGCGGAGTGTACTAAGAGAAAGTACAACTCCCTACTCCTCCTAATACGTAATACTCCCTAAAACATAATCTTTTACACATTGAGAACGATCTTTTACAACAAAAAAGAATGGAAAAGATCTTAGTCTTGGAAGGAGTTACATAAAAACTCCAACATTGTCAAAAAAAATCACGGGCAGACCCGGGCCGGCCCGTTGTAAAAAAATTCTCGACCCGACCACGACCTTTATTTTGCCATGCTTTGTGATAAACATACCGGGGAGGCCTGGATTTCTGAAAGAATTCTCCGCAAACGCTCCTGGTAGAGGATAAGGGGCATCTCATAGTGGTGGAAGAAGTAGACCATCGAGTGCTGAAAGAGAGGCGTTAGAGATAGATAGAGAGAGAGAGAGAGAGAGAGAGAGAGAGAGAGAGAGAGAGAGAGATCTGACCGTGACAAAGGCGATGGAAGTGAGGAGGGCGATGCCCCCGTACTGTCCTCCGAAGCGGTACTGATAGGCGTAGAAGAAGAACTGGTAGAGGTAGAAGAACCGGAGCCAGAATCTTCTGCTGGTGGCCGATTGACAGCAAATGGCGTCGAACTGATCCGCAATCCACACTAGAAAAAAGAAGATAAAGGGATTCCACAGAAGTACATACCGACTAAGATGACATAGAAGGCGGTGGAAGTGTCGGAGAAGACCTCGGACATTATGGCCTCCATTCCTGAAAAAAGCTTATACCAATCAATGTTTGTTTCCGTTTCTTTGTGGTTTGCGCGACATAGACGACAAATCAGCCAAAGTGATGCCGGCATTTTCACGAGAGAACTCGTAAAAATCAAAAAAAAAAAAAAAAAAAAAAAAAAACGCATTTCGGCGAGTTGCGCCTGTCCTTGTCGCTTTGCTTCATCCGTGTTCTCACCGGCCGGGCCGACTTGAAACAAATCCTCGGCCTGGCCCGCTTTGGCCAGTCTACCCGGACCACCTAGTCAAACTGTCACCCACGCAGCCAAGGTTCGATCACAGTCGGGGCACTTAATTTTTGATAACTTAAAATTAGTTCAAAAATGTAATAGAATTATTATGAAAGAGTTTGGAAGGGTTTGACCATACCGTGGGAGAGGCCGGTCACGGAGGGACCCCCCATCACTTTTTGACGGAAATACTGGGTTACCCCCTCACTTTTTGGCTGTGAAACGGAATACCCCCCTCACTTCTTGTGAAGAAGAAAGGTTACCCCTCAATTTTCTATGAAATACTAGACTAACCCCCCTCACTTTTGAAACCCCGTTCATTTGGTTCCCAAGGTATGGGTTTGACAAAAATATGTAAACTGAAATAATGATTTAAATAAATGTTAATTTGACAAGTTTACAAACCGGGCCGGGCCGACACTTTCCTCAGCCCGGCCCGTATATTTTGCGACAGTTTGAAATAAAACTTCAAAATTTGCCACGGCACCCTTCACCGCCGCGGCTCGCGGAAATTGGCTAAGTATGGACCAAATCACACGGAAAGGCGCCTCCATAACGTTTGAAGGAACTTCAGCTGCCAAAAAATTGGCATGGGCACTTTGCCAACAGGTTGCTTGGTCCCGCCACGAACATATCTGGGCAACCCACTGCGGGGGTCCATTTTGCGACAGCCCCCTCAATTATCGACATATTCGAAAATATGCGACGTCCCTCTTTCTTGAACAAAATTTTCCCAAAACTTAAAATTGCGACGACCTTGACAATGTATGACCTTGACAAGGAGCTTGACAATGTATGGCCGTGAATAGCATTGGCGAAGAGCCAAGGCAGCGAATTGCAATGAATACGCAGTTTTCGGTAAGCCACCAGTGCTTTTCATGGCGGGACTCTTTGTCCAACTGGTTTAAACGAAGCGGAGTTTGGCAAAATTCCAGTTCTGTTTTTGAAGGGCTCCCGATTGGAAAGGCCGTGATTCGTGATCTACCTACCGACAAGAGCGAGGATTACTGTAAGCAGGGATGCTGCGGGGAACTGAATGGGCTGGTTGGTCTCGAACATGTGCAGGACTTCCACGATGAAGACGAATATCTGGTGGTGGGAGAAACGCAGCAACAGGGAAATGGCAAACGTCTAAATCTTCAGATCCGAAGGAGAAAAGTGTATAAACCCACAAATCCGACCATGACGATGGCGGCCGTGAAGTAGCTGGTCTTGGACATTCCGTGGGTGACAAAGTGGTAGTGCTCGTTGGTGTCTAGGTTGTGCAGGTAGCCCAGACCAGTATCTAAGGAAGGGAATTGTAGTTTGATGCTGAGAAATAAACAAACCGTCCATGCTTTCGTTGGCCGCCAGTTTCCTCAGACTGCTCATCACGGCCTCCTCGTAGCCGATGAGGTTGCGCAGGGTGTAGAGCATCACGGAGTCACCGAAACACTTGGAATTCGCATCCAACTGAAAATACAAGGGTATAAAGAAGAGGGTCAGCCACAAATATTGCCCCAGGGTTTGGTTATTCTTGCAAAGAAGAATGTGCACCAAAATAATTGAAAAACTTCTTTACACAGGCCAGAAGACCATACCTGGACACGTAGTGCTTGCGGGACCTACGTTTTACAGGCTGCTTATTGTGGGGACTTTATAAAAAAGAGGGTCCTTGATTTTTGGGGAACCACCCCCCATTTGGGGGACCTTACTTTTGAGCCCCCCATCCGTGTCCAGGTATGCAGAAGACCCAGATTAGATAGATTTTTTTTTATGGCTTTGGGGTTTCTTCTGAGCTCATATGTACACTTTTTACAGTGCCTGTAATCGACATTTTGACGCCTTTTGTTCAACTGAAACATTATTTGAAGTTATTCATGAGCGTTAGTCCGACAATAACGGCGTGGGGGTCTCAATTTTTTCTAACAGAGGGGGTCTCGAAGCGACCGAAGTGACGGAGCAATATACAACGGCCAAAATTGTCGATTGAGGGGGTCGCGCCGAACCCAATTTCCTATTTGGGCATACCCCGGGAGTGGTTGGCAATCGACGTGCCCATCTTTAACGTTTATGCCTTAAAACAGCTTAACTTTGGGACTCTTAGGAGAGTTGTACCCCGAGTAAACAAAAAATAGCCCCTAACCACCCTTAACGATCCGAAATTCTTTGTTTTAACTACCTTTAATCTGGAGAAACCCGTATATACACGTATGTATTTGGTGGACTTCACGTCTCATTCCAATTATGGTGGGGGGGGGTCGCGTAAAACAGACCCCACAGGTATCTTGTTCATGTAAGGATGGATCTATGCCCATGTATATTTGCAGTTCTTTAAAATGTGTCAATTCGTATTTTTCGACGGGTTGTTTTCTTGGAAACAAAAATTTGTCACAGCAAGATATGGCCATAACTTGGCACCTTAACGTGCGTAAATATACTCTCCCCAAATCTACTTCGACCGATTTGGCTGCGTAGACCATGAGAATCCAATATAACACGCATTGCCGAAGTAGTTTCGGCAACAACTTTAAGGTTTTGCGTTAAATATCTTAGGGTTTGTGCCTAAAACATAACAAAAGGGTTTAGTCGTTCCTGGGATTTCTTTGCGGGCCCCGCGGATCGTCGTCATTAACTCTCACAGTTTGGCAGCTTCTTCCATATTGCAAGGCTCACCCTTATGTGCAGTGTGGTTATATTCCTCCGTTTCCTGTATGAAAGTGGCAGCCGAAGCAATCCATAGAACTGGGCGTACTCCATTCGATATACCGTCCGAGGAGCCATATCCAAGTCTAAAACGCAATAATCAAAACAACAAAATTAGATATCTAACCGTAATGTTGTTTGAATCTCTCGTGGAAGGCGGCTTCAGCCTCGTAATGGTACGGGTCCTCCGGATTGATCGGTTCCTGAAAGTGCATTTGTAAAACTAAATTTAAAAAAGAACCTGATACTCCTGTGCCTGTTCCATTCCTTCGTCCCACTCGTCATAGCGCCCAAAGAGGTGCAGAGAAAGGTGGAAAATTCGACCGAGCCACGATTGGTCCGCATTTTCCTCCAAATCCATTTCTTCCAAATCGACGGAGATATTCTAAAAATCCAATTTTATATTTATATGGGGAATAAACGACAGAAACAGGGGCGTTTTGCCTAGTTGGAAGTTCCACCTTTGAAGTATAGAAACGCACAGCTCGCCATTTGAACTAGACCACGGACAGTTTAAAGGACTGTGTGCGCTATGTCAATTAAAACTATCCGTCACAAAATCTCAGGAACCAGGAGGTTTCATAAAATGGTTTCAATTAATATTTTGTAGCTCTACATTGGTAGATTATAGAGCAATTCTTTGGTAGCAAACAAATTCCTCTGAAGGGTAGAAAAATGCAGTTGAAATTTTCGAAAAGCTCTATCTCAGTGAAGAATTTTTCGTCGGTATCCAAAGAATTGCTCTATAGGTTTTCAATAGAGCTCTTCAAGTTGATCATAATAGGATCAAATAAAAATTTATAGTTAAACAGATTTTGAAACCAAATCCTTATGTCCGGTCCTTGCCGGTTATCCTTGATGCACTTAGCTGTGTGCATCAACGCGCGGAGCTTCCACGGGGCTACCCGTGGATTGGTCCGGTTATCAGAAACGAAAACGGCTACTATCCGCGGTATCATCCGGATTTGTATGGAGAAAATTAATTAAAAATCGTGACGGGACCGAGACAAATAGTCCTTTAGCTGGCTATGTCCGGTATCGGCGAGCTGTGAAACGCAGACAAAATTGGATTGGAACAAGATAACTGGCACGAAAAATTACAACAACGAAAACAATGTATAAAAGCAGTCCTGGGTATTAATATCATTTCGAAACTGAATATGGTGTAAAAGCATTGACAAAATTCACCTGAATAGGAACAAACGCCGTTTTGGGTACGAGCGGCGTCCTTCGTTCCCTGGCCTCGGCTGGAATAGCTGCCGGTCCGTAGATCAAAACATCTTTGAGGTCGAATTTACTCGTCACTTGTGATCGCTCAGTTTCTGAAAGGAGACGGTAACCGCAGCCTTATTTTAAAAAAATAGAAAAGCAAGAAACTAACTGTACCACCGCAACCACTCCTCTTTGTATTCCAGCATGTTCAAGTTCTCAATGACTTCCAAGTGAATAATTCCTGAAAAGAGCAATGTAACAGTGCACGGTACGATTTGGGAAGTCCGAATAAGAATAACAGACCGTCTCTGGGCCAAGTTGCGTTGTGGGGATCCAGACAGTTGGCCGACGTCCGCGTGGACATGAAATGTACAAAAAGAAGGAGACCCATAAAGGAAAGAGCCTAAATCACACATTTAAAGGACTAACTCGAAGAATTACCGTTAGTAACATGACGAATTCGATAGTTTTTCGTAGGGCAAGAGGTACGGTATTCGAGTAAGTGATGGCGGCCCGCACGAGAATTGTATGGAACAGACGATCCCTCACATTCATGAAGTTGTTCTGCAGCTGTTGCTGCTGCTGGAAAAGTACGATATGCGTTATTAATACAAAAAGCATACAGGGAAATCGTCGTGAACGTTGACTCCAGGGTTTGGGCGCCCGTCGCCGTCGTTCTGATCGGCCATTCCGATTCAGGTTGTCCGAGTGTTGAGGGATATAACCATCAATAACTAAAAAGTGTTAAAATAAGAAAAGAAAATATATAAAAATAATATTGAAGCTCGAAATAAACAACTTTACCAAGGATATTCGGTGGAACAGGCGCCGGTGCCTAGCAACGCACGGTTGTGTGTATAGCCGAGTGTTAATCGTGGTGGGACCGAACGCAAATGTACAACAGGATGAAACCTGTCCAAATGTGACTAGGTTTGTTTAAAAGAAGTTTTGTATTCTTTTTGCATCAAACTTTCAACATTTTCTTACAGCAACAAGTATTAATGTGGTAAGCAAAAAAATCTCTTTGTCTTTGTCTCTCGTTATTTCTGTCTCTCGGTGTCTCATTGGCTCTCTGTTTTTCTGTCTTTTTGTCTCTCTGTCTCCCTGTCTTTATGTTTCTGGGTCTCTCTATCTCTTTGTCTCTCTGATTCTCTGTTTCTGTCTCTATATCTGCCTCATTTTACGTTTTCCTTATTAAATACGCTAATATTCCGTACGCTCCGTCACCTTTCCCGTCCTCTCCCCCGGGTCTCTCAGTCAGTTGCCCCGATTGCTCCCTCCGGATCGGTCGTTCTGCCTGCTCCTTCTCCAAAATGAAACTCTTTATCCTGGCCGCCGTCGTCGTCAGTGCCAGTGCCACTTTCCTCCAGGGAATCCGTTACTACGGCGCTCCCGGTACCCAGTTCTCGCAAAACGTCCCTTTGATCCTGCAACGGATGGGCTCTTACGACCTCACAAGCACAGTTGCAGACCTCAAAGTCAAGGTTTGATAGTTGTTTTTTTTTTTAAGATAATTGTCGCTGTTTCAGGTTGGAATGGCTACCAGTATCGGTGCCACCGGAAAATTCGCCTTCAATACCGCTGGTATTGCCAAACAGTTGACGGTACATATTGGTCGAGAGTAGTCAATCTTTTGGATGTTTTCAGCAAGCTGAACTTAACCGTATGCGACAGCAACTGCAACAGCAAGCGCAGACACGGGAGAACACTCTCCAGCAGCACGGATTTCAGCGACTGAGGCGAGGTATTTCTGGGAGAAAAGGAGAAACCTGTGCGTTTCTTTTCAGCGGCTGATCCCACTGGCCCTCAGTTCGACTTTGGAGATTACAAGCTCGTCTTCTTCGTCCAGGATGTTTCTCCGTAGATATATAAAGTTTTTGGGAACTATTTCAGTTGTTTTGTGGTTGTGAATGTGATGTTTGTTGTGTTACTTGTTTAGCCTGTGGTTTTTGGGATAATTATGACCGTTAGTTGGATTTCTGACAGATTGAATTTCCGGGTTATCTCCGTGAAAGCTTCTTTTCCGCATTTGGCGTATCATTTGTACAGTCTGATCATTTGAAATTTGAATTTTGTATGATTCATAAACTGCCTGCGGACGCACCAATACTCGGCCTTCGGCCGCTCAGATCGACGGCCGTCGGCCACTCATTTAGGCGGCTTGCGGTTGCACCAAGACGCGACCTACGGCCGCAACGACGCGACATTCGGCTGCTCATAGACAGTTAGGCGCCTGCGGCCGCATATTCGCGGCCTTAAACTTCATAAACACCCGGCTTTATTTCAACAGGCCGATTTCGAACCGCCGATTTCGTTGCACACTTTTACAAATCTCAATTACAAAAACACGTAACGTAGAGTATACGGTATTCTGATGTACCGTTGCGCCCGCCTAACACCCTGACCCTTCCTTCTACCAATCACTCTTCACTCGCCTGCCTCCGCGAACGGTCGTCCTCATGGATAAATCCACCAGAACGGCCATGTCGTCGTCTACCCGGACGGCGGTGGCTTCGACGGCGAACCGGCCTTCTGAAGCCTCAACTAGAACGGCTATCCTCTCCAAGGGATCCATAAGAAACGACCCTTCCAAGATGAAAACTGCCACTTCGCCCACCTCCTCTTCGGCCTCTCAACAGACAGCCCATTCGCCCTTCCAAAGTCTTCGCAGGCCTTCGGCCAAGGACCTTCCTCGGAAACCTCGCACCAAACTCCCCTCGATGGATTCTATAAAGAAGATCATGCCGTCCCATGTGTTCGTGGTGGATGACAACCTTGGAGTGTACTACTTCGTCAAGGACTTTGCCCTTCTGCTGCTCAGCTACGTGGTTCTTCTGCCGATCCTCGAAGGCTACGGTGGCTGGCTGGGTCTCCTCGTCTGGTACTGGCTGGTCGGAATGGTGCTGTGTGGAGTCTTCTGTCTGGGACACGACGCCATCCACAACTCTCTCGTCAACAATTGGCTCGTTAACGATATCATGGGGCATTGCCTAATGGGGTCCGTGATGGTCCCCTTCTACCCTTGGAAGACCAGTCACAAACATCACCATGCAGTACGTTTTAAAGAATTTCATCTGTGAAAACTGGAGGGTTTCAGCACACGAACAACGTCGACCGCGACGGAGTGCATCCGTTCTACACCGAGGAGGAGTGGTTCGGAATGGACGAGTTTTTCCGCTATTTGTTGGGAAATCCCCTTACCCAGTTCTTCATGTTGAACCCTGTGTATCTGATGTTCGGATTGAGAGATGGAACCCACTACGCGCCAATTGGAAGGCTCTACACCAACAACAAGGAGAGGATCCAGTGCATCATCAGGTACTTCAGCCAATTTGAGAGAAGAAGATGTGCTTCAGTTCTGGCTCTTGTCTGGGAATCGCCTACTTGGCTTACGTGGTCACCGGCTCCTTCACAGGCTGGGTCAAGTACTTCTTGATCCCGGAGCTTTTCAGTGGGATGTTCATCAATCTGATGACTCTTTTGAACCATGCCGATGACAACTTGACCGAGGTACCTCTCTTTTTCCCTCTCACTCACTCACTCACTCAGGCGTACGCTGAAGAAGAGTGGGGCTACCTCCGTGGCCAGCTGCAGACGATCGACCGCGAGTACGGAATGGGAGTGAATGAGCTGTGACACCACGTGCCCGACGGGCACTTGGTCCACCACTTGTAAATGCGCATTCCTCACTACAACCTGGTGGAGGCTACGAAACACCTCAAGGAGGCTCTGAAGCCTCTGGATGGAACACAGTACGCGTACAAATCCACGACCAACTACGACTGGCCGCTGCTCTTCTTCACAATGAAGCACAAGGCGGACTACATGATCGAGAAGTACAGAAACATCTTCTACTTCCGGAAGAGGGTCGAGAGGGAGGAAAAGGAACTGCGAGAGGCCAAGGTCTCCGCCTGAATACAGTTGTCAATTACACCAGGAATCGATAAAGTCGAATCGGTGGCTTGTTCTCATTTTGGGGATTTGCTATTGTTGTGTTCGATTCGTGATTTATGTTTTTATGACTTATACGTTGCTTATGGTTGTTTACTTACGTGTATACCGTGAAAACTTGAGGAGCGGGCCGGCCCGTTCCCGTGGTTGGTCGTAGGAATTAGGTTTCTCGTGAGGAACCGCTGCACATTTATTAAAATTTTTACAGTCAACGAAAAAGCCTCCCATTGTTGCGATGCTCTGAAAAGCCTTTGCAACAAAGAAAACCCCGACGCCACAACTATGTGGTTATTGTTGTAGCTCCAGTTTCTAGAAAGTCCGTACGTAGAAGTAATAATGAGTAAAGTTTGTAGCCCAGATTATGCTGGCCTAATGAAAATGTTCAATGCCTCACCATTTACCAAAGAAGATGAAAAATGATTTGCAAATACAATTCATTATACAAACTCTAAAACGATACATATACACAACCGTAGATACATTTACAATCTGGGATACAATCAGTTGGGTGGAGGGAAGAAGGAGGGCGGCATTGGCGGCATCAGCTGCGTCATTGTGGGCATCGGTGGTATGTCCAGAGGGTGTGCAGATGGGGCGGATGGAGCCTAAAACGTTCATTTTATGAACATAAAGAGAAAGAGAGAGAGAGAGAGAGAGAGAGAGAGAGAACTCACCTCGCTGGGGTTAGCATTGATGGCGGCTTCCATGATTTTACTGACGTAGGACAACACGGCGGGGATGGCGATATGACTGAATCCGTGTGTAATCTAAAAACCGTATTTAGTTGTAATTAAAAAAGCGCTATCGATAATCCGAAAGAAAAGTGACCCACCAGACTGAGGTGGTGCACGGCGCGTTCGGCGTCATTCTTCGGCTTGAGGGACTCCACATCGGCCCCGTTCATGTGGACCTGGACTATCTTCTGCAGCCAATTCCTGAATTGACGGGTTATATTGACATTACAAAGCTCAAGTACATGACAATAGGACCATCTCTGGCCAAGGCCTCCCTGTTGCCCTCAGTCGCTTCTTTTTCCGCCAGGTAGCCGCCTATCTCCTCTGCTCCGCCGTGTTCATCCGTGTTGAGGAGTTTCTCAAAGTCCTGTGCTAGACTTCTCGCCTCCGCTAAATTTCAGTCTTTAAAATGTAATTTCAAAAAGCAAACCTTCACAAAGGGCGGTGTACTTGGTCAGTGTGCAGGTCTTCCTTCGTCCCTGCGGTAATTGAATGTTGTAGTTTTGGAGTTTCGAACGAAGCAACGTGCCGTTGTCCTTCGCCTTCGCACTAAAACAGCACAAAATTAAGAAAAATGGGATAAAATCGCTTACTTTCGGAGGATTCCATTGATAATGCTGGTGTGGAGAGTTTCAGGGGCGGCCATTCGTCGACAGACCTCTCCTGTGGTCACCACGTACTTGTGGGATTGGCTCAGAAGTAGAAGACGACCGGACACTTCGTCGAACTTCGTAATACGGTCCTTTGCACTGCCCAACAGGGGATTGTACGTCTTTTCTATGTAGGTTCGGGCCTGAAAATGAAGTTGTTTCGGAAGAAAACTTGATCTTAATCTTTTTTTAAGAAATCTGCTCTTTAACTCGGCCATTTGGAGAATTTTGGTCGGCCCGTTCAGCCCATTTACCTTGGACCACCAATTAGATTGCCACCCACACGACCAGGGTTCGATCCCGGTCGGAGACATTCTTTTTTTTGTACGACTAATATTGACTTATATGTTAGTAACAAACACAATTAAGTTATTTAAAACAGTTTAAAAAGTATTGTACCGACTTATACAAAATTCATAATTTTGATTTTCATAAACGGGCTGTGCCGCCCAAAGAAAAACTCTCGGCCCGGCCCGTCATTTGAGAACCCCCGGGAATAAAAATATACCCTTTTTTACACGAGTTATCTTAAACGCAAATTTTCCATGTAAACAAACACCCCGTTGGACCCGGGCTTGTGTTCGATTGCATCATTAAGTAGGAAAAAAGCGGCTGAATAGATTGTAACTAACCGGCGTAGGAGTTGTCCCGGGAACAAAAGAGGCCATGTAGGGTCCTCCGTCGAAGCCCATTTGTTGCATGATCTGTTGTTGCTGTGGCCAAGAGGGAAACATGTTGAACCCGTAGGGGTAGAATCCGCCAGAGCCGAAGGGCGGCGCGTGGTTCGTCGCGTCTGCGAACGGGGTCTGGGAGGGTTGAGTCGCGTCCGGGGGCATCATTCCGCACATGCTCTAAATAAAGAAAAGTTACGGAAGGTACTTACAAAATGACTAACCATCGCGGTTTCTTGATTCAGTGGCTTATCCTCATCAGCCAGCTTTTGCGGCATCTGAATCTTCATAATATAGGTGATTATTTAAAATACTAACCGGAAGTCTCTCTTCGTCCTTGGGCGAAAGCACATTTTCCATGATCGCGATAACGAATCGCATAATAACAGGGACCGCGACGTGGCTGAACCCGTGGGTGAGCTGAAACATACAACAGTTTTTAAAATTTTGGGAAAATCTCACCAGACTGAGGTGGTACACGCAATGTTCGGCACTGTTCTTCGGCACAATGTTGTCGCAACTGGTCGTGTCCGGGTGGAATTCAATGATCTGCAGCAGCCATTTCCTAAAAACCACAACAATTAATAAATACTAATATAAATTACTTGACGATTTCCATTTCGGGGATGAAGTCTCTGCCCGTCTTAGTCTCAATGTCACGGAGGAACAGTCCGATGTCGGTGACTCCGCCATCTCTGGCGATGATCGAGCGCAGGTCCGTGGCCATCTCGATCGATTCCCCTGAAAAGCGGTATCATAAAAATTATAAAAATGTAAATACCTTCACAAAGGGCGGTGAAGCCGGTGGGACTGCAGGTTTTTCTTCTGCCCTGCGGCAGCTGGACGTTGTAATTCAGAAGCTTCGCTCGGAGCTTGGTTCCATTGTCCTTTGCTTTTCCACTGAAATTGGACAAGGTTATATTTTAATGGCCATTTAGTGACAAACTAAAGAAATACTGAAAGCGTTTTAATTTTTTAAATTGAAATTTTAAATCATTTGAAATTAACTTTGGTAATACTTGGATAGGCGACCGATTTGCACAATTGAAAAAAACTAAAGTTAAGTTCTACTTAAATTGTAACACAATCCAGGGGATTGCAGGGCATTCTTCTGTCCTGAGGCAGCTCAGTTCAGAGGCTTCGCTCAGAAATTTAAGAAATACGCGTATTATCTGCATAAATATGTTTAAAAGTAAGATTTTCAAAAGATTTAAAAAAAAACACACAAAAAACAACATTTCGAAAACGTACAAACATGCGTAATTTTGTGTACCCAGCCACCCCGGCGAATGGCGAATGAGTTCGGCCCATGTTTGGTCCCACGGCGATAAAAGAGTCCTTTAAAGTTGAAACCCACTTTCTAAGAATCCCATTGATCATACTGGTGTGCAGTGTCTCCGGAGCTGAGATCCTCCTGCAGACTTCTCCGACGGTCACGACGTACTTCTTGCTGGAACTGAGGAGACACAGACGACCCGAGACGCTGTCGATCGTCTGTCCGCGGATCTGGGGATCGGCGATCATGGGCATGTAGATCTTGCGGGATACCTCCGTCCTCTTCCACTCCTGAAACAGCAAATTTCACATTTAGAACATTACTTAAATATAAATAATAAATAAATATTTCAAAAAATACCTTGGGCACGGATGGCGATGGCATCGCTTGCATGTAGGGGTTGTTGTAGAGCATGGGCCATGGGTACATCATCGGGGGCTGTGGGTAGGGGAAGGGCATCTCCGCAGGGAAGGCCATGGCCGACTGGTCATAATATTGTTGTTGTTGTTGTTGTTGCTGTTGTTGGTGGTTGTAGTCCATAGTTTGAGCCACGAGCTCGCGGGACGATCAACTGGTAAATGAGCTCGGTTGACCTCCTGTATGGGGATGGGAGGGCCAAATCCGCTTTCCCAACGGCATGGGGACGCCTGCCGTTCCGATACCTGCGGACACTCGACAGATCACCTGTATTGAGAAAAAAGTCGCTTTTTACATGGTCCCAGTCTGTGAGCCTGATTCATGGGAAACGAAATTTTACACAGGCAAACGACAAAACCGTAAATCAGGCATATTTTGAGAAAACATATAGTAAAATACATCCTAACTTCCAGAAATCAAGGTTAATATACTTTATGGAGAATTTGGAAATTTTTCACTTTTTATATCGTGCCAAGGTTTGCCATGTTGTTCAGTGAGTTTTGCATATTGGAGGCTCGTCTGACTCTCTCCATGTCCTTCCCTCCCTCACTCACTCACCGACTCATTCATACATTCTCTCTCTCCCCTCTCTCTCTCTCTCTCTCTCTCTCTCTCTCTCTCTCTAATTCCAAATAACCCCACGGCCCTGACGTACATCTTTCACTATGCGTGCAATCTAATTTCTCTCTTTTCCCCATTTCCCTATCATTTCCTTGTCCTTCTCTGGTTCGTGCGGTCGCCCAATGGTTTCTACCGATAGCAGGATGCCGACTGAGGTCATCGAAGAGGTCGATTGCGAACCGAACAAGGTACGAACTCCTTCTCAAAGTTTTTTTCAACATTGCCTTTGTTGAATCTTTCCCTTCACTTCGGTAAAAGAATCCTCTTCGACGAGAACCAGATCAAAGCCAGCGCTTCTGTGGACAAAGTCACCGTTCTCGAGAATGGCAACGGGGATCTGGAGGGCATCGACTACTGCCTGTAAGGGAATACACAAATTAATAATTCAATTGTTAAAGGAGTCTGGGTGGAGAGAGCGGAGCGGGAATTCTGAAGAAGGTTGAGAAGGAGGATGCAATCCTGCAGAGACTGTACCTGGGGAGCGGATTTGCCAAAGACATTGAGAAGAAGGTGAGGGTGAGATACAGAGATACACAAATACACCACGCAGAACGTAAGATATTTGCATACAGGATGGCTGAAAATTTAAATTAGCACACACACACACACACACACACACACACACACACACACACACACACACACACACACACACACACACACACACACACACACACACACACACACACACACACACACACACACACACACACACACACACACACACACACACACACACACACACACACACACACACACACACACACACACACACACACACACACACACACACACACACACACACACTCTTGAACTCTTGAACAAGACTCAGTTTAGCTGACCAAACCCTCCTCGCTTGGCCTCTACCACCGCCAGACGGGTCGTTCCGTGGAGCTCTTCACCTACATGTCTCTCCACATCGTCTACCTTTCTTCCGACAACGTCTTCAAGTACCTCTCCTTAAATTCCCTTTAATTGGCTAATTAGGCACTACCCCATTGACGTCGTCAACCTGAATGGCGAGCTCCGCTACATTCTGCGTGGAGTGAACAAGTGCTCCTACCCCTCTCTGGCCAGCCTGGTCTCCTTCTACCTCACCTATGTACAAGTGTCCGTTAAGAACGGAAAGGTAACGAAGAAGCAAAAAAAACCTTATCGAAAAGTTTAGCTCTGCGTTGATGTGCTGCCCTAGATGATCACAAAGATATGAGTTGGAAGGTGGACGATTCGCATCCGATCACAGGCTCAAACTTGTATAAAATATTCAATGTATGATGTTTTGTATTTTGATTGGACAACAATTTTGGAACGTTTGTGTTGCTTGATTGTTTTGCAACAACGAGTTGGAATTTTTCTCAGCTCTTTTTTGTCTTGTCCGAAAAATCAATAAACCCGTCCACTATGATTTGTTGCTGTCTTACACTGAGCATGGATTTTTAATTGTTAGGTCAATCGAGTGATTTAAGGGTGTTATGGCAATATCGAATGACTTATGCCATAACACCCTTAAATCACTTAAATCAGAACATGAACTTATCGTTAGAAATGTTGAAATAAGAAATTCATTAGCATACTACACAAACGTTGAAAACCTGCAAACGTGAAAAACCACCAAAAAACAATGAGCACTTTCACTTTTTCATGAAAATCTTAGTTAGATGGAAAAAGCATTTCCTGGCATTATTTTCATTGCATTGCGCTAATGTTTTTACATATTTCTTTTTTTGACTCCAAAAAAATTCAGGGGGAATAAGTTGGTCGTTCTTCCGCCGTTTCCAGTTTTTGAAAGTTTTTGAGAAAAAATACCCAAAACAGCACAAAAATTGCCAACTTTTCAGTTTTTGTCAGAAACCTTTGTTCCACTTGAGTTTTTCAGTTTTGATAAATTGAGAATATTCTTGGAAATTAAATTTGCGACAAATGAGTTGTTCATAAACAAGATTCTGGTTAAGTTGACATTCTACAGTAACCAGTTGTCACCTGCCGTAACCCGGAACCCAAAAATGATCTGGGCCCAAAAGTTTCAGAGAATCTTATTTAGGTCATAGAGAGGTCCTACACAGGTTTTCAGTACTTCGGATTTTTTCTATATCAAAACCCTTTTGAACGCTGCTCGAGACTTACAGAGACGACTCTTAGACAGATAGAAAAAATGACAGAGATACTGAAAGACAGAGACAGACAGAGAGAGACACAGAGAGAGGGAGGGAGAGAGAGGCAAACCGAGAGACATACAAAGAGCGCCAGAGAGAGATCAAAAGCGAGTTGTATAGAAGGGGAAGTTGCCCCAGAACGTTTGTTCGAAAAAATAATATATTATGGTACAAAAAGCACTAGAGAAAGTTCTCCAAGGTTAAATAGCGAGCTACCGTATGACTATGCGCAAGAAATGACAATGGCTTCGACTGCATTGGTGATCAAAGTAGCGTACCCTCCACTCGCTTTCCCACCGCTCTCTCACTCCCTCTCTCTCTCTCTCTCTCTCTCTCTCTCTCTCTCTCTCTTTCTCTTATAAAAATGGCTCACTTCGATGATACGCTGCACTGCTAAACAACAGACAGAAACTACCAAATTCATATCCTGTAGTGAAATCAATCTTCGTCAAAACATGTTTTGCATATTACCGCAATTAGCATATGATTTACGTTTTGCGTGCTTTGCGTCATTTCATTCCCATTCGTCATCCACGCAGGTATGTCCGGCAAGAAGAAGAAAAAGGCCAAGTGTGGCTCACCAAAGGCATCCACCCCTGGCTACGCCTACATAGAGGCGCACACGGCACGAAGCAGTCCATCCCTTCCTCTCCCAAAGTATATGTTCTATCAGTTTTTGTACCAACCCACGTTCTGTATACAGATATAAGCAACGTTGTTTTCAGGTGACAGAAGCTACGCCAATGTCGTTTCCGAAAAATCCGAAGAAATGCCGAGTGTCACGTGTGAAGCTACTTCGCCTGTTGGTAACTCCGCGAGCAGAGGACGCCAGGGTGAGCTTTTTGATTTAGCTACTTACATTCTTGTTTTCTTTTCAGAAGTACGCCTCATTTGTGAAGTGCAAATAGTCTTCGGAGTATTTGTCGGGCACAACTCGTATCTGAGTTTTGATGACAGTTTGCCCCCGTATGTATCCTTCCTCTCAGCGAAGGTTCTCCTGGATTGTGGAAACCCGAGGGATGTTCTGAATCGACTTCGGAGATGCATCGTAAGCAAAAGAAGTTTTCCTAACTCATCACAAATGTTTGTAGGAGTTTGACAAGAGGAATCAAAAGTTTTCGACGATTTCGCTCATCTATGGAAACGAGAAGGTCACTTACTCCTGCGAGAAGAAGTACCTTACTGCCGGATCGTGGTATGTTTATTGAACCTTCGGGGAAATGCATGTGCTTAAGTATGTGCACCAAGACCAAGAACATGTGCTATTCCGGACTGGAAGTGCTTCGGTTGGCAGTGTCCACCACCCTCTGCTCCAAATGCCGCTTCCGCCCCTCATCGTCGGCGTTCTTCTCAGACGTCGTTAATATGTTCAGGGTGAGTATTTCCAAGTGAACTTCTGAATGATTGGAATTGTAGATGCTATTTGGTGAGGTGAAGGCCCCCTCTTCAGTGCCTGCCTGTTGGATCACCCCGAGATCCTCCGCCTGCAAACAGGAGAGTAAGGCAGACTGAACTTCAAGAATACTTCAAAGGACAAGATCAAGTGCCAGCTGGAGGAGGACCCCCTGATCAACTACCCCGCAGTTTCCTTCAATTTGGGAGTTAACGAATCGTTGACAATGGTCGTCAGCCGTAAACGTGGAAGCGACGGAAGCTTCACTTTCGTGAAAGGAATCTCGTCTGCAAACGGCGAGATG
Organism: Oscheius myriophilus; assembly: GCA_964057215.1. Lineage (NCBI taxonomy): Eukaryota > Metazoa > Nematoda > Chromadorea > Rhabditida > Rhabditidae > Oscheius > Oscheius myriophilus. The sequence continues at coordinate 10,153,186 of OZ059903.1, read as the reverse complement.
AAGACATTTGGATCGGCCGTTCTGAAGCGCGAATAAAGCTGTTGCCGTTGCCTTTTTCCTTTTAAATTGTTTAACTTTAGTTCTTTGAGTTAATACATTTTGGAAAATGTTTGGAAAATGTTTCTGTTCTTTTTCAAAAGCATTTTCCTTCGATCAGATAAGATGCAACATACAAATTCACACTGGGTATTCAATTTTTTTAGTAAATGGCATATTTTGATCAGAATTAGTCACATTTTTGGTAATTTGATGCCAGTTTGTTCGAAGAGGAAGTTTTTCTGAGAAAGAACAAAAACCTGTGTCTGGATAAGTTTTCAATGGCTTTTCAAGGGTGTCTGTCGCAATGCCTGCAAAACTCCAATTTTAATTTGGTTTTGACGAACTTTAGGAGAATTGCCCGGTCTCTGTCGAATGCTAATGAATTTCTGAGTTTAACACCGAAATCGGTTCTTAAGTTAATGTTCTATCGAATGAGTTATGTCGTAACACAGTTAAATCACTCAATGACCTAAAAATTAAAAAATCGATGTGCCTATATACTTATGCAACGGAGTGCATCTTCTGTGGCTATCTATTCCTCACCACCTGTTATCTCAAGAATTTTTGATTTCTTCAGTCTCCCACTTCATTCGTATTTTTACTATTTGCACTTTCAATGTGGTATATTCTACTTTTCTTGCAACGTCGTTTGGTTGAAAGTTTCTTCCCTCGCCTCCATATGTTTCTCCAGAACGATTGTTCAAAAAATAGTTTATTATGGTACAAAAAGCACCAGAGAAAGCTCTCCAAGGCTCAATAGCGAGCTACCGTAAGACTATGTACACCTTAGAAGGAAATGACGATCGCTCCGACGACATATATGATCAAAGTGGCGAAGGAGGCCAGGTTGTTGAGGGCGGCGTGGATCTGAAGCCAGTCGGACGATGCGTCCTTGCCCGAGGTTCCGTCGGTCACAGGCTCTCCTTCGCTTCCACAACACAGATTGGCATTCAAAACAGAAGCCAGGAGAGTGTAACGATGGGCTGAATTATACAATAATAAGGCTTTCAATTTAAAACACCTGGAGGGAGCTTCCTTTTCACACGAGACATTGCAGCGATGATGACTGTGATGATGAGACTTACGACTGTTACAGTCATCGTAAAAGCGTAGAAAACGTCTAATCTCAAAGTTTGAAAACTCGAATGAAGAGAAACTTACAGATTCGAGGCACATTGCTTCCGAAGCCGATCTGAGGGGTCTTTTCAGCCATGAATTGGAAGGACATGAACTGCAGCAACAAGGCGAACATTTTCACGTACACCTTTAAGAAAGTCCCCAGATTCAGTAGTATTTGTGGGTTACCTGCTCTCTGAATTTCCCAAAGAAAGGGGCGATGAGAAGTAAAAGGGCTGAGATGAGGACGGGCACTGTGAGTTCAATGGCAAGGGTGGTGGAGCGTCGACGGGCGGTCATGCAGATCTCCAACTGCTCCGCCCGATTGTCTCCTTCTTCTGTAGTCTTACGGACCCACGAGTGGTCGATGTGCCAGTTGCTGCGAAGCTGGGTGGTATCGATTTCTTCTGAAGGTTGGAATGATTACAATTAAGACGGTGTCTCTGCAAAAGTCGAGCAGACAAGGGACATAGAGAAATTCCAAATTTTTGAAAACTTATGTTGAACCTATGACCCAATTAAAAATTTCTGACACTTTTGGCCCTTGGCAATTTTATTGTCAAAATACTGAGAGATAAAGCCTTTGTGTCGAAAAAAATAGTTTCTAAAAACATTCTTAAGTAGTTAAAACCAAAAAACAATCTTCCTCACAACAACTGAAAATTTTCTATTTTTGGAATGTTTCTAGTTTTGTTTTCACAAACCATTTTTGGAAAACTCAGGTATAAATACCATAAAATCGGATGGTAATAAAGATTTCAAAAGTCGCTCATTTCCAATCGGCGCGTTGTCAACCTTTCTCAAACGCGTTTTCTATTGTTGAAAATTTCACTACCCTCCGCTTTTTAAGGTGTTAAATTAAAAGTAAATGACTTCGCATTTGAGTATTTCGACACACACAGTAAGCAGATGTCACCTACCGTAACCCGGGACCCGAAAATGACCCGGGCCAAAAGAGAAATTCACATTTGATCCTACACAAGTTTTCAGAAATTCGGATTTTTTTTTCGATTTCACTGCCTTTTTGAATGAGAAAGAGAGAGAGTGAGAAAGAGAAAGAGACACAGAATTAAAATCGGATCACAGCCTTACCATCCTCGTTCTCCAAGAAATACTTGATGTATCTCTTGTAAAGAGACGACTGCAGAGTGAAACAGCAGTGTTTGATATCCTAAAACTCTTTATCTCTCCCATTCAATCGATCCCTACACTGGGATACTCGGTGTAGTCGGCCTGACAGTGAGCTTGAATCCTGAACTCAATCCTCGCTGTCACATTTCCATTGTTGTTCGATTTGATGTTTTGGAAAGAGACGTAATCGGAAGATTGGGCTCCAGTCTGGTGCCTCAAATTATGTAGTTGAATAAAGTCGGGTGCCAATTACTTGTCGGATTGAAGGTCGGGAACCCAGAGACGGCCGAAGGACTTGATGTTCAGGTTGTCTGTCTTCCACTCGTTTACGTCCCAGCGCAGACGACGGTCCTTCCAGGACTGAAAAGCGATTTTTAGAGAGAGACAGAGAGACAGAGAGACAGAGAGACAGAGAGACAGAGAGACAGAGAGACAGAGAAACAGAGAGACAGAGAGACAGAGAGACAGAGAGACAGAGAGACAGAGAAACAGAGAGACAGAGAGACAGAGAGACAGAGAAACAGAGAGACAGAGAGACAGAGAGACAGAGAGACAGAGAGACAGAGAGACAGAGAGACAGAGAGACAGAGAGACAGAGAGACAGAGAGACAGACAGACAGAGAGACAGAGAGACAGAGAGACAGAGAGACAGAGAGACAGAGAGACAGAGAGACAGAGAGACAGAGAGACAGAGAGACAGAGAAACAGAGAGACAGAGAGACAGAGAGACAGAGAGACAGAGAGACAGAGAGACAGAGAGACAGAGAGACAGAGAGACAGAGAGACAGAGAGACAGAGAGACAGACAGACAGAGAGACAGAGAGACAGAGAGACAGACAGAGAGACAGAGAGACAGAGAGACAGAGAGACAGAGAGACAGAGAGACAGAGAGACAGAGAGACAGAGAGACAGACAGACAGAGAGACAGAGAGACAGAGAGACAGACAGAGAGACAGAGAGACAGAGAGACAGAGAGACAGAGAGAGTTATTTTTTTCTTCCAGTCCCATAAATCTCAAAATAGCTGTTAAGTGGAAAATCCGCCGTCCCTCGGCGAAAACCAGTTCGTCCAGGTCACTTGCCTCTGTGTTTACCCTGTCTTGTTGTGTCTCCACACGGGCTCATGGCGGAGGAAGGAGTGGTCAGCGGAGAGCACAGTTCGCTTTTGAGAGAGACAAACAAGACTTTTCGACAAACACACCTTGATTCAAGTGCACGCGAGTGGAAAAATGGGAAAGAGCGACACTTTGAGAAAATGACGAGTCAAGAGCCGAGAAAACAGACCACTTTTAAGAGATTTGGAGGTCTCTTGTTCGCATATAAAAAAACATTGAGAGAGAGAGAGAGAGAGATAAGTGGGGCAGAGGCAAACCCACAATCCTGATGTATCCGTTGACATTCATCTCCTTGAACACCTCATTCATCCACAATTGCCTCACTCCCGTGTGCAGTACCTGGAGGTCCAAAGTCTCCCCAGCAGCTACCGTCGGAGGCAGAAGCATCAGAGCATTCCCCTTCCCTGAACCTTTAATTACCCCCTTCCCTAATTACCTTACCCTGCATTGTGTCCGCCTCTTTTGTCAATTTGTAGAAGAGACACTCCTCCAACACCTGGTATTTGTGATGTGCCACATCCTCGATGTCTGCAATCGTTCAATGGATCCTTGAGCTCTTTATGTCTCCCCCTTCACCTCCTCCTCCTTCGCTTAATCCCCGCCGATCGGGGCCGTCGCAGCTGTTTTCCGTCACGCAACCCATTTGAATGGATATAATTGAGGTGGCGTTCCAGTGCAATTGGCCGTCGCCGGTCGCCATCCGACCCCCTGACCGTTCGCTTTCAGGCCAGCGCACACAAAGAAGACCCGGTGGCCGGGAGATCAGAGTGCAGAGCACGGAGGCTCTGATTACAAAGGACGAGAAAACGAATTCTTTGAAAGAATACAAAGAGATATGGGGACAGAGAGAGAGAGAGAGAGAAAGAGAGAGAGAGAGAGAGAAAGAGAGAGAGAGAGAAAGATAGAGAGAGAGAGAGAGAGAGAAAGAGAGAGAGAGAGAGAGAGAGAGACCCACAGTGGCCGCTTACAGCATTAAATAGCGAGAGTTAATTTTGGCGATGGTAAGAAAATGGAACTTCGAAGTAAATCAAACTCTATGCATTTTAGCGCACGTCTGTTTTATGTCCAGTTTCTTATTTTAGCTTCAAAGTTAAGTTCCAGGAGAGATGCTAAGCTTCTTAATTATCCGAAATTTTCAAAACCCTGTCTATAAAATGGAACACCCTTACACAAAGTGGGGTGAAAAGCAGGCACAGTTTGTGTATGATTTGGGTGCAAAAAATATAAGAAAAGCAAATCAATCACAAACTTTGGAGAATGATGAAACATCGAAAAAGTTCAAACTGCTAGACTTTGGTAATTAAGAAAGTTGTATTGTTAAAAATTGTGAAACATACAAAAACAGGAGTTTTTTGGGTCGTAAGTAACAGTAACAGAGAGAGAGAAAGAGAGAGAGAGAGAGAGAGAGAGAGAGAGAGAGAGAGAGTAATGCCGACAAGAGATTGAGAAAAAGAAGCAGTTAGAAGCAGAGAGCAAAAGAGTAAAGACACAGAGAGACACAAACCGGCGTGTTGAGAGAGACGTTAAAAATCTCTTTTCCAGAATAATTAGCATTTCCTTTTTGGTATTGCTCGTATTTACCCAGTGTTTCCGCCACATCACTTAGATCTCATCGCCTTGATTCCTTCGCAAACATTGCTCATCGAAAAAGTCACGCGTCCTACCAAAAACATCTTCGGTGCAGTTTGTAATAATTCCGTGATGGATTGCTTGTTTTCAATAAAGACGATATTTGCAGAATCACGGGAGAAGATCGAAAATGGTCAAACATTTTGCATTTTGCAAAAATATGTTTTTCGATTTTTCCGGATTCAGTTGTACCCGGTGAGGAAGCTCAGCATCACAGATTTCTGTTGCTGAGTCTTTCCAATGGTTTGTTAACGCCATATTATATCGTGTTTCATAAAAATGGTCCTTTTAGAAACACCTCAGTGCTCTCCAGAAGTGGTTGGAATGTTATTTCTGTTGCCTCATATGGTTTCAAACCCCCCTGTGATGTGTTGTTCCGTAGAGGCATTAGAAGAATAACGGGCTAATGAAGTGCACCCTTCGGTACAACCGACTGAAGAGAGAGAATATCTTACCGGAGATGTTGCCTTTCCAACGACAGTCGGAGTCGAAGGCACCGACGACGACGGCGAAGAGCAGAACGAGGGGAGCCGAGCGAGGCATGGCCGACTGACCTCGGGGGAGGAGGGACGCCCGCAAACAGAACACAAAGGCCGGCTCTCGGCGCTTAGTGACCACACGCTTCGCCCCGAAAACACTTCCTCACACGAAGAAGGACAGGGAGAAGACGGAGACCAGGTGACGGTGAGAGGGGAGGAGACAGCTGCACTTTAGATGGTAAACACCGTAATGACTTTACTGCAGATGGCGACCGGACATGCGCAGGGTGGCAGGGTGATGGATATTAAAGGGTGGGAAGGAGAAAGACAAACAGGGACAGAGTACGAGAGAGAGAGAGGGGAGAGAGAGAGAGAGAGAGAGAGAGAGAGAGAGAGAGAGAGAGAGAGAGAGAGAGGGAGAGGGAGGGAAGGAGAGAGAGAAGGGAAAGATGAACAGACACAGAAAGAAACCTTCAGGAAACCTTTCGTGAATGAATGAGTATGAGAGCGAAAATGGGTGAGGGTATATGATTGCACAGAGTTATTGAGCGGGGTCCTCACGGGCCGGGTCATTTGGAAAATTTTTGTCGGTCCGGCCTTTTGGTCGGTCCTGGTCGTCAGATTGCGACACACACGATCAGGGTTCGATCCCGGTCGTTGACATTCTTTTTTGTACAACTAATATTGACTTATATGTTAGTAACAAACATTATTAAGTTATTTAAAGCAGTTTAAAAAATTATTGTACCGATCTATACAAAATTTAAAACTGTATCTTTCATTCCAGGGCCGGGCAGTCCCAAAAAATCCCTAGGCTCGGCCCGTCATTGAGGGAACCCGCTAGTCTCAAAACTCGCCCGGCCCGAACGAGCCCGTGCGGAGAGAGAGAGAGAGAGAGAGAGAGAGAGAGAGAGAGAGAGAGGCCTGGCGCAAATGTAAAAATCCGGGCCTGCTCTCAAATTTGCTCCCATTTTGTATCGTTTCTCCGGAAGAGGGTCGAACTAGCCCTGAAATGATTTTTACCAGCCCTGAAATGTACAAAATTCGGGTAACCGGGGTTCTCACGGGCCGGGCTATATTTTTTGTCGGGTCGTTTACCTTGGACCACCCAGTCAGATTGCCGCCCACACGACTATAACAAACAACTGTAACAAACATTCTTAAGTTATTTAAAGTAGCTTCAAAAATTTTTTACCGATTTATACAAAATTTAAAATTTCGGCTTTCCTAAACGGGCCGGCCCATCATTTGAGAACCCCAGCAGGAGAGAGTCGGCCCCCATATTTCTCAGCCCTGTAATGCACAAAATTCGGGTATCAAAAGTTTTTTCATCGCGTTTGAAGCATGTGCGTATTCACAGATTGGCGAATTCTCTTCACATTCCTGAAGAGGCGACTTTGTTTTAAAGCAACCGGAGATAAAAGTGAACTTGGAAGTTTTATAAATTTTCATCCTAACAATATTTACAAAACAATGAAAATCAACCAGAACTAGGCTTTGACCCGTTTAGATTTCTTCTTTTTCAGCAGCAGATTCAGTTTCTTGTTGAGGCTGTACGGAACCAGAGACCAGTCGATTGTCTGTAAAAGAAACAATTAAACTCATTCAAATAAAATGAAATACCTCTTTCAACGATGTCAAATTCCCCGCCTCTCCTGTCTGCAATGTCTCCAGAAGTCTAAAAAACATCATGGTACCCGCTGTTTAAGGAGATTTACCTGGTGGAGTACTCCCGCGCGGCTGTCGCTTTCGGACCGCAAAGGGCGCTCACTCGGCGGACCCCTTTGGCAGACGAACGGTCCCCGGTAATGCAGAAATCAACGATATCTCTCGTGTTCAAAACGTGGCTAAACCAGAGTTTTTACAGAAGGAGGGGGAGATAAACTGACGTTCCCGAACAGCACTCGGCCGCCAGCGCCTCATTCACGTCCGCGGAACCTACCGTAATCACACGGACCACGGGCGGATAGATTTTATCCTAAAACAATGGAATTTACCTGGAATACTTGGCTACCTCGAGGAACTCGGACTGCAGCTGGTTCAGCGATCTGGCAGTCTCCAGGGGCAAATGAGTGAGGAACACTTGACGCCCGCTGGAGATGACGTCACTCACGGATGTCTCCACCTCTTCCATCTGAAATTATCCGTTTCTTTGTAAAGTCTCTCTCTCTTTTCCTACCTTTATGTCTCCTCTCAATTTCCGCCAATTCCTCTCTCTTTCGCTCTATTTCGAGGGAGTTTCAGATAAACTACCCAGTTAATTCAGTTGCACCCCCCAAAGTAGCCGCTCGGTTTGCCCCCCCCCCCCCAGAATTCAGTTAAGCAACCCCCCACTTTATGTGCCGATTAGTTAATTCAGATAAATCAAATTCATTTAAGCCTCCCATCACTGACAATGAGTATCCGCAATGTTCAGCATTTTATTTTAAGCGGCTAAATTCCCGTTTTTTAAGATTTTGAATGTACTTTTATTGTTATTTTGTTTCAATAGTGCTACTTTTAGGTAAAATTTATTAACGTTATTAATATTCACCTGTTTTAATTATTTACATATATTTTATCATCTTATTACGTCACTTACACACCATGTGCATTTTTTACTCATTGAACTTTTTTTTTCTAAGTCTGGTTAAATGTCTAAGGAATGGATAGTTTGCTTAAGGTTTTTATGTTATCTTTCCGAGTGAATTTTAAATCAATCTGAATTGTTCGTATGGGGGCATAACTGAATAAGATGGGGGTGCTTCTCTGATAAAGTTCCGGGTACACTAGTTAAGCTCCCCAATTCAATTGCGGGGGGGGGTTGAACTGAATTCCGATAAACACGCCAGGATACATAATTCAGTTATACCCTCCACCTACGAACGTTCACAACTTAGTTTTGATTGGGGGGGCATACTGGGTGGGGGCTTAACTGAATGTTTCCCTCTCTTTCTTCCTATATTTATCTTTCTGTCTCCTTTCTGTCAATTTCTGCCTCTCTCTCAACTCACAATCCCCTCCTCTCCCGCCGTCTCCCCCACTGCATAGTCGAAGCGAAGGGCGTCCTCTCCAACAGAAGATCCCCTCTGTCCCTCTCCGCAGCCGACCCTCCTCAGAGCCCAGTTCAGAAGATGAGTGGCCGAGTGTGTCCTCATCAGAGCGAGACGTCTCTCCTAAAGCTAGCATTCATTTAGGAGCTACCTCCTCTAAACCGTATCTATCTTCTGCGTCAAAACCGCTCCTTCCTCGATTGGCGCATTGCAGGTACCGTAGAGTACCGTAACCCCTCGCACTTTCTGCACATTCTCCACCACAAACACCACATTCTAAACTAGATTTTTTAATAAGAAGAAAGAAATCTCACCCCCTCCTTGTCCAAAAGAACGCCTTCGTCGCACTTCTGACCGCCCTCCTCTGCGTAAAATTGGCAATCTTCCAACACAAGAGCGCCTTTGCCCGTGAGACGAGGCTCGCACGAGTAGCCTTTGCTGGAACTCTCGAAAAGGGAGAGCACCTTTGAAGAAACGGAGGGAAAATCTGAAGAGCTGTTACTCAGAGTCAGTTAAAAGAAGCTTACGGTATCCCTCAGTGCCTGAGGCAGTGTACTTGTACTTGGCTTCATCCGAGTGAGAGGGATAGCGACTGGGATCCAGTTGGACGCCGACGCGGAAAGAACTCGCCAATTTGGATACATTCTGAAAAAAAGGTGGCTCAAACGAAAAATAGAGAAAGCCAAATTCAAAACATCGTTGAAATCATAATTTTTGGCGTTACATTTACATACAGTCAGGGTGGCTACGAGCCGGATTGGCCCTCTCGTCAAAAATTTCTGATTGAAACAGAGTTTTTCACAAACTATGTGGAGGAATTGCGTCTCTATAATACTTAATGTATAAAAAAACAAACTAAGGCAGAAAAGTTTTGTCAACGGGGGATCGAAGTGGGATAACTTCGGATTGCCAGTCCCACTTCTTAACCACTCTGTCATGAAAACATACAAAATTTATATAGGGTAGTTCGAATCCTCTTTGAAATAGTATGTTTTGCATAATTAGAGCCATGCGGGGTTCTCAAATGACGGGCCGGCCCGATCGGCCCAGTTATAAAAAAATAATTTTTTTGTATAAATCGGTACAATGATTTTTTAAACTGTTTAAACAACATTATAATGTTGGTTATTGCCATATAAGTCGATATTAGTTGTACAATGTCACCTACCGGGATCGAACCCTGATCGTGTAGGTGGCATTATGACTGGGTGGTCCAGGGTAAACGGGCCGAACGGGCCTGGCCGACTCGGGTCGGGCCGCCCAAAATTTTCCAAATGGCCCGGCCCGTGAGAACCCCGGAGCTATGTTTTGCAACAAGTAACTTTCAAGCCCAGTCCGGCCCGCTGATCAACCATCATTGCTTACAGTAACCAAAGTCACAAACAACCTTTTCTACAATTCAAAAAATGAAATAAACCTCGGGAGAGTATAGGCGGCTTACCCCAGGTGACGGGGGGTAGAGCCCCCAAAAACGCAGAAGTTAAGGGAGATTAGGCACTATTTTCGTGAAAATTTGCTTGCATGGCCGAAAATTTAGGGGGGCTACCCCATTTGTGGCCCCAAAAGATAAGGGTGGGTCTCACAGTC